>OZ023317.1:52602990-53244200 GCA_964007375.1 Ophion obscuratus
TCAAGTATCATGCTGTAGCTTTTTTCAAGCATATATACATCGAAGGATTTTTACGTGAAACGGAGAGGACGGATAAATAAATTATATATATATATATATATATATATATATATATATATATATATATATATATAATTTCTCTATCCGCCTATGATGTTTATATATATATAAATTATATTTGATATTTTACCATTGACATGTAAATTTTAAGTTACTCAATTGGGATCAACTGTTTACGAATACGCAAAAAATGTATTTAACTTTACTGTAACACAGGCAAATGCATTATTTGAAGATACATTTGACATCTAAACGTGTAAATGTATGCAATTATAGCTGCTGCATGTTTTGAATTAGACATCAATAACATGTTAAAATTTAATGCGGTTCAAATGTTTAAAAATACACATCAAATGTGTTTGAATTTGCTATGAACACACATAACTGCGTTGTTTCAAGTTATTTATGCCATTTACACGTGTTAATCCCTAAAATTACACACCTTACGTGTAACAAAAAACGCACTTGGATTTGCAGTGTATTCACGTGAATACAGAAGAGACGAGAGGAGTGACGCGAATTTTACCTGTACATAATACTCTAAAGATACGATGTTATATATATATATATATAAAGATTAAAAAATATGAAAACAATAAATAAAATTGGAGTATGGACAACAATTTATAAGAATGAATTTTGTAATGAAAATAATAATGATAGTCATGGTAATAAATGAGAATACATACACAACTATATATAAGAATATCTAAAAATATGAAAACCACAAATGAAATTATAGTATGGATAACAATTCACAAGAATAAATACTATCATTTCAATAACAACGATAATAATGATAATAAAAATAACGATATCAATATTAATATCAATAATGACAATAATAATAATAATAATAATAATACTCCTGATAAGAAAGTAAAAAAGAGAGTGTGAGCTACTCTCTTTCAAATTATATTATTATATGAAGTAATAAAAAAAAGAGTACCTCAGAATCTCTTTTTCATTATGTATTATTTTTATTTATTGATTACTATATATTATAGTTATTCATAAATAACTATTTTAAATTCTTTTCCGTCAATACTCCAATAATTCTCATATTTTTAATACTTCTAAGAAAGTGCCAAATGAAATTTTAAAAAAATTCGAAAAGTTGAAAGTTCATAAAGTGATGTATTATATGTTCACTTATATATATATATATATATAAGTGAACATATAATACATATGTATATATATACATATACATATATATACACACATATATATATATATATATATATATATATATATATATATATATATATATATATATATATATATATATATATATATATATGTGTAAATGAATATATGTATGACTATTTGGGACATTGCCGCAGTGTCCCTTTGGCGGCGAGTCTCCGAGGACTCTTCCGGACGACAATCGGAAGAATAGAAGAATAGGCAAACCGCACAGACAAGTTGCATCTTCAATAATGAAAGGTGTCCGACGTCGGCCGCCTCCTTTTAAACTCTTGTCACTTACTCTCTATACAATGTATATGTATGTACAAATGTATATTATAGGTATATATATATATATATATATATATATATATATATATATACAAGCCGCCACCGCCTTTTCATCTTCCCCTTCCCCAGATTCTAACACTTTTCTCTCGCCGTCCTTCTTTCTTTTTCTCATTCATGTCCCTTTTTGCTCTCTCTCTCTCTCTCTCCGCCTCGCTGTGTCATGTCTTGTCGAAAGAGGTCTCGCCGCCACAAGGGAAAAGACACCGAAATGTATGTTTGGCAATATTTCACAACACACGCCCGTCTTATACAATACAACTTGTGTATCGACGACAGGAAAAGAGAACGAGTGAGGGAGAGAGTTCGAGAGAGGGAATGAGGAAACGTACTCAGTGTATATGTGTATACGTCTTCGACGTACACCTGCCACGTATTTCGAACACGTGAACACATGAAATAGTATCGTTGTAGACACCGAGGGAAAAAAAAAAACATGTTTGAGACGGCATCGATTGTTATGATTGGATTTATCGATAAACACGATTATTTGTTTTCGAATGACATTTCGTCAACCCGTTGGGTTCGCGTAAATGGTGACGAATGCAACTCTAAGTAGGCTTTTGTTGAAATAATTTTGAAAAGCCACTGGGAGCACACCACTGCGATGGACGGAAAAAAAAGGTCGTTTTTTTCGATTTTTTTGCCTACTATTTTACTTATTTGGGATTTGGAAAGAAGGTATGTTATTAAGCGTACATTGAACGTATTTCGTGTGAATTTTTTTTGCGAAAAATAAAAAATTCAATTCGGATCGATAAATTGACAATGGTCGGTGCGGAAGATAAAAATTAAGGGGTCACTTCAGACGCTAAAAAGGCTATTTTCATGATTTTTATTGGTTTATATTGTAGATATTGATATAAAAGTTGTTAAACTTGATAAATAATTTCGAAATACATTTTTCAAGAAAAATTATTTCTTCAAGTCACTATTTATAGACAAAAATGGTAGTTAAAAAATGGGTAAATATTTACAAGTGCGGCTCCAGCCCTAATCGGCTCCAAAACTTTTTAACGTTCTCGGGGCTATTCTGCAGTATAAAAATATGTTTTTTATTGTGGGGGGAGGGGTATTTTATTAAGGGAGACTTTGTTCTTGGAGTGCCATATTTCAGGTGTTTACATGTTATTTTTTTTAAAGGAAACGGGTACAGCTTTTTGAGTGCGGTTTTTTTCTTGATTTTATTCATGATATACAGAACGTTAAAAAAAATTCTTTTTTGAAAAAAAACCAAAATGGCGGCCGTTGCAGCTCCGCGAAAACAGGTCCTCAAATCGCGGGAGGTAAACGGCTGACATCACTGCCCCCTCTTTGTTGATGTAAAACACAAATTCAAAGCATATTATCAATCTGTGACCCTTTGGTTATGGAATGACGGATGGGTTTTTCGTTTAGTACAAATTTCGGAAAATGGCGGCAATTTAAAAAAAATCGAATTCCCGCTTTTTTTTCGCATAAAAAGATAAATAATTAATGCAAAAATGTATCTATCGAAAAAACGATCCGTCATTCCGTGAAGACATATTTTCTGAGTATGCTCTCCAAATTTCAGGTCGATATGTTAATTACAGCGGTCAGGAGAATGTCAGCCATTTTTAAAAACGTGTTTTCGAAAAAAACGCGCTTAAAGTTTTGTAATGTGTTTACACAAATGTGTTTATAATTACCGCTAATCGGCAATGCCTGGTCCATAGAGGCATCCCTCCTCTTCTTCTAGCTGCTCATGTTGAGCCGCTAACATCTCCCGCTGGGCACAAAGGACAAAGTCTCCCTTAAGGAAAAAAAAAATTCCGGAAAATATTCGATTTTTAAATTAGGTTTGTTTGGGGTTGTTTGGGTTTGTTCGGGTTGTTTGACTTGAAATGCAGTGCCCTGAAATACATTGACTCGGTACAAAATTTCTAAACCCCTTTTCTAGCTGGAGCCCCACTTGGAAACATTTACCAAAAAAAGTCCTAAAAAAATTGTAGGTCTGCGCTGTTGATGAAATCTCGGAGATGAATCATCCGGAACAAAAAATCAAACGGTTTTAGATTCACTATGTTAATGGCTATAGCGCATATGATACGATTTTTGATATATGCAAATATCACAAAATAGCGGACATTTTTCGAAAAAAAAAAAACAAAAAAACAAAAAAACGTGTTTTCCACCGTTTTTGGCAAAAAATAGTAAATATTAAAATTTAAAAAAATCCTTCATATGCGCTATAGCTATAGATGTAAAGAATATGTGGTTAAAATTTCATGAAGATCGGTTCGGTAGTTTCGAGGATTTAATCAATAAGCCGACGAAAAACGTTGTTTCGAGAAAAAGCATTTAAAGTTTGTTTGGGTTACATGAAGACATCAAATTTTTTTTTAATGTATTTCGAAAGTGTATTTATTAAGTGTAACAACTTTCATATCAATATCTATAATACAAACCTATCAAAAAAATCATGAAGATAGCCTGTTTTAGCGTCCGAAGTGAGAAGACCCCTTAAAAAGTTTTACGATATATATAAACATAATTCTCATGGTATGGGCCGATTTTCGTAATAAATAAAAACCACAAAATAGCGGGTGTTAAAAAAATTGTATTTTTGGCGAAATTTTTACTTATATTCGAGAGCTTTAAAAATACGAAATTACTACGGATTAAAAAAAATGTATTCATTGAAAATCGGACAATTATCGCTACAGTATAACTCCAGCCAGGTTGAGAAAAATTGTTTCGAGAAAAACGCGATTTAGTACACGCAAATCGTTGCGCTACCTGCCCTCACACAAAATCGTCTGTAACTTGGTCAATTTTCCATATTTCATTTTGAATTCTTTTCACATTCCATGAATATATGTATACTTTGAGAAAGTGAAAAAAATCGATTTTTTACCCGTCACAGTGGTGTCCCACCTTAATCAATGTTAATGGGTCTGCAAATGCTTGGAGCCCAAAAAACAGGTAGATTTTCAATATTTTTGTCCGACAAGAATATTGGGATTACGAGGTCGGGTCTTTACACACAATTGGTACCTGATCTTACCAAGTTTGAGTTTTCTATTCATAAAAAAATATTGATAAACAATCAAGTTATCATTGTTTTACGAAAGTGTCGCCGTTGCTGCATGGCTAATCGGTGAAGGCGCTTCTGGCAACTCATCTGAAATGAAAAAATAAAAAATCTACTTGTAGTCTACTAAAAAAAACTTTCCTGTGACCGGACAGTTTATTGAAATTTTGAGAATTACGGTAATGGCAACCTGCCGAAAAAATCTTTGATTTTCGAACGAAAACAACTTTTCACATTTGTTATCAACAAATGGATAAACATTGAAAAAATCATCATCACTGTATGCGTATTATTATTGAAACGCATGTTACACACACACATACATTTGTCATTCGCTTGGACGTCTTTTCTGACTTCTGACAAATGTGACAGTCGTCCGCGAGCGAGACAGACGAAAAAAGAAGACGCAGTTATTGACCGCTCGGGACTGAGAACAGAAACATACGGTTACATACGTACCGGCTTTGCTTTTTTTTCTCAAACGGGATCGAGCAAAGAGACTGCCAATCACTGTTACACAAACGATCGACTGTTGCATGGTTCGACAATCCGAAAAAAAAAAAAATTTGACCACTTTTGGACGATCTCTCGTGCTGGAGCGCTCTCAAAGGACGTGCCGCTGGGAATTCGTACACTTCGGCTTTTCGTCGTCGCTCTCAATCGAAGTACTCATCTATTCTCTCTCTCTCTCTCTCCCCCTCCCTCCTTCTCTCCCCCTCCCTCCTTCTCCCTCCCTCCCTCTCTCCCCCTCCCCCCCCCCCTCTCTCTCTCCCCCCCCCTCTCCTTATACTTGCAAAGTCGTATTGCACAATGGAGTAACCACATGTTTCATAAGTTTCACACGTATTAGAAAAAAAAAAACATAAACACACCGAATACCCCAACATTCCTCGGCCAAGCCTGTGTACCAGTCACTTTGACAGAATACGATGTAGCTGCGTGAATTTCAAAGCAATTTTTTAAACGGACACACAGAGCACGGCAGGTCGTACTGTGATCTCGGCAAAACATCGCACCGGGTTGTCCTTTTTGATGTCGCGCGCCCATCGCTACTCTCTTCGTAAGGTGCTGTCGACACACACACATACACAATGTACAAGAGACGAGGACTTCCCGCCGATTGTCCTGCGGATACCAGACTCAATAAGTCAAGAAGTTGCTTCCGGGGAAAAAAATAAAATTCCCACGTTTTTTTTTAATGTTTTATTTTTTCATAGTTTAATGTCGATTTCAGAAGTGTGGAATTTATCCGGGAGTTTAATCGCTTTCTATAATTTGCCGAATTCCGAAGGACAGGCTGATTTCTTGTGTGGATTTAGATAATTTGCGGTGATTTTTTTTCTTTAAAGATAGTTTTATAAATTTAGATTTAGCAAAAACATTCTTCAAGAGGGTATATGTATATGTGAAAACTTCCTGGAGAATTTTTTTAGCAACTTACATTCGTAGGAAAAAAATAGTTACAGCTGGTAAGTGGTAGTTACAGTTGGTAAATTGTCTACATTGCATTTGTATGAATATATATATATTCATACAAATGCAATATAGAAAATTTGTATTATTGTATGAATATATATATATATATATATATATATATATATATATATATATATATATATATATATATATATATATATATATATATATATATATTCATACAAATGCAATATAGAAAATTTACCAACTGTAACTATTTTTTCCCCGTATGTTTATCAATTCACATATGGATTGTACAGTCAATGAATAATAACAGAATAATTGTTAATAAATTTCGAGGAACTGTCAAATTTCGCTCAGTTTTGCCTTTACATGCACATTAAATACATGTAAGAATATAAACTTATTTTTTTTAATAACCATTAATTTCAGATGAGTATAAAAAAGAAAACATTCCTGTCGATTTTAATTTCATACACACATTCACATATATATATATATATATATATATATATATATATATATATATATAAGTAAAAAATTAATTGTTATTTTTTCGCCGTCACCACAAATGATCGTCGATCTATCTTTTCCATTCCCAATAGTAAATCTACGAATACAGGCTTAATGTTCAGCCTGTATTCGTAGATTTACTTTACGCAACGTTATCGAGTGTTTTTCTCATTAAAGTTCTCTTAAGCAACAACTTTTCAAACTCCCAAAAATGAATTAAAAACAACATTAAAATAACTTCGATCATTCAGTTGAATTTCTACGAATTTTCGTATTCTTCGGGACACAAGTTCTCACGTTTACAATTAATACGAAAATAGCGAGCGCGCTGTTTTTAAATCTCAATTCACATTTCATTCGCGAGCTTTTGATTCACGTTCACAAACGAGATTGACAGTTTCGAAGCATTCGTTGTTGAAATTATCGAGTGCGCTTGGATCTAAAATTTCGAGGGAAAAGCAAAATAACGATGTAAAATGCGAGTACCTTTATTGGAAAGATGATTCAACGTGTGCACATCCTCGTGGAATTTGTTCTTGTATGGGGGGGGGGGGGGGGGGGGAAATGAGATTACGATGCTCGTGTGTACTTTGCCGCCTCGGATCGAGGCCCCAACGCACACGTCCAATTTTATTCGACTCACCCCTCGAGTGCCCTAAAAATCGCGCACTCACCAAAGATTTAAAAAAAAACCAAAAAAAAAAGAGAAAAAATCTGTCGTTTCGAATCTGTGATTAAATCGTCGAAGCACGTCGAAGAAGGTTGCGCTTGCGTGTGGCTTACCGGGACTGGTCAATAAACGCAATAACACAAGGAGGCACGTCAAAATGTCAGGAAAAACCACTTAAAAGGGAATTTTCCTAGAGTCCTTTTACCTCGCGAGGAATGATCCAATTACGTCCTCACAATTTTGGCAATTGAGCGTGGACACGAGAGAGAGAGAGAGGGAGAGAAAGATGAAAAAAATTAAGGGGAAAAACATCTTTTATGAAACTCGTCACGTGCCCTATCGAGCGTGAAATCGACTTGTCCTAAAGACCCGATTTTTCGATCTTTCTACAAACGCGCGGATTTTCAAAATACGAGAGGGAGAGAGAGAGAGAGAGAGAGAGAGAGAGAGAGAGAGAGAGAGAGAGAGAGAGAGATTCGCAACAAAGATACAAATCCTGCATTAATGGAGAGAACCGAAACGACAATTGAACAATCGAACAAAGTCGTATTAGCCTGCATGGATTTATTTTCCGTAAACGCAATGGTCAAAACACCCCGATCAGCGTCGATCTTGCGCGAACGAGAAAAAAGAAACCAAAAAACCAACAATTCCGTTGACCGATCGTCCCTTCGAGGGATTCCGATCTCGGGGATCCTTTGAGGGGCGAGGGCTTCGCGATCCTAATCTCGAAGAAATCCCAATGGGATACACCGGCGAAAACTTGGCTCATCCGGGATTCTCCCTAGGCTGTTTTCCTTTCTCGCCACGTAACTCCAACTTCTCAATGTGGACCATGTGGACGTGAATGGCTAAATGGCCAATGTTGCTGCCATTGAGGAGACAAACCGCCAAATGCCAAAATACGAGCGCGATAGGCTTTTTCATCGTTCTTTCATAGCTTGAACGAAAAATACGCAACGCACGAGCGGACACGAGTACCGCGGGCAAGCCGATCGTTTTTTGTGGGGCTCCGTTAACGCGCAAAGGGTCAAAAAGGACCCGCGCTGGGACCTCCGAAATTCCCTTGTCCGTCTGACGAAAGGAGTTCTTGAAAGTTTTTTTTTTTTAAGTTTTTTATTGTGGTGGAAAAGTGCCTTTTTAATGGTGTTTTTAAAGGATTTTTTTAAGGCGTTTTTGAAAAATTGTTCTAGGGGCTACGCCTACCAGAAGCCCGAAAAATGGCCGAATTCTTATTTTTTTTAAGCACAAAGGTACATATGTTCAGAGCCTGTGAAAAAAATCACCAAAAAACCCAAACAAAAACTTGGATGTCGGTAAAAGATGACATTTTTCACGACGTTTAGCGGTGGACGCTCTCCAGCTCAAACGGTCCATCTGAAATTTGAAAACCGAACGGCTCATTCAAATTCACAATAAATACGAGTCGTTGACGATCGCCGATTTTCAAAATAATTTCTTCAACAACGTCGCGATGGATTTAAAATCGGGCATACAAAATCTATGATAAAAGTCGTTATTTTTGCGTGACTATAAAAAAAATGAAGATCGATTTTCGAAAAGTGAGATCGTCAACGACTTTTAAATATATCTCGTCATATCTTCTATAAATTTGGAAACAATCCGTCGAGTGGTTCTCGAGATATCATGTCCACCGACCTATGAAAACAGTGTTTCGAAAAAAATGCATTTTGAAGTTTGAAGTATGTAGAAGTTTGAAGTATGTGAAGTATGTGAACATGTTAGAAGCTGTAGCTTATTCCATTTTACGAATATGCCAATAAAACTTTCAGGAAATGTAGCGAAAAGGTGATACTTTCGAATAAAAATATTTTTGGACAATGCAATTTTTTACCCACCTAAGTAGATCAACCGCGTTTTCCTAAAAATGACTTTTTCAAGATTGGTGACCACGATATCTCAAAAATCACTGCACCGATCAACTTCCAATTTAACAAGCTTTTTCTACACATAAAAGAGCAGTGCTTGAACGAAGGATTTTTTTTCGATTCATAGTTTTTATTTATCAATAAAAATGAAGCGTTTTTTTAGCCGAAAATCGATACTCTCACTGTGGAAAGCGGCCATTTTTTCAAAAATCAATATTTTATTAAATCCTTCGTCCAAGCCCTAGATAATTTTCTGCATAAACTAAAGGGGTTTGATTTGTTTCCAAGCAGCAGTGATCACCGAGGAGGACGTTTTTCAAACAGCGGTTTACACAAACCACATTTATGAATGTCCTCCAATAAAAAAATTGTAAAAAATACTTAAAATCATACACTTTAATGTAACAAAGACGCAAGAAAATTTCAACATGAAACAATAAATGACTGCAGACTTATCAGCCTATTCCGCGTGCGTCTTGCCACTGCAGTCCCAATTGGCGCGAAAGATGCAGCTCGTAATTCTTCACTGAAACAAAAAAACCAATAAAATTGCCAATTGTCATATATTTTTATTTTGGGTAAATTTAGAAAAAGCTGAAAAAATCGTGAAATTATAACTTTTCTCAGGTATGAAAAAAATGTGTTGAAAAAACTTCAAAGTCGTTGAAAAGTTATTGAAAAAGAATTTTTCAACGACTTTTTTAATTCACTTAGAAGAGATTTTCATACTGAAGAAAATAAACTTTGATTTGATTCAATAGGTGATTTAGTTTTTTTGCTATCACGCCCACCAATGGGCAAATATCGTGAAAATTACAACAGGAGAAAACGCGCTTCAAATTTTTCAATAGGAGGAAATATCAATATTAAATGTCAATCGCTTCTCTGCTTTTGGCCTTGTATCTTCGAAAATATGTACAACTGGCCTCTGTAACTTTGTAAATATAATCTTAAATAGTTTATCTATCGATTTGAGCAATTTAAAAAAAAACGATTTTTCGGACCTCCTAATTCAGGCTCTGGCCTTAAGGGATTATATACAGTCAGGAAGCCCAGAAAGATCGATTTTTCAAGAATTTTTCTTGAGAAGACCTTTAAATCTATTAACGTGAAAATTTGTACACACATTATGGTAACTTTCAACTGTATTTAAACATTTTTATTCGTAAAAATATTTATTTTAAAAGCCGCTATAGCTGATCTCCGGGAGCACCTCTTAAAAAAGGCGTCTCGCCGTGAGCACGATATCTCTGGACTGGATCATGTAAAATGAAAAAACCAAAAATATTTCGTGAATACAATGAATTATCTTATAATTGATCGAAGAAATAAGCAAAATAATAATTTTTGACAAAATGGCGGCTTCTCAAAAAAAAAATCGATTTTTGACAAAAATGTGGGCTTTAAATTTTGTATAAAATGGAAAATATTTATCGATGAGAAAAAACCTTCGATTAATTACCTAAAAATATACTTGAAAAAATTGTGTCAAAATTTGAGACTGATCGGTTCAGACATTTCCGACAAATCTTGCTCATCGACGTGAAAACACACAGTTTTGAGAAAAATCGCGTTTAACCCTTGTCAGTCACACCTCCAGATTGTGACGATGGGGGTGTAATCAACCCCACTCACTTTGGAGAGTGATAAATAATTGAAAAATTGAAGAAAAAAAATATTACAATGCATTTTCAACCCTTGTGTGTAAGACCATGCCGATTACTTTCAAGACGTGCAACGTTTAATATGAAAAAAAAAATTCGAAAAAAAAAATTCTGGAAGGTCGAAAAACAGCTGGGGTTGATTCAACCCCGATGACTGTTAAGGGTTGAAGTTTCAAAAGCATTTTCGAACGCTCTGACACGTGATTACAAATGTGCGTGTAATTTCGAGAATACGTGTGTACTTAAATATATGTGCATTACGAAAAAAAATATTAAATTTTTTTTTTTTTCTCTAAAATTTGAACTGTATATAAGTCCTTAAGCGTACACGTGTCTGTACCAAAGATTGAGCAGCGACCTCGAGCACGTGCCCTACCGCCCGCCTTTTTCTCACCGTCGTTTTTGTCTCGTTTCCGAATTGATTCAGGCACGGGTGGGGACGATTCGGACGTGGCGAGCGAGCCGGGGATTCCCCTTAAGCGCAAGCAGCGTCGCAGCCGTACGACCTTCACCGGTCCCCAATTGGAGCAGCTGGAGTCGGCTTTTCAGCGCGCCCAATATCCGGACGTATACGCACGCGAGGAATTGGCCCAGCGCACAGGCCTGACCGAGGCTCGGATACAGGTTTGGTTCAGCAATAGGCGCGCCCGTTTGCGCAAACACTCCGGTGGCGTCGGCCATCCAATCGCCGGACTGCCAATGACGCCCTGTCAATACGTCGCCGCGGGTCACGACCTTGGACAATTGTCCTCGCAAGTGCCGCAGATGAGCGGTCCGATAGCGCAAATACCGACCAGTCTTCACCAATCGTCGCCCACCACTGGCGTCAATCAGAGTGCCGTCGGGGCGACCTCCCAAATGACCACCTCCATACCCCAAGTACCCACCACCCTGTGCGAGGCCCTTCAAGCTGTCACCTCGACCAGTCATCTCAGCGGACTTCCCGGTCACCCAACCGGCATGCAGCTTGGACAAATTCCCGGGGGCATTCAACCACCCGCCGCACACGCTGCTCCGGTCACCCTCTCCCACAATACCGGTAAGAACCTTTTTTTCAATCTTACAAATATCTTTTGACAGTTCTAGCCCAGTCGAATTAGTTCAAAAAACGGGCAAAGATTTACAAAAAAATTTAGCAGCAATTTTCTTTCGGAATTCGTTGGGAGGGGGTCACTGGTAGTCTAAATTCAAAAAGTAGAGGCACCAGACTTTTCACTTCATCCGCCATCTTGATTTGAAGGGTTATTTTTTGTTTCTCGAATAACTCGTTCATTTTCAATTTTACACGCAAAATAGTTATTACAAAAGTTGTTTAAAATTAAATTTCCTACAATTTTGGTTCTTATCAATTTTTTCATAGGATCGATTTTTTTTCGATTTATACCCGAAAAGAGAGGGTGAATTTTTTGTTATCAAATAACTCGTTTATTTTCAATTTTACGCGAAAAATTGTAATAAACAAAGTTGTTTGAAATTAAATTTCCTACAATTTTGATTTTTAACGATTTTTCGTAGGATCTATATTCTTCGATTTATACCTGAGCAGAGCGGGGGGTGAACCTAAGTATTCTATTATCGCGTTTATTAGTGATGTTGTATCATTATTTTTTCTGTCTGTTTTTTTTGTTGCTGATTGTCGTTGTAAATTTGATGTGTTGAAAATGTTATTTGCTACAATTATGATTCCGATTTTTTCTAAAGTTTATATTTTTGGGACGCACGTTCACGGTAAAGGAAAAGAGGGGTGTGAATAATCAGTTTATCAAACAGTATAATTTTTACAATTGAAAAAATGAATTTTTTCAACTTAACTTACTTAAGCCTCCAGTCAGGATTCACTCGAGGAGTATAAGAGAATAATCAATGATAATTGACATCCACATCCATAAATACTTCAGCAATTAGTGCAGTAATTATGAATTGAAGAGAACCTAAATTATAGGAAATTCCAAACAACTTTGGGAATAACCATTTTTCGTGTCAAATGGACTTTTAACGAGTTATTCAATAAACGAAAATTCTCCCCCGCTCTTCTCAGGTATAAATCGAAGAATATAGATCCTACGAAAAAATTTTAACAATCAAAATTGTAGTACCTTTAATTTTAAACAACTTTGTTTATAACAATTTTTCTCGTAAAATTGAAAAGAAACGTGATAATACAATAATAAGATTTTACCCCCACTCTTTTCAGGTATAAATCGAAGAATATAGATCCTACGAAAAATTTTTAACAATCAAAATTGTAGTACCTTTAATTTTAAACAACTTTGTTTATAACAATTTTTCTCGTAAAATTGAAAAAAACGTGATAATACGATGATAAGATTTTATCCCCACTCTTCTCAGGTATAAATCGAAAAATATTAATCCTACGAAAAAATTGATAAGAATCAAAATTGTAGGAAATTTAATTTTAAACAACTTTTGTAACAACTATTTTGCGTGTAAAATTGAAAATGAACGAGTTATTCAAGAAACAAAAAACAACCCTTTAAATCAAGATGGCGGATGGAGTGAAAAGTCTGGTACCTCTACTTTTTGAATTTAAACTACCAGTGACCCCCCCCCCAACGAATTCCTAAAGAAAATTGCTGCTAAAAATGTTTGTAAATCTAAAATACTAATTCGACTGGGCTATTCTCACACTGAGACGAAACACCAATTGAATCAAAAAATATATTGGTCGATTCAAACCACCGATCGATGAGGTTGTTACAATACTATAAAATATTGGAAAAAGTTATTGATTCAAGTAACATATTATTTTATTTGAAAATCTCTTCTATTCTCTGGATATCTACATCATCGTTCAAATAAAATTATCTTCCATTTAAATCATTCTATATACAATCCGTAAGTGTATGAATGAATTAATCAAGCGGTTGCTACGACATTTTTTATTTCGTACAAAAATATAATCAATAGAATGAATTATTTATTTACTGCATCGAAACGCATATGGCATGGGACGTAAGTTTTTCAATTTGTTTTAAATCTTAAATAAAAAGTGAGCATTGGAATGATCATCGACGATAATAGTTGAGAGAATATCGGATATCCAATGGAATACCCATGGAGAGAATATCAAATATTCAACGGATAAGAACAGCTACTAGACTTCGATATTAGCCACAGGCCAAGAAGCGATACTCTTTAGAGCTTCTCCGGCGTTTAAGTAGATTTTCGGGTCGCGCTACGCTTACGAGAAACGAGCGCGCGTGCGGCTTCTAGCGGTTACTCCGAGAACTACGGGTTTCCTCACACCTATAACTTTGGTCGCGCTCGGTCATGTTTGGTTGCTTTTTTCCAACCAAATGCGCAAAAACACATTTTATTTTCGCATAATTTTTTAACCGATTCAGACATTTGCTCAATCTTTTTAAATCGAAATAAAATATTAATATTTTGACGAAGAATGTACTCAAAAGTCAATATCGGATATGGTGAAAAAAAAATATTTACCGAATAAAATGCTTATCGGAACCAAACGAGCGTAATTAAATTTTTCTTGTGTACTCGAATCAACAATATTCATGTTATGAATTGAAACGCTTTGTTTTCGTTCGTCGCAGAAAATGCATTAAAAACTGTATAATTTTTTAGATAGTTTCAATAATATATTGTTCTCGGCTAACAATGGATCTTTTGAATGAAAGAAAAACTTTTAATTTTCTCATGTTATTAAAGTCAATAGCGTTTTGTTTGGACTAATAAGTCCGATTATTTACACCGACAATTTTACAGTTGAATCAACCAAATTTCATTCAATAACACCAATGATATTGGATCAATGATTTTTATTTCTCAGTGCAGAAAGCCCACAAAACTGGTCGATTTTCAATATTTGTTTCTCATGAGAGTATCGGCACGGGGCGATCGGGATTTTACACACAATTGATACATAGTCTCGTCGAGTTTGAGTTTTTTTTTTCATTGAAAAATATTGATAAAAAATGAAGTTATTATTGTTTAAATAAAGTACCGCTGTTGCTGCGCAGCCAATCGGTGTAGCTGGTTCTGCCAACGACAAAAATGAAAAATATATACTTTTAGTGATATAGTAAATTTATGAATAATGACTAAATGTTACTTTTCATTTACAGTATTCCCCACATGTAAATTGATAAACATACGACGGAAAAATTATTACAAATTTATGAACTCTCGATAAATATATATATATTCAATTTATATAGAAATAAAAGACTAGAAAAAAAACATATCGATACATTTCTATTTGTATATTAATATTAGTTTTACCATGTTGGGGATTATATATTTGATATTTATATTCTTCCACATTATTAAAAAATAATTCAACAATCACGTTTTAAATATTCATATATAATTTAAATTTTGATATAAATATTGATTTAATTATGATATGTTGGAGATATCTTTTTTATATTCATTTTGCACTAATGATACATATAGACATACACATGATTAATGGAAAATAAATTTAAAAAATATTATCTCCAACATATTAAAATTCACCCAATATTTGTATCAAAATAAAAATTCATACATACGTTCATTTCTACACGTTTTGTTTGTATATAAAATATTTTCAAATTGACAACACAAACAAACATGCACAAGATAAAAATTCACTCACTTTGAAATTCACATAATTGAAGCAGAATTCGAAAAAAAAAATGTGTGTCTCGTAGATTCTTCAACGTTTTCACGATCATTACATTGTGTTCATTTTCTTGTGTCCGTACTTATGTCAATTAGCAAACTCGGATTGGTCACGAGCGCAATTGGGGTGGGGACAGTTCAATCACTTTCACGGTGGGGATTACGGTGCCTCGGGACATCCGGGGCATCATCATCATTCGTCTCACACGAGCCTCGGTGGTCATCAAGTACCAGCCGGGACCAACGCAAGCTCCGAATGGTACGATCAGCAGAGCTACGATTACGCCCAACACGCCCAACTCAACTATCATCGTAGCGTCGGTGGCATATTTTAGCGAAAAGTGTCGAAATTTTGAGGTTAAGAGGGAAAAAAAACGAAGAAGACATCAACAATTACGAACGCAATTGGCACAATTGTATTTTCAACCTGTACCGTGCAACTTGACGTAAATAAGTCATTGTAAATATATAGAGACAATAATATATACGTACGTGTGCGTTTACAGGATGGCCCATTTGAAGGTCACGAAAGCCGGCACGTCAAAGAAAAAAAAAAAAAAAAAACTTTCCGAACGGAAGTTGTTTGGTTTCAAGTGCAGAGAAACGTGAGTCTCTTAACCTTGAGTTTAACCGCCAAGGTCACGCCAAGGTCAAACTTTGAAACGAGGAGTCAGTTTTTTCCATTGTATATTTTCGTAGCTCACTTCGGAAGATTTTTCAAAACGCTGGTAGTATCTTTGCGCGTGACCTTGAACGTTGTAGCCAAGGGCTCAATGTCCTGTCTTTTTTGCTATAAAAGACCAAGAGTTCCTTGCTCGAAACCGTGTTCGTTATATTGTGTGCTGTTTGAGACGTCACCTCGTGACACTTCCTACGGGTCGTCCTCTATATACGTAGGTATATATGTACGTTAGTTTTTATAGATATGCATACCTGTAGTCATATATGCGGAGGTCTCTCCGAGATCATAAAAAAAAACGTTTCCATCCAACATTCGTGGGCGTTCCTCCAATTTATTTCGAGATGTCACGTCCATAGCCATTTCAGAGACGACTCCCATTCCGGCATCTTTTCACGCAGAGGTCGCTTGAAAAGCACGAGTTTCAGTCGTAAACAAACCCCAGTGATGCTTCCCGGCGCTTTCAGCAGCTCGTAACACACGACGGCCCTCTCTCGGGTGGTTTTCCGCGCTCCTTGTTGTCCATAGAGAAATCACGACTTTGGAAGCGGTGAAAAGCAATCCTTGCACACTGTACTCGATGGAGCATTTTCGGCATACACTTGGCACCAGGCAAACGATGCGTTTCCACGGCTGATGACTTTGCCAGGAAATAATGGAGGTTACGTTCCCGCATATTTGACATATTTGAAACGAAGCTTGACATTGTAAAGACAAAGCAGATGATGTCAACGCGTCGCACAAATGTCACCTATGACGCTTCAGCGGAACTCGGTGGATCTCACATCATGCACATTGACAACTTTTAATTGGGGAAAATGGTGTACGTCATCCGTTGCCAGCGCGCGGTTTTATGTGCAACTGTTTATATATGTAAGACATATATGTATATATGAGGTATTCCAAGTGTTTTCGAACGGCCTAAAAGCCTGACCTTCAATCTTTTTCAAAGTTGGCGATTTTTTTGTATCGTATATTTTGAGTACGTGGCATTTTTTTCAGATTTTTATCGGCTCGCTAACTCGGCTAACTCGGAGACAAGATTTCACACGTGATAAAATTTCAATTGATCGTATCGTAGTGATCTTCTCGTCGTACGAAAAAATGTCTTCTACAAAAAAGATATGTTTTTCTGTGAACTATTTTGAAGAAAAAATTCAAAATTTTCCACATATCACAACACTAAAAAAAAAGAAAAATCTTTAATTTTTTAATCTTTTAACCCCAATAACCAAGTTGATCCTGCCGAAATTTACACTGAATTTTCTTTCATTAGTGTAGAACAACATGTGTAAGTTTCATTCTGGGCTGGGCTTGCGTTCAGTTAATATCGTCGTCTTGAATTTAATGGGAAATTGTTTTTGTTAAATAACTCGGCGATTTACAATTTTTAAGTAAAAATGGTAAGGACTAAACTTGTAGGAAATGAAGTGCTTTACAACTTTGGTCATTACAGTTTCTTCTCTATCATCGATATTTTTCGAATTAAACCTGAAAAAAGCGGCTATTGCATTATCTCGTTTATTTATAACTTTAGGGTATAAACAAATATGAACAAACTTGTAGAGACTGAAGTTTTTGACAATTTTTGTTGTCACATTTTTTTCCTAGCATCAATATTTAAGGTCGTACGCCAACGGTGAAAAAAAAAGAGAAACGTGAAAATATTAATCCACGAACCATTCGCTCTTTTCTTGAAAAAGATTGAAGGTCAGGCTTTTAGGCCGTTCGAAAACACTTGGAATACCTCATATATATAATGGCGATACTGATTTTTTACAGTCGTGGTTGAGAATAAAGAGGTAATTTATTTTTCTCTGGGAATCACTATTCTGATGACTATTTTTTTATCCTTCCTTCGATCCCTCATCGTTAAATTCCATTTCCGCATTTTTTATCTTCCCATGGGAGCATGGTGCTTCGGAATATCCTCCAATGATGAGTTCAACTTCGAAGTACTTCCGGGTAAGCTTTGATAAGGCACGTGTACACGAACGAACCTTGGAACACTATCACATCCGAGCAACAGATCGAAGCTGCGAAACGCCCGAGTTTTCCCAGCTCACTGGCAAAACAAAACCGATGGACCGAGATGCGCCGCGTCACGTTCAACCGATAAGACATTAGTTGCAAAGTATTCGTAGCGCTCGCGTTTGAAATGCAGATTTTACGGGCTGGAAAAACCAATGATAATCAATATTTGACATGCGACAGGATGACAGGTTTCCCAGTGACGACGGAATTCTAAAACTTCACTCTTTGAGGTTGAGTTAAAGGCCATAGCCGGGTAAGTAGGGAAAAATTGCCCCTGAATTTTCTCCAGCGAAATTAGGAGTATATTCTGAGGTATAAACAAAAAAAAATTCTGAAAATTTCATCTCCGTCAACGCAATGGTTTTGGAAAAATGAATTTTTTTAAAATAAAAAATAAATAAAAATTCCGCAAACGCTTCAATGGATCGATTCGATTTTTTTTGGTACTTGTTACGATCAAACGTCTTACGAAATAAAATTATAGGACATCTTACGAAAGATTAAGGTTTAAAAAAAATAATGTTCCTTGTTTTATTTTTTTACTATAATCCTCTTGGGGTACAATAACGAATTTTTTTTCATATAACCTTTGGGCACCTTATTAGATTATATAATTATTTCAAAATGATCGGTTTGGTACGCCACAGTGAAAAAAAAAGAAACAGACTTTATTGATATATTTTAGTTATATATCTATATAACTAAAATATATCAATAAAGTGTGTTTCTTTTTTTTTCACTGCGGCGTACCAAGCCGATCATTTAGTCACATATCAGACTTTATTGATATATTTTAGTTATATATCTATATAACTAAAATATATCAATAAAGTGTGTTTCTTTTTTTTCACTGTGGCGTACCGAACCGATCGTTTTGAAAAAATTATATAATCTAATAAGGTGCCCAAAGATTATATGAAAAAATTTTCGCTCTTGTAACCCAAGTGGATTATAGTAAAAAATAATAAAACAAGCAAGATTATTTTTTTTCAAACCTTAATCTTTCGCAAGATGTTCTATAATTTTATTTCGTAACACGTTTGATCGGAACAAGTACCAAAAAAAAATCAAATCGATCCACTGTACCGTTTCCGGAAAAAAATGTTTTTTTTTTGATATTTAAAAGGCATGAAATTTTCAGAAAATTTGTTTTTTTTTATACCTCAGAATATACTCCAAATTTCACTGGAAAAAATGCGGGGGCAATTTTCCCTACTTACCCGGCTGTGGCCTTTGGCGAGCATCAATCGATGCTCAATAAAGTTTAAAAATGGTTCACACAATTACACACAGCCTGCTAGTCGCCTGCTGGAAAATGTATACCGCTTGTATTGGTCTGATGATGAGAAAATGACATCAGGCTCTGATAGAAAAAAGACATCAGGTCCCGTGCAGAAATTTTGACCGGGATACCCTATGTCCGATCAAATCCCGATCAGGATTTGTCATGGATTCCCCAAAACCGGTATCCCGGTTAGAATCCAACTTGCATCAGTATCGGCATATGTACGACGACGATGGCATCATTTTGAAAATTTTGGCGTCACGTCCCGTGCAGAAATTTTGGCAGGGATACAGCTGGATTCTGACTTGTATCCCGGGCTCCCAGTCGGGATCTAGTCCGATATCGGATCAGATTCGAAGACTAAATATAAGATCCGTAAACTGAATTCCATTAGGGATCCAGAACCGGATCCTTTAATGACTCTAAATAGATTCCCCATGGAATCATTGAGGAATCTGGGAAGGATCACGGGTGAATACAGGCTGAAATAAAACGTCAAAAATGGAATTATGACATGTTAAATTTATTATAAAAATAAATAACATTTATAAAGTTTTGGTGCATTAAACTATCAGTAAAAAAAAATTTGTCCAAAGATTCAAATAGCAGATCGCGCTCATCGCGAGATTATGATGTGAATTAAAAAAAATTCACATCAAAATCTGTGAATGCAAATGTATTGATAAGAAATTATAAATACAAAAAAATTCACAAAAGTTGTGAATTTTTCGAGTGACATTTCGTCGAGGCAAAGAAATTTTTGCCAAAAAAGGTTGTGAGTTTCAAATATTACATTATAAATATGAAAAAAATCACAAAATGAGTTGTGAATTTCCTCAAGTTGAAGACAATAAAAATCGAATTCACGACAGTTATATTAAAATTTACACCACAAGTGTAAACGTATTTTGAGAGAAAACATTGTGTTGAGGCAAAGAAATGTTCGCACAAAAAGTTATGTGCAAAAATTTCTTCGCCTCGAGACAATGTTTTTTCTCAAAATACGTACGAACTCACTTTTGGCGCAAATTTTGATCCAATCATTTACAATTTGATTTCAATTTGTCTTAAATACGAAAAAATTCACAACTAATTTTGTGAATTTTTTTGTATTTATAATTTCTTGTCAATACATTTGCATTCACAGATTTTGATGTGAATGTTTTTTAATTCACATCAAAATCTCGCGATGAGCGCGATCTGCCATTTGAATCTTTGGACAAATTTTTTTTTACTGATAGTTTAATGCACCAAAACTTTATAAATGTTATTTATTTTTATAATAAATTTAACATGTCATAATTCCATTTTTGACATTTCATTTCAGCCTGTATTCATCCGTGATCCTTCCCAGATTCCTCAATGATTCCATGGGGAATCTATTTAGAGTCATTAAAGGATCCGGTTCTGGATCCCTAATCGAATCCAGTTTACGGATCTTATATTTAGTCTTCGAATCTGATCCGATATCGGACTAGATCCCGACTGGGAGCCCGGGATACAAGTCAGAATCCAGCTGTATCCCTGCCAAAATTTCTGCACGGGTGATAAAAGCGATGATTGGAGTCTTTTTTTAGCCCGATCGAACATTAGCGGGCAGTTCACGAACTCTATTGACTTCGATTTTGCGTGCAATATGAAACGAATGAGCGTTTCATCGGGTCGAGGTATCCCGTGCAGAAATTTTGGCAGGGATACAGCTGGATTCTGACTTGTATCCCGGGCTCCCAGTCGGGATCTAGTCCGATATCGGATCAGATTCGAAGACTAAATGTAAGATCCGTAAACTGGATTCCATTAGGGATCCAGAACCGGATCCTTTAATGACTCTAAATGGATTCCCCATGGAATCATTGAGGAATCTGGGAAGGATCACGGATGAATACAGGCTGAAATAAAATGTGAAAAATGGAATTATGACATGTTAAATTTATTATAAAAATAAATAACGTTTATAAAGTTTTGGTGCATTAAACTATCAATAAAAAAAAAATTTGTCCAAAGATTCAAATGGCAGATCGCGCTCATCGCGAGATTTTGATGTGAATTAAAAAAAATTCATATCAAAATCTGTGAATGCAAATGTATTGACAAGAAATTATAAATACAAAAAAATTCACAAAATTAGTTGTGAATTTTTTCGTATTTAAGACAAATTAAAATCAAATTGTAAATGATTGAATTAAAATTTGCGCCAAGAGTGAGTTCGTACGTATTTTGAGACAAAACATTGCCTCGAGGCAAAGAAATGTTTGCACATGACTTTTTGTGCGAACATTTCTTTGCCTCAACACAATGTTTTCTCTCAAAATACGTTTACATTTGTGGTGTAAATTTTAATATAACTGTCGTGAATTCGATTTTTATTTTCTTTAACTTGAGGAAATTGACAACTCATTTTGTGATTTTTTTTCATATTTATAATGTAATATTTGAAACTCACAACTTTTTTTGCAAAAATTTCTTTGCCTCGACGAAATGTTTTCTCTCGAAATACGTAAGAACTCACGGTTGGTGTAAATTTTAATCTAATCATTGTGAATTTGATTTTAATTTGTCTTAAATACATGTTCATACCCACCGACATGTCGGTGGGTATAAACAGAGACTTATTCCCCAAAACCGGTATCCCGGTTAGAATCCAACTTGCATCAGTATCGGAATATGTACGATGACGATGGCATAATTTTGAAAATTTTGGCATCACGTGGATTTTCGGTATTACTATGTAATTCCTATCTATAGATAGGAATTTTATCGATAGGAATCTATAGACAGAAATTCCAATCTATAGATAGGAATTCCATAGTAATACAGAAAATACACGTGACGCCAAAATTTTCAAAATATGATGCCATCGTCGTCGTACATATGCCGATACTGATGCAAGTTGGATTCTAACCGGGATACCGGTTTTGGGGAATCCATGACAAATCCTGATCGGGATTTGATCGGACATAGGGTATCCCGGTCAAAATTTCTGCACGGGCAATTCAATGAGCTGTTTAAATCAAGACCTATAAGTTAAGAAAAACTACTCGCTGCAACTCATAAATAAACAACATTACACGTGAAGAATATTCCCACTGAGCAAATTGACGAAGATAGTCGTTTCGGACTCTGGTTAGTTTGTAAACGAAAACGTCTGGAAATAAAGTTACTATCGCGATAGTAATTCGAGACGAAAGGTTCTTCCCCGAGTGATTTGCATTTTTTTGTAATACACCTTGCACTGATTGCATTGCACTGATATACCGATGCACAAATTACTGATACATCGTTTAACATCTACTCTTTTCTTTTTGTATAATCTTATCGGTGATATTGAGCCAAACTATGCATTATTCATCGGAGACCTTTTCCTGTTACGTCGATACGTGCGAGCAGCCGCGTTTTTTATTGCCAATATAATTATGTACATGCCTCCCGGATTATATAAACCGTTGCACATTCGCTAAATTCTGTACACTCGTGCTTGACTTCCCAATCCAACGAAATGAATACGCAGGCACTCTTTATCGTCCTCTGCATTGCTGTGAGTATACTCCCGAACGCGTGAACATTGTGCCATCGTGTTGATTATTGTTTGCGTTGTTTGAACATTGCATATTTCTTTACGCGACATTTTAACGATCACACGTCAAATAAGCACTCAGCTTCAGTACTCGATGTGCATATTGCTGTAAATTGTGGAAAAATAATATCGAGATTTTATTATAGTTATTGATGTATCAATAATTTGAAGGAACATTTTTTTATTAATTAATTCATTGAATTCAAAATCGAGATATTAAAAGTAATACGGGGATCTTTTAAAAGGCATTTTAGTTCAAAGAAAGATCAGCATTGCGATATGTATGCATATCACTGCGTTAAAAAGCACTTGTTTAAATATCTCGAAAATATTTCGATCTCTAATCGAAGATATATTCGATATTATACAGTGATATACGTGATATATGTATATCACGTGTATATTTATATATATATATATATATAGTGATATACATTATATAGTGGTACGTCCTTTTATATAGTGATGAAATTAATTTTTTATTATAATGGTAATACTATTATTTTTAAATAAAAATAAAACTTTTTCAAAAACATTAAATCCTAGGTTTACCAATTTTGTGCATAACATTTCTACCACACTTGCATAATGAATATATTGTATTTGACGATATTGTAATTCTTTTCATTACCTTTTGTGAAAGGTTTTTTTGTAAGGTAAACGAACAAAGTTTTCGGGGAATTTTGTTATTAATTTTCGTACTTTTTTTTACCTATTTCAAACGTTTTGAATAGTTGGATATAAATATATTTTAGAGTACGCCAAAGTATTGAAAACTTAAAAAAAAAGGACAAGTAATAAAAAAATCTCCGCGAATTGTTTGTTTGTGTTTTTCACCTAAATAATGTTGTACTTTATAATTTTAAAAATAGTTGTCAGTCTAGTTGAATGTGTAAGTTTAGTAGGAAAAGAAAAACTACAATTAGTGTACATGTGTGTATATTTTTAAAACATTTTCAATACTTTAAATTTGAATTTAACTGTTCTCGCCCAGGCGTCCGCCTCGGCCCTGCCAGGTGTCCGTGTGCGTCGGGCCGACAATAGTACGGCTGTGGATTGCGGATCGGGAGCGCCGACCGACTTGTCCGGTCTGTTGAGCCAAATTGGAAATCTCCTTGACAACATTTTGGCCAACGTTGGAAGTATCAAAGTAGCGTCTTTGCTCGGCCCTGGAAATGCCATCGATCTTTCAAACTTGCTCGGGGAAGTGCGCCGATTGTTGACAACTCTGCTGGGCGGTACGACTCTGAGCGCCAACGATACCTCGACGAATCGTGGCCTTTTGTCATCACTGATCGGTCAAATAACGAATTTGCTCGACAACCTTCTCGGCAACGGTACCGGACAAAGTTACGCCTGTAACAACAACGGTGGCCTCGTCGGCAACCTGCTCAGTGGTATAACCAATGGTCTCCTCGGGCCCATCCTGGGGCCGATCCTCAACTTGGTCGGTGCTATCCTACGAGCACTCGTCTGACCTCGAACAAAATCCTCATGACCTCTCATGACCTCAAAAAAGAAAAGAATGTAAAAAAAAAACACTAGCGACACAATCAAAAACGTCGATCGACGATCATGTTTTTGTTTATCGATCGGCTATAACGACGAATAAAATCGGTGGAAGAGAATAAGAATCAAAATCGAACGTTGATAGGTGTATATTGTTATTCGAATGGTCGATTTGCTAATCTTTCAGTAGGCGGGAAATTTAACGAAGGCATACGAAGTGCGGGAAATTTAACGAAACTTGAAATCACATCTCAGTGACCCAATCGGGCTGCTGAGATGTGAGTACACGAAACGTGTTTGCGGATACTCGTGTGGAAAGTGTACGATATTGCGGTTAATAAAAGTCAGAGCTGAAAGCATACTCTGTTTCAATACACACGGGGCCGGGTTGTAATCCCAAACTTTGAATGCTCGGACGATTTAAAATTCCGAATTTTAATATTCCGAAATTCATAATGGGGCCGGGTTGGAATTCAAAACTTTGAATGATCAGAACGCTGAAAACTCCGAAAGAATTTTACACGACAAAATAATTCGGGTATGGAAGTTTAAAGTTTAAAAATTGTCAACAAAGCGACGAATTATTTCGAGAATTCTTTTTTTATTGAGGGAGACTGTCCTTGGAGTGCCATGTTTCAGGTGTTTACGTTTTATTTTTTTTAAAACAAACGAGTCAAGCTTTTTGAGTGCGGTTTTATCTTGCTTTTATTCATGATGTACGGAACGTTAAAAAAAAATTTTTTGAAAAAAAAAACGAAAATGGCGGCCGTTGCAGCTCCGCGAAAACAGGTCCTCAAATCGCGGGAGGTAAACGGCTGACATCACTGCCCCCCTCTTTGTTGATCTGAAACACAAATTCAAAGCATATTATCAATCTGTGACCCTTTGGTCATGGAATGACGGATGGGTTTTTCGTTTAGTACAAATTTCGGAAAATGGCGGCAATTTAAAAAAAAATCGAAATTTCGCTTTTTTTTTCGCATAAAAAGATAAATAATAAATGCAAAAATGTATCTATCGAAAAAACGATCCGTTATTCCGTGAAGACATATTTTCTGAGTATGCTCTCCAAATTTCAGGTCGATATGTTAATTACAGCGGTGAGGAGAATGTCAGCCATTTAAAAAAACGTGTTTTCAAGAAAAACGCTTTTCAAGTTTTGTAATGTGTTTACACAAATGTGTTTATAATTAGCGCTAATCGGCAATGCCTGGTCCATAGAGGCATCCCTCCTCTTCTTCTAGCTGCTCATGTTGAGCCGCTAACATCTCCCGCTAGACACAAAAGACAAAGTCTCCCTTAACGACTAAGACATTATCCGTGAAATATTCGAAACACTCAAGTCTGAAATGCTAATTTTCCGAGCTGAAAAAACCAACGATAATAAATATTTGACAGGCGACGTGACGACGGGTTTGCCAGTGACGAGGGATTCCTAAAATTTCACTCTTGCAGGCTGGCTTGAATTTGGCGCTGATCGATCGATGTTTAATAAAATCCCAAGTTGTTTACACAATTATACACGATCCACTAGTCATCTGCAAGCAAAGTCATATCGCTCGTTAAAGTATTGGTCTCTGATCAACAAAAGAGAGACATCGGGCGATATCAATAAAAAAAAATCGAAGAAGGAAGTTAAGTGCCTCATGACAAATCAAAAGATGACATTTTTTTTAATTTAACGCCTTATATACGCGATTTCGCCGATTTTCGAAGGTACTTTGCTAGACGCGATTAAAAAAAATGACGCATCTATTGGCAACATTTTTTTGCCGATCATTTTTGCACATGGTTAAGTATATGTAAAAAAAAATGAGAAATATTAACAAATGGCGAAGATATAACATAATGAAGCAATGTATTTATTTTTTTGCGCGCGCGTTGATGGTGAAAATTCTCGGCATCGATGTGGGTGGCTGAAAAAAAATGAACATATTTATAACTGCATAATGAATGGACCTTTAGTGTGAACCAACAATATTATTTAAAAAATTACTGTAATAAAAATTCGAAACTTTAATTTTTTTACTCAATTTTCTGTCGGTGTTCGATTTTTTATATTTTTTTGTGTCATTGAATTTTTTGTTTTATTTGTGGTTCACACGATAAGTGATGATATTGAGAATATGTTGTAAAAATTTCAAAGCGATCTGAACCTTCGTTCACGAGGTTCAAAAAAGTGAATCGTGGAAAAACGGCTTTGAAGTTGTCGGGCGGGCGCGCCGCACGGTATGTGTACTACGCTCTAAATGCTGTAACTTTAGCAATTTTTGAAATTTTTCAATTCTGTAAAGCTTAAAATATTCATAACCATTCAGGCTAATGAAATCAAAAATAAAAATAAATGAAAAATCTTGAAATTTTTCGCGTATAGTATAAGGCCTTAAAATGAAAGGCGCAACAACATTGTGAAAAGGTGATTCCCTGGTATAAATGCTGTAACTTTGACAATTTTTGGAGTTTTTCAATTCTGTAAAGCTTAAAATATTGATAACCGTTCAAGCCAATCAAATAAAATATAAAAAATAAATGAAAATTTTTTAAATTTTTCGCGTATATAAGGCCTTAATATGAAAGGCGCAACAATATTGTGAAAAGGTGGTTTCCTGGCATAAATAATCTCCGGTTGTGGACTTAACATGCTGATTACTTTATTTTACAATGTACAGTTACATTGAAAAGAAACACAAATCACACAATTGCTGATTTTTCTTATTCATCTTATTACACCTCATGTTAATCTTCCATCTTATTGACTCACTGTCGTCGAATATACATAAGTTGAATATGTATAAGTAGAATATCTATAAGTACGAATTCCATAAGTAAAATATCCATAAGTAAAATATCCATAAGTACGAATATCCATGTTTGAATATCCATAAGTTGAATATCCATAAGTTGAATATCCATAAGTCGAATATCCATAAGTCGAATATCCATAAGTGAGCATAGAGTAGAAATGAGTGCCAGAAATGGCGGGAGGTAGAGATAAGTGAGTTTACTTGGGTTTGTTTGGGTTCCTCTATACTCACTTTTCCTCTAACTTGTGCCATTTCTGGCACTCATTTCTACTCTATACTCACATATAGATATTCGTACTTATGAATATTCGTACTTATAGATATTCATACTTATGGATATTCGTACTTATGGATATCCACTTATGGATATTCACTTATGGATATTCGCACTCATGGATATTCGTACTCATGGATATTAGACTTATGGATATTCGCTTATGGATATTTGACTTATGGAAATTCGACTCATGGATATTCTACCACAATCCTGGTGACTTGCTTGTTTTGGTTTTTATTTAATTTTTTTTTTCGTCTCAATTTTAACCTACCAAAAAAATATCAGTGTCGTATTTTCCTCCTGATGTCAACCTGCCGAATCATTTGATGAAAAATGCAGTCTTGTTAAATGGCGTTCCTTTCACACCAAATGAAAACTGCTTCGAAAAATGAACAACGTCGAGATCAAGACGTGACAGGATTCGAAGAAATGTTTGATAATTTCCGTGAATAGTGTATAATGTACCAGGTCTAAAAGAGAGCCGATTCCTCGACCTGATGAAACGCTGGTTCGTTCCATATTGCAGACAAAATCGGAGTCAAAGGGCTCGCGAACTGAGGGCTAGTGTGCGATGAAGCTAAAAAAAGACCAAGACCCTGATCATCGTTCTTATCAATTCAATTAACCGTTTGAAACAATCCCTATAAATAAATAAAAAATACTAGCTGCAGCTCATAAATAAACGACATTACATTTGGAAAATGTTCCCGTCGAGCAAATTGGTATGGAAAAAGTCGTCTCAGCGTTTGGTTGATTCGTAAACAAAAACTTCTGGAAATAACGCAATACGTAAACAAAAACGTTCGGAAATAACGCAATTTGTATACAAAAGCTAGTGGAAATAACGCAACTTCGATCCAGTTGATACGTACGAGCAAACGCGTTTTTATTGTCACGATAATTATGACTGTACAAGCCACCCAGATGATATAAACAGCTGCACATTCGCTAAATTCTGTGCACTCGCGCTTGACTTCCCGATCCAACGAAATGAAGCCGCAGACACTCTTTATCGTCATCTGCATTGCTGTGAGTATATTTCCGACAGGCGAACATTGTGCCATCGTGTTGTTGATCATCGCGTTGTTTAAGGGGTCTTCTCAGTTTAGACGCTAAATAAAGGCTATTTTTACGAATTTTTCGATAGGTTTATATTATAGATATTGATATAAAAGTTGTTACACTTAATGAATACACTTTCGAAATACATCAAAATGTATTTATTTATTTATTTACGTCACTATTTATAGACTAAAAAGGTAGTTAAACGGATGTCCTAAAAAATTGTAGGTTTGCGCTGTTGATGAAATCTCGGAGATGGATCGTCCGAAACGAAAAAATCAAACGGTTCTAGATACAGTTTGTTAATGGCTATAGCGCATATCATACGATTTTTTATATATATGCAAAAATAACAAAATGGAGGACATTTTTCGAAAAAAGAAAACAAAAAAACGTGCTTTTTCACCGTTTTTGGCAATAAAAATAATAAATATCACAATTTGCAAAAAAATCCTTTATATGCGCTATAGCTATAGTTGTAGAGTTGGTGTGGTTAAAATTTCATAAGGATTGCTTCAGTAGTTTCGAAGACTTTATCAACAAAGAGTCGAAAAATGTTTGGGTTACATAAATACATTTTAAGAAAATGTAAGTTGACAAATTTCATGATTTATTCGTTCCCAAATTGTCAAACGTGTTTTTCTCAAAACCACGTCTTTCAAATGGGTACCCAAAATTTCTCGAAAACCAATGAACCGATTGCCTTGAGGTTTTTTGTGGTTATTCTATACACCATTATCCAGTACTTGTCATAGGATTTTTTTTTTTCGTTACTTAGTTTTTCTTTTATAGGCAAAATAATAACTAATTTTTGGCCCAAAAATCACTATTTATGTTCAAACGTCCGCCATTTTTTCATAAACCGATATTTTCAAAATCGGCTATGACAAGTACTAGATTATAGTATCTAATTCAATAATCTTTTTGGTTTTTTTTTCCGATGATTTTTGAAGAAACGCCAGTGGGTACCGTATACGCAAATTTTTTTTACGACGCTCCAAGGATCATGCAGTATCCTCGTATATTTTTAAATAAAGAAAAGTAACCATATTTTTGAATGTACATACTTTTAGATAATTAAAACCCCAATCCGAAATTTCAAATAGTTTTCCTTAAAAAAAATCACAAAAATGATATATCTCCCCTTAAGGACAAAGAAGTTTGTTTGGGTTTGTTTGGGTTTTCTTATTCGTATATCGGCCTACTACGATTGTATTAACAGCTAAGAAAATTTTTTATTTAAGTTTATGTTTAAGATTTACTGAGAATTTATCTTAAAATCTAATAGGATATATAAGTTAGACGAAATAGGTCTTTTATATCCGAAAAATAAAGTTTTTTTTTTACATCTAAAAAGATTCTTCATAATCCCCCAGCTGTTTTTTTTTCTCGAGGAATTGTGTCATTTCATCCGTCATTATTTTATCACTTGAACGTTTTTTTTTCTCACTTTATATTCTTACTTACACTTGAATCATTCCTCACTTTCGAGTTTCTCACTTCCGAAACGCAACACTGACACTTCTCCCAAAAGCATTGGCATAGGAAGAAGCTACATGATAGGCTACATCTGACGAGCGGCCTGCTGTCGGGCCCGTCGCGTTGAAGGGCAACGTGAGAAATAAGAGGTTTTCGTGATTGGAAAGTAGTATTTATTTGATTTGAGGAAATATTTATTCAAATTTTCTATTTTGAATATGGCTTTTAATTTATATGGAAAATCGGCACTTAAAAAAAAACATATTTAGTGACGCCAAATAAATGCTGTAGTTACATGCAATCACATAAAAACTGTCTCCATACGAGTACACATTTATTTATTGCTAATAAATTGTGTTTTTATATGCCAATTTGTTAGAACACAATAAATCTTTTTTCTGGGTGTAAGCGCTGACTGCGTCGACCGGAACAAATGGTAATCAGAGGTAGCGATGTCTGGGGCAATATGGCGGGAGGACTAGGACTTCCTAGTTCACTCCTTGCAAGTACGTCTTAACTGGTTGTGCAACATGCGGCCTCCCATACCGGTCTCTTTTCGTGCACAGCTCGCTTCAAACGCGTCAGTCGCAGTCGATGACGATACCCAGTGATGCTTTCAGCAGCTCGTAATACACGACAGCCCTGTTTAGGGTGGTTTTTCGAGCTTCTACATTGTAGAAAGCAAATGTGTTGATTTTACACCCTTTAGGTGTGTAAATGACTGTACACATCTTTTCACACGTTTTAATAACACGGATAGATGCGTTCAAACATCACACTTACGTGTGTTGTTTTCTTACACATGTGAAAACGTGTCAAAAGTGTCTACAGCCATTTACACACTAAAAGTGTGTAAAAACAACACACTTATTTTTGCAATACTGCCCGTGCAGAAATTTTGACCGGGATACCATATGTCCGATCAAATCCCGATCAGGATTTGTCATGAATTCCCCAAAACCGGTATCCCGGTTAGAATCGAACTTGCATCAGTATCGGCATATGTACGACGACGATGGCATCATTTTGAAAATTTTGGCGTCACGTATATTTTCTGTATTACTATGGAATTCCTATCTATAGATAGGAATTACATAGTAATACCGAAAATACACGTGATGCCAAAATTTTCAAAATTATGCCATCGTCGTCGTACATATTCCGATACTGATGCAAGTTGGATTCTAACCGGGATACTGGTTTTGGAGAATAAGTCTCTGTTTATACCCACCGACATGTCGGTGGGTATAAACATGTATTTAAGACAAATTAAAATCAAATTCACAATGATTAGATTAAAATTTACACCAACCGTGAGTTCTTACGTATTTCGAGAGAAAACATTTCGTAGAGGCAAAGAAATTTTTGCAAAAAAAGTTGTGAGTTTCAAATATTACATTATAAATATGAAAAAAATCACAAAATGAGTTGTGAATTTCCTCAAGTTGAAGAAAATAAAAATCGAATTCACGACAGTTATATTAAAATTTACACCACAAGTGTAAACGTATTTTGAGAGAAAACATTGTGTTGAGGCAAAGAAATGTTCGCACAAAAAGTTATGTGCAAAAATTTCTTTGCCTCGAGGCAATGTTTTCTCTCAAAATACGTACGAACTCACTTTTGGCGCAAATTTTAATCTAATCATTTTGAATTTGATTTTAATTTGTCGTAAATACGAAAAAATTCACAACTAATTTTGTGAATTTTTTTGTATTTATAATTTCTTGTCAATACATTTGCATTCACAGATTTTGATGTGAATTTTTTTTAATTCACATCAAAATCTCGCAATGAGCGCGATCTGCCATTTGAATCTTGGGACAAATTTTTTTTTATTGATAGTTTAATGCACCAAAACTTTATAAATGTTATTTATTTTTATAATAAATTTAACATGTCATAATTCCATTTTTGACATTTTATTTCAGCCTGTATTCACCCGTGATCCTTCCCAGATTCCTCAATGATTCCATGGGGAATCTATTTAGAGTCATTAAAGGATCCGGTTCTGGATCCCTAATGGAATCCAGTTTACGGATCTTACATTTAGTCTTCGAATCTGATCCGATATCGGACTAGACCCCGACTGGGAGCCCGGGATACAAGTCAGAATCCAGCTGTATCCCTGCCAAAATTTCTGCACGGGTGTATATACATGGGATGCGTCGGAATAATAAATTGTGAACAAAAGTTTTTTATCGTCAAACATGTGCATTTATTGAACTGAACTCAACATTACTTATATATTAGTCAATATTAGGAAAATAGATTCCAATTTCAGGTTCTTCCTTGTGGCAAACTCAAAAATCATTTATCAATGAAACAAAAAGTTTAGACCAAATGTGGTCTTCAATTAACCGGTTAATCAATCGATGTCAAATCAACTAATGAGTTTCACGAGACGCCGTAATCAAGGTGGTCTTTAAAATATATAATCAATAACTCGCAATTAAGGAGGTTGGAACGATTCAGTTGAGTCAAATGACGGTTTATTCATCTTTCTTTTCAATGAACCTCAAAAAAATGCATACGACGTACAGATTTATTCTGTATAGGCTACTTTTTTAAATATATAATTAAAGGGCAAAATTATGCATTTTAATATTTTTATTACGTAAAGTAGAAAAACTTCTGTGTTACTACCAACTTGAAAAAGCATAACATTATCGATGATTATTATGAAAAAAAAACTACGACAACGAATGTTTCATACAATTCACAATGAAATTTTGAGTAATTTATAATTATGCCTATTGATAATTACGTCACGAGATTATTGGCCCATGGTTTACGATGGGCGAGATGAGGATTTTTTTTTCTAAATGTTCACGAAGATTAACTTTGCGTTAACCCGTTGTTAGAAGTGGTTTATCTTGGTGCTAAATAACAATAAAAATTACATAACCTTTGGTGTGAAAGTCTCGCCCATCTAACCGCACGTTAAATTACATACGTTAAACTATTTTTTTCTCTGGTGTTTGGTGATGAAAAAAGTTCAAAAAATTCGTAAAGACTCAGTATAGTGTGAACAATAACGTGTATTTTTTAATTAAATTTAACCTTGGATTGTGGCTAACGCTCCAACCTCCTTAATACACTTAAACTGTGTTGCTTTTCCCCGTGTTATTTTTGCTCGTGTGTCGCTATCAACGTGTGTTGTTTAGACCAATGTGTGCAAATATGCATCTTGTATGTTGATTCTACACGCTTTATGTGTGTTCGAATGAGCGGGTTATTGATGGGGACAGCTACGAAGGTGTGTACTAATGTAATGCGTAAAAATTGCACACTCACGTGTGCCATTTTAAGGGGCTATACCAGTGTGACCGCGAAAATTTGAGTGATTTTCGTGAATTTTTTAAAAGAAGAGTACTCAATTAAATGTTTCGGAAAATTGAGAATATATTCAGCTATATTTGACCTATATTACATATTTTGTTTCACAGCAAAATTTTGAGATCCAAGCGACTTATGCGCTGCCTTCAGAGGCGCCAAGAAAAAAGTTCCTCCACTGCTGACGTGATTCCGGCCAATTGAGTAGCTGAAACCGAAAAAGAAAAAAATGTCGTTAAACTGGAAGGTATTTCCTGTACAATGACGTAGAATTTTCGAAAAATATCAAAATCCAACAAAATGGCGTAGATATGAACAAAAAGTCTGTTTTCTTGCCTGTAAAATGGTCGTTTTTTTCAATGCCAAATCGTCAATTTTTATCAAATCGAAAGTTTCCTGCGTCATTGTAGAGTAAATATATGCAAGAGTACTCATTTCAAATTTCAAGTCAATCGGATAATTGCTCTTTGATTTACAATGTCAGCAAATTTGAAACATCTCATTTCGAGAAAAACGCGTCTAAAGATTTAACTATCGATTTTTGCAAGATAAAATGATATTGATATAAATGATATAAATGATAATGATGTTCTTGAAAGTGTAAACTGTCGAAAAAGGCAAAAAAAATCGATTTTTTTAGTGTCACACTGGTATAGCCCCTTAACACATTACGTGTGTAATCGTAACGCATCACGTGTTACCAAATGCACAAGTGTGTAGAATTAACGTGGCAACGCGTGTCTAGCCATTATGTATTGTAATTTCTACATACTTTAAACACACGTCAAAGATACCTAGTTTTTGCAGTGTTGTCCATAGAGAAACCAGGACTTTGGAAACGGTGAAAGCATTCTTTGCACGTTGTACTCGATGGAGCATGTTCCGGCATGCACTTCCTCTAGCAAACGACACGTTTCCACGGCCGATTTCTTTGCCAGGAAATAATGGAGCTCATCTTCCTGCAAATGTGAAAAATTTGGAACGAAACTTGCAATTGTATAGATAATTGAAATACGTTATGTTAACGCGTCGAACAAATAACTCACCTATGGCGTTTCAGCGGAACTCTGTGGACCTATTATAATGTGCATTACCAACTTTCAATTCGAGAAAATAGTATATCTAAGGCCATCTATAGCCGGCAATATATGTTTTCAAATGTACACTGAGAAAAAAACATCATTGATCCAATATCATTGGTGTTATTGAATGAAATTTCGTTGATTCAATTGTAAAATTGTTGGCGTACGTAATCGGATTTATTAGTCCAAACAAAACGCTATTGACTTCAATAACATGATAAAATTAAAAGTTTTTTTTTCATTCGCAAGATATATTGTTAGCCGAGAACAATATATTACAGTACTACCTCCCTAAGAGAGCCCTCGCTAAGAGAGAATTTCCCCGCCGTTCCGCTTGAGCGCATTTTATGGCTTCCCCCACCTAGCTCGAGCTGTCCAGTGTACCCGAGGCCTCCCGAGTTTGTCGCGGACAACTCCATAAGAGATCGCGAGCGATTTCAGAAAATCGCACGTCGCACGATTGTCAAATGGATAATATTCCTTTGTACAATAATATATACGTTTAAGCCGTAAAGTCGGAGAAAAAAACATGCACCATAATTAAATTTCAAGTAGTAATTTAATGCAAGTAAAATATATTTTCGATTCAGCCATCCCGTTTTATCTAAAAATGAAATATTTATACATATATATACATTGTATATTTCAACTTGAAGTATATACACAAGATAAATTGTTAGTTACATTTTTTTTGTACACTGTACAGTAGAACCTCAATTATCCGAACGATGACTTAGTTTATCCGAACTCTCAATTATCCGAACGTTGGCGCGAAAGATACATTGTTGCTCGCTGCCACCGCCGTGAGCAACAATGAGCAACCCAACGCAATCTCTCCTTCCCAAACGGCTGCGAGACTTAGCCGCTCAAAAACGCGTTACAGCCGTTCGTCAATTAAAAATGGACGATTTTATTTTTAAAAAATATAAAAAAAGCATTCAACTTTTTTCAGGTATTTCAAATACATTATATATATATATATTTCAACGTTAACATATATGTCAAATTATAATATATATGTATGTACTGTTTTTATATAAAAAGGTGTTGTTTATGATCTCGTCCCAAAAAACCCACGTTTCGATTATCCGAACTTTTGATTATCCGAACTAGTCTCGGTCCCAATTGGTTCGGATAATCGAGGTTCTACTGTATATGTTCGAGTTTCGATAACGAATACACTACGTATATTTTTGCGAACAATAAGATAATTCAACAATTATTGAAAGTTTTACAAATGTTTCCTTCATATGTGTTATAATATTGCAACAACAAAATATACCAAACGCCAGAATAAAAAAAACGCGAAGAAAAAGAAAGATTTACACATCAATATTCAATGAGATATACTTACGCATGAAACGACGAAACGCCAGTACACTTTCCGCAACTTGTTTACAGTTTTCTCAACACTTTCGTTCGCGCTCTCTCATAGAGGTCGAGTGGAGAAACACATACACGCTACCACATGCGCGATTTTCGAGCGCGCTAACCTAGCGGTGGGGGAAGGCTTCGGCGACGAATTTCTCGAGAATTACTTCCCCTAACCGCCCTAGACCGCTCTCTTAGGGAGGTAGTACTGTATTGAATTTGTCTAAAAAATTATCGCGGACAAATGATATAGTTTTGAATACATTTTCTGCAACGAACAAAAAAAGCGTTTCAATTCATAACATGAATATTGTTGATTCGAGTACACAAGAAAAATTGCATTTCACTCGTTTGATTCAGATAAAATTTCTATTTAGTAAATATGTTACTTGATTTTTTTCACCATATCCGAGATTGATTTCCAAGTACATTATTCGTTAAAATATTAATGTTTTATTTTGATTGAAAAATATTAAGCAAATGTCTGAATTGGTTAAAAAATTATGCGAAAATAAAATTTGTTTCTTGCGTATTTGGTTGAAAAAATTCAACGAAATCATGGCCGAGCGCCATGATTTTAAAGATGTGAGGAAACCCGTAGTTCTCGGAGTAACCGCTAGAAGCCGCACGCGCGCTCGTTTCTCGTAAGCGTAGCGCGAACCGAAAATCTACTTAAAGGGTTACCCCACTTGCGATTTTGAAAAAATCGATTTTGTTTATTGCATTTTTTTGAAGTATAAGTATCTGAGAATATGTCCTGAAAATTTCAAGTCGATCCGAACAAAATTGACTGAGATATGAGCGTTGAAAGAGAAGAATCCGTTGTGTAAACGACCGGAAATTGAAACTTTAAACGCGTTTTTCTCAAAATGGCATTTCTGAAGTCGGTGACCAAGATTACTCGAACACTAATGAACCGATCTTCTTGAAATTTTACAGGTTTATTTAATACATAAAAATGTAGTCTTTAATCGTTCGATTTTTTTTTTTTCGAAAAAAAATGGCCGTTTTATAGCCAAAAAACGGCCGTTTTTTTCGTTAAAATCGAACCATTAACTTTGACTGTCCGCCATTTTGTGAAAAATGAATATTTGTTAAAATCCTTCGATTAAAGACTAGTTTATACTTATATTTGACTAAATCCATCCGCGTTTTTTTTTCAGATGATCCACTTCGCCGCAATGTTGGTCACCGCAAACCGTGTATATAAAAACATTATTTCATTGGCGGCCATTTGCCACTAAACAATGTAATATTTTTCAATAAAAAAATTACTGAAAGTTCTTCAAGATGTGTTCTTTAAGATGGTATATTGATCGATTAAAAAAGTTTTGTAGTTTTCTTTAAAAAAATTCATGAAAAAGGCCTTTTTTGCGCTACAAGTGGGGGTAACGCCGTAAACGCCGGAGAAACTCTGAAGAATATCGCTTCTTGGCCTGTGGCTAAGATCAAAGTACAGTATCTATTCTTAATAGTCGAAGATCTGATATTCTCTCCATGGATATTCCATTGGATATCTGATGTTCTCTCCACTATTATCGTGGACGATCATTCTAATGCTCACTTTTTCACTTAAGATTTAAAACAAATTGAAAAACTTACGTCCCATGGCATATTCGTTTCGATGCAGTAGAGAAATAATTAATTCTATTGATTATATTTTTGTACGAAATAAAAAATGTTGTAGCAGCCGCTTAATTATTTCATCCATACATCTACGGATTGTATATAGAATGGTTTCAATAGAATATAATTTTATTTGAAGGAAAATGTAGATATTCAGAGAACAGAAGAGCTTTTTCAAATAAAATAATACGTTATTTAAATCAATCACATTTTCCGATATTTTATAGTATTGTAACAATCTCATTTATCAGTGGCACTCCGCAGCAGCACATTTATTTGGATTAACGAATATATTTTTTTCATTCAATTGGTTTTTTTTCTCAGTGTACCCACCAAACCGTCAGATACTGCATATTCTATCCTCCACAGTCGATTCCCACGAATATCTTCAGACTAATTATCATCAACGTTTTTCAGTATCCAGATCCACACTCCCCGCTGATTAAGCAGACAAAGAAAACATTCAAATTACACATGGTCTCCTAATCACCTCTCGAACCTCACGTACCTCACCAACCCTGGACGAATTTCCTCCGAAAGAAACTGGTCCATTTGCCAAAGTACAGAAAAATCACACAAATCATTTTTAATTCCTTACTGAACCAACGAATCTTCCACATTTACCGTCAAAGCACAACCGAGGGAACGTCAATAATAACAAGTACACGCGAGTCGAAGATCATTATCTTTTTTTTATAGCATAATATTATTATCCTTTTTTTTATTGTCAATTGGATTATCCATATTATTGTCTATAGTTCAAACACATATTATACACGTATACAGATGAAGAAAAATTCGTATTCCAGTTATATGTCGTTCACAGCAATGATAGGCGTTTTTTTTTTCCCCCTCGTTACGTCGTTCGATGCTCGCATAATGCTCGAAACGATTAATAAACGGTATCGCTAATGTATCTAACTTATCGAGAAACGAAGCCAGCCACTTCGATTCTCGCGCCTTTTGACTTTTTTCCGACATTATTAATATTACACATACATACACGCACACACACACATTTGTGCGTGTGTGTGTGTGTGTACATATACATATTTATATGTATTTATATTATATATTTATTTCTGCACTACGAACTTACATCGAGAATAAATAAAACAACAACCAGAAAGTGGGAAAAACAATTACAACAATTCATTACGACGTTTTCGTTCTTTTTTCCGAGCTAGTGAAAGTTCACGAGTCTTCGAAGTAGCGGTTATTGCGCCGATTTATTTGACAATGAGAAAGTTTTCGAAAACGCTGCGTCTGAGTGATACAAATCTGGGGAAAAAATGTCTCGCCGCGAACTTGGCGCGAGATGGCAAACGACGAAATTTTCCATCTCGCAGAGTTAACGGGACCACGGACGAGTTTTTTTTTTTTTTGGTCATTTTTTTTTTCTTTGCAGGTCACTAACCTACTCGTACCTTAGGATTAGCATTTTTTGTGTGTTATATCTTTTGCACGGTTTCTGGCTGAGGAGTACATGGCAAAAATGACAGCACAGACGTTTGCGTCAGGGGCGGAAAAAAAAGAAAAAACAAGCCCGCTGCAGTCCAAGTGCGGTGGAAAGTGGAATAGTCCAGTCGAGATAGGTCTAAAATTCGATTAACCTGGAATTAATTCCGGGCTTCGATTTTCTTTTTTTATACTTGGGGGGGGGGGGGCGGTTGTTGGTCGTGTAAATCTCGATTTTCGGGAAAATCCCCCTGGTGCGTTTGCCGCCATCTTGAATCGAAGAGGGATTTTTTGTTTTTCGAATAACTCGCTTAATTTCAACCTTAGAGTGAAAAAGATCATGTGAAAAGTTGTGGGAAATGTAATTCACCACAAGTTTGGTGATTGTAGTTTTTACCCTAGGATCGATATTTATAGAGTTACACTGCAAATAGGGGTAAAAAGTTAACCCCTAAATTAAGTACAAGTCCGAAAATATTGATCCTAGGGTAAAAATGGTCCCGACCAAAGTTGAAGAAAATAAAATTTCCTACCCGATTACGCCTTACCATTTTTACGATAAATTTGATAATAAACGAAATAACTGAACATAAAAAAAAGTTCACCCCTAAATTAAGTATAAGTCCGGAAATATTGATCCGAGGGTAAAAACGCTAATAACCAAAGTTGGAGGAAATAAAATTTCCTATGTGATTATTTATTACCATTTTTACAATAAACTTCATAATAAACGAGATAAGTTTAAAAAAAACGTTTTTTTACCCCTTTTAGCATGATAACTCTGTAAATATCGATCCTGGAGTAAAAATTATAATCACCAAACTTGTGGAGAATTACGTTTCCCACAACTTTGAATACAATCATTTTCACTCTGAGATTGAAAATAAGCGAGTTATTCGAAAAACAAAAAAATATCCCTCTTCAAATCAAGATGGCGGCAAACGCATCAGGGGGATTTTCTCGAAAATCGAGATTTACACTACCAACCACCTCCCACCCCTAAGTATAAAAAAAGAAAATCGAAGCCCGGAATTAATTCCAGGTGAAATCCTATTTCGACTGGACTAGAAGGGAAAGAGGAAATGTTGGAATTTGATGTGAAGGGATAGTAATGATAGACCTTTCTCTCTCTCTCTCTTGCTGGACCAATTCAAAATTATTCGCTCTTTCTTATAAATTTCGTTGCACCGTTTCGTTTTTCGCGACTACGGATGAGGTGAAAAAGGGGTGGGCGGCGAGGTAGAAGGAAAGGAGCTAGAACGCATTTTTTTCGACAATTTTGTTTTCTATTTGACGATAATTGTAATAGTATGAGGAGAAGTATATCTTTGATCCTCCGGGAGCACATCGAGAGATATCCAGCCTTTTTCGTGCCTCTCGCACTCCGAACATCCTTTTCATTACGAAAAACAAAAAATACTGAAAATCACTTCCGGTTAGCCTTAAGGGGTTAGGCCACTCCAGAAGCCGAAAAAATAGGTTTTCTGAGATTTTTTTTTAAGAAAAATTACAAAATAAATCGGGATTACACAAAGGGTGTTTATCATACATATCAGTGAATGTATAGAATCATTTTTTTGAAGCGATTAACTTCAAAATGGTGACTGTGCAGCGTTTATCTCAAAACTGCATTTTTTAAGTTGGCCGAAAACATAACTCAGACAATTTTCCCCCGATTCACTTGAAATGTTGAATATATCTTGAAAAATACATTGTCTATGGAAATACGTAGGATTTTTTTTTACATTGCATAGTTTATTAGTTATTAAGAATTATCTGACGAAATTTTTCACTTTCCAAAAATATGCCTGAAAAATCGTCAGATAATTGTTAATAACAAATGAACCATGCAATATAAAAAAAGTCCTACGTACGTCCATACAAAATGTATTTTTCAAGATATATTTAACGTTTCATGTCAATCGGTTGAAAATTGTCTGAGTTATGTTTCCGGCCAACTTAAAAAATGCAGTTTTGAAATGAACGCTACACAGCCGCCATTTTGAAATTAATCGCTTCAAAAAAATTATTGTATACAGTCACTGATATGTACGAAAAACACCCTTTTTTGTAATCTCGATTTATTTTGTAGTTTTTCTGAAAAAAAATTCCCAAAAAGCCGATTTTTCCGGCCTCCAGAGTGGCCTAAGGACTTAAAGATACGTTAGCTGGTAGTCTACGATTTTGCAAAAAGAGCCCGTAGTTTTTGTGGCATTCTGAGTCGAAGATTCGAATTTTGTTTGGGTTCGTTTGGGTTGGCCGGGTGTACTGTACATTCGAAGGGTCGTAAGGGTGCGTTGATTACGGTCTTGTTTTTCTTTTCGGTCAGATCCTTTCGATGGAGGCTGGATTTCTATCAGTTATATTTACAGTGGATTTCCCGACAACAAAAAAATCTTCATTTTTATCCGTTTGGCTTTTGTGTCCCAAGCAATCTCTTCATCCTCGATCACGCATCGTCGCAAGTCGAAAAAAGGATTGATCGTCAAGCGGGAACGTCCGATCCGTCGTCGAGAAAAGACGCGAAAGTCGGGGGAGGGGGGGGCGGGTATTTTCTGTGTTTGGGTTTGTTTGGGTTTAAGTTAGATGTGTGTATGAAAAAGATAGGATTCTACGGGACGTCGGAAGCGCCGAGTTAAAAGTTTTGGCCGAGTACATTGCCGATCGCGGGTAACGGTGGATTCGTCCTGAAGCCATGACGACAATCTCTTTGCAGGGACTGCTGATAGCGGGTCGCCGGTCTCCTGACGTCGCTTAACGTCCGAGTCGACGAGTTGGCGGAGTAGTCGGTCGCGGTCCCATCTGCGGGATCCTGCCTGAAAAATGCCAATTACCAAATGACAAAAGGTCCTCTCTCACTTTGCGTATCGTCATTGATCAATCGGAGGCCTTGCCACAATGACCATTTAACATGTAGATGTAGTTCGTTGCCGAAACGAATAAACGGATCAACGCATGATGGTGCCTTTTGATTCGGGACGTGATGCAACAGCAAGTGAGTCTTATTGGTAATGAACGTGTCGTCAACGTCAAAGACACTTGGATGAACGTACCCACTGAATGTCACGATGCAATGGATAATGGTACCTTTCAATTTGGGACGTGAGGCAGCGGCAATTGGCTATCGATCGGCTTCAACCTTTCAATCAAAGGAGAGCTTTTTATTTCGAAGTTTAGGGACTACTGACACTTTTCCCAGGCATCAGCTATGCGGTAGCGGATTTCAATGATGGGACCACTTTTCTGCTGCGTCATGCCGCAAATGGAAAGGTACCTTGACAACGAATAGTAAAACTTGGACACAGAAGAAACTATGTGAATGAAGTGGAAGAACGCATATGTGGTCATGTCACGTTCATTAGGTATAGCGGTTTCGCGGATGGTACTTTTTCTACGTCGGTATGATAGGAGTCCGCGATTCTTCGGGCCTGATGGGCGGCAAGGGCCTGTTTTATCCATCGCCGTAAGGAGAGGCAAGTATTTTATCGGTATGCGTAAGTTGCCGACGTTCTCACTCGACCGATAACTTACCGACGTTCTCACTCGACCGATAACTTACCGACGCCCCGTCGGTCAATTACCGACCGAAGCTGGAGATTCTACGCTAATGTGGATCGCCGATGACGAAGGGCTGTTTAACCGCACGAAAATGCTTTTTCCGCGTAGAATGTTTTTAGTTTTTCGTGTGCCTCGCTGTGAGATCTTTTTTACCTACGGTGGATACGAGGATATCCTACTTTTCATCGGACGGTAAAACAGTCGATTTTTTCAGTTTTTTTCTTCTGATTTCCGAACAATCCGCGAGCCTCTTTACTGGTAATGGAAAGTGAAGTTTGAAATATTCGAATCAAATTTTGTTACGTTGCTCAAATACAGGATTCCTCGTTACCGATGCAGGATCGTTACAGCTGCAATTTTATCGGCCGCGGAACGTCTACCACCATCTTGTGCTCAACATGAACTCAACGGGTCATGCGAAAATTTCACATCGGCAAAGACTTTTGGAACCAGAACCAGCATGATCATCATCGGATCTACCGACGATTAGTACGAGGACGTACATTGTATATGAGTGGTCACGTAAATGTGAATGAACAGAGAAACTTACAAACATCAATCTAACACAAATAAAAAAGAGAGCTGGATCTCGATTCTTCGTGAATCGATCCGGTTGAAGGGCAAGTTTCTATGATGATCTATTTAACATCGATATTAATGAAGATCTAAATACCTACAGCAGCGTTCTATAACACCGACAACTATTATCAAATTTCCATCAATGCGTTATAATTAAATAAACAAATAAGTAAATTGAAGATACAAGGTGAAAATGATAAAGTGGGTTTTTTAAGGGTCGCTCACGGAGATTTTGCGACCGAGCAAAATATAATAGTCCCTCGTCCTTCAAGGCCACTGCAAAGAAAATACGGTTTTTTTGTGATGAGTAGTATTTGACAGAAAAATTGATTATTCTGGAAAAACAGCCGAATTCTATTTTGAGTTCAGCAGAATGAATATAATTGAATTTCGAATACGAAACTCATCTTAAAAACTTTTTTTACAGCTTACAGAAAAAAATGAGCATTCTGGAAAAACAGCTGAATTCCATTTTGAGTTCAGCAGAATGAATATAATTGAATTCCGAATACGAAACTCTTCTGAAAAACTTTTTTAACGGGTTACGCCTAGTTGAAATATCGATTTTTGGTTTTCGACGGATTATGAAAATCTGACATTTCGAAAAAATTTATTTTAAACTTTTGATTCGACCCATTCGAAATCGAGGGAGTTATGGGCGTTTATAGGTAGTTTCCGCGAACCGGCCAACTTTGAAGGCGTTTTTCTTAAAATCACTGTTTTAAAATCGTAAATCACGATATGTGAAAAATTACTGTACCGATCAACTTTAAATTTTCCAAGCGTCTTTTACATATCAAACAGCAGTGCTTGAATGGAGGAACTTTTTTATGCATATTTTTCATATCGTCGAAACTAGAGAGGTTTTTTCACCGAAAATGGATACTTCAACTTTGGACGGCAGCAATTTTTTCAAAAATCAATTTTTTGTTAAATCCTTCGTCCAAGCACCAGATAATTTTATGCAGAAACTAAATGCGCTGGATTTATTTCATTTCGGGTGATTTGTTTCCGAGCAACCATTGTATCTACAATGTGGAAAAATATCCACATTTATGGATATTTTTCAACACAAAAATGGTAAAAGCTACTTGAAATTATACTCTTTAACGTAAGAGGAAAAAATGTTGACCTGCACACGTTTTCGTAGAAACAAATCCCGAGAAATTCCCTCTTCTTTTCAGTCACGAGCTAGATAACGCCTCAAAATAAATTAAATTCCATTTATCCATTTCAAAACGCATCTTTGAAAATTTTTTGCTCGATGCCATACACAAAAATAGTTTTTCATCAGTTTGTCGTATTCGGAATTTAATTATCTTTGTTCAGCTGTACTCAAAATTGAATTTTCTTTTTTTTTCCAGAATGCTCAATTTTTTCAGGCAAAAAATACTCCTTACAAAAATACGCTATATTTTTTATTCAAAGAGTACTTTAAAAAACCATTAAAAATAATTTTTCTAGGGGCTAAAATCTCCGCGCAAGACCCTTAAAAAAACATAGCCACCTTATAATTATCACCCTCGATATATAAATATATTCGTGTGTATGTACATATAGAGTAGCACGCGAAGCAGAGCGATTCTTGAGGAGAGTCGAACGTGAACGAATTTCAAGACACTGATTTTTTTTACACGCTATCCACTAAAAGTCAAATTTTGAAGTTTTTGTATGTTCGACTGCAGCCGTGTGAAGGGAAAAGAACATTGAATTCCAAGGCCGAAATTAGAGGACCCGCGGTAAGCATCCGGCAGGCAACCTGAGCCAATATTCGGATGGGTGACCGCGTACTCACTCACGTGGCGACTACCAAGCGGAAGGCCATTTTACCGAGTTCCCGATGATAACATAACTCAAACCCGGTAAAAATCATTGCCGCCTTTATCGACACGGGTTTTCCACAATTTCCCTGTGCCCTCGTGCAAACGCGATAGAACAGGGCATTGGGGAAGAGTAGCTGTGGCCAACACTCTGGCGTGTCCGTAAAGGTGAGTGAATCTTAAAGGGTCTTCTCACTTTAGACGCTAAAAATGGCTATTTTCATGAATTTTTTTGATAAGTCTACATTATAGATATTGATATAGTAGTTCATTTATTCATTTCAGTCAGTATTTATAAACGAAAATGGTAGTTAAGAAAATGTCCTAACCAATTGCAGGTCTGCGCTGTTGATGATATCGAAAGGTTTTAGATACATCGAACATGTACATCGAAAAAACATATATATATTTTCTAACAGCTTGATATTCATACTAAATAGATGTGTACTTAATTTTATGAGTGAATCACTTTTTCATACGAAAAAAAAACATGTTAAATTCGCACATGATTTTATACCCGTTACTGTGGCCTAAGGCCTTAATGGCTATAGCGCATATTATAAGATTGTTTGATATATGCAAAAGTAACAATATGCCGGACATTTTTCGAAAAAACAAAAAAACGTGTTTTTTTCACCGTTTTTGACCCAAAAAATAGTAAGTATCAAAATTTTAAAAAATCCTTAACAGCACGATAGCTATAGTTGTAAAGACTATGTGGTTAAAATTTCATAAGGATCGGTTCAGTAGTTTCGAAGATTTTATCATTTTTTTATCAGAAAAACACGTTTAAAGTTTGTTTGGGTTACATAAATACATAATAATTCGAAACTGCATTTATTAAGTGTAACAACTTTGATATCAATATCCATAATATAAACCTATCAAAAAAAAACTCATGAAAATAGCCTCTTTCAGCGTCGAAAGTGAGCAGACCCCTTAAAGGCCTTCAACGACATACAAAGGAACATTGGGAATAAATATAAAAGTCTAGGCGATCGAAACTTTCACTTTCCCGAAATCGCTTGGCTTCGCGATGAAACATCACACGTTTTTTTTTTAAAACATCAAGAAACAATTTCAGAAAAAGACACCTAATCCAACAACATCGAAAAATCGGTAACGTTGGCGGGCTCCTTGGGAATGTTCCTTATCTCCGTTTGAGAGCCTTCCTCCATTATGGCCGCTAACTTCTACATGGACAATGACACATTGACAGCAAAACGGAGAGTGGGGCGGGGGCGTGAGAGTGAAAAAGTGCGGACTACACACGGAATGGGAGGCCTGCTGTCAATCTGACCTGTCGACCAGATATCGCAGGGAGCGCGAAAATCGTGCAGCCTTGTTGGGCGGTAGCCATCCAAGGCGTGCCAATGTCCCGATATGTCTCTTACTTGGTTGGTACAGGTAGATTCCCGCGGACTCCGTGTCCCCACGATCCCGCAACGCCGTTTCGTCACCTGTTCCCGACATCCCAACTTTTACGATCTTCATAAAATCCCTGGGATCAAGTCTCGAGATCCATAGTACGGGATTCAAAGATAAAAAATCGGATTCGAAACTGTGCGAATCCGCGTTAGGGTTTCTTACTTCTCCCTGATCAAGATTCAACCCTATCTTCGAAGAGTCTCGGCCCGAGCCGAAAATGGAATGCTGCTTTGAGCCTGTTCGATCTGATGTCAATCTTCCCATATACCGATCCACTCATTTTGGTTATGGTTTCGTTTTTTTCCGTCTCAATTTTGACATACCAAAGAAACATCACTGTCCTATTTTCGTCCTGATGTCAACCTGCCGAATCTTTGAATGGAAAAATGCAGTCCCGTTGAATCGGGTTTGGCCTGATCCTGTTCTTTTCCCACCAATTCAAAGCTGCTTCGAAAGATGAACCAGGCTGACATCAAGACGTGGCAGGATTCGAAAAAATGTTTGAAAATTTCGGTGAAAAGTGTGCGATGTACATGTCTAACGTATTGAACAATTCTAATATTCAGGTACCACATGCGAATTAGGGTCGAAGTACCAGGTCCAAAGGAGGGCCGATACGTCGACCCGATGAAACGCTGATTCGATTCATATTCCGGGCAAAATCGGAGTCAATGGGGTTCGTGAACTAGCGGCTCGTGTTCGATGAGGCTCCAAAAGACCAAGACTCCAGGCCTCTATTTGCCAATAAGCCGTATAGGCAGCTGTCTAGGGGTGGTGGATTTTAGAGGCACCTAAAATGGCCTAGGTAAATACAAGTGATTAAGGGATCATCACAGTATAAGTGAGATTCCGCAATCCGAACTTTAAATACGTTTTTCAAAACGGTGGCCACTCTCAAAGAAAGAGTTTTTGAGCTATCCGTTTGAAATGGTAACAGTACATTCTTCACGTCATTTCTTATGTTGCTATGGAACCTTTTTTTTTGGCAGTCTTCCTATCTTTTTTACGAAAAACTGTCGAAAAAGGCTAATTTTGCTACTCTTTGTTCAAACCACCGTCATTTTTTCAAATCTCACCAAAAAAAACATCCATAGGAACATAGCGACTGTACTACATAAATTAATCAGTTTGAAATTTTTGTTTCAGACAAAATTTGCAGCCGCAATCCTGGCCACCATGAGACACAATTTTTTTACACGCTATTTTCTGCAAATACAAACGATGTTAAACAATAAATAAAGAAATAAAAATATTATTTTGTACTCTTTATCGGTGCTTCAATTTGTAAAAAAAAAATAGAACGATTAGCTTATCCTATCCACCTACAAAAACATCGCGAAAATCGGCTATTTTTCGGGCGGTCACACTGTGATGATCCCTTAAGATAAGAGCCCTTAAGATAAGAGCCCTTAAGATAAGAGCCCTTAAGATAAGGCACACAGCCAAGTGGCCTATCCTTAAGAAAAGTATAAACCCGGCACTGCAAGACTCTGATCGTCGTTCTTATCATTTCGATAAGTCGTTTGAAACAATACCGATAAGTCAAAAAAATACTCGCGGCAACTCATACAAACGAACAACACTACACATGCATGATATTCCCATCGAGCGAATTCGTAAAAAAAAGTCGTGTCAGATTTCGGTCAATTTGTAAACGAAAACCTCATCTGCTCATTACGGATGAGCGAAGAAAACCAGATCATTTTTCGGCTCGGGCCGATACGTGATGGCCGATCACGCCGCCCCAAGTAAATCCCAATGAACATCACTCACCCATGAATCTCTTCTCCGTGTTGGGATACTCGCCGGTGAGTCGTTCGATCAAATCCTCGTAATCGGAGATCTCGGTGTTCTGCATAACCGGCAGTGGATACTCGTCCGTGTAGTCGATTTGTCTCTTCGATCGGTAGGCCGCCATGTCATTTTTGGCTTTCGTAATTTCATCCTCGAATGCGTTCACTCGGCTGGTTTTTCCCTCCGTCGTCTGTTTCGTTGCGTCATCCTCCTGCTTTCCGCCGAGTCTCTGCAGTTGCCGATCGAGTCGTTCGGCGTTCAATTCACTGTCGGTCAACGAGCGTCCGTGCCGATTTTGCTTCGGCAAGCTCCAGTCTCTCGCCAAAGTGCCCACGTTGCGTTTCCCATAAAAGTCGCCGTTTCTCGCCAACGCCGCGACGTTACGTTTGTCGTTGTAGTCGCGAATCGGCCAATCGCCCGATCTCGCGAGAGCGCCGACGTAACGCTTGCCGTAACGCAATCGGCTGCTCGTGCTCGCCACCGAGCCGATGTTGCGCTTGCCGCTCAAATAGAAGGCCGGCAAAAAGTATCCTCCCCTCAACGTGGCGGTGTCACGCTTGCCGGTCTGCGGTAACATCCGATCGCGCGCCAATGTACCGACGTTTCTCTTGCCGTTCGGCAAAGCCCAGTCGCGCGCCAACGCGCCGACGTTTCTTTTGCCGCCGCTGCTGCTGCCGCTCGGACTTTGACCCGGTAGAGCGAAGTCTCGCGCCAGAGCGGCCACGTTTCTCTTACCGGTCGGTGGAAAGTCGCGGGCCAATGCCTCGAGATCGAGCTCACCGTTCGGCAGCGTGTACTCCGCGGCTATTTCCGGCACGTTGTGGCGATCCTCGACACCACCGTCGGCAAGAATCTTCATCAGACCGTCCAGCGACTCGCTGCTCAGGGAGTCGAATCTAACGAGCATTTTTAATCGCCGTGATTATCGTGTCGTTATTTATAATAATCATGAAATAATTTATAACAATACTCAAAATAATAACAGTACATATATTTGTAATATAATGATTTACGATAATAAATATTATGATTAGTTATAATAATAATTTGTAACAATCATCGTTGCGGAAAAATCGTCTATTAATTTCGAATCACAATGCTAAATATTCTATCATTAATATTCATAATAATAATGATAGTCGTGATGATGATGATAATAATTCCGGGATATTGTCAAGGAATTTTGAATAATAATGCGAAACGACACTACTTATTTTAATAATCGCAATAATAATAAGAATATTAATCTCGAGAATAATAGAAATAATAATTATACGTAACGATTGATATTAACAATAATTATACTCATATTGTTCTAAGAGTAATGGAAATAATAGTGATACGTAACCATTTATATTGACAATAATAATAATAATAATGCCGGAAAATGTACATGCATTTCATCATAATAAGAACATTGAATGTAACACTAATAATAACATAAAGATGAAAATAAAAACAACAATAAGTCGATGCAGTTATGAATAAATATCAAATCTGTAAATATCAATACTGTTAATTTTAATCATAACATTTATAATAATATTTTTTTGGAAAATAGCCAATGAATGACATAATGATGTCATAATAACGCCATAATAAAATAAATAAAAAAAATAAAAGTAAATAAAATATATAGATTAGATAACCAAAAAAAAATAATATGCTAAATACAAATCAATAATTAATAATACAACAAGAACATTAAATAAATTCGAATAATAATACGAATCTTAATGACAACAACATAATATTCTAATATTGATAATCATGATTCCGAAAATCTCAAATTGCATTTAATGTTTTTTCAATAATCCTCTCATCGTGGATTACCTGGAAGTTTGGGCCGACGTGTCCTCATTTTGGGGATGGGTCTGGCCCCGATCCTGAATGGAGATCGGCAAGTCACCGTTCTTGGCGAGGGTGGCGAGGCTTCTCTTCTCGGAGTCGATGATGTCCTCGGCGATGAGATCGCGACTGTCTTCGAGGCGATCGAGCGGCTCCTCAAACACTCGCTGGACTCGGCCGATCGGTGACAAATGACCACGGGTCGCCGGATCGTTGAACAACTCGAGATAAACACCCGGCGGCAAACATATCTTGGCGTCCTCAGACCCGTCGTCGTTGCTCGTGTGACTCTTGAGATTCGCGTAATCCGTACGATCCTTCGAGTCCTGAATTATTCGCGCCGTACGCGAGTACGCGGCGAGATTCGCGCCTACTTCCGGTAGACGCAGCAGGGCGAAGAAGGTTTTGCGGGGCAGGCAACGACTGTTGTCCTCCTCTTGGCAGTTGACCTGAATTTAGAAAAAAAAGACACATTTCTCATGTAAAAATTGAAATTTCATTTTCTTTCATTTTCATTTTTCAGACGAGGCATTGTCAAGTTACCGATCTGGCCGTTGCAACACATTTTTTATACATCCGCTCTATTGGATTTCAACAACGTTGTTAATATTCATTTGTTTTAAATAAAAATATTGCAAAATAATCTCAATGTATGCTTAATAAACATATTTTTTCCAAATCCCAAATAAATAATTTAGTAGACAATTTTTTGCGAAAAAAAACCTTTTTCGGCCCGTCACAATGGTGTCATCCCTTAAGGGGCTATACCAGTGTGACACTTTCAAAAAATTGATTTTTTTTTTGCCTTTTGAGACAGTTTATACTTTCAAGAATATCATGATCTTTTATATCATTATATCTTGCAAAAATCGACAGTTAAATCTTTAACGGGTTACCCCCAATTGCGATTTTGAAAAAATCGATTTTTTTTTATTGCATTTTTTTGAAGTATAAGTACCTGAGAATATGTCCTGAAAATTTCAAGTCGATCCGAAAAAAAACTGACTGAGATATGAGCGTTGAAAGAGACAAATACGTTGTGTAAACGACCGACTAGTGAAACTTTAAACGCGTTTTTCTCAAAATGGAATTTCTGAAGTCGGTGACCAAGATTACTCGAACACTAATGTACCGATCTTCTTGAAATTTTGCAGGCTTATTTAATACATAAAAATGTAGTCTTTAATCGTTCGATTTTTTTTTTGCGAAAAAAAAATGGCCGATTTATAGCCAAAAAACGGCCGTTTTTCTTCGTTAAAATCGAACCATTAATTTCGACTGTCCGCCATTTTGTGAAAAATGAATATTTTTTAAAATCCTTTGATTAAAGACTAGTTTATACTTATATTTAACTAAATCCATCCGCATTTTTTTTTCAGATGATCCACTTCGCCGCAATGTTGGTCACCGCAAAACCGTGTATATAAAAACATTATTTCATTGACGGCCATTTGCCACTAAACAATGTAATATTTTTCAATCAAAAAATTACTGAAAGTTCTTCAAGATGTGTTCTTTAAGATGGTATATTGATCGATTAAAAAAGTTTTGTAGTTTTCTTTAAAAAAATTCATGAAAAAGGCCTTTTTTGTGCTACAAGTGGGGGTAACCCGTTAAATGCGTTTTTCTCGAAATGAGATTTTTAAAATTTGCTGACGCTGTAACTCAAAGAACAATTATCCGATTGACTTGAAATTTGAACTGAGTACTCTTGAATATATTTACTCTGCAATGACGTAGGATATTTTTTATTGGATGAAAATTGACGATTTGGCAATGAAAAAAACGACCATTTTATAGGCAAGAAAACAGACTTTTTTCATAACTACGACATTTTGTTACATTTTGATATTTTTCGAAAATCCTACGTCATTGTACAGAAAATACCTTCTAGTTTGACGACATTTTTTCGTATTTCGGTTTTAGCTACTCAATCGGCCGGAATAATGTTAGAAGTGGAGGAACTTTTTTTTTGGCGCCTCCGAAGGCAGCCCATAAGTCGCTTGGATCTCAATATTTTTCTATGAAAAAATTATGTAATACAGGTCGAATATAGCCAAATATATTCTTAATTTTCCGAAACATTTAATTGAGTACTTTTCTTCCAAAAAATTCTCGAAAATCACCCGAATGTTCAGCGTTCATATTGGTATAGCCCCTTAAAGTATCAAGACTCAATAATTTTGTCACTAAATGACCTAGCGATTAATCTGTGATCCCGGGGCCCTAAAGTAGTCCCTCAGCTTTCTTGTGGAATTAATTTTCGCCCATGAGCCCTTCTTTACCTTATAAAGGGATCTCTTCCCTTAAGGCGTTAAATACAGTTAACATTTTCGGAAAATCGATTTAAAATTTTTTTTTTTCGTAATGTACATATATTTAAACACACACACAGAAAATTTCTTCCTAATCCGGCGAATATTCTCGAATACACGCACATTTGCAATGACGTGTCAGAGCGTTCGAAAATGCAAAACTGTGTTTTTAAAGTCGGCGAAAAAAGATTTCGCCGGCTACTTGAGAAAACATTAGAAAGACAATATAAGAACAATAACAAAAAATGTTGCGGATAAAATTATTTGAATGTTTTTATATACACGGTGATAAAATATAAAACGGCCATTAAAAATGGCCGTTTTATAGCCAAAAAACGGCTATAAAACAGCCATTTTTTTTTTTTCGAAAAAAAAATCGACCGATTAAAGACTACATTTTTATGTATTAAATAAGCTTGCAAAATTTCAAGAAGATCGGTTCATTAGTGTTCGAGTAATCTTGGTCACCCACTTCAGAAATGCCATTTTGAGAAAAACGCGTTTAAAGTTTCAATTTCCGGTCGTTTACACAACGGATTCTTCTCTTTCAACGCTCATATCTCAATCAATTTTGTTCGGGTCGACTTGAAATTTTCAGGACATATTGTCAGATACTTATACTTCAAAAAAATCGATTTTTTTCAAAATCGCAAGTGGGGGTAACCCCTTAACCTAGAAGTAGAAAGAGATTGTGTAGAAAAATAAAATATTTTTGTTTAAGGGACCAGTCCACTTTGAAAATTTCAAAAAATCAATTTTTCTTTTACTGTTTTCGAAATCGATTATGAGCAATCAGAAGGGATTTTGTGCGGTACAGGAATTGCCGATTGAGTTTAGGTAAGAGTTTTTCATAGTATAAACTTCAAACGCGTTTTTTTCGAAACAACGTTTTCAAAATCTAGCTCCATCGTATCTCTAATACTAATAAACCGATTCTCTTGAAATTTGAACCACATATTGTGAACATGATTCGCAACAAAATGACCCTCGCTGGTTTTAAAATTTTGATTTTTACCCTTTTTTGGGACAAAACTACGAAAAAATGCGTTTTTTAAATACTTTTTTCGTTTTTCATCTGCCATTTTTTCATTTTTTAATAAAACTTTATATCCGAGGGTCACTTTGTAGCTGGTATCGTACTGAATATAAATAAAGAAATAAAAAATAAAAGAAAAATAAATTAAAATGAATTAAAATTTTGTTTTTCATACATTTCAAGACCTTATTCATCAAGCCCAACAACTTTAATATTCATATCTTTTATAAAATCCTCAAAAAAAAATCGCTAAAATAGCCTTTTTTTCGTGGCTCCAAAGTGGACTGGCCCCTTAAATTTTCTTCTATTTTTATAGTGATTCCAAGAACTTTTTTATTCACCCTCGTATATCTCAAAAATCGATTTGGATCACATTACCGAGAACCCACTGTAATCATCCTTTGTTATTTGCTTTACTGCACTTTGCCATAATATCACTACGGACCTACGTGCTCACGAAGCCTGCAAATTATGATTCAACACGCCGAGTTTTTTTTTTTTTTCTCGTGACTCATCGCATATTTTCGATTCGAACGTGGGCAATTTGATTTAGTGAATATTTCAAGGTCGTGTAGATCGCGAAATGCCGTTAATCCCGGTACACCAAGGATCGAGACAATTCCGTCGCGGTATCACGAGTCATTTTTAATTGCCATGGCGCGTCCCGATAATGGGTGGACAAATCGTGGGCGTGCAAAACTCTCCGTCTCTCTCGCTCTCTCGCTCTCTCTCTCTCTCTCTCTCTCTCTCTCTCTCTCTCTCTCTCTCTCTCTCTCTCTCTCTCTCTCTCTCTCTCTCTCTCTCCTACTCAGACAAAACACATATGATATCCTCTCACAAAGTGCTGACCCTCCGTCACCAGCAGGACCACTATGAAAGGGAGAAAGAACAATCAATTCATAACGCACTTGGCGTGTGCTGTTGCGGACAACGAGAGCATGTACACACGTATGCGCTTACTTGAATTTCGGTCGAGAATACCGAAAAACCAACAATTGTCGTCGTTTACACCCCTTGTTTCTCGTGTGCACCCCCACACCCACACACATACAGATTTTATACGTGTATGCATATACAGGGTGATTCGCAACTATCAGGGTGCCAATGTTCATTGCCCATTACAATGTAATGTGTAATGATTTTTTTTTGTCATTACACGTTACATTGCATTTTACAATGAAAATGTTTGACATTGCAAAATGTAATGTAATCAATGATGGACATTTTTTACACTACAAATTCCAATGTAATGAGTATAATGGATTTTTTACAACACAAAATATAATGTAATGAGTAACGGCAATTTTTAACATTACAAAATATAATATAATGAGTAATGGAATTTTTTTACATTACTGAATGTAATGTAATGGGTAATAAAATGTCATTTCATTATCCATTAATAAAGTAATGAATAATGCATTACTTTATTAATGGATAAAGTAATGTAATAATTTAATAAAGTTGTAAAATAAAGTTGTAAAATTTAATAACGGTAAATAAAGTTGTAAAATAAAATAAAACATCACTTGAGGCTCTGAATTAGAAGGTCCAAAAAAAGTGTTTTTGTCGGAATTTTTTTAGAAGGGAAAACAACAATCGAGCCCAGTAAACATTGAGGTATCTTTTCATGTATATTTGAAATGTATAAAAACAAATTTTCATCATGAAACAACAAATGACTGCAGATTTGTCAGCCTATTCCATGTGCATCTTGCTCCAAAAGGCGGTAAAGATGCAGCTCGTAATTCTTGACTGAACCAAATAAACCAATAAAATTTGCAATCATCATATATTCATCTTCTGTTTGAACTAAGAAAAAGCTGAAGAAATCGTTAAATTATAACTTTTATCAGGTTTGAAGAAAAAAGAACACTTTAACGTGCTATAAAAATTATTTAAAAATATTTTTTTCAACGACTCTTTTAATTCACTTTGAAGAGATGTTCATACTGAAGAAAATAAACTTTCCTTTGATTCAATAGGTCGTTTAGTTTTCTTTTTTTGCTTTCACGCCCGCCAATTTGGAAAAAAATCGTGGAAATGAAAGGAGGAAATTTCGTGAGGAAATATCGATAACAAATATCAATCACTTCTCTGCTTCTGGCCTTGTATTTTCGAAAATATTTACATCTGGCCTCTGTAACTTTGTAAATATATTCCTGGATAGTTTATCCATCGATTTAAGCAATGAAAAAAAAAAACGATTTTACGGACCTTCTAATTGCTCCCGCCTTAAGTGTCCGCCTTCGATTTTGTTGAAACTCATAAATGTCATAAAGCGTTAAAAAAGTATTGGACATATATTTTTTTTATCGTCAGAAAAACGTTTTGAAGCGAGGATACCACCCCCCAAACTAAAACCGTGTCGAGGGGTGATTTTGCGGTTTCGCCGACAAAAATTGGAAAAAAAATTAATTCAAGGGGTGACACGCCTTTCTTTGAGGGGTGGTCTCCCCTTAAAGCCGGTTTTTCGCCGATAAAAAAAAATATTTGTTTAATAGTTTACAACGCTGTATCACATGTACGAGTTTCAACAAAATCAAAGGCCCATACTTAAGGGGAGGGGAGTGGTTCGCACTTTTGAAAAATCGATTTTTTTGTCTTTTCTTATAGTTAAACATTTCAAGAATATAATCCCAAAATTTTAAGTCAGTCAGAGCAAAACTCTCGAAGTTATTGACTATTTAGTCCCGCTCCTCTAACAATATAGCTTCGACTTCTCTAAACTTCAAACCCATTTTTCTCGAAACCACTTTTTCAAAGTCCGTGTTCACTGCCATTTGAAAACTACATGACCGATTTATTTCAAACTTGGTACACACTTTCTACATGTAAAATACCTCCCCCCAACGGTTAGTTTGAGATTTTGTTGCATTGAGGGAGTTTTCCACCCCCAAAATGGCGGAATTTTTCGTGAAAAATAGCACTTTTCACTTTGCATGACCGCCAAAAATTTAGAAATGAAAAAATAAATTATCACAGACCGTTGGGGGGAGGATTTGATGATACTTTGACTAAATTTTAATGGTACTTGATTTCAGATAATTTCTAGCTGAGATACAGTGAACACCGCAAATCGTGTTTTTCGAAAGGCGTTCTTGGAAAAGCTTCGTCACCGGCTTGTTTGTGGATATTTTCGCGTACAAATTTCACGGAATGTTCTTGAAATGACACTTAACAATGTACGAAAGCTTTCAATAAATTTACTCTATCCATATAGATTTAAAAAAACCGCAAAAAAGTGTCGTTTTTTTTCACGCTAAAACCCCTACCCTCCACTTAAGTGATGCTCCTTGTGAGCACGGAATGTCAACCAAAAATCGTTGTTCCGCAAAATGCAAAATCGTGCAGAGGTTTCCAAACTGTCGTCACGACGCTGTCCGAAAGATTTCGTAACGCAGACCGACAAAGCTTGGGAACCTCTGGGGTAGTGAGTATTTTATCAGAAATCGAGCTGACGTATCTTCCGTTCAATTTGGAGCATGTGTCTCCTGGAGTGCAAACCATGCGGGAGCGAACCACCTGCTGCAAAATCAGAAAATCGTTATCGCAAGAACGCGAAGCCAAATTGAACTCGGTCTCTGAATTCGATACCCCCCCCCCCTCCCTTCCCCGCCCCTTTCTAAGATAGTAACAATTATTATTATCATAGAACAATAATTATTATTACCAGTGTCATTATGGTAAAGCTGCAAGGAACGAGTTTCACTCTAGAAAAAATCTCAATGACACTTTTTTACAAAAGTATTTCTATCGATTGAATTAATTTTCTATTTGATTGAATTTAAATTAAATACACAAATTGCATCTTGATCAAGTAAATAAATGCATTTTTGTCGATGCATTGTACATACGTGAAATGTATTTTTATTTATTTTTATAAAACATTCAGGGATTAAAGAAAATTTACGCCCCCGTAAAATGTGGGCGTCAATATTGAAGTATGATGAATATAAAAATGTTAGAGTATAATAAATAATAAACATAAGAGTACGGAGTTTCCACCATAAAACTCTCAATTTCATTAATGTTAATATCGATTATTCGTATTAGGAAAATTATTATTTCGTAATACAATAATAATAATAATAATAATAAAAGCATGACCAATAATCATGAATAATAATAATAGCAGCAGTGGTGATAGACAATAGTAATTGTAATGAACAACGTACACGTTTCTTGCACCATCAGGCGTAAGCTCCCGAGGAAATTTCAATATTTCCTACGTGTTTCAAACACGTTATCATGGGCACATACGCGATGATATCGCAGCAATGTCGTCCTCGTATCGCTGTATAGCGCTAAAAGGAGAGTGATCGGGGCTTGCAGCATCCGTGAGTGTGCGTGTGTATATATAAACACACACACACACACACACACACACACACACACACACACACGCGCGCGCGCGCGCGCGCGCGCGCAGACACACATGTATATGCATAGAGATGTTTATACACGTGCGAAACGCGTGACAAACGCTCGCTTTGCAATGCCAGTAACAATAGTTGGTAGGTAAAACACACTCCCCGGCTCTCCAGCAAAATGTACCGCCGATTGTATGCGTACGTATGTACCTACTGTGCACGGAAAGCTTTAGGGGCGGGGGGCGCGAAAGTGGTGATGCAAACCCCAGATGGCGATGACGTTGACTGCTAATTGTGGGCACGGATGCATGTGGTCACTTTGTGCGCACATGCATCGCCAACACGTGTGAGAATTCGCGTATGTCCGGAAATATATATATATATGTGTGTGTGGGTGTGGGTGTGTGTGTGTGTGTGTGTGTGTGTGTGTGTGTGTGTGTGTGTGTGTGTGTGTGTGTGTGTGTGTGTGTGTGTGTGTGTGTGTGTGTGTGTGTGTGTGTGTGTGTGTGTGTGTGTGTGTGTGTGTGTGTGTGTGTGTGTGTGTGTGTGTGTGTGTGTGTGTGTGTGTGTGTGTGTGTGTGTGTGTGTGTGTGTGTGTGTGTGTGTGTGTACACATATATATATACACATACATATATATGTGTGTGTATATGTGTGATTTTTTTAAGGTCACCCCTGCGGGATTTTTTACGTATTACCCATTCCTGGGGACCGGGTTGAAATTCCCAACTTTAAATTATCAGAACGCTCAAAACTCCGAAAGAATACGTAACTCTTTCAATCGACAAATTGCATATAAATTTACGGACCATTTGTTCATGAGCACTGAACGTGCAGGCACAATGTCAAATCCAAACATGATAACAGCCATGCGGGCTTCGATATAGTCGCGTGCGTTCGTTCGATAAGCCAAGAAAAGAACTATTCTCTCGTCGAAAATGAATAAAATATCGTAAAGCGCGATCGGTTCACTTCAATATCTCCGCTATGCATTTTCATAGGGGCGGAGTCAGGGGGCTACGGTCCCGAAGTTTGCATGGTTGGAAAGCAACGAAAAAGATTGTTTTGTTTTTAGTCGTCGCCTAAAATATTCGTTTTGCAAACGTTGATTTTGCAATGAAGGCAAAAGACCCAAGTTTCATGGGGGCGAATGAGTGCTTTCGAAGTTTTATCGTTGGAAACCAACAAAAATGATTATTTGATTTTTGTCATTGTCCACAATACTTTTTCTTTGCAGATTCTGTCTGTGGAACTTCGAAAAAAAGATCGTAAAAAACGTTTGAGTGAATCTCGTGGTCCAACATCCTCAAAAATGTTGGATAACAAGTTAAGGGGCCATGCCAGTGTGAACGCTGAAAATTTGGATGACTTTTGGGAATTTTTTGGAGGAAAAGTACTCATTTAGTGTTTCGGAAAATTAAGAATATATTTGGCTATATTTGACCTATATTACATAATTTTTTCATAGAAAAATATTGAGGTCCAAGCGACTTATGCGCTGCCTTTGGAGACGCTAAAAAAAAAGTTCCTCCACTGCTGACATGATTCCGGTCGATTGAGTAGCTGAAACCGAAAGAGGAAAAAATGTCGTCAAACTGGAAGGTATTTCCTGTACAATGACGTAGGATTTTCGAAAAATATCAAAATCCAACAAAATGGCGTAGTTATGAAAAAAAAAGTCTGTTTTCTTGCCTATAAAATGGTCGTTTTTTTCAATACCAAATCGTCAATTTCCATCCCATCAAAAATATCCTACGTCATTGTAGAGTATACATATTCAAGAGTACTCAGTTCAAATTTCAAGTCGGATAATTGCTCTTTGAGTTACAATGTCAGCAAATTTGAAAAAAAAAACTCATTTCATATTCTTGAAAGTATAAAAATCTTGAAAGAATAAATCTTGGAAGTATAAAAATCTGATCTCATATTCTTGAAAGCATAAACTGTCGAAAGGGGCAGAAACAACTATTTTTCGAAAGTGTCACACTGGTATAGCCTAATGATTTAAAAAAAGTGAATTTTCCTTGCCTTACAACGATACAAATCTCAGCATCGCTAGGAGGACGCAGAGGGACCTCCGGCGGCAATAATTCCACTTGGCATTGAAAATGCTCAATATGCCACGTGTCGCGGAAACGTGCAATTAATTTTCACGAAAGAGAGAATTATTCACGACGTACGGACGGTCGCGCTGATGAAGAATTTTGACGAACGTGCCTGCCACAAGATCTCGCATATGTTACGATAAAGTTACGTGTGCAAACGATGCCGATACGCGATACGATTGAAAAAAAGATGGCGGATATATGCAACCCGATAATGGTGACCGTGTCTCATTAAATATTGAATATATATATATATATATATATATGTGTGTGTGTGTGTGTGTGTGTGTGTGTGTGTGTGTGTGTGTGTGTGTGTGTGTGTGTGTGTGTGTGTGTGTGTGTGTGTGTGTGTGTGTGTGTGTGTGTGTGTGTGTGTGTGTGCGTGTGTGTGTGTGTGTGCGTGTGCGTGTGCGTGTGCGTGTGCGTGTGGGTGTATTTCGAGTGGAAGATTTAATCGAAGGAGGTTTCGCGAATTAACGAGAACGCGAGATTGAAACCGCTCGATCTGCTTTGCGTTAACGCCGCCAGTAATTTACGTGTGTACATATGCGATAAACCACTCAACCGGTTCATCATCATTTAGCCACCGTGGCGGCGCGTCCAACACCCGTTCAGGGTCAATCAATCCACGCGGCCACACACGTTGACGTACAGTTACGATCCTGTTCCGCTGAAGCAGGTCAAAGGACGTGCGAAAAAAAATTATAATTTAAACCAAGAGGTAGTTTTCGGTCACGGGCGAAAATTGAAAAGTATATCTGTATTTTACTTGGTCCGTATACTACACCTAAATATAAAAATGAATGTAAAAATTAATATATATGTGTAGAGGCATGTGAAAAGAATTCAGTCGCTCATTGAATACATATACCGTGTATACATGTGTATATGTGTGTAGTATATAGGACTAGTATAATAGAGATATGTTTCAAGACTCGCACGTGATCAAAAATTGCCCCTCGGTTCAAATTATTCATGTATATATATATATATATATATATATATATATATATATATATATATATATATATATATTGTGTTTGCGTGTGTACGGACGAGAAAAAGAACCACTTGAAGGAACGGAATTGTTCATTCAACTCGCGGATAGAGAAATATTGAGACAAAGCACTAAAACATTTGATTATTTCGAGTACTAGTTGGTACGATGCAATTAATGCTTCTTAATGTGATCGAATATTTGATTTTTTTTTTCAATAAATGCGTTGGCATCCTCCGATTTGAGAAGTATTTTTTTCTCAACGTTCACACCCAACCCCAATTCTGCATCGACGGAAAATACTCGTACACGCATGGGTAGAAATCAATTGGATTCGCTAATTACGTTGAAGTTTGCGTCGATGGATTGTAACGATTTTTTCTCCTTTTTTGATTTCTTTATTTTCATTATTCAAAGCCTTTTCTGCAAATTGAGATTATGAATCTCTAATAAAAAGACGTGAAAACGTTTAAGTAACTTTCGACAGCAGAGATCGACTAAAAGATGATTGAACGATTGAAAAGCGATTGAATCTTTCGTTGCATTCCAACGATGCAAATTTCAATGTCATGTTCCCTAGACCTTAAAAAATTCAGTGAACCTCTCGATTATTGTGAACTAGACGTATATTGTGTGTGATTGGATATGAAATCGCCCGCAGGCAATAGATGGCGTTAGGTGCACTACTTTCTCGAATCAAAAGTTGGTGATAAAGGTCTTTTCCAAATAAGCCACATTTGCGGCAAGTGACACGCCGTTAGTTCCTGGCAAAAAAATCGACCGTGGAAACGCATCGTTTGCTAAAGGAAGTGCTATGCCGAACATGCTCTATCGAGTATAACGTGCAAAGTTGTACAAAGTGAATTCGAATAAATAAAAATGTTTCGTTAAATTCAGCACAAATTAAAAATAAACCGTTTCAGGCCTGCGTCGAAGCCAAATTGGAAATCAGAAAATCATTAATAGCATTATTGGCTATTAAAGTGATCAAAATCGTCTAAAAAATATGATTAATTCGAAAAAAAATAGAAGGAAAAATGGGCCCACGATGAGACTAGTCTTTTAAATCATAGAATGGGTCACTGGAGTCTACAAATTTTTTTGGAAAAATAAAATAATGGCAATCATCTTTAAAAAAAATAGTTTTCACTTAAGAAGCAAAAAAAAAACGTGACATTGATAATTGATCATTTTTTTTTCAATTTTTTAACGAAAGTATGGGTCAAAATGAAAAATAAATTATATAGTGCCATTTGTCGATATCTCAATTAGTTCAGGAGTTATCAGCGTTTAAACGTATCCAAAACTTCTGAAATCGACATTTTTTGAAAAATTACAAGTTCCAAAAGAGAAGAGATAAAAATCTAAAAATTGATATGGATAGTCCTTTCTGGGGTACAATTTTGGAAAAAACAATCAGGAAAACCAAAAATTGTCGGAGTCACGGGTAAGCTGAAATGATTCGGAACGTCCCTATATTATTTGAGATGTTGAACAAACGATTGAAATACACTGACGATACCGGAGTCGGTGAGTCAATTTTTCCGATAATGAAAATAATGTCTTGGTTAATCTTGCAAAGTCAATCGTCATTATTCTTCTTATTTTCAGAAACTTTGTAATTTGTCGGCTTTCGTTCCACCTTTCCACTAAATGAAAAAATAACGACGTTTATTTTCATTTACATTATAGATTGAACCAGACATATTTTCGCAAGGTAAATAAAAAAGATAATTTGAGGAATTCGAGTGTTTGTGGTTGGCTCGAATTTGCATAGTAGTGGAAGCGATTATCAGTAGCTGTGGTGATAATGCCTTTCAAATAAACGCCTCGACTACGTGACATTTTACCATACACTGCTCATTGTTATAACACGAACAAACAACCAAGGAGTGAACGATAATTTGCTAACAGGTGGGAATTCATATGTAATGTGTTGAGGCGCGTATATACCTTGCCTACATATATCTTAGGAGAGTTTCACGTCGACACAATATCTTCGTCTCGTGAGCGTTGGTGGCTTACAATCAGAGCAAGTTCATCAAAAGCACGATCTTACCGGAATAGTTACGCGGGTATAAATATAAAAAAAAAATATTAACGTGAAATTCTTCTCAAACGAGATTTGAAAAATATAATTCTCCAGATTATCTTTTTACCCTGAAAATATATTTGACCTGAGTGTGTAAGTATACTTATACTAACCACAGTTGACAGGCTGGGCTGTTTCGTGTATATTCAGAATTATTTTTATTTTCTTTCCAACGAGCAATTATCTTCATATCTACATATCTTTAAATCTTATATTTTGAAGACTGGCCATCATGAAGATTGTCCTGATATTCCTTTGCCTCGCAATTGGCGGTGAGTACATTCAAAATCAGTCTTGTTACTTTGGGGTGGGAATCTTCTTGATGAAGCATCACAACTTTTTGCATAAACGACGATTCGTAAACTCAATGTAGTACACTCGTGCTGTATATTGGAATCGGAAAAAATTAGAATAAGATTAGTTTTTTGGCAGGTGATTTTGTAGGTGCCGCAGGTGCTAAATTCAAGTTTGCCCAAAAATCGCGGTGTCGGATTTTGTTAAGGGATGAAGGGGGTGGGGGTTGATTAATGTCAAACTACAAACCCTACAAGGTAGGCGCTGGGAGACTAAACGTTTAGAAAAATCCGGGATTTGTTTTTGTCCATAGCGCTAAAGTCGTCGAGCTTCATTTTGGGGGTGGACAAGTCGAAATTTTGAAACATCAGTTTTACTTCGATAACTCTTTAGGAAATATTCATACAATTTTTGTTCAAATGAGAACGTTGTAGCCCTTAAAAAGACGCATCGATTGAGTATTTGATCATCTCTCTCCGATAATATCTGTACCCCTGATATGCGATGATGATGATGTCAAATAATATCTTTTTATTGAATAACTCAAAAACAGTCGATTTTTCAGGGATGGTTTAAATGTACGAAATATAGAGAATAATTTTCTCTACATTTTTGTTTTCATGGACCACCCTTTAATTTTTGCTTTTTCCAACTGCTCTCGGGGGTTGAAAATTCAAAATGAAATTCTGGGGAAACTATTGACCGAAAATAAAAAGATACGAGTTTCGCACTGTGGACAAAAATGTAGCTAAGGGTTCAAGCTACAAATTGTTCCACCGCGGCGAATTCGTGCGGTCAACAGTTTTTCTAGAATTTCATATTTAATTTTCAACGACTGAGAGGGGTTGGAAAAAGCAAAATTCAAGGGTGGTCCATGGAAACGAAAATATGGAGAAAATTTTTCTCTACGTTTCGTACATTTAAGCCATACCCAAAAAATCGATCGTTTTTGAGTTGTTCAATAAACATTCTTTTTTTTGTATTTCAACCCTTTTTTGGGGGTGAAGATATTATCGGAGAGTGACGATCAAATACTCGATCGACGCGTCTTTTCAAGGGCTACAACGTTCTCATTTGAACAAAAAGTGTACGAATTTTTCCTAACGAGTTATTGAATTAAAACTGATTTTTCAAAATGTCACCCCCAAAATGAACTTCCACGACTTCGGAGCTACGGACGAAACTAAAGCCCGAATTTTTCTGAAAATGTTTGCCTCACGGTGGGGACCATCACCTCAAGCATCGACGGTTATGCAAAAGAAGTAGAACCTACTACGTATAATTGATAGGAGAGTCACAATTATTCGATTCAACGCGGTCGCAAAAATTATCGATAATCAATTTACTTCGAAAACATTGTTTTCGAAGTAAATTATTCCCACATGTATTGTCGTAGAAACAATATGCGCCCGTCCGAAACGTTCCCATGGTGGGATGCAGATATCGATTAAAGATGCACCTTACTTCGTATCATTGAGACGAAACGGGCGTCATGTATGCGGCGGCGCGTTCATAAGCCCGAGACACATTCTCACCGCGGCAAAATGTGTTTTGGATGATTCTATGAAACCCCTATATACCACAAGGGTGGTAAGCGGAACGAATAGAGAATATCGAACAGATGTTGGAGAGCCGATAATCAACATCTCTCCACACGATGGGTTCCTTAGGGGCTACCTTTGGTGTGACATAGCTGTCATCACGGTAGGAAAAGGAAAAATATTTATTTTGACCATTCTATCACTTTGACTTGATAATTTGAATCCGTACGTCAACGGAAATTCTGATTTGTCGAAACGCTGGATGACCTTATCACGAATGAACTATGTGAATCCGCTTGTAGTCCAATGGCTACTCTATGAATCGAGTTCATCACAAAAATGTAAAGTTGAACACCTGAACGTTTCAACAGATTTCTCTCGATACAATGCAAACGTCAGCAAACATCGAGGGGAGCAAGATTCGATGGCCGATACCTCTGCCAGATGAGGAACCAGAGGAGTACGAGTACGCCAACTTCGTGGCATTTGAGGATTATACACCTAAACGCAAGAACGCTGTTCTGCAACGATTGACGGTGATGATGCATCCTGACGAAGAAGCTAGCAGCAATGCAGACCATCGGGATTACATGATTTACGGAGTAGCAGAAGATGGCCAGTTATCAACGAACCCCGTAAGTACTCACGTTAGATTGTCCGTTCCCGTACTGCCCACCGGAATTATTTTTCTCCGTTCTGCTTGAATCGTAATCACTAAAACCACTCAACTGCACAAACTCTTCCGAAGAACGGATCAAAGATGTTAGCATTCTGTAGCTACAAAGAATTTCTACCGATGAAAATGGATGGTGTTACCGGCGAGGGTTGCTCGTAAGCAAATGGGATGAACTCATTGTTCTATCCCTAGATAACCAAGATCAAGTGTCTTGTAGACAGCAACATTAACTGTGTATAGAATCATTGGAGAAAGTGTGGACTTCGGTATCTTCTAGAACAACAGCGTAATTTCAGACATCACAAAAAGTAGCTCAAGTATGGAAAACAATTTGGTGGAAATTCAATCTGAAAGGAAGGTTCTGCCTTGTTGGGCCAAAAAATGTTCGATTTTTCACCAATTTTTTATGCGAAAAGTATTAAATGTAGAATGTTCATATTTGGTATGTTGAATAAGCGGTCTTTGTTGAACATCAAAATATTTTTTTAAGTTTGACAAAACATGGTGGTGCGAGTGGGAGGAGTCACGTATGTCGATGCGCGGGCGATGACATTCTTCGCTTGCGGAAGTCCTAAGTCCCGGACAGGTGATCTGAAGCAAAAAATCAAATATTTTTACTTTGTGCAATATTGTGTATAAGTTGACCTAGAATCAAGAAGGAAAATTGAAAAATAATAAAATAGTGAGCGATCGGAAGGAAGTTTGTTTTTTTTTTTAATTTCGCAGTCTTTTGCTCAATATTTTTTCATTTTTAAATTTTTCTTATTGATTCTAGGTCAACTTATACACAATATTGTACAATGTACAAAATATGTTTGATTTTTTGCTTCAGATCACCTGTCCGGGAGTTAGGATTTCCGCAAGCGAAGAATGTCATCGCCCGCGTACCGACATACGTGGCTCCTCCCACTCCCACGACCATGTTTTATCAAACTTCAAAAAATATTTTGATGTTCAATAAAGAGCGCTTAGTCAATGTACCAAATATCAACATACTATATTTAATACTTTTAGCATTAAAAAATTGGTGAACAATCGAACATTTTTCGGCCAAACAAGGCAGCACCGTCCCTTAACTTTTTGAAAAATCCAGTAGTATGTACGGATTTTGCTTTTCTTGCGATGGATACTTATGTCATCTTTATGGTATCAATATCATCGCTTGGGTTCCGCCCCCCTTAAATCTTATGGGGGGCTCCGTGAATTAAATTTTTCCTGCGAGTTCTTCTATTGAGGGAACTTAAGGGGGCTTTCTCACTTTAGACACTAAGAAAGGCTATTTTCATGAATTTTTTAATAGGTTTATTTTATATTAGGTGTACAAATAAGTTTTAGGACAGTTTTAAAAAAATTCAAGATTTATTAAAAAAGAAGTAAAACACAGTTATTCATCGAAGTAATCTCCATCGCACTGAATGACCTTCAGCCATCTCTCAGGTAACTCGCGGATGCCTTTCGCAAAGAAACTTTCGTCTTGCGAGGTGAGAAATTTAGCGACCCATTTTTCCACTTCTTCAAATGTTTTGAATCGCACGTCAGACAAATCGTTCTGCATTTTCCGGAATAAATGATAATCGGATGGGGCTAAGTCTGGTGAATACGCCGGGTGCGGTACAGCTTCCCATCCAAGCGCTAGTAACGTATCCTTGACCGGTTTACCCACATGAGGCCGCGCGTTGTCATGGAGCAGTTTTACTGGACGTTTTCCTTTACCAGAAAATGGACGTTTCTTCTCAATTTCTTTATTCACTTGCATCAATTGATGACAATAGCGATCGGTAGTAACTGTTTGACCAGGTTTGAGAAGTTCATAATACAGTACGCTTTTCATATCCCACCATATGCACAGCATGACTTTGTTACAATGAACATTGCGCTTTGGCGTGGATGTTGTCGGCTCGCCGGGGTCAACCCAATGATATTTGCGTTTCGGATTATCAAAATAAATCCACTTTTCATCGCCGGTCACAATTTTCCACAAGAAAGACTTTCTATGTTGCTTGTTGTAAAGACTCACACAAATGTTAAGACGGCTGTTTTTATTTTCTTCTGTCAGAAAGTGTGGTACCCACTTTGTTCCTTTTCGAATCTTACCCATTGCTTTTAAACGATAAGAAACAGTTTGTTGAGTTACTCCAAGCTGTTCCGAAAGTTGTTTCGCCGTCTGACAAGAGTTTTCATCCAGCAACGCTTGCAGTTCCTGATCGTCCACCTTTACAGGAGGCCCCGTGCGTTCACGGTCACTAACGTCGAAATCACCTTCTTTGAATCGCTTATACCAATACTCACATGTACTTTTAGATACAATGTTGTCTCCAAGAACAGAACATATCGATTCACACGCTTTCCTAACACTTTTTCCTTGATGGAATTCATAGCGAATGCAGTGTCTAATAAATAGCTTATCGGTCTGCATGTTTAATTTACAGAATTTATAGGTTATGTTTATGACTCCTTTACGTTTCGATAGTACATATCAAGCGCTATCTATGATAAGTGAGCGGGACCTTCGAATTAATTTAGAATAGCTGTTATGATACAAAATCGAAGTGTCCTAAAATTTATTTGTACACATAATAGATATTGATATAAAAGTTGTTACACTTAATAAATACACTTTCGAAACACGTTTTAAAAAATGTATTCATTTAAGACACTATTTATAGACGAAAATGGTACTTAAAAAAATGTCCTAAAAATGTTTATATATGCAAAAATAACAAAATGGCGGACATTTTTCGAAAAAACAAAAAACCGTGTTTTTTCACCGGTTTTGGCAAAAAAATAGTAAATATCAAAAATAAAAAAAATAAAGTTGATATGCGCTATCGATATAGTTGTTAAGAATGTGTGGTTGAAACTTCATAAAGATCGGTTTAGTAGTTTCGAAGATTTTATCAACGAAACAGTCGAAAAACGTTGTTTCGAGAAAAACGCGTTTAAAATTTGTTTGACTTACATTAATACGTTTTTTTTAAATTTAATGTATTTCTAAAGTGTATTTATTGAGTGTAGCAGCTTTTATATCAATATCTATAATATAAACCTGTCAAAAAAATTCACGAAAATAGCCTTTTTAGCGGCTAAAGTGAGAAGACCCCTTAAATCAGCCATAGGAATGTGAACAGACTTGTATGCTATGTATGGTTCTCATTGCAGACCGATCGCGGCGGGCCCCTCGTTTATGGAGAACGCCTCGTGGGAATTGCTTCGAGGCTGGCTGAACCAGATCTGGTTGACCGCTACTTCATAAAAGTCTTTAAGTTTAAAAATTTCATCGAGAATTCTATGGCAGACGAAAAAATGTTCACTTCGAAATTTTCATCCCAGATTCCATGGCCGGCGAAACGTCCTCGACTGTAACTCTGTAACATCGATATACGTTTTTTATCCTGCATGAACAGATGCACTACACCATGTAAAAATGTATATTGAACTGAAAAACCCCCCGGCACGACAACTCACGAATCCATCAAAGTAATGTATTGCCCGGAAACGAGACCAAGCCAATGAATAAAAGTGTGATTTTCCGCATATTTCTGCGCTACGAAATCACCCCATAACCTAATCCTTCCTTGAGTTTGCTGGTTCTTTAAGAACATTTTTTTTTGCTTTAATCATAGGAGAAAAAAAATTACAGCGAAATCTTTAGCTGATAATTTTTACGTGCTTTTGTGCCGTTTCCATTGCATACCCCAAATAATTCGTAAAAATAAATTTGAATGGGAAAACGTTTTCCGCAAAAGCTTCATGGTTTCGAGAGAAACGGTCGATGACGATATTAAGGCCTTATATACGCGAAAAATTTCGGAATTTTTAATTTTGTTTAAAATTTTAAATTTTGTTTAAAATTCTTTATTTTGTTAAAATTTTTTGATTCCATTAGCCTGAATAGTTAGAAGTATTTTAAGCTTCACAGAATTGAAAAATTCCAAAAATTGTTAAAGTTACAGCATTTAGAGCTAGATAATAGATACCGCAAGGCCGTTTTTCCACGATTCACTTTTTTGAACCTTGTGAAAGTTCTTACTCTTGAACGAAGGCTCAGATGGCTTTGAAATTTTTACAACATATTCTTAGTATCATCACCTATCGTGTGAACTACAGAAACAAAAATTTCAATGACACAAAAAAATATAAAAAATAAAATAACGACAGAAAATTAAGTAAAAAAATGTTAAGTTTCGAATTTTTATTATAATAATTTTTTTTAAATAATATTGTTGGTTCACACTGAAGATACATTCATTATGCAATTATAAATATGTTCCTTTTTTCAGACACCCACATCGATGCCGAGAACTTTCAACATCAACGCGCGTGCAAAATAAAATACATAGCTTTATTATATTATATCTTCGCCATTCTTTAATATTTCTATTTTTTACATATACTCAACCATGTGCATAAATGATCTGTAAAAAAAATGTTGTCAATATATGCGTCATTTTTTTTTTTTAACCGCGTCTAGAAAAGTACCTTCGAAAATCGGCGAAATCGCGTAGATGAGGCCTTAAAATTTTCCTGGCTACGTGCTTAATATATTCCGCTGTAAACTTCATTGGCTTGAATTGGAACGTACAGTTTTAATTGCCTAAAAAAAGTGAATAATAAACAAATCATCTTCTGGAATATTTGATTCCCAGGAACTTTGTAACTTGTAGGGTATTGCTCCACCTTTGTACTAAATAAAAGCAAAATGATATTTATTTTCATGTACATTAGAAATTAAATTGCGTATATATTTTCAACGTTCAAAAAGAAACGACACATTGAAGAATTCGCGTTTGCTTCGGTTACGGGGTGATCAAGGTCTTTGGATACGAGACGAGTGTGCAGAGACGTAGAAACGATTATCAGTAGCTCGGACGATAATTCCTTTCAAATAAACGCCCGGACGACGTGACATCCGACCAATTCTTGTTGCTTATTGTTAAAACCCGACAAGCCATGAAGAAGTAAATAATAATCCATTGAAAGATGGAAATTTATGTACAATGGTTATACACATTTTCTTATTTAAGAGGGAATGATACCTCAAGAACGATACAAAACAGAACGATACAAAATGTAGATTGGCTTATCATAAGCAAATCTAGTTTTTTTTTCTCAAATTCAGAAAATTTGAGGGGAAGACAGCTGTTTGTCTATCTATTTGACGTCGTTTGGCAAAGTTTCGACGGGATCTGAAGAGCCGTTTTCGAAATTTTTGGGAATCTATGATTGTTCTACCATACCGACCGCGATGAGGTATCATTCCCTCTTAAGTCGTAGCAAAGTTTTACATGGAGCCATTTGTTTTTTTTGCACCGATCGTCCGAAGCTCGGTTGTACTAGAGTCAATTACACGGATAAAACGATATAAAAAGTAGGTGAAACTCTTCTCAAATTGATATTTAAAAAATATGATTAACAACATTTTCGTTTGGATCTGAGTTGAAGTAGTTCCTATCAGACGACTGCAATTCGTATATAAGTATACTCATAAGTATACTTATGAGTATACTTATAGTATGAGTATAAGTATGAGTATACATATAAGTATACTTTGAGTATACTTATGTACAAATTGCAGTCGTCTGATAGGAACTACTTCAACTCAGAAACAAACGAAAATGTTGTTAATTATATTTTTTCAAGACGACTGCAATTCGTATATAAGTATACTCATAAGTATACTTATGAGTATACTTATAATATGAGTATAAGTATGAGTATACATATAAGTATACTTATAAGTATACTTATACTTATGAGTATACTTATAAGTATGCATATAAGTATACTTATACTTATGAGTATTCTTATAAGTATACTTATATACAAATTGTTGTCGTTTGTATAGAAATAATTCCATAAATATAATATATACTGATATTAAAATTGTCCATCAATCCTGTATTATAAACAAACTGTACAGCTGGGCATTCTGAACGTAGCTATGACAGCTATATTTGTATTGTCCTACCAGCGAGCTAATTATCTTTATATCTATCTTTACCACGGCTGCTTATGGTAAACACCATAAAGTTTCCCTTCAGTGTGTACGACCAATTTCAAAGCGTATTCGATTAAGCTTAGAAAATGTTATCCTTTGTCAAATTAAATTGCTAAGCGGACTATCATAAACTCATCGATCCGAGCAGTTATTAAACACTTGACGTACAATTCGTACTTTTTTATCGAAATTTTTACTCGCTCTGGTACAGTAATTTAACAATGGAATGTCTTGACGAAAAATCTTTTAGGTACACATCTGCGGGCTCATTGAATTTTTAAAAGATCGGTCGTCATGAGCATCATCCTGTTAAGGAGGTGCGGTGATTGGAGCGAGTCCAAGATAAAAGCCCGATTTTTTTAAATAACATTGTCGAGAGCTTTGTCCATGCGTATGTGGAGTTTCCGCGAGATTTACCGTACAGTTTCCGAGTTATTAATTGTTAAAGTTGGTCAATTAGTCACACGTAGACGACAAAATGTGCCTGTCGTCTCATATATCGATTTTTTTGTGCTACTTGGAGCCAAGACACGCGTAAAAAAAACTGACGGTTGCGTTCGTTGGTTCGTTGTGATCAATAAGGCAACTTGAATTGGAAAGCTCACCGCAGAAATAAGCAATAAATTTAGAAATAAAGTCGCGAAAAACCGAAGTATTCGGCGAGAGAGACGTCTCGTGACGTAACCGCAGCCATCTTGCTCGAAGTGTGGCAACGCCGGATACCCGCGCAAATTTGATTCTTCTATCGGATATTTTCAACGCGAATTAAAAATATGGTTGTGTGAAGCCGTACGTTTTTTAATCGATTATAAAAGGCCTTTTGTCGATATTTACTCAAAGTTCTTTCATGTATAGCTAAGGCATCTCAATCTTTCTGGCGACATGCATACAACGCATTTATATGTAAATTCAGCATGGAAAAACCGTCATATAAAATGAACGTTCGTTTTTATATCTGCAAATATTGTGAAAATTAGGAAAGAGGAAAATAACATAACAATCGATGAAATATGTTTTGACTTCGGACAGATTGGACATTGGATATTGAGGTTAACGTCAACGCGACGTTTTTCATTTGCATTCGCAATATCATCTTTTCACTCTCTAATTCTTGTCCGACAGAATCTACCTTTGTCTCTAAACTGGACTTCAGGTACAATCCTGTTACTCTCTTGATAAACTTCTACAGTACTTATTTTCATTCTCCATGTTTACCGGCTACCAAAAATAATAAGCCGAGCGCGTGGGACCGATGACAGCTATCGAAAATGCAACGATGCTAAACGTCGACGATATGGCGTACTACTGAAGTCGAGTAGTAGATTATTACGTTGGTTTTCATATTATAAAAATAATAAGTAGCTTGAAATTCAATACTTAAAAAATATTTCTCGAAATATAGGCCACACACACATATGTCTAAAACGTAGCGGTATTATGGCGAAAAATAGACTCTTAGTTTACTAGCGTGGTCATCACCGTACCTCCTTAATCGCTTGCCTCGCAATTTGCGGTGAGTACATTCAAAATAAATCGCGCGAGTTTAGGTTTGCAATCTTCTTGGACAAGCATTATGAATCGGCATAAACGACTATTCATAAAGCTAATCAAGGGGCTGCAACACCTAAACCCCATTAACGGATTAATTAATGATAAAATAACAGAGGTCTGCAATTATTGAATGATTATTTCGCACAATCGATACTTATCACGTAATTGAACCGTAAACGAGAAGATACATTCGCATACGTTATATTGATTTTGTCTAATTACGAACGTGAGAACCGCTAAGAAAATCGTCAGTGATTGTTTTTCGGCACATCTCATCTGTACAGTCCTATTACTTTCCTCAGATATTTCAACTCACAATATTTTTCGCACATTGGGTGTTCCCCCATGGAAATTTATATACGCAAAAATATACGGCAAATTTATTTTATTAATAATTGTAATATATGTGAAATGTATGCCATATATTGAAAATATATGTCGCATGTATGTGCCAAATTCTAATTTTCGTAACGTTTTTATATATGAGATGTATATGCGTGGTATTACTGTATATCAATGTATCCCCGAGTAAAAATGAATATATATAATCATATATAATTGTATATTAATTGATCATATACAATTGTATACAAAAATTGGCCCGATAAAATTGTATAAATTTGTATATAAACGTATTCAAATTGTATACGTTTATATACAAATATATACAATTCTATCGGGCCAATTTTTGTATACAATTGTATATGATCAATTAATATACAATTATATATGATTATATATATTCATTTTTACTCGGGTAGTATCTCCATATATCATTATATACAGAAATATGTATAATTTTATCAAATCAAATTTGATGGAAGTACATTTATATCGGATTATATATACGAATGTATAGAGTCATATATAATTGTATCCAAGTATATACAATCATTTTTACTCGGGTCATATACAGTCATATACAATTATATACAACACTATATTGAATTACATATAACTGTATATAATATTATATCTAATTATATAAACCGTAAATAAAAGTTTCACGTATATATATAATTATATATAAACCTATATATAAATATATATGATTGTATATCATTTTTATATAATTGTATCTAAGTATATACAATCATTTTTACTCGGGTCATATATCAATGATATATGGAGCATTTACCCTGCATATATACCACATATATACTGCATAAATGGTATATATATGCCACATAAATACATATATAAACACTATATTGTATATAGTGTTTATATATAATAGTGTACTTTAACTGTAAATTAAGTTCTTTTAAGTTTAAGTTTTAAGTTTTATGAAGTTTAACTGTAATAGTATTTATACACAGCATATATTTTTTGTCAGGAATATGTATCAAAAATGTATGCCTCATATATGACGCATAAATGACACACATATGAGTCATATATGACGCATACATTCTTGATATATTTTTCTGACAAAAAAATAGATTGAAAATATATCGAAAATATATGCGTCGTATATGCATCATGTATAGTGTTTATACGTGGCATATATTTATTTGGTCAGCAATATATATCGAAAATATATGGGTCATATATGCGTCATATATTTGGTGCATATATACTGAATATATACGTATTATTCTATTTTTCGTAACTATATATACGACCGATATATATATATATATATATATATATATATATCGGTCGTATATATATAGCATATATTTTCTGCATATATTTTACATACATAAATTTCCATGCACTGAAAAAAAAATTCGTTCATCCGACCAAAATTCAGTTGGTTTAACAAAATGTATCTTTAAATACGTTCAACTTGATTTTTGATTGGCATAACAAACGTTTTGTCAATCTAACTTATAATTTCGGTGGTGCGAACTGTAGCTTATTTAGCATGTCTGAGCAACTGTTAAAACAACAAAATTTCGAGACAACAAAATTCATTTTGCACATTCAACGATTTCTTTTTCTCAGTGTGGGGGTTAGGAGAATCATATTCGTGCTAAGCAGTTCTCAACATGTTTTTCTTCCGAGTTTGGTGCCTTTGTCGTAAAGACATTGAACTTACCGATTTTTCGACAGGGGACTTTTATTTTATCTCGCTATGGGGGTGTCGGTGGAAACAAATAGGAACCATCGACCTAAAGCACCGAGAGTTTTGCGCAAGGAGTAGACCATACTACGTATGATCAGTAAGGAATCCACGATTTGTCGATTCAACCGTGACCGTGAAAATCATCAATAATCAATTTGCTTCGAAAGCATTCGGAATATTGCCGCTCGAAAACACAGACGAATGCACAAGCGGTTGATAAATAGAAGAAAACAATGTTCTTCCAGGTATTGTAGAAACAATGGGTGTCCGGCAGAAACGTTCCATTGGCGGAACAGCGATACCGATTGGAAAAGCGCCGTTTTACGTTTCGCTCAGACGGGACGGTAATCACGTACGCGGTGGTGCATTGATAACCACGAAACACGTTCTCACCGCGGCGCACTATATTTATGATGACGATAACAAACTTTATGCAAGGACTAAGGTTTTTGGCGGCTCGAGCCGAGCTGGTCAAGGAGGTTTTATACGTTTTTTTATACGTAAGACAACGAAAAATGATCCACAAATACTGTCACTTTGATTTAAGGGATTTTCTTACTTTACACGCTAAAAAATACTATTTTCGTGAATTTGTTTGATAGGTTTATATACGTAAGACAACGAAAAATGATCCACAAACACTGTCACTTTGATTTAAGGGATTTCCTTCTTTTACACGCTAAAAAATACTATTTTCGTGAATTTTTTTGATAGGTTTATATTATAAATATTGATGTAAAAGTTGTTACACATAATAATCACACTGTATAAATACATAAAAACATTTTTTTTTTCAGTCACTATTTATAAACGAAAATGGTAGTTTAAAAAATGTCCCAAAAAATTATAGGTCTGGAATGTTGATGAAATCTCGGAGATGGATCGTCCGAAACAAAAAAAAATCAAACGGTTTTAGATTCAGTATGTTAATGGCTATAGCGCATATTATACGATTTTTGATGTATGCAAAAATAAGAAAACGGTGGATATTTTTCGAAAAAAAACAAAAAAAACTTGTTTTTTCGCCGCTTTTGGGGGAAAAATAATAAATATCAAAATTTAAAAAAATTCCTTGTTATGCGCTATAGCTATAGTTGTAAAGAATATGTGGTTAAAATTTCATAAGGATCGGTTTAGTAGTTTCGAAGATTTTATCAACAAACCGTCGAAAAACGTTGTTTCGAGAAAAACGCGTTTAAAGTTTGCTTAAGTTACATAAATATATTTAAAAATTCTTAAATGTATTTCGAAAGTGTCTTTATTAAGTTTAACAGCTTTTATATCAATATCTATAATATAAACCTATCGAAAGAATTCTCGAAAATAGCCTTTTTTAGCATCTAAAGTGAGAAAACCCCTTAGGAGTTGATTCGGCAGGTGATCAGAAATCCTACATTGGAAAACTGAACCACCTAACCTTGAACGAACTATTGGTCAAATAAAAGAGACGAAAACCCAGCACTTTTTAGCGTAGAATATGCATTTTTGACTGAAGGTACCCCCATGGAAATTTATATAGGCAAAAATATACTGCAAATTTATTTTATTAATAATTGTAATATATGTGAAATGTATGCCATATATTGAAAATATATGTTGCATATATGTGCCAAATTCTAATTTTCGTAACGTTTTTATATATGAGATGTGTATACGTGGTATTGATGTATATCAATCTATCATATATCAATGATATATGTAGCATTTACCCTGCATATATACCACATATATTTAGCATATATGTTGCATACACACTGCATACATACCACATATATACTGCATAAATGGTACATATATGCCACATATATACAGATATCCGTAGCATATCTTTATATAGTGTTTATGTGTAATAGTGTACTTTGACTGCAAGTTAAGTTTTTTTGCGTTTAAGTTTTAAGTTTTATTAAATTTAACTGTAATAGTGTTTATACACAGCATATATTTCTCGTCAGGAATATGTATCAAAAATGTATGCGTCATATATGACGCATAAATGACACATATATGAGTCATATATGACGCATACATTTTTGATATATTTTTCTGACAAAAAAAAAGATTGAAAATAAATCGAAAATATATGCGTCGTATATGCCTCATATATGCATCGTATATAGTGTTTATACGTAGCATATATTTTTTTGGTCAGAAAAATATATCGAAAATATATGGGTCATATATGCGTCGTATATATGATGCATATATACTGAATATATACGTATTATTCTAGTTTTCGTTACTATATATGCCACCGATATATACAGGGTGTCCCAGAACTCAACGTTAAGCCGAAACGGGGTGACAGGATTGATTGTAACCATCATGAGAAAAATCAGAAAAAAAATAAAGGAGAAAAAAAATAAAGCAGAAAAAAAATAAAGCAGGGCCTTTCAAAGTGGACAAATTTTGAAAATTTTAAATTCATAGTTTAACAAATAGCCTTAATTCTAGGAAACTTGGGTTTGTTTGGGTTTGTTTGGGTTTGTTTCACAATAACAGAAAAATGGTTACAGTTTGACCAAATTTCTAGGTTTTTCTTAAATGCCCATAATTTTCAAACTGCATGGGATAGATTTTTTTTCGGATTTTTCTCATGATGGTTACAATCAATCCTGTCACCCCGTTTCGGCTTAACATTGAGTTCTGGGACACCCTGTATATGTAGCATATATTCTCTGCATATATTTTACATACATAAATTTCCATGGGGGTAGATGGTTGCATACCGAAAGTAACCCCAATAAAGTTTTGCCCCTGAACTGGCCCCAACCCTAAGAAATGGGGGTTGAAAACTTCAAAATCCCTGTATCTCGATAATTAATGTCCCGATCAAAAAATGTTTCAAGCGAAAGTTGTTTGGAACAATAAAATACGTATAAAGTTGTAGTATACCCCGACCGGGGAAACTGTGGTGGGGAACGGAAGGAGAAGAAAATGAGTACACACGGTGTGATAGGTTGTGTCTCTGTATTTCGACTGAGTCACCAAGCGAGACTCGGATTCTCTTGACCATTGCCTCGGTCTCTATAAATTCCTCGATATACTATTCTCTCAATACAATAATATTCTCTAAATATCTATATTATCTCGGCAACGTCGCATACGGAGATCTGAGCTCCTACAAAAGTTATGTTACGTCCAATCCCCTGTCTTTGAAAATAGCGGCACAAAAACACGAGAGCACCTCTGACAAGGAACATCCCTCAGGTGGGAGCCTTCGATTTTGTTGAAATTTGGATATGTTACAAAGCACCGAAAAGTAAGCGATACGTATTTTTTTCATCGGTGGAAAAACGGTTTTGAGGGGTGAAACGAACCCTCGAAAATGGGGGTGTTTTTCGTTTTTCGTCGATAACGTTATCGTTCTCATCTCCAATGTATAGTGCACAAAAAAATGAACATTGTTGCAATTTGAAATTTTTTAATATCTCGTACCGTTAAAACGTCATCGACGAAAAAGGAAAAACATCCCCATTTTTAGGGTGCGTTTCAGCCCTTAAAACCGTTTTTCCGCCGATAAAAAAAATACGTATCGCTTACTTTTCGGTACTTTATAACATATCCAAATTTCAACGAAATCGAAGGGTGTCACCTGAGGGATGTTCCTTGTGAGCCACACGCATCAACACCGAATTTTCGAATCGTTTTTGTGCCTCTATTTTCAAAGATAGAGGGTTAAACGTTAGATAACTTTATAAGAATTTTATTATTCCAAACAACTTTTGTTTGAAACCTTTTTTGATCGGGTTATTAATTATCGAGATACGGCAATTTTTAAGTTTACAACCCCTATTTCTTAGGGTTAGGACGAGTCGAGGGATAACATTTTGTTGGGGTTACTTTCAGTATGCAACCAACTACCTTCAGTAAAAAATTTATCTTCTACGCTAAAAAGTGCTTGGTTTTCGTCTCTTTTACTCGACTACACAGGGTGATTTTTTTATCTTGAGACTGCTAAATATCTCGAAAAATAAGCCTTATACGATAAAAATGTTCTGAATAAACCTTCAATAGTTTCCAAGGGACAATTTAATCTTATGGAAATTAACCGCCTGCTGGCCCCCCTGGGGGTGGGGCGGGGGGGGGTGACTTTGAAATCTTACACGGGAACCCCTACTTTTTATTACAGATTCGAATTATACATTAAAAAATACGTAACTTTTGTCTGAACTTTTTTTTTAATTCGGGATAGATGGCGCTCCACTCGGTGAAGATTGAGCAACCTTCCTTTTCTTCAAGGGAAATCCCCTATGTTTTATTGCATAATGGAGCTACGTCGAAGAAAAGTAACTTTTGTCGGAAACATGTTTTTTTTTTTAAATTATCGTAAATATCTACTATAATTTTGTATCCGTTCTTAGCTTTACCCAGGATTAAGGACGTGAACCTGACGGAAATTTAATCCCTTTGGGGTGCTTCATTATTGTGAGTCCCCTTGCCTCTCACATTCGGGGTGTTTGATTATCGTGAGTCCCCTTGCCTCTCACCATTTAATTCAATAAGTGTTCAAACTGATGACCTTCAACATCGATGCATTTATTGATCCGTACTTCGAATGATTGTACACAACTCAAAAGTTTGTTCGCTTTAATGTTTGCGCAAGCATTTCTGATTCGTCCAATCATGTTTTCACGAGTTGTTGGCACTTGTTGATGAACTACAGTTTTTAAGAGACCCAACAAAAAAAATCTGGCGACGTAAGGTAGGGCAATCTGGCAGGCCAATGTGTCGTTCCGCCTCTACCAATCCAGCGCCATCTAGCCCGAATTAAAAAAAAAGTTCAGACAAAAGTTACGTGTTTTTTAATGTATAATCTGAATCTGTAATGAAAAGTAGGGGTTCCCATTTAAGATTTCAAAGTTCCCCCCGCCCCAACCCCAGGAGGGGCGGCAGGTGGTTCATTTCTTCGGGATTGAATTGCCCCTTGGAAACTATTGAAGGTTTATTTGGGACATTTTTGTCGTATAAGGCTAGATATTTAGCAGTCTCAAGATAAAAAAATCACCCTGTATATGGATCCTGTAGCGATCTCGTGGCTCCTCACTGCATTAGAGCCGTTGCTCAAACCTGCCAATGTTTCGCAGCTATCAGGAAAAGTCCCGCCGGTCTACAAGTTCAACCTTCCGAAGTTGCCAACTGCGGAGCCAATGCGCAACGAAATCGCCACATTGATATCATTTGAAACCATATTAAACGATCGTACGGACGTTGCTCTGAAGGAATTAGAGGTCACAATGTCTCCTACCAAAGGATGTGCTAGATGTCATTCGCAGAAGGGCACATTTTGCGGAGGGGTTGAAAATTCCGCATCGATGTCCGGCGTAAGTGTCAACGTTACCTAGCCTGATCACATACTGATCACGGAGATAAATGTTTTTTGGCCATATAGAAAAAAATCAAATAACTAAAATCTGTAGGGAGTAGGGTAGGCTGGGGTGAGTTGGAACGTTTTTTGAGAAAATCGGTTAGTGTGACTTCATTTTATATCCTATCTGTTTGGCAATGAGCTTTAATTATAGCTAGATTATCTGGCTACTTGAAAGCATCGATGATTTTGCTTCTTATATGCCCTTAACTTAGGTAGAAGCTATTTGGAAACCCTCGAAAAACATTTCATTTTGGGGTTAGTTGAAATAGGTGTTTTTAGCTGATTGAATTAATGTTTCTACTAAACCCAGGTACTGTTAATGATGTGTATGAAGTGATAAAGTATGTTTGTTGTGAACAAAATATACTTTTAATTAAAATAATCAGTTTTTTCCTTTTCATTCCAGTTTGAGTATCATTAAAGGTATATTGAGGTTCTTTAATGTTATTTTACTTTTCGGACGATTTCTTGGCATCTAAAAAATAAAAATAAAATTGGAAAACTTGCTTGCGTATGGAATGTTTGTGCAGGGTCAATAAAAACACGTTTCAACTGCCCCCGAATCGTTTGTTTCAACTGCCCCTACACCCTCGCTACAAATAATTTATCAGACAGCAAAAAACCTAAATGTTGTAGGTTTGACCACAATAAACTCAACTAGGATATTCATAGTAACGATGATTGTAAACAACGCTGAAGAAGGAACAATAGTTTTGGAGCAATAGGCAAGATACTAATGATTTTTTAAAACTCACTTTTTACGTCGAAAAAGCGATGTACCCACGTAGAAATGTCCAACGCGCTCGGGGGGCTATGCGCATTGAGCGACAGGTACCGATACAGGTTTCCCTTCCCCCCTCGGTGCCACGCTGCAGTCACTAACCGTTTTCGAGTTATTCAACTTGTTTCATTTGACCCCTGTTTCTATCGACCCCAGCCTACCCTAATTTTCCGTGCCGAAATTGTCGTAGGGTTCCAATTCGATTCCCATAGTTGTTTCCACTTTCTGATACGGACACCATAGATCATCTCATTGGATCCCTAAACTGAAACGTCACCGTCGTACTTTGGATTCGCATCAGGATTCCCCATTGGAATCTAATGTACGAATTCAGTTTAAATCCTAAAGGAATCGCACATTATCGAACAGAATCCGACATGATTCTTGACGGATCCCATCGCATTCAGTACGTTGCATTTTCTAAACACAATATATAGATATACAAAATGAGTGGACCTTAAACAAGTATGAATCGCTTAAAAAGTGTATCTTAAAAATCGATTTGGATCACATAACTGAAAATCCACTTTAATTAACTTATTCATTTTTGGTTATTCATTTACTGTACTTTGACACAATATCACCACGCGTGCACACTCATTGAGCGTGCAGGTTATCTTCCACCACGCGGACTTTTTTTCTCGCAACTTTTCACATATTTTCAACTCGGACGTGGCGAGAATTCTCGAACGGCGTTTATTGGGGAACAGTGCAAAATTCAAATAGATCCCGATGAGGACTCCCCATGTGCGGTGGCCCTGACAAATCCCTAAAGCGATGTGGGTGCATCTTGAGACTCCCCAACAAATTCGTGCACAGGATCCCGAAAAAAATATTTTTTTTGCGAGATCCAAGAAATTACGGTTGAGAATTTCAAAAAAAAAACATTCTCAAGCCACGTCAATCGGAAAATAACGAGGAACCCACTTGGATTCCAATGTGGACTCCCTACATGCAGCTTCCATATCGAATTTCTATAAAGATGTGGTAGGGTCTAGGGACTCCTCAAAAATGTCTGCACGGGTTGAAGAAAGTTCCGTGTCTTCTGAAACAGCAGCATTATTTTAGACTTCGCAACACTGGGAAGAAAGTTACTCGGGCTGACTGAATCCGTAACGGCGGGGGAGGCCAACAAGTTATTTATTGACAAAAAAAATGAATTTTAGGTTATTTTAAGAACTATACATTTTTTTCGTGAGCTCCAACGTTCCTAAGTGAACCCTTCAGACGAGGAAGAAAGAATGGGGATGGTATCGCGTGAATGTTCGTATGGTAGTAGTTTGAAATTTGGCTTTACTTGGGTAGGGTACCTGTATCGTCTTTATGGTGTAGATAGAATCACTGTCATCGAATATCCGTAAGTCGAATATCCATAAGTGAGTATAGAGTAGTAATGAGTGCCAGAAATGACGGGAGGCAGAGATAAGTGAGTATAGAGTAGAAACAAGCGCCAGAAATGGGGCGAAGTAGAAAAATATAGTGAGTTTGTCTGAGTTTGTTTGAGTTTGTTTCCCTCTTATATCCATAAGTACGAATATTCATAAGTCGAATATCCATAAGTACGCATATCCATAAGTCGAATATCCATAAGTCGAATATCCATACGTCGAATATCCATAAATCGAATATCCATAAATCGAATATCCATAAGTCGAATATCCATAAGTACGAATATCCATAAGTCGAATATCAATAAATCAAATATCTATACGTCGAATATCCATAAATCGAATATCCATAAGTCAAATATCCATAATTACGAATATCCATAAGTCGAATATTCATAAGTCGAATATCCATGAGTCGAATATCCATACGTCGAATATCCATAAATTGAATATCCATAAGTCGAATATCCATAATTCGAATATCCATGAGTCGAATATCCATAAGTCGAATATCCATAAATCGAATATCCATAAGTACGAATGTCCATAAGCCGAATATCCATACGTCGAATATCCATAAATTGAATATCCATAAGTCGAATATCCATAAGTCGAATATCCATAAGTCGAATATCCATAAGTCGAATATCCATACGTCGAATATCCATACGTCGAATATCCATAAATCGAATATCCATACGTCGAATGACCATAAGTCGAATATCCATAAGTACGAATATCCATAAGTCGAATGTCGATAAATCAAATATCCATACGTCGAATATCCATAAGTCGAATATCCATAAGTCAAATATCCATAATTACGAATATCCATAAGTCGAATATTCATAAGTCGAATATCCATAGGTCGAATATCCATACGTCGAATATCCATAAATCGCATATCCATACGTCGAATGACCATAAGTCGAATATCCATAAGTACGAATATCCATAAGTCGAATATCGATAAATCAAATATCCATACGTCGAATATCCATAAGTCGAATATCCATAAGTCAAATATCCATAATTACGAATATCCATAAGTCGAATATTCATAAGTCGAATATCCATGAGTCGAATTTCCATAAGTCGAATACCCATAAGTCGAATATCCATAAGTCGAATATCCATAAATTGAATATCCATAAGTCAAATATCCATAATTCGAATATCCATGAGTCGAATATCCATAAGTACGAATATCCATAAATCGAATATCCATAAGTGATTATCGAGTAGAAATGAGTGCCAGAAATGGCGGGAGGTAGAGATAAGCGAGTATAGAGTAGAAATGAGCACCAGAAATAGCGGGAAGTAGACAAATATAGTGAGTATGTTTGGGTTTGTTTGGATATGGATATTCACTTATGAAAATTGGCACTTATGAATATTCTATTTATGAATATTCGTACTTATGGATATTCGGTTGTGGAAATTTGACTTATGGACATTCGGTTGTGGAAATTTGACTTATGGATATTCGACTTATGGATATTCTACCCCAATCAATAGAATTGCTCGAATTTGGCTCGTGATGAATCTTATGGGGACTTTGATCTGAATGGGAACAGGATCTTCACATTCTTCTTCTGTGTCTGTCAATGAATTCCAAATCGGCCATAAATATATACATACACTTCTATACCTTGCTCAATACGGTTTTCATTACAGGCCGATGGCGGTGCACCGCTCGTCCGGAATGGGCAGCTCGTTGGAATAACTTCGCGGTCAACCAAAGCACTTGCTTATTGCCGCAACTTCACAAACGTATACGAGCACTTATACTTCATCAGCGCTGCGGTCGCAGGCTAAAAGCTTACGTATCTAATTCTATAACCTCGATATATTTTTTTCAAGCTCGCATGCACAAATGCGTCTCGCCCTGTTTAAGTGCATATACAGTAAAATAAATGTATATAAATATATAAATTATATAAATTATATAAACAATGCCAACGAATTATTTTTTGGCGAGAAAAGTAGAATTTTAGGTTATCCGTGTGTAATTGTTTGCGTGTAATTAGGTTACGTGCGAGACGGAACTATTACGAACCAACAAAAATAATGCAATGCCCGCAAACGGGACCAAGAGAATAAATAAAAGTATGATTTTTAACATATTTCTGTGCCTCGAAATCCCTACGTTTCCTAATCCGTGTCCCAGTTTATTCACTCCTTTTTGACGCAAATCTTTTTACTGCTCGTTATTGCCACTTTCGAAAAGTAAGCATAGATCAGTCGTAGGGAAACAATATTTCCCGTGAAGTCCTTGCTGAAGATTTTTATGTGCATGTGCATGTTGCAAGTGAATACCCCAAATAATTCGCGAAAATGAATTTGAATGGAAAAACGTTACTAGATCTCGCTTTGAGCTTCATTATTTTGAATTGGATCATACCGTTTTGATTTCCGGTCTAGGATTGGAAACGCGAAATTTATGGCACTACAAATTGCGGAAAGTTACGCTCCATTATGTACTGGCAGAGAAATCAGCCACGGAAACACATCGTGTGCTAGAGAAAGTGCATGCCGAACATATGCTTCATCGAGTACAACGTCAATCATACAAGACGGCTGTCGTGTATTAAGGTAGTAGTCTCGTCAAGTCGTTTTCCTATACATTTTTTTTTAATTTTTGGACACATTTTGGAGACTGTTGAGTGATTACCTGCAAAATTTCAAAATAATTCACCGTTCTGAATTCGAGAGATTGGCAATTAAGGCCTTAGGCCACTCTAGAGGCTGAAAAAATAGGCTTTTTGGGGATTTTTTCAGAAAAACTACAAAATAAATCGTGATTACAAATTTAATACAGATTAAATCGAGACAATTATCTGACGATTTCGTAGATTCATAGATAATTATCTGACGAAATCGTCAGATAATTGTTGATAACAAATGAACTATGCAATATAAAAAAAAATCCTACGTACTTCCATAGACAATGGATTTTTCAAAATATATTCAACATTTCATGTGAATCGGTTGAAAATTGTCTGAGTTATGTTTCCGGCCAACTTAAAAAATGCAGTTTTGAGATAATCGCTGCACAGCCGCCATTTTTTAAATTAATCGCTTCAAAAAAATTATTGTATACAGTCACTGATAAGTATGATAAACACCCTTTTTTTTAATCTCGATTTATTCTGTAGTTTTTCTGAAAAAAAAATCCCCAAAAAGCCTATTTTTTCGGCCTCTCGAGTGGCCTAACCCCTTAAAGATTGCACAGTTTCAAACGTGTTCTTAGGAGGGGGCAGTGGAAAATTTGACATTTCATGCAATAACTTCGAAACCTTTCTACAGATTAAACAAATCTCAATTCCAGAGGAACATGCGACAAAGTTGGTAAAAAAAAATCATGAATTTTGAACGTCTAGTTTGGGAGATATAGCGATTTAAATTGTGCAATGTCTAGTGACGCTATAGCCAGAAACAACTGGAGCAGACTAGTGGTCCAGTAAAACAGACGAAAACCCAGCACTTTTTAGCCTAGAATATGAATTTTTCACTGAACGTAGATGGTTGCATACTGAAAGTAACCCGAATAAAATGTTGTCCCTCAACTCGCCCCAACCCTAAGAAATAGGGGTTGAAAACTTAAAAATCGCCGTATCTCAATAATTAATAGCCCGGTCAAAAAAAGTTTCAAACAAAAGTTGTTTGGAATAATAAAAGTCGTAAAAAATTATCCGACGTCCAATCCCCTATCTGTGAAAATAGGGGCACAAAAGCAATTCGAAAATTGGGGGTTGGTGCCTGTCCGAGCGAAGTAGACATATCGCTGCGTCCTTGTTGGATCAGTGGTTCTCTCGTGTTTTTGTGCCGCTATTTTCAAAGATAGGGGATTGGACGTCAGATAACAGTATACGTCTTCAATTATTTCAAATAACTTTTGTTTGAAACATTTTTCACGGCGATTTTTAAGTTTTCAACCCCTATTTCTGAGGGTTGGGGCGAGTTGAGGGGCAACATTTTATTGGGATTACTTTCAGTATGCAACCATCTACCTTCAGTCAAAAATTCATATTCTACGCTAAAAAGTGCTGGGTTTTCGTCTCTTTTACTGGCCTATAGAGCCGGCGATCTGGCAGCGCGTTCATCATAAGAAAATGTATCTAGAGACGCGGCATATTTTTTATATTACTATTATATATCTATAAATTTAAAAAAATATTATTACGCAATAAGCACATATTTTATATCAAAGAACTGTCGAGGACAAGTCTTTAAATCTGCCTTCTCTATGTGTAAATAATCGTGACCCACATACTATATAAATATATAAATATATAAATATATATTTATATATTTATATAAATATATAAATATATACTATATAAATCTAAGCAATGTTTTATATCCACAAATGATTTCTTTCACGCGCCTCGTACCATCAGCGTTGGTAGCCTACAAGCAGAACAAGTTCATCCGAACCACGATCCTACTGGCGTCAGTTAGGCGGATACAACTATAAAATAATTATGCAACATTCTTCTCATATTTAAATTTGGACAACATTTTTTCCCAGATTAGCGTTTTAACCTGAATGAAAAGAGTTCACATGGAGGCTGCACATCATTGTGACGAGTCGAAAAAATTGATCTTCTGAGTTTTGTCAAAGTATACTGATTCAAGAATATGTGAAAAAAAATCAAGTTTCAATATTGAAAATTGACCAAGTTACCGACAATTTAGTGAGAGCAGGTAGCGAAACGATTTGCGTATATTAAAACTTTCAATCGGGTTTTTGTCCACCTGGCCGTAATCATAACTCCAGCTATAATTGTCCAATTTCGGATTTGAAAAAAAATCGGTAATTGCAGTAGCTGTCGTTGTACGCCTTTTTTATTTAGCATTATCAAGCACCCGAATATAAGTAAATATTTCGCGAAAATTACACTTTTTTAACACCCGACATTTTGTGCATTTTTCCCCCGAAAAAAGGCTAGGTACAACGCGAACTACATTTATATAGATAATAAAAGTTTTTTTACTTTTATTTTTCAGACCAACCATTTTCAAGTTATCGATCCAGCCGTTGTACCAGATTTTTTACACAGAGGCTCCATCATACCTCAATAACGTTTTGGATTTCGATTTTTTTTAAATAAAAATTACACGAAATAAGTTCAGGGTATGCTTAATAACGTACAATTTTTCAAATCCCGAATAAAAATGTAGTAGACAAAAAAAATTGGAAAAAATGACCTTCTTCGGTCAGTTCCAGTGCAGTAAGTTGTATATAAGTATACTTACACATGTTATTTTTTATCACTTTTATTATCTCAATCAATTGCAAAATCAATTTATTCGAAAATAAACATAATTTCTTGATCAATCTCACAAAATCGTCCAACATGATAATTCATTCTCAGGGACGTTGTTATATATACGCTATTTCTCCACCTTTGTGCTTCATTTTTTTAAACAATTTTCATTTTCATTTACGTTATAAATCAAATTACATGTATTTTTTTATTGAAAAAAAAAACTATGCTTTGGAGAATTCTCGTTGGCTTTGGTTTCAAAGTGATCGAAGTGTTGTTACCTTGGGTCGAGTCTGCATCGAAATCGGCGCGATTAACAGTGGCTGTGGCGATAATTTCTTTTAAATAGACGCCCGGACTACGTGACATTGCACTGATCTTGGTTGAAACACTTATTCTCAGAACACCGACAAGCGGAAATTTATATGCAATGAATTCGCATAGTGAACTATATAAGAGGTATTCCAAGTGTTTTAGAACGTCCTAAAAACCTGACCTTCAATCTTTTTTCCAAGTTGGTGATGTTTTTGTATTATATATTTTAAATACGTGGCATTTTTTTTTCAGATTTTTATCGGCTCGCTAACTCGGCTAACTCGGAGACGAGATTTTACACGTGATGAAATTTCAAATGATCATATCGTAGTGATCTTCTCGTCGTAGGAAAAATGTCCGCTACAAAAAATATGTGTTTTTCTATAAACTCATTTGGAAAAAAAAATCGAAATTTTCCAAATACTAGAAAACTAAAAAAAAGAAAAATCTTTCATTTTTTAATTTTTGACCCCAATAACTAGGTTCATCCTGCTGAAATTTACACTGAATTTCCTTTTATTAGTGTAAAATAACATGTGTAAGTTTCATTTTGGGCTGGGCTCGCGTTCGGTTAATGTCATTGTCTTAAATTTAATGGGAAATTGTTTTCGTTGAATAACTCGGCGATTTACAGTTTTTAAGTAAAAATTGTAATGCCTAAACTTGTAGAAAACCGAGTGCTTTACAACTTTGGTCATTACAGTTTTGTCTCTACCATCGATATTTTGCGAATTAAACCTGAAAAAAGCGGCTATTGCATTATCTCGTTCATTTTTTACTTTAGGGCATAAATGGACATGAACAAACTCGTAGAAAATGAAATTGTGGACAATTTTTGTTCCCGGAGCGGATTGTCATAAGCTCATCAATGCGAGCAGTTCATCAAGTACTTGACGTACATTCATACTTTTTTTTATTGCGTTCTTCATTCGCTTTGATACGTAAATTTGACACCAGAATCTCTTGACGAAAATACTTATGAATACAAGTTTGTGGTGCCTTGCACCGATTGGCAGCAACGGCGGCACTTTCTTTAACTAATAATAAGTTCATGGTTTTTCAATATTGTCCATTGAAAAAAAAAACTCGAACTTGACGAAACCATGTGTTATTTGTGCGCTAAATCCCGAGCTCGTCATATCGATACTTTTATCAGAAAAAAATATTGAAAATCGACCTATTTTCTGGGCCCCAAGCTCACGCAGACTCCTGGTTGTGGTTTCGCGCGCGTTTCTTTCAATCATTATCAAATAAAGAATATCGAAATTCGATAATAACAGTGACGCTATGCTTGTAATTATACTAAACAATCTAATGAAATACATTAATCGTACCAAAGTAATCATCGGTAGGCCAAATTATTTTCAAAAAAATGAATGTTCGATCAGTCGGGGAATATCTCTTGTAGTAATTTTTTCAAATCACCTCTGCAATCGGTATTTCATCGTCCCATATGTGTACTCGCAATAAGTAAAAATAAAAAATGATGTCTACTTTCGTTTATATTTTACATGAAATTACCTTTATTTTCGAAACGAAATAAAAACCATGCTTTGAAGAATTCGCTTATATTCCGGCTGTGAGGCGACAATGTGGTCGGATAAAATATGCATAGAGGTAGCAGCGATTATCAGAAGTTTTTACGATACCTGACAACGACTACGCGACAATCTACCGATTCACTGCTTATTGTTGGAACCTGGACTAGCGACGAAGAAGTGAACAATTATTTTTACAAAGATGGAAATTCATATGCAATGCATCGTGACGCATATACATTTGCCTATATAAATCTGAGCAAAGTTTCAAATTCCTACATTATCTGCTTTTTCCACCTCGTGCCACCAACGTTGGTAACCTCCAAGCAGAGCAAATTCATTCGAAGCGCGATCTCACCGGAGTTACATACGCGGATACAACTTCAAAACAATCGATAGGGTAACATTTTTCTCAAATTGAATTTGAAAAATATAATTCCCCAGATTATCGGTTCAAATCTGATTTGAAAGAGCTCCCTTTAAGGGGTAAAGCCACAGTATAATTTTCAAAAAATCGATTTTTTTCGCTAAAACGGCGCTTTATCATCATAAAAATAAGTTGCTATTCGATTCATAGCAAACATTTTTTTTTCCTTTGAGCTTATAACGTAAGCCCACCCAGCCATAGAGTACCTCAAACTTTAAACGCGTTTTTCTCGAAACAACTTTTTTCCAATTGGCGTGACAAATAACTTCAACAATTTTCACTCGATTTACTTCAAATTTAAAAGTTATGCTCCTAATTGCATTTCGCAGCGATGTACTTATGGAATTTATGATTAATCGAAAACTTTTCATTTTATGAGCCGTTTTATACGAAATTTTTCACTAAAAAATCATTCACATGCCTCCAACTCAATTCAAATACCTACAACTTTTGCATAAAACAATATTTTGAAAATTCCGTACGTACTTCTCTAAGTATTCTCATGTAGATTGACGAGAATTTTTGTTTTTTGTTCTGGGTAAAATATTGTGGATGCTAAGTGTCACGCCTAAAAAAAGATAACAAAAGAAAATATTAGTAGTCGGCGATTTTGTAGATCGGAAAAAAAAATTAACACATCTTGATATTCATACTAAATAGATGTGTGATTAATTTTATGAGTGAATCACTTTTTCATACGAAAAAAAAAAAGTTAAATTCGCACATGATTTTATAACCGTTACTGTGGCCTAACCCCTTAAAAGACAGTAAGTTATAAATAAGTCTATTTATACTCATACTAACCACACTTTATTGGCTGGACAGTCTCAGTGTTGCTATGTCAGTTATACTTTTATTGTCTTGCCAATAAGCCATTTATTTTTTTGTCTATCATTACCACGGCTGCTTGTTGCATACACTATAGCTTTTCCCTCAGTGTATACGACCGATTTCAATGTCCAATCGATTGGGCTCAGTGAATAAAGTTTTCAAATGGATTGTCATAAGCTCGTCGAACCGAGCAGTTATTAAATACCTGAAGTACATACCGTACTTTTTTCTATTGCCATTTTTATTCGCCGTGGTACATAAGTTTGACATAGGAGATTCTTAACGAAAATTCTTTCAGGTACACGTTCGCGGGCTCGCTGAATTTTTGAAAGGCCAGCTGTCATGAGGTTGATCCTGTTACTCGCTTGCATCGCAATTGGCGGTGAGTACATTTAAGGTTATGGGGTTAAGTCAACATGTTACCATCGAGCTGAAATTTTTTCTGGACTTTTATAACCTCTTTGCTGATCATCCTGTGCAGTTTGAATACGATCCACAGTACCGTTTTTTAGAAAGAAAAAATCGACAATTCGACGTATTTCGTGGGTCAATTATCATTACGATTATGGAAAACTCCCGATCATTTTTCAGTACATTATTAGTAAATTTTTTTTTTTTTAAATTGTATCTGCTACGGCGAACGCTGCGCCAATTTTAGCTTCCATGTACAGGGATTTTCCCCCTTTTTACATTTTCCCACCATTTTCTCCAATCCACATCCCTAATCGATCCCCACCTTGCGGCCGCAGCCGACTTCCCCCTCTGTATCGCATTCACCATGACGTTTTTTTGTTTTTTTTTTGCCATGGGTATAGGGAAACTGCGGAAAACCTATACCAATACAGCCGGTCACGAGTTCGCTTCCCAGCCTCGGAGCTAGTCGCGTTTCGTCGAGAAATAGCTCACAGGCTACAGCCATACACATCCGACACACACGTACCGGTCCGTGTGCGCGGCGTCTGTGTAGAACTGGAGCTACGTCACGCCTGTGTTTTTATTTCTCGCCGAAACTACGAGACGGTGATTCGAACCCGCGACCTCCCGATGTGTTGATTTCAGAGGCAGGCACGCTAACCACGAGACCAACACATCGGTCAGTACATTATTAGTATCTGCCAAGTGAATGTTACCACGGAGCTGGAAAAATAGGTACGGTTCGAATAATTATCGAACCCTTGCTACCGTGAAAATGAGGATTCACAGTACCGTTAGAAAATGATTAATGTTTTTTATAGCGAATTTGCGCGAAAATCAAGCACACGAAATATTAGACTGTGCAATCGTGGCAACGTCGTAGACGGCACAAATGCCACCTATCTTATCGGTATTCGGTAATTATGCCCGGGAACCTCAAACTACTCGGTCAGGATAATTAACAACGAATATTATTGGTACTTATTCCCTTAATTAGTAATAATTACTTAATATTAATTCGATAACTATGTTCAGAAATTATACATTTCCAGACACTTCTAGGCAAAGACAAAATAACGCGAATTTTATTCATACATAAATTTTTTGTTTAGAATATCGGAAAATCATTAAAGTTTTTGATTTCTTCGAGATTATAGACTGCTTTAGTACACACTTTGTATTTCCAGCGGAATTTTTTTTTACTCGGAACGATATTTATTTTGACAGCTCCTTGGGCCGATATTGAGGTTACGAACGGGGCGCGTTATGGCTCTAACTTCGCGACACTTCTGCCAACCTGGGCATTATGATATACCACGATTTACGACGTTGCCAATTCGTTTCGCGTTAATTGAGCGAAAGGAAGTTATGAAAAAAGTTATAAAAAGTAATAAAAACACTTAATGTAATCACCGAATGTTCAAAAATTGATATTTTTACAAACAGATGTAGAAAAATAGTTCGGAAAGGCACGTTTAATATGAAGATTATTTGATGGCTAACAGTTGGTAAAAGTCAATCGGCTCCGTGCATAGGCATAGGGCGCTCCCCTCGTTCTGCACCCCCGACGGCTAAACCCCTATAGCAACCTTGAAATGAGTCTCGTGAATTTAGGGTGACAATCTTCTTGGACAAGCATCATGACTATGTACAAACGACGATTCGTAAAGCTTATACGAGGGGCTGCAACACCTCAAATATATTAAGGCCTTGGGCCACAGTAACGGGTATAAAATTATGTGCGAATTTGACATTTTTTTCGTATGAAAAAGTGATTCACTCATAAAATTAATTACACATCTATTTAGTACGAATATCAAGCTGCTAGAAAAAAAATATATTTTTCTTTTCGATGTAAACTAATATTTTCTTTTGTTATCTTTTTTAGGCGCTCCGCGGCGTGACATTTAGCATCCACAATTGTTTACCTAGAACAAAAAACAAAAATTCTCGTCAATCTACATTAGAATATCTAGAGAAGTACGTACGGAATTGAAAAAACATTGTTTTATTCAAGAGTTGCAGGTACTTGAACCTAAGAAATGAATAATAAGTGAAAAATTTCGTTATAACTGCTCGTAAAATAAAAAGTTTTCGATTAATCAGCAATTCCGTACTCACTTCTCTGCGAAATGCAATTAGGAACATAACTTTTAAATTTGAAGTAAATCGAATGAAAATTGTTGAAGTTATTCGTCACGCCAATTGGAAAAAAGCTGTTCCGAGAAGTTTCGAGTAATCGACCATTTTGTACATCGCAATATATATATTTGTCTAACAGCTTGATATTCATACTAAATAGATGTGTAATTAATTTTCTGAGTGAATCACTTTTTCATGCGAAAAAAGATTGTTAAATTCGCAAATGATTTTATATCCGTTACTGTGGCCTAAGGCCTTAACAGATCAATGAATGATAAAATAACAGAGGCCTGCAATTATTGAATATTTATTTCTTACAATTGATATGTAGAACATAATTTAACCGTAAACGAAAATATACCTTCGCATACGTAATATTGATAATTTAACGATACCGGCCACGCGCGTAAGCATCTTTGCAATTACGAACATAATGGCTGCTGAGAAAATAGTCAGTTATTGTTCATCGGCACAACTCTTCTTTACAGTCCTAATACTTTCCTCAAACGTTCCAACTCAAAATATGTTTCGTTATTGGGTGTCAGGAGAGTCATATTCGTGTGAAGCGATTGTCGAAATATTTTTCTTCCGAGCTTGATGCCTTTGTAATAAAAATATCACCAACCGATTATTCGAAAGAGGACAGGTATTCGCTTGATCTCGAAAATGAAAATCAGTGACAATCGCTGCTAGGGTGTCGGCACAAACGAATAGGAATCAGCAAAAAAAATCAACGATGTTTCAATTCAACGCGACCGAAAAAATCGTCAATAATTAATTAATACGCTTCGAAAGTATTCAAAATACTGCGCCTCGAAATGCAATCGAATCAATGAACACTTGATAAAAAGCAACAATTTATTCTCACAGGAATTATCGTGGATGGAAAATCTTCTCGTCTGAAACGTTCGAACGGTGGTGAGCCGATAATTATTCAACGGGCATCGTTTTTCGTATCGATAAGACGTTTCTACGGGACGTATGAGCAGCGCTGGTATCACGTATGCGGTGGAGCATTCATATCCACGCGACATGTTCTCACCGTCGCGCACTGTTTTCCTGGTGAAGATGACCACATGATTTTTGACACCGTCGTGGTAAGCGGCACGCATGAAGATCGCGATGGAGGTACTTGGCATCATATACGAAAGGTCATTCTACCGCACGAATTCACAATCGGAAATTTCTCGCACAACATAGCTGTTATCGAGGTAAGACAAAGAAAAATACTACACTCGTACACTGTGATTCCAAGTGTGTTGTTTTAACACAGTTACGTGTGTTAAATCTTGTGGTCACTTTTGACACATTTCCGAGTGAGTAATTTCGGGATTTGCTTAAGGCGTTAGGCCACAGTAACGGGTATAAAATCATGTCCGAATTTGACAATTTTTTTTCATTTAACAAAGTGATTCACTCATAAAATTAATTACACATTTATTTAGTATGAATATCAAGCTGTTAGAAAATATTTTTTTATTTTCCATATTAATGTAAATTAATATTTACATTAATATGAATACATTTAAAAATAAAAAAATATTAATATATATATTAATGTAAATGTATTTAAATGTATTTTAAATGTCTTAAAATTTATGTTTAAATGTGTGTGTGTATATATATATATATATATATATATATATATATATATATATATATATATATTAGGGTGTGCGGAAAAAAATCGATACTTCTTTTTCTGTTGCATCCACCAAAAAAAGGTGAATTAAGGTAAAAAATGAAGAATGCTCGAAGGAGAGCTCAAAAAAAAATTATTCCGAATGGCACATTGTATTTGAATATTTTCCATAAGAATAGCCCAGGTGAATATTGGGATTTCTGAATGCGGTAGTGCAACTCGTCAGGAAAAAGTCACACAGAGATGTCATTAACATATTCTCATGGAGAATTGAATTTCGAACAAAAAAGTTTTTACGAAAAATTAGCTCCGAACAACCGTTCAAGTGGAATCGCTGTCTGAAATTGAATTGATAGAAAAACAATAATTCAGAAGGCTGTAAAAATCGAATTTTTCGCTTTACGAAAAAACTTTTTGGGTTTTTTTTTTGTAGAGAGTGTTCTGCTCTAACATACAATTTGCATGGAATCGTTCTCAAAATATTTCTCTTATACAAAAAAGAATCAAGTGCAACAAGAAGTATAAAAGAAACGACATCCATCATTGATCGTGTTTCGAAAAGTCTTATTGAATTAATTTGGTTTAATAAGATGAAAATGATTTGTTTTTACATTATAATGCTTGATAATCATCGCTCCTTTTTTTAAGAGTCTGTTTGTTGCAATTAGGGTATTTCTGTCGATGATTTTGCACTACGCCTAATAAATATTATAGCTGCTCTTCGTTTTTTTTTAATGAACCGTTATATGCTTCTATCAAAGTGACACCACGTTAATTTCAGACAGCGATACCACTTGAACGGTTGTTCTAAGCTAATTGTTCGTAGGAACTTTTTTTGTAGGGAATTCAATTCTCTATCAGAATATCTTAATGACATTTTTGTGAGATTTTTTTCTGAACAGTTTTACTACGACGTTCAGAAGTGCCAATATTTTCCTGTGTTATTCTTATGGAAAGTATTCAAATGCAATGCGCCGTTCGAAATAATTTTTTTTTGAGCTCTCCTTTTAGGATTCTTCTTTTTTTACCTTAATTCACCTGTTTTTGGTGGATGCAACCGAAAAAAAATATATCGATTTTTTCCGCACACCCTAATGTATATATATATATATATATATATATATATATATATGTGTGTGTGTATATATATATATATATATATATATATATATATATATATATATTTATAAATCGATATTGAATCGAAAAAATCAAATATATACATATATATATTTGATTTTTAATATGTAAATTTTAAGATACTTAATACGGATCAACTGTTTACAAATACGCATAAAATGTGTTTAACTTTACTGTGACACACATAAATGCATTATTTAAGATACAATTGATATCTAAACGTGCAAATGTCTGCAATTACACGTGTTGCATGTTTTGAATTAGACATCCATAACATGTAAAAAATTAATGGGATTCAAGTGTTTAAAAATATACATAAAATATGTTTGAATTTGCAATAACAGACATAACTGCGTTGTTTCAAGATGTCCATGCCATTTACACGTGTTAATTCCTAAAATTACACAGCTTACGTGTGACAAACAACACACTTGGATTTGCGGTGTACTGTCACTTTGATTCGAGAGATGAATTGGTACATGATCAGAAATTCCGTATCGAAATACTGAACTACGTAACCTTGAACGAACTATGTGGATCCGACAGCGATCTCGCGGCCGTTCTCCAAGTCAAAGCTATCGCATGTACCTAAACTTCGACGCCAAAACATTTGCCCAATCGCAGCTAGCAGAAGAGGTGGAGTGGAACGAGAAGCGAGGCCGAATACTGCTGCCAACTGCGAAACCACTTTATTACCACAGCGCCACTTTCATATCACTTCAAACGATGTTCCATCGTGATGAGGTCGCCAGACTGAGCCGATTACAGCTCGTACTATACACTGTCGAGGAATGCTTCGGCAATGATCTGCCCAGCGACTCAACGTTAACGTTTTGCGGAGTAGCCAGAGAGCACCAATCAATGTCCAGCGTAAGTACTCATGTTGGCTAGCCTGCCCCATACTGACCAGATGGATAAATTTTTGCTCGACACAGAAATTAAAAGTCAAATATGTTGGGGAAGCTGCTGTACCATGATAGATTTTGCGTTCGATGATATATAAAACTGAAAATCTAATACATACGCTGATGGAACAAATTGTATCGTAAAGAGCAGCTACAATGAGAAAAAAAAACAATTGAATCAAAAAAATATATTGGTTGATGCAAATAAATGTACTGCTGCGGAGTGCCACCGATATATGAGATTTCTTACAATACTATAAAATATTGGAAAATGTGATTGATTTAAGGCGTTACCCCCACTTGTAGCGTTACCCCCACTTGTAGCGCAAAAAAAGGCCTTTTTCATGAATTTTTTTAAAGAAAACTACAAAACTTTTTCAATCGATCAATATACTATCTCAAAGAACACATCTTGAAGAACTTTCAGTAATTTTTTTATTGAAAAATATTACATTGTTTAGTGGCAAATGGCCGTCAATGAAATAATGTTTTTATATACACGGTTTGCGGTGACCAACGTTGCGGCGAAGTGGATGATCTGAAAAAAAAATGCGGATGGATTTAGTCAAATATAAGTATAAACTACTCTTTAATCGAAGGATTTTAAAAAATATTCATTTTTCACAAAATGGCGGACAGTCAAAGTTAATGGTTCAATTTTAACGAAAAAAACGTCCGTTTTTTGGCTATAAAACGGCCATTTTTTTCGAAAAAAAAAATCGAACGACTAAAGACTACATTTTTGTGTATTAAATAAGCCTGCAAAATTTCAAGAAGATCGGTTCATTAGTGTTCGAGTAATCTTGGTCACCGACTTCAGAAATTCCATTTTGAAAAAAAACGCGTTTAAAGTTTCAATTAGCCGATCGTTTACACAACGGATTCTTCTCTTTCAACGCTCATATCTCAGTCAATTTTGTTCGGATCAACTTGAAATTTTCAGGACATATTCTCAGATACTTATACTTCAAAAAAATGCAATAAAAAAAATCGATTTTTTCAAAATCGCAAGTGGGGGTAACACCTTAAATAACATATTATTTTATTTAAAAAAGCTCTCCTGTTCTCTCAATATTTACACTATCCTTCAAATAAAATTATATTCTATTGGAAGCATTCTACATACAATCCGTAGATGTATTGGATGAAATAATTAAGCGATTGCTACAAGCATTTTTTATTTCGTACAAAAATAAAATCAATAGAATTCATTATTTCTTTACTACATCGAAACGAATATGCCATGGGACGTAAGTTTTTCAATTTGTTTTAAATCTTAAATAAAAAAGTGAGCATTAGAATGATCATCCACGATAATGGTGGAGAGAATATCAGACATCCAATGGAATATCGATGGAGAGAATATCAGATATTCAACTGATTAGAACAGATACTACACTTCGATCTTAGCCACAGGCCAAGTAGCACAGTTGTGCTGTCGCTGAAAAAACCCGGAATCGGAGAAAATTAGAAGGCTAGTTTTTTGACAGGTGATATTGTACCAGTGCCTAAAAATCGGGGTGTAGGATTTTTTTTTAGGGGATGAAAGGAGATGGGGGTGGATTAATGCCAAACTACAACTCCTGCGAAGTTGGCGCCGTGTGACAAAATGTTCAGAAAAATCCGGGCTTCAGTTTTGTCCGCAGAGCCGAAGTCGTGGAAGTTCATTTTGAGGGTTAAAAAGTGGGGTGAAATTTTGAAAAATCAGTTTTAATTCAATAACTCTTTAGAAAAAAATCGTACACTTTTTGTTCAAATGGGAACGTTGTAGCCCTTGAAAAGACGCGTCGATCGAGTATTCGATCATCACTCTCCGATAATATCTTCACCCCCAAATAATGGTGAAAAAACAAATAAAAAATAGTTTATTGAATAACTCGAAAACAATCGGTTTTTCGAGTATGGTTCAAATGTACGAAATGTAGAGAATAATTTTGTCCATATTTTCGTTGCTATGGTCCACCCTTGAATTTTGATTTTCCAACCCCTCTCGGGGGTTGAACATTCAAAATGAAATTCTGGGAAAACTATTGACCGCACGAATTCGCCGCCGTGGAAGAAATTGTAGCTTGAACCCTCAGCTACATTTTTGTCCACAGCGCCAAACTCGTATCTCTTTAGTTTCGGTCAATTGTTTTCCCAGAATTTCACTTTGAATTTTCAACCCCTGGGAGGGGTTCGAAAAAGCCAAACTCAAGGGTTGTGCATAGGAACGAAAATACAGAGAAAATTATTTTCTACATTTCGTACATTTGAACCATCCCCGAAAAATCGATTGTTTTTGAGTTATTCAATAAACAATTTTTTTGTTAATTCTTCAACAATTCATTTGGGGGTGAAGATATTATTGGAGAGGGTTGATCGAATACTCGATCGACGCGTCTTTTCAAGGGCAACAACGTTTCCATTTGACCAAAAATTGTATGAATTTGTCCTAAAGAGTTATCGAATAAAAACTGAGTTTTCAAAATTTCACCCCACTTTTTCACCCCCAAAATGAACTTCCACGACTTCGGCGCTATGGACAAAAATAAAAACCGGATTTTTCTGAACATTTTGGCTTCCGGCGCCGACCTCGTGGTGCTTGTAGTTTGGCATTAATCCACCCCCATCCCCTAAAACAACCCTACCCCCGACTTTTAGGCAAACTTGGTTTTAGCACCCGTGGCACCTACAAAACCACCTGTTAAAAAACTAGCCTTCTTCTAATTTTGTCCGATTCCAATATACAGCACGGCTGTACTAAAAAAGCGATACTCTTTAGAGTTTCTCCAGCATTTAAGTAGATTTTCGGTTCGCGATACGCTTACGAGAAACGAGCGCGCGCGCGGCTTCTAGCGGTTACTCCGAGAACTACAGGTTTCCTCATACCTATAATTTCGGTGGCGCTCGGCAATGATTCGGTTGAATTTTTTCAACCAAATGCGCCAGAAACAAATTTTACTGTCGCATAATTCTTTAACCAATTCAGACATTTGCTTGTTATTTTCCAATCAAAATGAAATATTAATATTTTAACGAATAATGTACTTGGAAATCAATATCGGATATGGTGAAAAAAATAAACATATTTACTCAATAGAAATTTTATCTGAATCAAAGGAGCGAAATTCAATTTTTCTTGTGTACTCGAATCGACGATATTCATGTTATGAATTGAAACGCTTTTTTTGTTCGTTGCAGAAGATGCATTCAAAACTATATAATTTGTCCGCGATAATTTTTTAAATAGTTTCAATAGTATATTGTTCTCGGCTAACAATATATCTTTTGAATGCAAAAAAAAATCTTTCAGTTTTATCATGTCTTTGACGTCAATAGCGTTTTGTTTGGACTAATAAATCCGATTATTTACACCAACAATTTTACAATTGAATCACCGAAATTTCATTTAATACCACCAATGATATTGGATCAATGATTTTTTTTCAGTGTTCGTATGCGTCTATTGAGGAATGCTAAATCAGCCATAGATATATGCCTTTTATACCTTGCCTTTTATGGTTTCCATTGCAGACCGACAGCGGTGCTCCACTTATCTACGACGGGAAAATCATAGGAATCGGTTCGTGGATGGTGCCGATAACTGATCGTGCCCGCGTCTTCACAAACGTCTACAAATACTTACCTTTCATCAATGCTGCTATGTCAATGTAGATGTCTTCGTATGCAATTTTGCAACATTGTCATAGGTTTTGTGTCCTGATCGTAGAAATGCGTTTCGCCCTTCTGAAGGGCATGTAAAATTGTAAAATCGGTAATTAGGCATAATTGAGGGACCACCCCAATTTCAATGGCAACATTTTTGTTGTTGCATAAACTGCTTTAATTGGTCACCGTTAATGATATTTTGGCGAGGGAGGCTGGCTATTTTTAATTAATTCCATATGTTGTGGGGATTTTGAAGTTTCCGGAAACACGTGGTGTCCGGAATTCCATTACGTGTCGGAGGGTATGGCCACGAATAGAGCATAAAAACTGCTGTGTGTATTTGTGTGGGTGTATTTGTTTGGGTACTCGTAAACGTCGAGTACTCTTAAACCTCGGGTATTCGTAAACTTCGAATTTTCGTAAACGACTCGGTGATCCGTATCTGTTATTTGTATTTATATTTATTTTTTATCTGGGTGTATCGATTAAACAATGGGAGAAAACGAAAACTCGAAGAAGGCAATAAAACGAATAAATGTCAAAATCAAACTGTCAAAATGTCAAAATCAAACTGTCAATCATGTCAAAATCATATCAAAATTAAACTGTCAAAATCAAACTGTCAATCATGTCAAAATCAAACTGTCAAATAGTCAAAATCAAACTGTCAAAATCTTTTTTCGTCTCACTTTTCTATTCTATGTGTGTGTCTGTCAGGACGAAGTGAAAAGCGCGGGAAAGTTGCGTTTTGGCATCACTAAAAAGTGTGCGAAGGAAAAAAATTTACAATAAATATCTTCCGTTTCAGCAAACGCCTTAAAGTTTTGAATTTTTCAACGGGGGTTTTAAGTGGAGAAAAACCCCAAAAAGGCCAAAATTCAACGACCTGCGTTTATTCGAAGCGAGAAGAATGTAGCTTCCATTTGACGTTTTAAAATTGAAAATATCTTGATTAGTTTCAGAGATAAAAACGTTTTAAAAACAAGATTTTTCTGGGAAAAAAAATTTAAAAAATGACAAAAAACTGAATTAAGAAAAATGAATCGTCGAAATTAACAGTTAGCGCTAGACCGAGTTAATGAAAATTCGACGAAGAATCTTGCTTTTATTCGGTTTTTCGACATTCAAATATCTCGATATTTCCTGAAATGCGAATGTTTTAAAAGAAGTTTGCTGGAAAAAATTGGAAATATACACGTAACAAAAATACAAAAAATGTTAATTCAATTATTTGTATTTCTTATGAACTCCAACCGATCGGCGAAGGGTAGAGAGCATGAAGCTGGAGTCTATTTTGTTCGGTTTGGTACGTTTCCGTGGCGCTATCTACTATGAAACGAAATTTGCAATTTTGTTCCGGTAACACGGATTATCGAGTACCCGATGTGAGACGAGTACTCGAAAAACTCGGGTACTCGATAAAGTTCGAGTATACCCTTCCAATTACGGGTACCCGAAAAATTCGGGTACTCAATCCGAATCATAGTCTAATTACCCGACCCGACCCAACCAATTCTGCTACCCGCACACCCCTCACACACACACACAACACACACACATTTATATATATATATATGTATATATTCGGGTGGCCGTTATTTGGGCTTTGGCGAAAAAAATTCGATGCCACCCCAAAAACATAATCAAGGTGTATAAAAAAAAATCTGTGTAAAGTTCGGAGCCGCTCGGAAAATTGGAAGACGCGCCACCGAACGATTGAAATTTTAAATGTAAAATACATGTATTTATCCCGCGCATCAATGATTTTTTTTCCGAGTATAATATTAATGAAAAAAATTAGAAACTTGGTACACTTATTGTGCATAGTATGGTGTACAAAACCAATTTTTTTCATTCATAATTTTGTTAATGACAAGCTCTGTGGAGATGCCCATATTTCGTTTTTTAAAATATTTGTTTTCAAATAAATTTCAAATAAAATAAAAAATAAATGTTCAGAAGACATAGAAAAATATATTTTTTTCGTAATGCATATTTATGTAATATGTATTACGAAAAAATATATATATACATACATATATGTATATATATATATATATATATATATATATATATATATATATATATATATATATATATATATATATGTATGTATTACGAAAAATACATACATATTATTCGCACAGGTCCTCGAATGAAAAGAATATCCTTCAAATGCAACCTACAGGCGCTATGTTCGATGGACTGTAGTGATTCCATCACTTCGAAATCAATGAGTTTATATGATATTATATTTTTTGGTTGAATCCTTCACTTTGGGACTTTAATCAGGATTATAATACGTGCTTGATTACTTTTAAAAACATGCAAGTTGTGAACGACATAGCTGAGAGAGCCGTTTCTTTAATGAAAATTTTCAACGGTTTGATCACAAAAAACGAAGAGCAAAAACAATATCTGTTGCAAATTGTGAGCAAGCACAGAAAATCCCATCCTTTTGGCGAGAAGGGAAATTATTATTCGGCTCGATCTTCGGAGTAATTACGTAAGTTTTTCAACAATCGCATACTGTGATCCAGAATACATATTTTTTTAAACATCGTTTGGAATTGTAATCTTTATTAAAACTACTCGAAATGAAAACGACCTGTTCGTGTTAACTTAGAAAATGCTACAGAGTATAAAAAGTTTTGAGAAAATTATATTATTGTGTCTATTGGCGGGGAAAAAAATTGACGAAAAATGGAAAAAAATTATTTAAAAGTCGTTTGAGCACTACCTAAAAAAATGTTGAGACCTCTCGAATTTTGAATGAATTACTTTTCCATAACGTAGAAACATTTTCCGTTGAGTACCGCGATTTTTTTTTTTTTAACCACCCCAATGTACATTCTCAAACCTAAATCTCGTTGCATCGAATGCGAATGTCCACTGGCAAAACTTTAAGGCCTTAGGCCCCAGTAACGGGTATAAAATCATGTGCGAATTTGACAATTTCTTTTCGTATGAAAAAGTGATTCACTCATAAAATTAATTACACTTCTATTTAGTATGAATATCAAGCTGTTAGAAAAAGCATATATTTTTTTTTTTTCGATGTACAAAATGGCCGACTACTAATATTTTCTTTTATCTTCTTTTTTTGGCGCGCCGCGTCTTGACATTTAGCATCCACAATTTTTGACTTAGAACAAAAAACAAAAATTCTCGTCAATCTACATTAGAAAACCTAGAGAAGTACGTACGGAATTTGAAAAATATTGTTTTATTCAAAAGTTGTAGGTATTTGAACTTAAGAAATGAATTTTGAGTGAAAAATTTCGTTATAACTGCTCATAAACTGCTCATAAAATGAAAAGTTTTCGATTAATCACCAATTCCGTACGCACTCCTCTGCGAAATGCAATTAGGAACATAACTTTTAATTTCGAAGTAAATCGAGTGAAAATTGTTGAAGTTATCGGTCACGCCAATTGGAAAAAACCTGTTTCGAGAAGTTTCGAGTAGTCGGTCATTTTGTACATCGCAAAAAATATATTTTTTTTTTCTATCAGCTTGATATTCATACTAAAATAACTCATAAAATTAATTACACATCTAGTGTAATTAATTTTATGAGTGGATCACTTTTTCATACGAAAAATTTTTGTTAAATTCGCACATAATTTTATACCCGTAACTGTGGCCTAAGGCCTTAATACGCCTCGTAGAAACTGCCAATTCCAATGTATGCAATGATAGAAAACACTCTACATGCATACGTACGGATAAATTGAATTTACTAGAAGACGCGTATAGAATGGAACGAGCTACATTGTTTTTCTTTAATAATGATTCGGTAAAAGACACATGAGACATTTCAAATACTCCTCTCGGTACGCTTCGATTCCTTTCACAGCCCTCCTTCTCCCAATCCCCCTTGCCGGTTTTCTTTTCCAAGACGTGGGAAATGGCATTCGCAATATGTGGCTCGCAGGATACTTCTGTCCATCGCTCAATCTTGAGCCGAGCAATCTCTGGCATTCAACGCGATACACGAGGCACTGCTTCCATACGGTACACTTGGTCTTCTCAAAGTGAATTCCAACGAGTGTAAAACAAGAAGAAGGAACACGAAAAATTGGAAAACCGATTTTGAAAAATAATACTACGGGGTTAATGCGGGATGTTCTTTTAATTTTCATTCACGAGTGAAAGAGGATGAAAAAACTTTAAAAAACGACTTGCCTTGATTTATAAAAAAATATGTGAAAATGAAATTCTATCGATGTTTAAAAAAAATATTTTTTAGTGACGGTTTTTCAATCATGATGCGAAAATATGTTGATTATGAACAAGTGCATGAAGTAAGAAATCAAATAAATTGAAACATGGGAAATAGAAAATCGCACGGTTGCAAAAAATACTTATATATATATTCAAAGAATATAAATTTGATGTATCAATTTCGATCTATCAATTGCATTACCATTGGCGAAGTTTCTGTCCTTTATTTACACACAAAAAGAACAGATTCAAAGAATTTTCTTCGATGGTTTAAATAAAGTGTATATATATATATATATACACACACACACTTTATTTAAATCATCGAAGAAAATTCTTTGAATCTGTTCTTTCTGTTCGTTAAGGGCGGGGTAAAGTATTTAAATTTAAAAAAATTTTTTTTTTTTTTTTAAATGAATGTATAATATATCAAGAATATTGTGTTAAAATTTCAAGTCGATCGGAGTAAAATTGACGAAGTTATGAGTATTTGAGCGTCTATTGCTCCATGCCGTTCTCTTCTCTTCTGCGTTTTTCAAACCGTTTTTCTGAGACTTGTCATATTTGAAGTCCGTGTGCACGATAACTCAAAATCTACTGGACCAATCGCTTTGAAATTTTGCACAGTACTTCTTCACATAATTCACCAGGTATTGTCGAGAGCTTTTTTGTTTTTTTTAATAATTAATAATTTTTCAACAACAAATTAGCCGATTTTTTTTAGCGAAAATCGGGTTTTTGGCTCCCAAGTGCTACGAAAAATCGAAAAATCGAAAAAAAAATCCTCCCGTCCTTACCTCGAGAAACATCTCCTTTAACAAATGCATTTTGATTTTTTTGTTTCAAATGATTCTGTTGCGAGTTATGGTGCACACCGCAAACCAACTTTTTTTCGAGGCGCCTCCGGGGTTTAATTTACACTCGCTCAATTTTCAATATTTTGCAATGCAAATTTAGGAGAATGTTGTTCAAATGTTACTTTATTATATGTAAATTTTTCAATAAACGAACACTATTCGTTACGCCAAAAAAAAATCTTAAAAACATGCCTTTTTTTCGCCGAATTAACTTTACCCCGCCGTTAATAAAGGATAGAAACTTCGCCAATGGCAATGCAATTGATACATAAAAATTTCCTTCGGTGACAACGATATGTAAAATCACTGCATCAATCAACTTCAAATGTTTTCAAGCTTCTTTTATACAACTCTCATGGAAAATGAGAGTTGTTCCTTGCTACTTGTAGAGCACAAATTGTTGGACGACGATTTGTCCTCTACAAGTACCAAGTCCGTCAATCGGAGGACAATAAAGATGGTAGCATCAATACGTGCTAGAGCAAGGAACAATTCTCACAGAAAATTGGCAGTCGACCGATTCCGCGGTCGACGTCTTGGCCACCCCTGATCTAATGCATAATTTAATATTTTCTATATATACTTTCGAAAGTTTCCTAAAGGCAGGTCCCACAAAACAAGCAAATCGTTAAGGGGAGGTACCTGAGTAAACGGCGAGAAAAACTGCTAAACTTCGGGAATTTTTATCTCAAAAACTAATCTGTCGATTGGATGCGGTTTTTTTTAAATGGAAAATATGTACATTGAGGTATGTTTAGGAATTGTTTGAAATAAATTCGTTGACTGGAAGCGATTCAAACGAGATTATCTCGAAACATAGTTTTCAAAGTCGTTGCCAGATGTATCTCGAAAACGGCTTGTTCGATTTTGTCCAAATTTGGATACAATATTCTTCGATAGTTTTTCTCGTTCGCCACGTAGGATTTTTTTTGACATTTTCATTTTTGACGGAATTGCGACCGTTTTAAGTTAACATTCGTTTTTCGTTTGGAATTTCCGACGATTTTGGATTGCATACACATTGCATAAAAAAGCAATGGTTTAATCAAATGAAAAAACCCCTACGTGGCGAACGAGAAAAACTATCGAAGAATATTGTATCCAAATTTGGACAAAATCGGACAAGCCGTTTTTGAGGTACATCTGGCGGCAACTTTGAAAACTATGTTTCGAGATTATCGCGTTTGAATCGCTTCCAGTCAAAGAATTTATTTTAAAAAAATTCCTGAACATACCTCAATGTACATATTTTCAAAAACAAAAACCCGCATCTAATCGAAATATTAGTTTGTGAGATAAAAATTCCCGAATTTTACCTGTTTTTCACGCCGTTTAGTCAGGTACCTCCCCTTAAGGGGTCACGCCCACTTGCGATTTTGAAAAAATCGATTTTTTTTATTGCATTTTTTTGAAGTATAAGTATCTGAGAATGTCCTGAAAATTTCAAGTCGATCCGAACAAAATTGACTGAGATATGAGCGTTGAAAGAGAAGAATCCGTTGTGTAAACGACCGGAAATTGAAACTTTAAACGCGTTTTTCTCAAAAAGGCATTTCTGAAGTCGGTGACCAAGATTACTCGAACACTAATGAACCGATCTTCTTGAAATTTTGCAGGCTTCTTTAATACATAAAAATGTAGTCTTTAATCGTTCGATTTTTTTTTTTCCAAAAAAAATTGCCGTTTTATAGCCAAAGAACGGCCGTTTTTTTTTCGTTAAAATCGAACCATTAACTTTGACTGTCCGCCATTTTGTGAAAAATGAATATTTTTTAAAATCCTTCGATTAAAGACTAGTTTATACTTATATTTGACTAAATCCATCCGCATTTTTTTTTTCAGATGATCCACTTCGCCGCAATGTTGGTCACCGCAAACCGTGTATATAAAAACATTATTTCATTGACGACCATTTGCCACTAAACAATGTAATATTTTTCAATAAAAAAATTACTGAAAGTTCTTCCAGATGTGTTCTTTAAGATGGTAGATTGATCGATTAAAAAAGTTTTGTAGTTTTCTTTAAAAAAATTTATGAAAAAGGCCTTTTTTTGCGATGAATATTTGAACAAAAGTGCCAACTAAATGTATTCCTTTACTATAAATAAACTGTTTTCTCAGTGTGCATTCCCTGAAAATACTAAATTCGATGCGTTTTGCAATGACGTACCGTAATTTTCTGGATAGAAAAATTTCGCCAGCAATAGTTACGCACGAGGAACCTCCGTGTGTAACGTCGTAAAATTCCGTGCGCGCCCTGATCCCTAAATTTCTCGGACGAAAGAGCCGCAAGATTAAACGCAAATTCCGTTATTACAGCGTTAAGCTCCACGAGCACCATCGCGTTCCTGAGCATAATAATTTTCGTGAACTTCACGGGGGAAAATACACGTGCACCCAAGTGCCAGAGAGTTGGCAGCATCAAAAGCCACGCTGCTCGAACTGGAGGTTTATCCGGCGGATATACGTATACGTGTACATTACGAGGTAGAGATTGCGCTTCCGGTATACTCGGGAATAAAGCCGTTCCGCAGAGTCTGGAGAGTGCGCAGATTTTGGAATGGTCGACGGTTCGGGCACGAGAGAAACGAGAGCAAATCCATAAGCCACGAAACTTCCATGATTTATCGATGCTCCGCGGATTCAGCCGGTGCTCGTGTCACGCACGGACGAAACGTCCGTGACGTTCCATCCACGGAAATTCGAGGGAGGAACGCAACGGGAGAAATTATTTTTTTGAGCAGCTGAACGCGACACATTCGGCGTTTTTTTTCCTCGGAGGAACTATACAGGGTGTTGGGAAGGTCGATGCAAAGCCTTAAGGGGATGATAGGTCACCATCCCACACGGAAATAAAATATGTGTAAAAATATATTTTTTGATATATTGAAAAAGGATGTAAAATATATTTCAGTAATATATTATCCATCTTAGACATAGATTAGATATATGCAATATATACGGGAAATGCATTAAAAATATATTCGCAATATCAAAGTTTTCGCCGAAAATAGATCTTCAGAATGTATATAAAGATATATATGGGAGATAGGTGGTTACGTATATTCGAACTATATTGAAAATATACTCACAATGTACTCAAATTACCCTCAAAATATACTACACATGTATTTTAACTGTATTCGACTTATAATTGAAGTATACTTTAAATGTATTTAAACTACATCTAAAATATACACGATATATGTTCATACTCCGTTTAAAATATACTTGAAATATGTTCATACTACATTTCAAATATTATTGAAATATTTTCAACGTGTATTTAAGATATACTTGAAATATATTTAAACTATACTTGAAATATTCTTAAAAATTTTGTTATGACGTTATTTACATCATAGCACCCTTTTACGATATTTTTTTCTTGTCCTTAATTACGATTATGGTGTTTGCGGTTCAAATATATCAATGGTTCAAATTTAAATTATATCAGACGCTTACACGCCGTAAGGTGGTTTCGAACCCGTGACCTCCGAGTGATGAGCTGGGACGTTCCCCACTGAGCTAGTTCTACTTGTTAAATTAACTTTCGTATCGTCTGCATATCGTACAATACACAGAGTTAGTTTATTGAGAAATGTGTGGATTTACAAGAGTAACTAACATTATCGGATCAATTACTTAATTGCGTTCGCATAGAGAGCGATAATCGAATAGAATTACGAGATTACATAACCTTCAATTTTTTTGTCCGATCATTTATTCCGGCTAGTGCGGCCAGGTCTTCGCGAGATACCGACTTGAAGATGTTTTTCATTTGCAACGTCATCTGTTACTCAAGTTGCTTAACCAACCATATTTAAAATATATAAAACATACATTCAGTTTGTATGTTTGATATATTTAAGATGTATCTTAAATGGATTTATATTTATATATCGTATAGGTTTTTAATCATATCCAAAATTATACTTGACATATGCAACTTTTCGTACAAAATGTATTTAATATATGTTTTATATATCTTACGATATATTTTTTATATATTTTATTTCCATGTGGGATTAGGGACATATCTAACCTAACAAGGAACATCCCTCAGGGGACACCCGTCGATTTTGTTTAAATTTGAATATGTTATACAGCACCGAAAAGTAAACGATATGTATTTTTGTTTATTGGCGGAAAAACGGTTTTAAGGGGTGAAACGAACCCTCGAAAATAGGGGTGTTTTTCGTCGATAACGTTATCGTTCTCATCTCCAATGTATAGTGTACAAAAAAATAAACATTGTTGGAATTTGAAATTTTTTAATATCTCATACCGCTAAAACGTTACCGACGAAAAACGAAAAACATCCCCATTTTTTAGGGTACGGTTCAGCCCTTAAAACCGTTTTTCCGCCGATAAAAAAAAATACGTATTACTTACTTTTTGGTGCTTTATAAAATATACAAATTTCAACAAAATCGAAGGGCGTCACCTGAGGGATGTTCCTTGTAAGTTACCTTAGTCCAAAGTCTAAGGATTTCGGGTTATCGTGGTAAGTATGATTTTTGGAAAATTTCCCAAAATTAGGTACTTACTCGTTTACCTCTTATGTTAAGGATGTCGTGTCCAAAATTGAAAATGGTAATAAAGTTTAAAAATTTTTATAGGCCATTGTGTAAAACATTTGAAAGGTTGTGTAAAAATTTCACGACGATTAGGAAGCTGGCTACTGAGAGATTAGAATTCACAAATTACACACAGCCTTATGGAAACTGAAGTAACTTTGCAATTTTGTTTTCTTTTTGTTTGTTTGTATATAAGTTTGTTTCTAACATTTGAGAAGCATTGTGTAATTTTTTCAACACACTTAGGAAGCTCGTGTTCTAGAAAATAAATAATAAAGACGAAGTACGTGGTTCTCACCGCAAGAAACAAGAATATAGCGGCAACGTTGCATAGACCGAAAGTAGCGGGAAATTCAAATACTCATTTTCGTTCACGGACGACGTCGTTTCTTGAACCATAAAGCCACCTTTGTTTTTGATATATTCGAAATGAAAAAAACGATCATTCCTAAATATTTGCAAAGTTACTTCATTCATAATAATTGCAAAGTTACTTCAGTTTCCATAAGCCTGCGTGTAATTTGTGAATTCTAATTTCTCAGTAGCCTGCTTTCTAATCGTCGTGACATTTTTACACAACCTTTCAAATGTTTAACATAATGACCTGTCAAATTTTTAAAATTTTGTTACCATTTTCAATTTTGGACACAACATCCTTTAGGCCTCAGACCACAGTATCGGGTATAAAATCATGTGTGAATTTAACATTTTTTTTTTACGTATGAAGAAGTGATTCCACAAAATTAATGACACATCTATTTAGTATGAATATCAAGCTGTTAGAAATTTTTTTTCGATGTACAAAATGGTCGACTACTCGAAACTTCTCGAAACAGGTTTTTCCAATTGGCGTGACAAATAACTTCAACAATTTTCACTCCATTTACTTCAAATTTAAAAGTTATGTTCCTAATTGCATTTTGCAGAGATGAATCGAAAACTTTTCATTTTATGAGCAGTGTGTATGCAGTTATAACGAAATTGTTCACTGATAATTCATTTCTTAAGGAGATATATACACCTAGGATGGTCGAACAACAAAATTTAGAAGCTATGACCATTCCGTCGACCGTAGAAGACCTACACTATGGGCCTGGTATCGATGATTCCATGTAAGTTGACAAATTTCATGATTTATTCATTCCCAAATTTTCAAACGCGTTTTTCTCAAAACCACATTTTTCAGATCGGTACCCAAAATTTCTCGAAAACCAATGAACCGATTGCCTTGAGGTTTTTTGTAGTTATTCTATACACCATTATCTACTACTTGTCGTGGGTTTCTTTTTTCGTTACTTAGTTTTTGTTTTATAGACAAAATAATAACTAATTTTTGGCCCAAAAATCGCTATTTACGTTCAAACATCCGCCATTTTGTCCTAAAGCGATATTTTCAAAATCGGCGATGACAAGTACTAAATTATAGTATCTAATTTAATAATCTTTTTGGGTTTTTTTTTCAGATGATTTTTGAAGAAACGCCAGTGGGTACCGCATACGCAGATTTTTTACGACGCTCCAAGGATCATACAATATCCTTGTATATTTTTGATATTTTTAAATAAAGAAAATTAAGGCGTTACCCCCACTTGCGATGTATGTAGAATGATTCCAATAGAATATAATTTTATTTGAAGGATAGTGTAGATATTGAGAGAACAGGAGAGCTTTTTTAAATAAAATAATATGTTATTTAAGGGGTTACCCCGACTTGCGATTTTGAAAAAATCGATTTTTTTTATTGCATTTTTTTGAAGTATAAGTATCTGAGAATATGTCCTGAAAATTTCAAGTCGATCCGAACAAAATTGACTGAGATATGAGCGTTGAAAGAGAAGAATCCGTTGTGTAAACGACCGGAAATTGAAACTTTAAACGCGTTTTTGTCAAAATGGCATTTCTGAAGTCGGTGACCAAGATTACTCGAACACTAATGAACCGATCTTTTTGAAATTTTGCAGGCTTATTTATTACATAAAAATGTAGTCTTTAATCGTTCGATTTTTTTTTCGAAAAAAAATTGGCGGTTATTTTCGTTAAAATCGAACCATTAACCTTGACTGTCCGCCATTTTGTGAAAAATGCATATTTTTTAAAATCCTTCGATTAAAGACTAGTTTATACTTATATTTGACTAAATCCATCCGCATTTTTTTTTCAGATGATCCACTTCGCCGCAATGTTGGTCACCGCAAACCGTGTATATAAAAACATTATTTGGTTGACGATCATTTGCCACTAAACAATGTAATATTTTTCAATAAAAAAATTACTGAAAGTTCTTCAAGATGTGTTCTTTAAGATGGTATATTGATCGATTAAAAAAGTTGTGTAGTTTTCTTTAAAAAAATTCATGAAAAAGACCTTTTTTACGCTACAAGTGGGGGGTAACGCCTTAAACATATTTTTGAATGTATATACTTTTAGATAATTAAAAGCCCAATCCGAAATTTCAAATAGTTTTTCTTGAAAAAATTCACAAAAATTACCCTTTTCCGCCTCCTAGGTGTATATCTCCCCTTAAGTTCAAATACCTACAACTTTTGAATAAAACAACATTTTTTAAATTCCATACGTACTTCTCTAGGTATTCTAATGTAGATTGACGAGAAACTTGTTTTTTGTTGTAGGTAAAAAATTGTGGATGCTAAATGTCACGCCACGGAGCGCCTAAAAAAAGATAACAAAAGAAAATATAAGTAGTCGGCGATTTTGTAAATAGAAAAAAAAAATTCTTACAGCTTGATATTCAGACTAAATAGATGTGCAATTAATTTTATGAGTGAATCACTTTTTCATACGAAAAAAAATGGTTCAATTCGCACATGATTTTATACCCGTTATTGTGGCCTAAGGCCTTGAAAAATAGCTGTCACGTGGGACGAACCCCTTAATTGCCGATGTTTTGTGAAAAGAATATCCCGTTCGCGAGTTATAAGTTAACTACGAGCATTTTACCGAATACGGAAAGTTACGCGACAGTGCAAATGTGACGTGGCGAGGCGGATCCTGTGTTCGAAGGTACCAACGCGAGCACGTATCACTGACGCACGACTTTAGTGCGATCGTGCGACGAGTGCGCTAAGTCGTAATACATCTCTCGGGTTCGACATTTTATTTCGCTCTTTTAACGTGACTCCGACGTGTGACATTTTACGGGACCCCTTACATCCGGCTATCGGAACTTCCGCTTCAGCGCCATTTATCAAATCGTTGCAGTAAAAGATATCGAGGCTGTCACGCAAATAGCTTTCCGAATGGGAAGAACAAAAGACCCGAAGAAAATGTAATTCTACGGTGAGAAATTTTTTTTTTGCCTTTTGAATAACTCCGAAATTGAAAATTTGAAGAAAAAAATCCGCGTGGTGATTTGTGCACAGGCAAATTAACGTCAATTTAATTAGGTTTACGATCCATCACAGGGTCTGCATGAGCTTGAAATTTCAAAAATACGATTTTTTATTGGCGGTTTTGTAGCCCGGTGGCTTAACCTCAATTTACAATAAATATTTTGTACAAATTCTAAAAATTGGCCGATTTATGAGTTCTCGTAATTTTTAAAATTTCACAAACGCCCCGGGTCACATGGGAATTTAATTATTTCACCAGAAGTACATTTTTGATTTGACATTTCAGGTGAGCCCAGTTGCCGGAACCCCATACACCGATGCCCATGCAGCAAAGGCGGCACATTGTTTAAATAATAATCATTTCGTTGCTTATCAATGTTCCTCAATTAAAAAAAAAAACTCCATCTTAACAAGATTATTTATTAATTGTGTCTAAAATCCTAACCTCGTAATCCCAATACCCTAATCACAAAATAATATTGAAAACCGACCTGTTTTTTGGGCTCCAAACTTATGCAGACCCGTCAATTATTTCCCTAACATTATTTTACCAACGTTTTCACTCATCGTCGATCAACGATTGTATCGACGTTTCTTTTCATATCGATTGACCATTATTTTGATTTTTCCAATCTTATGTTACGGTCTTTCTCTTATCTTCCTAATGATTTTACTCTCTCCAACCAAACGATACAAAATAGTATTGCCCCTATTTCATGTGTTTTCTAAAATTTATTTAGGATATTGAAAAAATTAATAGGGAGATCGTATTCGCTCGGACAAATTTTTCCACGTGTATGTAACACCACGTACGCAAGGGAAAATCGAGGAGGATGTCGATCCTTGAAAAACAAACCGCAGAAATATTGAATTACCGATTCCCAAGAGTTATATACGTGAATTTTTTTGCGGCGAAATGATCGAAATTTAGGGAAGATTCTGCGATTGAACCGACGAAAATTCAATCCCGAGGGAAACTCATACCCTTTGTCATATATATATATATATATATATATATATATATATATATGTGTGTGTGTGTGTGTGTGTGTGTATGTATGTATGTATATATGAAAAAAGTTGAATTAGAGAGAGAGAGAGAGGGCAAAAAGAAATCGGTACACCCACGACAGAATGTACGTAGGGTCGAGTTGCAAATGGAGTGCCGTCGTTTCGTACGGGATCGTGTTGCGCGAAAAGGGGAAATTACTGATCGCAGGATAAGACGCCACTCACTAAAAAGTTACGAAGGCAAGGAAACCCAACTACGTCGTCCAGGATGATCGTCGTCGCGGATCAAGATCAAGAAACGATTGAGATATAATTGAACGTAGCCGTTTTTTTTTAATTTAGTATTTTCTAAGCGCCCAAATATAAGTAAAAATTCCGCCAAAATTGCACTTTCTTTTGGAGTCCCGACATTTTGTATAACTTTGTTTCTTCCGAAAGGCGGCTACTTACAACGAGAACTACATTTATATAGATTGTAAAACTTTTTTATTTATTTTTTTCGGACCAACCATTGTCAAGATATCATCCCAGCTGTAGGGCCACATTTTTTATACGTGGTTCTATCGTACCCTTATTAATTTTTTTTACAAGCATCTACACGAAATGAGTTCAATGTAGCTTAATAACCAGTGATGGGTATAAATTACAGTGTAATTTGATGATTAATCTGGTTACATAGTAATTCAATTAAAGAGTAATATCATTGAATTGAATTTCATTACATTGTAGTTAAATTGCTCAGTACATATTATGCAATCTGTTATAATGTATTAAAATACGTTGTAATCCAATTACGTTGTTATTATTTATGTCATAATATAGGAGAAAATATCATCGTAACCTCCAAAGTTGGATCGAGTGTGATGTGTGCGCGACTGTCAACTTTAGAAACACACAACTTTTGTTCCTGATACACACGCACACAGCGCACAATACTGTAACGTGCAGTTACACGAATTACCTTATGTAAGGTCCACTCGCGCTCGTGAATTGCAAGAATTGTAACTCGGATTTTTGTAACACGCACAATGACATTTTAATTAATATGTAATCGATTGATTTTTATTAATCAGATAAGCTTTCAATTAAATTACGCAGTAATTAATTAGACTTCGTCCTTGTGGTAACTAGTTACTTCAGTAATTTATTACAAAGTAATTAAGGGCGGGGTAAAGTTAATTCGGCGAAAAAAAGGCATGTTTTTAAGACTTTTTTTTGGCGTAACGAATAGTGTTCGTTTATTGAAAAATTTACATATAATGAAGTAACATTTGAACAACATTCTCCTAAATTTGCATTGCAAAATATTCAAAATTGAGCGAGTGAAAATTAAACCCCGGGGGCGCCTCGAAAAAAAGTTGGTTTGCGGTGTGCACCATAACTCGCAACAGAATCATTTGAAACAAAAAAATCAAAATGCATTTGTTAAAGGAGATGTTTCTCGACGTAATGACGGGAGGATTTTTTTTTCGATTTTTCGATTTTTCGTAACACTTGGGAGCCAAAAACCCGATTTTCGCTAAAAAAATCGGCAAATTTGTTGTTGAAAAATTAGTAATTATTTAAAAAAAACAAAAAAACTCTCGACAATACCTGGTGAATTACGTGAAGAAGTACTGTGCAACATTTCAAAGCGATTGGTCCAGTAGATTTTGAGTTATCGTGCACACGGACTTCAAATATAACAAGTCTCAGAAAAACGGTTTGAAAAACGCAGAAGAGAAGAGAACGGCATGCAGCAATAGACGCTCAAATACTCATAACTTCGTCAATTTTACTCCGATCGACTTGAAATTTTAACACAATATTCTTGATATATTATGCATTCATTTAAAAAATTAAAAAAAAAAGAAAAAAAAATTTAAATACTTTACCCCGCCCTTAAATGATCAATTACAGTAGTAATTGTAATTGTTAGTTCATTTAATTGTCTTTTGCTCCTCTCCTTAATAATATACCTTTTTTCCAAATCCCAAATAAATCTTTTAGCAGGCAGAAAAAAAATCGGAGAAAATGACTATTTTTCGACTCGTCGCCAGTCCTCCCTCAACTTTCATTTGCAAATAATGGCCAACGCTGCTTGTCACCGAAGACCGCCGAAGACACGCATTGAGTGCCCACTACTCTGCGAACGTTCTTGTAATCCTTTCTATTGAAGATTGATAACAAGGCCGAGGGATCGTCCTCTTCGAGAGGATCCACCGGCTGGATGGCACTTTGGATGGCTCGCGAAGGACACATTTTGTAATATCTTGTACAATATTTGTGGCATGTGAAAAGAGACCCCTCTTTTGTTGACTCGAGCATCTTTCCCATCCTCCTCCACCTCGCTGGAACTTTGTCTACTTTGACGGGATCTTCGTCAGCGAGTGGCGAAGGGCTGGAATGAGGTGGCTCTTGTGATGGATCCTTGAGCTTGGTGCGTGCCAGCCATTCGTGTACGTCGAGAACAGAGGGAGGAAGAGGGGGGCAGAGAGAGAGAGAGAGAGAGAGAGAGAGAGAGAGTACAGGAAACGTCTCTTTCTGAAAGCGTTATATATATTTACAACCATCAAAAAATCTATTGCTTTTTTTCTTTAAGGGCTAACGTGGGTTTTGAAATTTCAAAAAATCCATTTTTCGTTTATTTTATTATCTAATCGTACAGTATGTCTAGAATATTCTCCCAAAGTTTTAAGGACTTATGCCACTCTAGAGGCCGAAAAAATAGGCTTTCTGGGGATTTTTTTTTCAGAAAAACTACAAAATACTTCTAGATTACAAAAAGGGTGTTTATCATACATATCAGTGACTGTATACAATAATTTTTTTGAAGCGATTCACTTCAAAATGGCGGCTGTGCAGCGTTTATCTCAAAACTGCATTTTTTAATTTGGTCGGAAACATAACTCAGACAATTTTCAACCGATTCACTTGAAATATTGAATATATCTTGAAAAATGCATTGTCTATGGAAGTACGTAGGATTTTTTTTATATTGCACAGTTCATTCGTTATTAACGATCTTTTAGGCACATTTTTGGAAAGTGAAAAATTTGCCGGAAAAATCGTCAGATAATTGTTAATAACATATATGAAATACATATATGTCATGTGTATTTTAAAAACCTGGTAAACATACAGCGAGTGCTCCACAGTCTTCAATCGAATGTCAATTAAAAAAATAAAAATCAATAGCTGTTACTTCACGGTGTTTAGGAATCCCATAATATAAAAAATACCAAAAATTCGTTTTTCGTATTTACAGTTCGGGGAAATTCTTAAAAATAAAATAACGAGCAACTTTCCTTGAGAAAAAAAATATTTTTGCATATTTTGGCCTGAAACGGACGTTTTACTTGCTCGATAAAATCTAAATTAATTTTTTTCCGGAAGGCTAGAAAAAGACGCACATTTTCGTTTTTTACGAATGTAAATACGTCAAATCCTCCCAAAGATACAGCCATTTGAATGGGAAAATGTTAAAAAATGGCAATCAACGAGAAAAAACGTCAGGATTTGTTGAAAAATGTCGACACTCGGTGAATATTTTTCAATAAAGTAACTCGATTTTTCAAAATTATTTGTGGATTCTTTTTTTTACTGGCTGAAGTGACGTGGAATGCCTCGTATACCATCTAAAGTCTCTAAATAAATTCCTCTAAAATGATCACCAAGAAGGAATAAAAAATGACCTATCGTTGTTCTTAATCCTCCCAACGATCGCAACCACTTATCGACCTATCGATTCGCTCCTAAGTGGAATATAGCGGCCCATAAATTCGTTCTTGAGCTTGATGGACTTTCAATGGCCAGTAAAATATTACCATCATGGTCACCCTGTCCAACATTAACGACCGTTTTTTTCATTACCCAAGACTTTTTCCAACATAGCGCTACTCCATTTTTTCCAACATTTGTTTTTCTCCCAAGATTCCAGTAGCTCCTCATCGACACTTCGCGAGCAGATCAAATATCTATTTTCCATTGGAGCCGGAAGGACGATCCTTCGGGAAATCCTTCCTCGAAGTCGTCCATTTTACCCAAGGGCTTTTGTCCTCAAAAAAGATCGGAAAAATCGTGCGAAAGAGAGATCATCGATGAGGAAAATGATAATCGGATTTCGCGAGGAAGCTACGATCAAGTGTTCGAAGTCTTCGCGAGATGGAGCGACGGGGTCGAGCTGCCTCGTGTGCTCCAATGCTCTCATTGTTTGACACGTGAGTGTACGAGAATGGAAATGACGTTGTTAGGGATCGAGAAACTTGGAGAATGTTTCACGGAAATAAACCACCTTGGGTGCGAAGAAAAGGTTTCTCGGTTGGGACGGACGAGAACAAAGTGAGGATGTTCGCGAAGAAAGGAGCGAGGACCTTGGGTACGAAGCCAACTTCCGGTTGTCGAGCTCTTTACGTGCGGAAAGAATTCTACTTTTTTTTCCCAGAAACTAATTAAATTCCGCGCTTGCTCATGCGCAATAAGTGTCAACACGGACGGAGCCGATACGCGTTTTTTTTTTTTTTAATTTTAAATAAACGTTCGAGTTTTCTAATAAAGGTTTTTTTTTCTAATAAACGTTTATCACTATGCGCGCGCGATAAAGATTTTGCAACAGGTACGAAAGCGTGACGCGTTAACGCGGGTCGTAAGGGGCGATTGATATTACCGGGGATATTTCACCGTAAAAACTCCCTCCATGGAGATTGGATTTTTCAAATTCCTCAGCTACGTGACACATTGCTATTCATTCTGCCGTGAGTTATTACATTCTTTCCAATCCTTCTTCGTATGTGACTACTCTTGGACTTTTTCCCCACTTCTGTGAGTCCGCTGGTTCCACGTCGGGAGAGGGAGGGAGGAGGGTGAGATTTCGAACTTTGAAAAAGACGAAAAAGACGCAAATCTGAACACCGTCGAAATAATTCGGCTATGGAGTTTTAAAAGTTACAAAATTTTCAATAAATCGACGAATTGTTTCAAGAATTGTTTTTTATCAAGAAGTGATTTTACGTAAATTTTGAAATTTGTCTAAACATTGTCATACGTTCTACATCATTTACAGTCAACTGTGTAGACTTTCCCTGGCATGGTCATGGCGAACCTTGTAATTTCGGAACATTAAAATTGGGAATTTTAACCCGTCGGCACAGTCGAAGTTCGGAATTTCAACCCGGCCCCCGTGTCAAGATCATGCCAGCCAAATTTCACACACACACAAGGCTGAAAAGCAGAAAATAAAATTATTTAAATAAAAAAAGAATTTTTAAACCGTGTTTTTAAAACGGAACGAAATGTATAAAATAATTTTTCCTAGCCCCGTACAGATTTATAACCCTATATAGATTCCTAACCCCATAGTCCGGAAAATTTGTGATTGTGAATTTTTAACGGCGGGGTAAAGTTAATTCGGCGAAAAAAAGGCATGTTTTAAGATTTTTTTGGCGTAACGAATAGTGTTCGTTTATTGAAAAATTTACATATAATAAAGTAACATTTGAACAACATTCTCCTAAATTTGCATTGCAAAATATTCAAAATTGAGCGAGTGAAAATTAAACCCCGGAGGCGCCTCGAAAAAAAGTTGGTTTGCGGTGTGCACCATGACTCGCAACAGAATCATTTGAAACAAAAAAATCAAAATGCATTTGATAAAGGAGATGTTTCTCGAGGTAATGACGGGAGGATTTTTTTTTTCGATTTTTCGATTTTTCGTAGCACTTGGGAGCCAAAAACCCGATTTTCGCTAAAAAAATCGGCTAATTTGTTGTTGAAAAATTAGTAATTATTTTTAAAAAAACAAAAAAGCGCTCGACAATACCTGGTGAATTATGTGAAGAAGTACTGTGCAAAATTTCAAAGCGATTGGTCCAGTAGATTTTGCGTTATCATGCACACGGACTTCAAATATGACAAGTCTCAGAAAAACGGTTTGAAAAACGCAGAAGAGAAGAGAACGGCATGGAGCAATAGACGCTCAAATACTCATAACTTCGTCAATTTTACTCCGATCGACTTGAAATTTTAACACAATATTCTTGATACATTATGCATTCATTTAAAAAATGAAAAAAAAATGAAAAAAAAAATTTAAATACTTTACCCCGCCCTTAATAGCTATTAAAATACTTGTAAAATTTAAAACGAAAAACGTGGGGCGCATGCAATAGACAATTGATGCATGAATAGTTCACCCGAGTCACTAACAATTTTATTGCACTGCAATTGATATGAACTGAGGTGTGAGTTTTCTCAACGACAACTACTTCCTACACTCCATCTATTGCATGTGCCCCACGTTATTCGTTTTAAATCTTACAAGTATTTTCATACACTGAAAAAAAATTCGTTCATCCATCCAAAATTCAATTGGTTTAACAAAATGTATCTTTAACCCTTAATAGTCACACTGGGTCCACGGGATCCAAACAAATTATTTTGATGCCGTACAACTTTTTTTTTTCCAATAAAGCATACATTTTTTTATATGCGTAAGCGTTTCATTCTTTCCTTCCAAATCGCACCTGCCTTGGATGAAGTAAATATACTTTTTGAAAAGTCCACAGAAACCGCTATGTCTGTTTCAAAGTATATTGTTTCCAGATTATAAAACCATTTTTTTTTTTTGTCTATAACTACAAGAGATACAGGAATTTTTGTAAAAAACACTCATTTTTCACGTTTTTTTTTGCATAATTTTTTTTGCATATTTCAAATTTATTTTTTGATTTTTAACCAATATCCTTTTATTGATACAGGGTTCAAATTATACCTCACTATTTTTTTCATATCGCTCAATGCATTATTTCATTATTTATAACAATTTAAAAACGCCTGAGTCAGGGTCCATGGGACAACTGTTAAAACAACAAAATTTCGAGACAATAAAATGCATTTTGCACATTCAACGATTTTCATTTCTCAGTGTAGCTATTAAAAATTCACAATCACAAATTTTCAGGACAATCTGTATGGGGTTAGGAATCTGTATTGGGTTATAAATCTTTATGGAGCTAGGAGTAATTGTTTTATATTTTTTGGTCCGTTTTAAACACGCGGTTTAAAAATTCTTTTTTTATTTGAATAATTTTGTTTTATCTTTTTCTCGAGATTATGTTTTTCGAGTCATGTCCCAAAATATATTCGTTCCATTCACTTAAAATTCGGACATCGTATAGCTTATGACATTTTCTATCGTATGACCACATAATCTGACGTGCCTATCTATTTTTCAATAACAAATTATTCAAGTGATTTTTTTTCTCGAAAATCGAACTTCTTTGCTATAGCTTACCATATTTGTAGTTTTCAAAATTTCAAAAAAGTATCCGGTCATACGAAAGTTCCATTATTACACCAAGAGTGCATTTTATTATTTTTATTTTCAAATGACCCTCGTTGCGAGAAGCACCTCCACGCAGCAACGACGATACTTTCTTTAAATAATAATAACGTCATTGTTTACCAATATTTTTCAATTTAAAAAAAACTCGATGGTGGCAAGACTATGGATTACGCGTGTGTAAAATCCCGACCTCGTCATCCCAATACTCTCATCAGAAAAAAATATCGAAAGTCGACCTTTTTTTAACCTTGTCATTTTTTCACTCATTTTTTTAACGCTAATATTATTTGAGATTAGCTTTTCCTGGTAGAAGCAAAATTTTGTCAAAAAAAAAACAAATACTTCGCTATTTTCAGTTTTATAAATCATACTTGACTTTAGCACAATGTATATTCTTAAATTCAACCTGCATAAATCCTGTTATCAAGATCCTCGAATCGAACGAGGTGCAACAGTTGGCTCGCGTCGAAATGCAACGATTCACCATTTTTTGCCATTTACAGGAGGGAACAAGCAAAAAAAAAGAACAGTTCATTTAATATCGCAGCTCATTGAAAGGAAGTTTTTTTTCACTCGTGGGTATTAAAGAGCCCTTGAAAAATGTCAGCCTTATCGAGAAAGTCACATAGCCCCGGGGATCCTTTTCAATAAAGGGAAGCTTTGAATAAAGGTGAATTAAAAAATCCCGATATTAAATCAATTTGCAGTAACGAAATTCTTCTCTACAGACTATTCATTTCACCCGAAATGTCACTGTTAACGTTCTCGTCGAAATTCAACCGAGAACAAGTTTAATTTCAATAATTACCTTTTTTAATTATATGTTAATCATTGTAACCTGTTAATTGAAATTTTTATAATTAAGATCCTCGAACTATGATTCTAATCATTATAATTCATCAATTATAATTGAGTTCATTTTATCTGAAAATGCACTGTCAACGTTCTCGACGAAATTTAGCAGCGAACAATTTTTATCCTAATCAATAATGTTTCAATTATATTTTAATTAGTACAATCGTGCTGTCGCTGAAACACCCCGTAATCGGAAAATATTAGAAGGCCAGTTTTTCGACTGGTTGTAGCATGAACCCTCAGCTACATTTTTGTCCACAGCGCCAAACTCGTATCTCTTTATTTTCGGTCAATGGTTTGCCTCGAATTTCATTTTGAATTTTCAACCCCCGAGAGGGTTTGGAAAAAGCAAAATTCAAGGGTGGTCGATAAAAACAAAAATATAGAGAAAATTATTCTCTACATTTCGTACAATTAAACCATCCCCCAAAAATCGATTGTTTTTGAGTTATTCAATAAACCATTTTTTTATAATTCACCCATTTTTTGGGGGGTGAAGATAGTATCGGAGAGGGATGATCAAAGACTCGATCGACGCGTCTTTTCAAGGGCTACAACGTTCCCATTTGATAAAAAATTGTATTAATTTTTCCTACCGAGTTGTCAAACTAAAACTGATTTTTCAAAATTTCACCCTACTTTTTCACCCCCAAAATGAACTTCCACGACTTCGGCGCTGTAGTCAAAAATAAAGCCCGGATTTTTCTGAACATTTTGTATACCGGCGGCGACCTTTTGGGGGTTGTAGTTTGGCATTAATCCACCCCCATCCCCCTTCATCCCCTAAAAAAAACCTACACCCCGATTTTTAGGCAAACTTGGATTCAGCACCCGCGCTACCTGCAAAATCACATGTCAAAAAACTAGCAGTCTTCTAATTTTTTCGACTCCAACATACAGCACGACTGCACTAAATCTTTACGTTTCAATTAAAATTTTAATAATTATAAATAGCAAACTGTTTTTTATTCATTACTGTTTCAGTTATGATTAATGAATTACAATTGAAAAATTAATCATACTTTCAATAGTTATAGATCTACAATTATATTTGCTTTATTGAAAAAGGGCATACGAAGGAAAATTCCGAATGCAAGGAAGAAAATATATAGTTCAAAAACAACCAAAAAAAATTATGAGAACTTTTACACAAGTAAAATATTCGCCTCCCCATTCACCCTCAGGGCTCAATGATAGTAGACTCTCAATGAGACACCTTCAAGCTCATTGAAAATAGATCGAAGGTCCCGCATGCTTCGAAGGTCGATAATGAGGTGAAAAATCGATTTGCCTGTGGATAGAACCGATCTATAATGACGTAATCTTCGTCCGTCGTGCCACAAACAAGCCTAATCCTCCATAATTGAAAGGCACACGAGATATTCGAGGCTTCCATTTCACGAACGAGAACGCACAATTGAACAAGATCGCCGGATTACTCGCTTCGAGAGTAAGGATCTCCGTACCCAACAATGCAGTGATCCAGACGTCGAGGATACGAGTAATCGCCAAAGAGATCGGGGACCCGTGACGTAATTGGTCGTTTAATCTCAAAGAAAAGGAAGTTTTTTTTTCACTCACTTGACGAGAACATCAATCAAGTTTAACGATCTACACGTTTAGCATTACTTTGTTCATTAGAACTTTAAAAGCTTTTTCACGGTAATTAATATTTAATTAGTTTATCGCTAATCTCTTATCGGGTTGATTTTTTCATCAATAGAGTCAAACGACACTTTTTTATAATAATTTATTCAGCTGCGGTGACTGAGGCAAACTCAAACAAATTTTCAAATAATTAATTTGTTCACATTTCCGTTATATGACGAAAATAAAATGGACAATTGCATGCAAAACCTTTGAATTGTGAGTACACTGAATAATTTGGAGAAATCTCATCAGCCAAAGTCAAAGGATTTGAATTTTTTATTCATTCTTCAATTCTCGAATAATCGAGATCACCTGCTAATTAAATTTATATTTTTCGAAAACTACATTTAAATTGTATTGTGGTTACAATCGGATGAAATTAATTTAATTTCATTGAGTTTCGAATAATTCTTTTTTCTTCTCATTAAAAACAAAAAAGTTCAATATTGCGTAAATCATTTTAGCTTGAAAATTAAGAGATCCATTTTATTCTGAACTGGAGTTTTAGTATCTCCGACACGCGGCCATGTTTCGATGAATATATAACAAAAAAAGTCTTAGTGCGATATTCGGAATTTTTGGTACGAAGGGCCGATCACTCATTTGCATCTGTCGATTGAAACACACACATATATGTATAAATCTTTATATGAATATACATGAATCACCGGCGATTCCTGCTAACCCATGTGGAAGTATCGACACGCTGGAAAAAAAAAGTGTTACGCTGCCGCGCTAACTTGACAAGTTCATTGAAATTGCTGAAAAGTGTCAATCATCGACTGTGGTCCATTTCAATTATCAGTTTATCACTCGTTCGTTACGAGAGATACGAATTTGCATGAAATTCGATTTTTTTTCAAGATCCCTCACGTCTGGTCAAACATTTTCCAACATGAGATACGAAAATTAGTTTTCTCTCGCAAATTCGCTATTTTCTACGTATCGTACATGTATGTGTGATTATTATCTCTGTCTGATTTTTTTTTATTAATGTTTCGATTATTTTATTATTTTTCAATTGTTTTATTATTATTATCATTATTGGTATATTGATACAGAGGGTAACAAATTTATTAAATATTTTTTAATATATTTTAAAATATATTAAATATATAAAAATATTTAATACATTTTAATATGTTTTTTTATTTCCAATTTTATTATTATTATTATTATCATTATTGGTATATTGATCCAGAGGGTAATAAATTTATTAAATATTTTGTGAGACCTTGCTGAAATTTTTCCATCAAGCAAATAATCGAAAAGTTGATTAATGAGAGTGGGAAGAAAAAAATTCGATATGTTCTCCAAATGTTTCGTTATTAAGGTGATAAATTCTCCGGGTCCGAAAGGATTTTCCAATTTTCTCTTCCCGACACGAAAACCATTGTCAGGCACGTCGTATCCCGAGAAATCGAGCTATTTTTCATTAACGAAACGAGTATTCATTTTCACAGCGTTTGCGTGGGAAAATTCGTAAACAAATTTAACGTAAACTTCTGCCGCTAATTAAACAGCATAATTTTAAGAGACACCTTTATTAGATATAGAAATAGAAATTTGTTAAAAGAATTTAATAGAAATTATTTAGAATTATATTTCGAATGTAATAGACATTATTAAATTATAAAAATTAATAGAAATTATTTAGGATATTTATTTAGAATTTACTAAAAATTAAAATATTAGAAATAGAAATAGCTTTATTAGAAATAGAAAAAACTCAAAAACTATAAACAAACTTATGGAAAAATCGATAATTATTGGAGAAATTTCGTAACAACTTGAAAGTTCACCTCATCAATTTATCAACCATTTTGTAATTGTCATCACCGTCCAATTCCATCCTAACATTTCGAACTTTCGAAGTAATTATAAACAGGTGAAAACTCGACGACGGTCGTGACATTTTCGCTCCTGTCCTCGACCACGATGAATTCCATTTTACAAAAAGTCCCTCCTATAAAAGCCTCCCGGTTCAGGAAATTCAAAATGAAATTGTCAAAAATGTTCGGACGAATAGAAGTTTAAAAAAAAGTTGAAACTTACCGTGTGAAGACAATTCTCATGAACGACGACAGCCCATAGCAGACTTATGAGATGTATTTTCGAGAACCCCATGTTCCCCTTTTTTACTTTTCTCGTTTTGTTTTTTCTTTCACGTCAATTCCTCGTTCACGTAAATTCAAAAGGTATACTGTTGGAGACGTTGCGTTTCCGAATGTGAGTAGCGCTTCGGGGTGACTTTGCCGTCCTTATATAGGGAGCTTTTCACCCCCGCGCAGGCGTTCACTTCCCTGTGTGTGTGGCTCACACAAAGCAACACGTATGCACACTCCCGAATCAACTGACTGGTCGGATATATATGCCGATGTTGAACCATCAACGAGATACGTGCGTAGGTGTGTTGCATCTACGAAACTCGCCGCAAAAATTACACACACAATCCCCCTTAATGTTATATTTCATTAAATTAAAATGAGAGTTTCAATTCATTTCATTAAAATGACAATTATATTTTATCTAGGATATTTTATCAGTTGTATTTTATCCATTTTTTTTGTCTATCAGATTATTTATTTTGGATTTGGAAAATTGGTATGTTTATTCAGCATACATTCAACTTAATGGGTGTAAATTTTTTTTAAAAAAAATTCAACTTAATTCGTGTAATTTTTTATTTTAACAAAAAATTAACTATGTTATTGAGGTATAAATAGAGCCTCTGTAAAAAAAATGTGGTCTAACGACCAAGTCGGCAGCTTGACAATGGTTGGTCTGAAAAATTTGAAAAAAAAAGGTTTATAATCTATAGAAATGTAGTTCTCGTTGCACGTAGCCTAAATGTTTTCCTAAATTAGGGGGATTGGAAAATACTAAATATTTTTGAAAAATGGCTGCGTACAACGATAGCTACTGCAATTACGGAAATGTTGGTTTTTTTTTCAAATTGAGAATCGCCAGTTCTAGTTAGAGGTATGATCTCGATCAGGTAGAAAAGAGTCGTTTCGAGAAAAACGCGATTGAACATTTTAGTATACGTAAATCGTGGCGCTACCTGCTGTCAATTTTCAATATTTCAACTTGAAATTTTCTTCACGTAAGTATTCTTGAATATTTATACTTTGCGAAAATAAACAAAAAAACCTTTTTATCCATCGCAGTTCCCGCCTTAAATAAAAATGGCAGTTTTATTTTATTGACATCAGTTTTATTATATTTCATTAAAATTACAGCTTTTTTCAAGTATAAATTAAAAGTTTTCTAAAAAAAAGTACGCCTTATTACTCGTAACTTTTTCGTTAATTGCTTAAATTTTTTCTATATTCTTCGCTTATAAAAAAATAACAGTAATCTGGTCAGATAATGAATGAAAGTTTAAAAATTACACAGAACGTCTGATTATTCGTTAATATCCGTTTTTTCGCTTGTATGTTCATTTCTTCATTTATTTATTTCTTTGGCCTCGTTGCTGCTTGCGTACTTAGTATGATCTTCGTTTGTATGCTCGCCCATTGTAATTGTAATTAAGGCCTTAGGCCATTCTAGAGGCCGAAAAAATAAGCTTCTTGGGGATTTTTTTTTCAGAAAAACTACAAAATAAATCGAGATTACAAAAAAGGGTGCTTATCATACATATCAGTGACTGTATACAATAATTTTTTTGAAGCGATTAATTTCAAAATGGCCGCTGTGCAGCGTTTTTGCGATGACGTTTTCGTTTTTCCAGCATCCACGGCCGGGGAAATAGCTCCTGTAATTTTGTAATTATAATGAGCCAATGAATTTTTTTCGATTATATATAATAACTGCTATAGAAGTACGTAGGATTTTTTCGACATGTTGTTTTTTGCCCAAATGACCCACTTCTAAAGGGGAAAGTGAAATATTTGCCTAAAAAATCGTCAGATAATTGTTAATAACAAACGAACTATGCAATTTAAAAAAAATCCTACGTACTCCCATGGACAATGTATTTTTCAAGATATATTCAACATTCCAAGTGAATCGGTTGAAAATTGTCTGAGTTACGTTTCCGGCCAACTTAAAAAATGCAGTTTTGAAATAAACGCGTTTGAAGGTTTGAGTATTCTCGCTGCGGACCAAGCGGCCTCGTACTAAAATTCGAAAACCGAGTACTTAGAGATTTTTCCCGGCCATAATCTTTTGGGACATCATTTTTGAGGTCCTAAGGGATGATTAAAAAAAAAACGATTTTTCGAAAATTCTAGAGTGGCCTAACCCCTTAACCACATAGCGCAATGCTCGCTAGCCTAAATCATGTTCCACACTTCAGGCTGTATTTCTGTGAAAGATTCATCAAAATCGATTCAATAGTTCTCGAGTTATCAACGAACAAACTTTTTTTCTTTTTTTTCTATCAATATTTGCCTGTATAAAGATCTGTAGAGAAATGTTGTAAAGATAAAAAGTTACCGACCAAGCATCCCTTCCAGCTTTATCCACGTATGAATAGATATAAATAGATATAGATAGATAGATAGATACGTCACCTCTAGATACTGAGTGGGATGAATGGGGAAAAATGAAAGAAATCCAAAATTGCAATTGTACGGAGAAAATATATGCACGCCCTCGTACTACGAGGCACATTATTGCGTGTTAAGGGGAAAAATGCAGCTTCTATTTTTGGACCAGACTGCGTTATATTGGCCCTCGGGACTTAACAAACCCGACTGCGGGTCGTCCTTTTATTTTCATCACTTCCTATTCTTTGTTTCGTATATACTTGAGTACTGCTTATTCTACCATTCCTCCCAGCCGCGATTGTGGAGGAAAAACAAGTCGAGGCGTATTATATTTGTTTGCGGTTCATTCCGTGCTTCTCTCTCTCTCCCCCCGTGTCGAATGTTCCTCGAGGTACTTTTTTTCGCATTGGGATTCCATTTTATTGGTGCGTTATAGACTTGGATTTGTGGAATTGTGATCTCACGATTTTTTCGACAGCCAAATTATTATAATTATAGACGAAAATTAAACAAAAAGGAATTTAAATAAATTTAAGTGTATAAATTGAGAGTCCTTTAAAAAAATTATATCATTTTTTGTTTATTCGTACGTATACGGCTTTATAGAAAATTAATTGTTAGTTCGTTTGGGTTTGTTTGGGCTTACTTGGGATGGGATAATCGCTGAGTTTATTTTTTTTCGCGATTCTCCTCAGTTATTATAGTCGTATTGTTAATTCAGGAATTTTTTATTTTCTCATTTTTTAGTTCAGCAGATTATTGTGACAAAACTCGTCGCATGAAAATATTAAGAGTTAATTTTGTTTAATGAATTTTTTAAACTTTTTTTACTGAATTTCAATGTGTTTAATTTTATAAATGTTTTTTATGAGGTTCCACTACGACCATCCGGAAGGATGCACGTGGAAATGAATAAAAGTACGCGAATGAATTTCGGTTTTTCATAATACCATATATACATACATACATACATACATACATACATATATATATATATATATATATATATATATATATATATATATGTCCACAAGCACCGTAAGACAACTGAAATCCTCTGGTCGTCGCAAACCACCTGAGAACTCCAGAGACTTAAAGTCTTACACCATGGACAAAAACTTTCGAGAAATTGCATTCGAGTTTCAGAAAAAGAAGATCCATTTCATGAAAATTCGGACAGACTCTACTGGGCTTGTTCGTTTTAACTACATTTAATACGCTATACTTTTCAACGATATCCAAAAGCTTTGCTGTATCAAGTAATTTTGGCGAAATTACAAAATGAGTGCAATTTGATTTTATTTCATTTTCAATGCATTATTTCAATTGAAGTGAACCAGTGTGAACGCTGAAAATTTGGGTGATTTTCGGATTTTTTTTGGAAGAAAGGTACTCAATTAAATGTTTCGGAAAATTCAGTACATATTGGGCTATATTTGACCGAAATTATATAATTTTTTCATAGAAAAATATCGAGATCCAAGCGACTTATGCGCTGCCTTCGAGGTGCGAAAAAAAGGTCCTCCACTGCTGAAATGATTCCGGCCGATTGAGTAGCTGAAACCGAAAAAGGAAGAAATGTCGTTATACTGGAAGATATTTCCTGTACAATGACGTAGGGTTTTCGAAAAATATCAAAATCTAACAAAATGGCGTAGTTATGAAAAAAAAGTCTGTTTTCGTGCCTATTAAATGGTCGTTTTTTGCAATGCCAAATCGTCAATTTTCATCCAATCAAAAATATCCTACGTCATTGTAGAGTACATATATTCAAGAGTACTCAGTTCAAAGTTCAAGTCAATCGGATGATTGCTCGTTGATTTACAATTTCAGCAAATTTGAAAAATCTCATTTCGAGAAAAACGCGTTTAAAGATTTAACTGTCGATTTTTGCAAGATAAAATGATAGAGATACCGCCTTGAAATTTTTACACGATATTCTTGAAAGTATAAACCGTCGAAAAAGGCAAAAAAAATCGATTTTTTTTAAGTGTCACACTGGTCTAGCCCCTTAAGGGAAGGTTCTGCCTTGTTGGCCCAAAAAATATTCGATTTATCACCAATTTTTTATGCGAAAAGTACTAAATAGAGAATGTTGATATTTGGTATGTTTATTAAGCGGTCTTTATTGAACATCAAAATATTTTTTAAAGTTTGACAAAACACGGTGGTGGGAGTGAGAGGAGCCAGGAAAATGGTGAGCAAAAAACTGCGAAAATTTTTGGGAAAAAAAACAAACTTCCTTCCGATCGCTCACTATTTTTTTATTTTTCAATTTTTCTTCTCGATTCTAGGTCAACTTATACACAATATTGTACAAAGTAAAAATATGTTTGATTTTTTTACTTCAGATCACCTTTCCGGGACTTAGGACTTTCGCAAGCGAAGAATGTCATCGCCCGCGCACCGACATACGTGGCTCCTCCCACTCCCACCACCATGTTTTGTCAAACTTTAAAAAATATTTTGATGTTCAATAAAGACCGCTTAGTCAACATGCCAAATATCAATATTCTATATTTAATACTTTTCGCATAAAAAAATTGGTGAAAAATCGAACATTTTTTGGCTCAACAAGGTAGAACCTTCCCTTAAGTTGCATTAGAGGTATTTTGTTTGCAATTAATTCAATTTAATTCTAAATCCAGTTATCAATAATTTCATTATCAATAATTCCATTACCAATAACTCCATTTATTGAATTCAAGTAAGCAAATACAATAATATAATATAATAATATTTATTAAAACGTACTATCGCTATTTTGTATTCGTACTTTGAATTTTTAAGATTAAAGTTTTATCTTAAGTTCTACAATTGAAGACGTATCTTTAATTGTAAAAAAAAATTTTATGAGTATTTGTTTATCGAGTTGCGCGTTTGCAGGATATTCGAAGATCTTATCTCGTTACTTCGTTATTGTGAAATTATTGACGACGAGCTAAAAATATAAAGTGCGCAAGATTATTTTCCGTTCGTCGAGTGACGATGCGTCGAGGGATTTGCAACGAGAACCAATCGAGGGGTGGACCACTATAAACATATATATATATACATACATTATAGGGTATGTGTCGCGTACACGTCGTGGTCATGTGCGAGGACACTTTCACCGATCGGCTTCGTATTCCGATCCCTCTCTCGGTCTTTCGGGAATACGAAATGACGCGTGTGTAATTCATCGATTCTACATAAGTATATACATATATACATATACTTATTGACGATGTTTTTTTTTCTTCACAAGCGAATATAAGGGGTATGAAAAGAGATATTCTCGGAACGCGGAAAAGTATCTAAAAATAACGCAAGCTTCCCGACGGTCGTTAAAATTCACATTTGATTCGCGCCTTTATACGTGAGCGAATCGAGTACACGAAGAAAGACGAGCTGGCCAGGGATCGTTTAGTGATACTCCGAGACCGGCGTAAGCCGAATAAAGTTCCTTCGTGAAAAAAAAAAAGCGGAGGGTAGAAAACCCTACCATTGGAATACGATATCGGCGGGAGGAAACGAACCCAGATAGACAGTCATGATCATCACGCCGTGCATACAATTGACGAAGCAAATTTTACAGCATATTTACTACATGTCGTGATGCAAAACCGTGAACTCATTTAGTATTGTGAATGTACAAAGCATTTTGATCTCAACATGTCGTTTACAAATGCATCGTACGTTTGGAGCACGTTGAACTCATATCGCTGTGCTCAAGTGTCCACAATTAATACCTGCTAATTTTACGTCATATGGAAGTCATCCAATGACTTGTGTTGATGAATTCACTGGGTTAGCACTGGTAGTAGACATGCCATGCAAGCAATGTGACGGCGTTGTGCATGTTTGTTGTCAGTGACACATTCGATGGGCGCAACATTACGACGATATGCGTGTTTCTCAGTGATACAGCCTATGACGGCGACATGCATGTTTCTAAGTGATACATTCGTTTAGCGCAATATGACGGCGATATGTATATTTTGTCAGTGATACATCACACGAGCACAATATGATGGCAATATGCATGTTTCTCAGTAATACATTCCATGACGACGATATGTATATTTTGTCAGTGATACATTCGATGAGGGCAATATGACGGCGATATGCATATTTCTCAGTGATGCATCCCATGAGCGCAATATGACGGCGATATGTATATTTTGTCAGTGATACATCACACGAGCACAATATGATGGCAATATGCATGTTTCTCAGTAATACATTCCATGACAGCAATGTGCATGTTTTCAGTGATACATTCGATGAGCGCAATATGACAGCGATATGCATATTTCTCAGTGATACATCCCATGAGCGCAATATGACGGCGATATGCATGTTTCTCAGTGATACATCCTATGACGGCGATATGCATATTTCTAAGTGATACATTCGATGAGCGTAATATGACGACGATATGTATATTTTGTCAGTGATACATTCGATGAGGGCAATATGACGGCGATATGCATATTTCTCAGTGATGCATCCCATGAGCGCAATATGACGGCGATATGTATATTTTGTCAGTGATACATCACACGAGCACAATATGATGGCAATATGCATGTTTCTCAGTAATACATTCCATGACAGCAATGTGCATGTTTTCAGTGATACATTCGAAGAGCGCAATATGTCGGCGATATGCATATTTCTCAGTGATACATCCCATGAGCGCAATATGACGGCGATATGCGTGTTTCTCAGTGATACATCCTATGACGGCGATATGCATATTTCTAAGTGATACATTCGATGAGCGCAATATGACGGCGATATGTACATTTTGTCAATGATACATCCCACGAGCACAATATGATGGCAATATGCATGTTTCTCAGTAATACCTTCCATGACGGCAATATGTATGTTTTCAGTGATACATTCGAAGAGCGCAATATGTCGGCGATATGCATATTTCTCAGTGATACATCCCATGAGCGCAATATGACGGCGATATGCGTGTTTCTCAGTGATACATCCTATGACGGCGATATGCATATTTCTAAGTGATACATCACACGAGCACAATATGATGGCAATATGCATGTTTCTCAGTAATACATTCCATGACGGCAATATGTATGTTTTCAGTGATGCATTCGAAGAGCGCAATATGACGGCGATATTCATATTTCTCAGTGATACATCCCATGAGCGCAATATGACGGCGATATGCGTGTTTCTCAGTGATACATCCTATGACGACGATATGCATATTTCTAAGTGATACATTCGATGAGCGTAATATGACGACGATATGTATATTTTCTCAGTGATACATTCGATGAGGGCAATATGACGGCGATATGCATATTTCTCAGTGATGCATCCCATGAGCGCAATATGACGGCGATATGCGTGTTTCTCAGTGATACATCCTATGACGGCGATATGCATATTTCTAAGTGATACATCCCATGAGCGCAATATGACGGCGATGTGCATACAAATCCAGAATGATACAAATAGGCAGACACAAAGAAAGTTTGCACAAATGTTAGAATGGCTAGGTAGGTAGCGCGCTCAGCTCTCGAATTAGAAGACGTAGGTTCAAACCGTAGGTAGGTAAAAACTTTAACTAGGCAGGATACGTTTTAATCCATTTATCATATAGGCAGGAATATGAATAAAGCGTATGCGGATATAAAAAGCCTACCAGATTTTTTTAATCAACATTTTTGTATTTCTTCATGTTTCACGCTATGACACTCATATGAGCTCCATATGAGCACAGCATAGTTGCGTCACGTATGAGCACTGCAATTTCTTCACGCCGTGACATCCATATGAGCCTCATATGCACTCACTTATTGTTAGATATGCGTGAGCCGAATTTGCTAATCTGATGAATTCACTGCATGCATATTCGCGTGAGAACAACATTACTTCATTTGGATGTATTATTGTGAATCATCATGTGATGCAAATAACAACGGGAGCACTCATAAGGGATACACAGCTGTGAGACTTTCTATGCCGCAGTGATGATGTACATATGATGCCAATATGAGGTACATCCGTCTATCTGGGGAACTTTTCATTTTTTTTTTAAATAATTCATTTTGCAATATGCTAGAAATATAAATATATACACAAAGTATTTACCAATATTCGTCGGGGGAATTGTGCTTAACCCTAGGACCCTACACATCGGTACCCCAAACCCCATATCATTTTTGGGGCCCTGGCGTTCCGGCAGTTTGAGTAGTCACGTGAAAATATCGATCGCAGTAGGAGGGGGGACTGTATAGAGCACTTTCGTGCAGGGATAACCGTCAGTTATAGTTTGGACGTGACGTAGTGAACATTCTTCGAGAGCCTGGGATAATTCCACACTTTTTGCGATGTTTTGCTCTGGGTAAGTATTAAGATGGTTAAAAAAATGATTTTTTTCGCGGTACTCAATGAAAATGTTACTACGTTATGAAAAAGTAATTCATACAAAATTTGAGAGGTCTATACATTTTTTTAGGTACTGCTCAAACGACTTTTATTTTTTTTCTCGATTTTTCGTAAATTATTTTTCCCCGTCAATGGACATCATAATAATATAATTCGAATAATTAATCCAACTTATGTTGAAAGAGATTTTCATTGAACGATGGAGTTTGATTTTTCCGTAAATAATTTTAGTTCAATGCTGCCTACTCCAACCGTAATTTTGTAACCTTTTGAACTTGATGCAAGCTTGAGAAATTCCTATTCCGGTTTCGCTCCCAATATTAGTTATTTTGTCGATAACGTTTTGTGTACTCTCGCGAATAGAAAATTTAAGAGTATTATGATGGTGAAAAAATAGACTTAATGCTTCTCTATTCGTGGGTAATTTTCGCTCCACAAATTCTTCGATTTCCGACCCAATCAGATAAATTTCGCCACTTTCGCTATCGTCCAAACCCGCGATCATTTTTTACATTTTTATTTTTACGTGTACTGTGACGTACCTCAACGAACCCGAACGAACGACGAAAAGAACTCACGGACAGTCAGAGAAACAAAGGTGCAGTATAGCGTCTACAGCGCCGTGGTTTGTAACTCTCGAATCCGTATGACTTTGTTTTCTTACTCCAAAGCAACATATTACTCCAAAAAAACACGCATAGTTATTAGACGTTTTGTAATGTAAACACCGTGTTGTTCATCAAGTGGTTGATATAATTTTCAGAACCTAATTACGTATATTGATTCTTAATCTGCAAATACAAATTGTTTATGGTAAAAAAAATATTAAAATAAAAATAGTGTATTGTTGCAGAAAAAATTAAATTAAGACTTACATTGGATCACGCACTAATATTTTCTGCATCGAGAAAAAAAAATTAATACTCCGATAATCATGAAAAAGGCGTTTGAGTACTAACCAAAAAATTGTTTAGAACCCTCAAATTTTGCAAACCTTTCTTTTTCTCAACATACTTCAATTTTTCGTTGAGAAAAAAAATCGATTTTTTTTAACCACCCTATTATGTATATAATTATTTCCATTGTTTTTTTGTTATTTATCGTTACAAAATCAGTGCATTATCAACAGAAATTACATTACGAACGTTTTTATACTATTCTGAAATTATTAATTAGAATAAAGCCATGAGGAGTACGAAAGGCGGAGGAGATCCGGAGGATGCTGCAGGCGCACAACTATGAAAAGGAACCTCAGGACAACGACTCGACTGATAGTGAATCAGAAGAACCATGAAGAAGAATTGAGGGGTTCTGATGAAGTTTCTTTAGAAGGAGGACGGGATTCTGCCCGTGACGATGCAGACAGCGACGATGACATGATCGCACGAGAAGCGGAGAGAAATGAAAATGCGTCGTACATCCCAATCTGCTCTCGGCGGTATTCGGACTAAATTTCTTTACGGGAAAAACCGATACAAATGGTCACTCGACCCTCATGCTCCTCGCTCTCGCATTACATCTGCTTATAAGATGAATAGGCCGTGTGGCGTCAGGGCCGAAGCCAGTGTAAGGAGCAAAGTTGTAGCGAGGTATCTATTGTCACCTGAAGAAACTAATGCCGATTCCCCCGTTGCCAAGATCATCGCTCGATGCAGTGCTCTCGATGCGCACCGAACTGAATTTAAATTTAAAATTTGAACAAGCCACAAGTCACAGCCGCAACCATGAAACGCGTAAAACTCTCCAAATGCTCCAAAAAAGTTATTACTATGTCGAGTATAGAACGCGCATGCGTAAAAGAGGCCGAGCAGAGGACTACTAGCGCCACCAAGTCGACTGTAGCGTAATTAAGTCATGGGGCTAGGTTGGACATCTGGCAAGACCATAACCTTGAAATATTTGCGATTTTGTGTCAGCATCACATAATTTTTTTCGTGCACTAAGAAAAAAAAAGCATTGATCCATTATCATTGTTGTTGTTGAATGAAATTTCGTTGATTCAATTGTAAAATTGTTGATGTAAATAATCGGGTTTTTTTAGTCCAAACAAAACGCTGTTGACTTTAATAACCCGATGAAATTAAAAGTTTTTTTTTCATTCAAAAGATATATTGTTAGCCGAGATCAATATATTATTGACTATCTAAAAAATTATCGTGAACAAATTATATAGTTTTGAATGCTTTTTCTGCAACGAACAAAAAAAAGCGTTTCAATTCATAACATGAATATTGTTGATTCGAGTACACAAGAAACATTGAATTTCGCTCGTTTGATTAAAATAAAATTTCTGTTAATTTTAAATTTAATTTTTTCACCTTGATTTTTGACATTGATTTTGAAGTACATTATACGTTAAAATATTAATTTTTTATTTCGACTGAAAAATATGAAGCAAATGTCTGAATTGGTTCAAAAATTGTGCGAAAATAAAATTTGTTTCTTGCGCATGTGTTTCAAAAAATTCAACCAAATCTTGGCAGAGCGCCACCGAAATTATAGGCGTGAGGAAACCCGTAGTTCTCGGAGTAACCGCTAGAAGCCGCACGCGCGCTCATTTTCGTAAGCGTAGCGCGAATCGAAAATCTACTTAAGCGCCGGAGAAACTCTAAAGAGTATCGCTTCTTGGCCTGTGGCTAAGATCAACGTGTAGTATCTGTTCTTATTAGTTGAATATCTGATATTCTCTCCATGGATATTCCATTGGATGTCTGACATTCCGTCCACTGTTATCGAGGATGATCATTCTAATGCTCACTTTTTATTTAAGATTTAAAACAAATTGACAAACTTACGTCTCATGGCATATTCGTTCGATGTAGTAAAGAAATAATTCATTCTATTGATTATATTTTTGTATGAAATAAAAAAATGTTGTAGCAACCGCTTAATTATTTCATCCATACGTCTACGGATTGTATATAGAATGATTACAATAGAACAGAATTTCATTTGAAGGATAATGTAGATATTCAGAGAACAGAAGAGATTTTCAAATAAAATATGTTATTTGAATCAATCACATTTTCCAATATTTTATAGTATTGTAACGATTTCATATATCGGTGGCACTCCGCGATCAGGAATTTATTCGAATCAACCAATTTCTTTTGATTTAATTGTTTTTTTTCTCAGTGTGCGAAAATGTTGAGTTTTGAGCCGAATGAGTATCATTTGCGCTAACATTTGTTTTCTTTAATTTTAAGAAATCTGCAGCTGAGGCGCATCGGTTCCTTGTAGAACTTTGTTTTCAAAAGTTTGAGATCGATGAGTTTGACGTTGAAGACGAAGAACGCAGCGGAAGGCCGAAAGTGTACGAAGACGCGGAAGCATTATTGGAGGGAGATTGCGGCAAGAGTTGCTGCAAATTCCGCTTATTTGGCTCAAAACTCGACATTTTCGGACGAAAAACATTATGTGATGATACAAATTCGCTAACATTTCAAGGTTATGGCTTGCCAGATGTCTAACCTTACGATATGACGTTCTACATCTGATAATTTCGACCATAACCTCCTGGTGGGGCCATCTTTTGTCAAACGGCGGAGACTTATTTTTACTCCCTAACCAAACGCTCGCGTTCACTGACGGCTATACTAGATTTCGCTACTAGCGACACTTATCGGCCGACCACAGAACGTCAACGTTACTCGTATAGCGCGAATATTTGAAGAGACATTGATGGTGTGTCGTCTTATCTAACTATATCATCTTGAGGGGCCAATTTGGAGCCACGAAAGAAAGGCTATTGTCGCGATTTGTTTTTGATGATTTTATAAAAGATATGAATATAAAAGTTGTTGGGCTTAATAAATAAAGTCTTGAAATACATTTTAAAAAAATGTTCATTTTTTTTTTTTTTTTTTTTTTAAGTACAAAACCTATAGTTTTAGGTAACGCCTCAAAAATAGGTGGGCTAGGTGGCTCCATCACAACTCGGCAACGGCTTATCTGAAACAAAAAAATCGAAGTTTATTAGATTCAGTATGACATCAGCTACAAAATGAGCGTCGGGTATAAAGTTTTATCGAAAAATAAAAAATGGCGAAAAATTTAAAAAAAACGCGTTTTTTCGCAGTTTTTCGCAAAAAAAAGAGTAAAAATAAAAAAATTTAAACCATCGAGGGTCATCTTGTTGCGAATCATGTTTACAATATATGGTTCAAATTTCAAAAGAATCGGTTTATTAGTTTTGGAGATACAATGGAGCTAAATTTTGAAAACGTTGTTTCGAGAAAAACGCGTTTGAAGTTTATACTATGAAAAACTCTTACCCTATACTCAATCGGCAATTCCTGCACCGTACAAAATCCCTTCTGATTGCTCATCATCGTCGATTTCTTCAAGTCTTGCTTGCTTTCGATCTTTTGAAATTTTCTAACCGGACTGGCCCCTTGAGCCAGTCCCTTGAGACAACTCCCCTATGGTCGTAATATTGAAACAAGCTTTTTTTCATTTTTTTAGCATTTATTTTGTGAACACTTGCTGGATTATGCTAAGACTAAGTATTTTCGGATGTGACTACTTTCTATGACCTCTGTGGCAAAAGCTGAAGCCCACGTCGAAAGAATGTCCTGTCTTTTGACGTTATCCAATCATCTATCCATTTTTGGCCTAGCTTGTAATTGCGGAAGTGCGTATCTTCTAAGACCTGTTGCATCGACCGGAACGAGTGCTAATCACTTGGGACATGGTCCTGAGAAAATGGTGAGTGAGGGAGAACCTCGTCTTCCAGTTCCATGGGTGTTTTTTTTTTCACCACCGGTGAAACGTGGGGCCGAGCCTTGTCGGGCAGCAGAATTTTTTTCGGCGATTTGATGCTACTGAGGGCCTTTTCGCAATACAATTATCGTTCACCGGCTCCAGCTGCTGTTGGTAACGTTCGGCAGTGAGCGTTTCCTTGGCTTTCAAGAGCTCGTAAAGCACTAACCCCTCTATATCCCACCAGATACACAGCATGGCTTTGTGACCATGGATATCCCGTCTTGGCATCGATGTTGATGGTCAAGTCATGGCTTGATCCTGGCCAACTTTATTTAGCTTTATTTCGACAATCCTAAAAGCAGAGCATCCCGTGCGGAAATTGAACTAGGGCTTTGGTCCCATATAGGGCCCATATAGAATTTCCCTAACTTTAATAGGGCCCTAATCGGGTAGCCTCACATGGGCCCTTAGTGGCCGGTCACACTTTGCTACTGAGGGCCATTAAAGGCAGAATAATGGGGGCCTTCAAGAATGCCTGATCGACGCCTCATGTAAGCCATGGTGTGCCCATAAGTTATTCCTGTCAATGGATATGCTCACGTGTGTGTAAATGTATGTGTTTCTGCGTATATGTGTTCGTTTATATAAGGTCACGATACACTGCGAAATTTTTTTAATTTATTTAAATACGGTCTATTTAAATGAGAAAGGTTTCATCGTCGTCTCACGGCCTACTACGATCTTATTTGTTCCAAAGATATTTTTTTATTCGTTTCAGATATTCTTTTTAAATATCAAATATATTCAAATCGAATAAATAAAGATTCGATTCAAATAAATCTTTATTTGCTGTAAGTCTAAGTGTACTGTGCATAAAATATTTCATAAATCCAAAATAAAATTAAGCACTTAATTCAGAGTTTACCACAACGATTTTGTATCGTAATTCGTCATACCCTGGTTTTTCGGAATGATTTTTTTCGAAGAAAATATTTCACCTATATGGGTATTGAACCTAGTACCTACCTACTCATAGCTACGCACGCTGCCCCTATGCTACCGAGTGCTTGTAACATCTTCATCGCAGACATGGCATAAGAGACCAAATTAATTCCTATAATTATTTGCTGTATCACGTAAACAATATCAATTAGTTAATATCGTTGTGATATTAACTATCATAACGCGAAATAATTTTTCATATGGAAAGTATTCGGCGAAAATGGTCACTATAAAAATGTACAAAAAAAACCGAATGGGATTGTTCAAACATACGCGCTGGCATCACTCCATGAGTGAATAAGGCAATAAGAATAATATGTAATTTTTTGAAGGATTTGTAAATGTAATATACGATGTTTTTAATGCCCACACGTGTTTATCCTATTTTTACCTATTATCGAATAATTGAGTGTAGTAATTAAAATGCCACAAACGATTTAATCCAAGCTATGTATACTGATCCGTGTCCTATAATGCCCAAACCTGGCCCTATTGTGGTAATCCCTGTCGGGAGTGCCATAATAGGACCCGCAAAGGCCCTTATTGAAGAGCCTTTGCCAACCTCTGTCGGGATTGACATATAAGGGCCTTCAAGGGCTTATTTGAGGCTTTCCCTATCAGGGAACCCTCAAATAAGCCCTTGAAGGTCCTTATATGTCAATATAAGGGTCAATATAAGACCCTTATATGTCAAATGTGGCTTATTTGAGGCTTCCCTGATAGGGAAAGCCTCAAATAAGCCCTTAAAGGCCATTATTTCTATGAGGGATGCCCTATCAATTTTCCGCATGGGATCATGATGCTTTGCTTTTAGGATTGTTGAAATAAATCCATTTTTCATCCCCAGTTACAATACGCAACAAGAAACTATTTTTCGGGCCTCGCAAGCAAATAAATGGTGATGTTTTGTCGATTGGCAATGGCGTTCTCGCTCAGCTCGTGTCACAACAATTTTCCTTCTTTCTATCGTATATCTCTCCCATGGCATTCAAACGTCGAGATACCGTTGACTTGTCAACATTGAGCGGTCCAACCAGTTCTTCTACTGTTTGAGAAGAGTTTGCATCCAGCAAACTTTGCAATTCGGCATACAGACGAACAGCGGGTTTCACATACATTTATATATACGTATGATATTACTAAATATTACAGTCGAACCTCGATATAACGAATCTCTAGGGAAGTTCGTTATATCGAATTTTCGTTACATCGACATCATGTTGTTTAAAATGTTCTTTAAAAAAAATTAGTGTTATAAAATAGGGATATTTTTTAGAGAACGAAAGGTTTGAATTGGAGCCATTTTTACAAGCAATTCGGGCACAATGTATATGATTATGTTGTATAAAGGTTTCGGATGTCTATCGGAAGGGAATGGACAAATCTTCGTTATATCGAGGTTCGACTTTATTATATACAATCACTATTTATAAATATATAGAGGGCGTTAGGAAGGTCGATGCAAAGCCTTAAGGGGGTGATAGGTCACCTCGTTGGGAACAAAGTCTAAGGATTTCGAGTTATCATGATAAGTATGATTTTTGGAAAACTTCCCAAATTTAGGCACTAACTCGTTTACCTCTTATGTCAATGCTATTTTTTTCGAAACAGCCTTAACGTAAGAGGTATTTTGGTTTTTTGACAAGTTTTCAGTTATTCAACATGTCCCATTTAGTTAGTTGTGTGGATACAGATGATTGTATTGGTGTTTGTCGATTGAATACACATTAAGGGGTGTTCTCGGTTTAGACGATAAAAAAAAGACTATTTTCATGAATTTTTTTATAGGTTTATTTTATAGATATTGATATAAAAGTTGTCACACTTGATAAGCACATTTTCGAAATACAGAAAATATATTTTTTCAATTTATTCGAGTCAGTATTCATAGACGAAAATCGTAGTTAAAAAAAAGTCCTAAAAAAATGTGTTTTTGATATGTGCAAAAATAACAAAATGGCGGACATTTTTCGAAAAAACAAAAAAACGTGTTTTTTCACCGTTTTTGGCAAAACAAAAATATAAATTTTTTTAAAAATCCTTGATATGCGCTATAGTCATAGTTGTGAAAAATATGTAGTTAACATTTCATAAGGATCGGTCCAATAGTTGCGAACATTTTATCAAGCCGTCGAAAAACGTTGTTTCGAGAAAAACGCGTTTAAAGTTTGTTTGGGTTACATAAATGCATAACATTTTTTTTTATGTATTTCGAAAGTATATTTATTAAGTGTAACAATTTTCATATCATTATCTACAATATGAACCTATTTAAAAAATTCATGAAAATAGCCTTTTTAGCGTCTAAAGTGAGAAGACCCCTTAAGCTAAGACGCAAATAAGTTTTTAGTTACCAATTATTGTCTGTTTGAACATTATAAACGAGTTAGTACCTAATTTTGAGAAGTTTTCCAAAAATCATACTTACCATGATAACTTGAAATCCTTAGACTTTGGACTAAGGTAACCTAGGTTAGATATATTCCCAACGAAGTGACCTTTTACCCCCTTAAGGCTTTGCATCGACCTTCCTAACACCCAGTATACATATTTATTCTGGCAAAATTTATGTTACAGTGCGAATGACAATAAATTCGACGCGTTATTTTTTTGTCGGCGAAGAAATGCGAATTATACAGCAAATCCTTTAATTAAGATGGTGATAATGTTAACGATGGGGGGGAAAGGAAAATAAGAACCTCGGGGCAGATATAATGGTAATATGACCACAATCAAAGGCTAATATGGTAATATGACCAATGAGACTCATATTTTTTCAGTTTGGCGGAAATACATTTTTACCCTTCTCAGACTGTCGTTTTTATAATTATTTCTTTATAATTAACGAACAATTATAAAAATCAGTCACCGGAACAGTACAGAAATTACAGTAGTGGGCCAATACTCGGCTACACACTGGCTTTGAAAACAAAAGTTCGAGTGATAAAAATAGAAATTTAACGAAAATTACTTCCCTTTATTTATTCTAGTAGAGAAAATCCGTAGTAAATTGAAATAAATGAGTTCGAAGGGCCCGAATGCTGACAAAACATCATTATTTTTCATCAACCCTATGACACTATCGTGATCCGAATAAATCATTTTTATAACAATGAGCCAGTAACGAGATCTCTCGATTCGCACAGTAGCCGGCGACTTCGATGACGTCACGTCCCTCGCAGTAGTCGAGGCGCGAGTGCGGTCGGACCTGCGTCCGCGCGACTCGCGCACTGCAAAAATGCGTCAGAGCAACAAAAAAAAAGAAACACCCTGCAATCGTGGGATTTTTTTCAGTGACTTTTGAGGCTACTGTGAAAATGACGAACGTTCGTCGCTTGAGGCAACTCAAATTGAAGGTCCATCATATGGTGCAGGAATCGCAGATCAGAGGTAAACTTATGATTACCACGATAGAACTGCTAGGAAAACTTAAAAAGTATTTTTCTTCAAACTATGCTTTTCAAAACGGTGTACACGATTTATGAAAATCTAATGAACGGATTGACTTGAAATTTGGTACACTTATTCAGTGTTATAGTAGTTTAGTCTTGACCGACGTTTTTCTTCTTAACATTTTTTTTCTCTTAGTTACTAACAGTAAAGATTGCATTTTCCTCGAAAAAATTTAAACATTTTTTTAAGTTTGAAGCACGATAACGCAAAAGAAGCTCGGTCAAGTCTTAGCCAATATTATCTATTTTGAGAACAAAAACTCGTTTTTTTGTTTCACATCAACCCGGTGGCCAAAATAAAGTACACCGTTGAGCCCCTCACGTTCGAGGGTCCGTCATGAGATTGCTTATAATTTCTGTAATGATTATTTTTCTTCAATGATGTTTGGTACACAACTTTATTGATGTACACTACCAGCCAAAAGTTTCGAGACACTTCCGATAATTGCAAAACTTTCGATCACTTTAGATAATTGCAAAAGTATATGAGAATAATATAATTCATTGTACAGAGCTATATAATATCTTCGTAAAATAATAAATGAAATGAACTACATTATTCTAACATTAGTTGGCAATTATCCATTGATCAAAATTTTTACATTTTTCTGAAGTGTCCGGAAACTTTTGGCCGGTGGTGTACGTACAAACAAACGTCAGAAAGATTTTTCAATCATCTTATTCTTTGGAAATATATATTTTTTTAATAGCCCTGACGCTCGAGTCGTCACAGTTGCCTAACCCCTTAAGTCACTTGCATCGTTGATGTTTCATAATAAGTTTTGTTCGCCCCATCCCCTCCACCCCCTTTCGAAAAATCAAAATACAACCTTTAATAATTTGTTAATAAATATGAATTCGAAAACCCAAAATACGACTATAATAATTTGTTAAGGGGTTACGTGGGTTTCGAAGCCAAAAAGAGCATATTTTCTCTATTAAAAAAAAATATAATATATAAATTATTTTATTCAAAATGTTAAGCACATAAAAGAGCAATATTTCGACAATATTTTTTAAAAAATTCTTCCAAAAAGTTTGAAATTTCAGCCGGTGGAACCTGGTTTCCGGAGACCTCTGAAAAAAGTGTCCTCGTGGTGGTCAGGATAACTCACGATAATTTTATCTGAAATTGAAAAACCAATTTTTTCTGTTAGTCGATAAGCATAGCTCGTGATTGAACGAAGGATTAAAAAAAGAATTGAAGTTTGAATTTTTGGCAGGGTTGTATGCAAAATAGTTCAATTTTTGGTACAATTTACACTTTGTATAGCCTTGTACAATTAATGGTAATCGAAAAAAAACCGTCGTTCACTCACTAGTCAATACTATTTTGAATAAGTGTGCAAAATTTGAATAAGATCGGTGCGTTAGTTTTTGAGAAATCGTGTCCACCGACTTCGAAAATAGTGTTTTGAGAAAAATGCGGGGGAGTTCCTAACGGCTCTCTCTCCTAGACTTTTACTCCGATTGACTTAAAACTTTGGGAGAATATTCTAGACATATTGTACCATTAGATACTAAAATTTTTTTAAATTCATTTTTCGACATTTTCAAACCCATGTAACTCCTTAAGAAAAACAAACGACCATTGTATGATGCTTAATAGTCGTGACGCGATCATTTTTTTTTAAGTTTTTACTGAATCTTTGTTTAAAATTATAGTTAATATAAAACTATGCATTAAAAAACATATTTTTAATCATTTAAAGAAATGTCGAGCAGCGAATTTTTTAATTTGCAGCCCTCGGTTTTGTTAGGTACATAGATGAGATCGAAAATGATGTTTCGACTGATCGCTTTACTGTTTAAACGACCATCAGAAACTTTCCCTTAGATGCCTCTACGTATGTTTCGTACTTCGCGTTATTAAGGGGTTATATACAGTCCGGAGGCCCAAAAAGATCGATTGTTCATGAATTTTTCGTAAAAATAATTATTTTGAAAGCTGCTACAGCTGATCTCCGGGAGCACCTCTAAAAAAAGGTGTCTTTTTTTCGATCGTCGTCGATTCTTCGGCGTCGAATTCGGCGTCGATTTTTGACAAAAATGTAGGCCTTAAATTGTTTACAAAATGGAAAATATTTATCGGTGAGAAAAAACCTTCGATTGATTACTAAAAAATATACGTGAAAAGATTGTGTCAAAATTTGAGACTGATCGGTTCAGCCGTTTTCGAGAAATCTTACTCACCGACTTTAAAAACACAGTTTTGAGAGAAACGCGTTTAAAGTTTCAAAAGCACTTTCGAACGCTCTGACACGCCATTACAAATGTGCGTGTAACTTCGAGAATATTCGGCGGATTGTCAAGAAATTTTTTGTGTGTGCTTAAATATATGTACATTACGAAAATTAAATTTAAAAACATCGATTTTTCGAAAATGTTAACTGTATATAACCCCTTAAATAAAATAACTTTTTTCAAGCGTGTACTATTGTTCTTAATCGACAAAACAATGATTATATTAGGAGTACAACTTTGCAGTGACCGTTTTACTTAGAGAGCCACTGCGGCCGAAGTAGTGGCCCTAGCTCAATAAAAAAAAAGTGGCATTTTAAACTAGAGGCTCTGCCAATGTAAACAATTTAAAAAAGCTAACGGATACGTGTATGCATTATAAAGTTATTGGCACTCAACATGGCAACCTCCCATGTAGGTTTCGCCAATCGAACCGTAACGGCCAATACTTGGACCAATGTTGGCGGGACGATAATCGATTAACCAATTGTACGCCAATGCTCGGCTGAGTATTGACTAGCCAACATTGGTTTGCTGATACGAGGCCAATGTTTGGCGAAATATAGACTCGCTAATCATTGGCTTGTCGATACGAGGCCGATGTTTGGCGAAGTATAGACTCGCCAATCATTGGTTTGCCGATACGCGGCCAATGTTCGGCCAAACGTAGACTCGCTAATCATTGGCTTGTCGATACGAGGCCGATGTTTGGCGAAGTATAGACCAGCCAATCATTGGATTGCCAATACGAGGCCAATGTTCGGCCAAGTATAGACTTGTTCATTATTGGTTTATCGATATGAGGCCGATGTTTGGCGAAGTATAGACGCGCTAATCATTGGTATGCCGATACGAGGACAATGTTCGGCCAAATATAGGCTCTCTAATCATTAACTTATCGATACGAGGTCGATGTTTGGCGAAGTATAGACTCGCCAATCATGTTTTTGCCGATACGAGGCCAATGTTCGGCCGAGTAACGCATGATCGAACCGCAATTCGTATATTGACGATTCATTGTTTCGCGTTGAAGTCATTGAGAGACGAGATAAATACTTTTCACGAGTCCATTGGATATTATTCTTAACAAATATACTACCAAATCAATGCACTCATTGTTGGCCGATTCTCGAACGAACTCATACGCGAAATTCTGCCGATTTTTATGAACCATCCCACACTGACAGAATTTTTTTATTAATATTAACTAGCCGCGTCTATTTATTTTTTATTTGAATTAACTAGATTTTTCGTGAAATCAAATTTTTCCTATTGCATTCCATTATTGGAATTATTCATTTTAAATATATTTATTTATTCAAATTAAACTTGAACTAATGAACTAATGGTCTGTCTTTATCGCAACACACATATTAACGGGTTGTGGGGGTAGAAAAGGTGGAGAGAGAGGAATTATATATATAGGTTAGGTTTGAAAATTCTATAACATGTCATTCGATAACACTCTCTAATTATCACAATGATATTAACTAATTGATATAGTTTATGTGATACAAATAATGATGAGAATCCATTTAGTATCTTATGCCATATCTGCGATTCCAATGGCACAAGTTCTCGGTAGCATAGGGGCAGCGTGTTTGGCTATGAGTAGGGAAGTTCAAGGTTCGAGCCCCATATGGGTGAAATATTTTCTTCGAATTAATCATTTCGAAAGACCAGGTAATGACGAATTACAATACAAAAATAATTAATTTTTTTTTTTTTTGGCAGTGCAGGACCAATTTTGGTGATCTATATTGGGTCACAATTATCTGCCAAGACTCGGTCGATAATCGGGCCAAGCTCGAGTGCCAATGATGGCAATCTTGAGGGGGCTTATTGTTGGCGATTCTCGAATGAACTCCTACGCGATGTTCGGCCGATTCTCATAAGCCATTCTAGGGCCAATATTGATTGCGAATATCGGGCCGCTCTTGTCATCCAAGGCTCGGTCGATGATCGGGCCAAGCTCGAGTGCCAATGTTGGCAAGCTTGGCGTCGAGCATCGGCCAATCATTGGCCACTACCGATCACCCTACATGGGCTACGAGTCGAATTCTCAGCATTTGCGGGAACTGCTCCAAAGACAACAAAGGAAGGGATTTTTGCACCGGATTGTGACTGGAGATGAAAAGTGGGTTTACTACGATAATCCTAAACGCCGAAAATCATGGGGACTGCCTGGTCATATTCCGTCATCGACGCCCAAACCGAATATTCACGGATCCAAAGTGATGCTGTGTATCGGGTGGGACCAGCTGGGCGTTGTGTACTATGAGCTGCTCAAACCATCCGAAACCATCACAGGGGAACTCTACCGACGTCAGTTGATGCGCTTGAGTAAGGCACTCAAAGAGAAACGGCCACAATTCAACGAAAGACATGACAAGGTGATACTGCAGCATGACAATGCCCGACCCCATGTTGCAAATGTCGTGAAAAAGTACTTGGAAACGCTGAAATGGGAGGTTTTATCCCACCCGCCGTACTATCCAGACATTGCCCCTTCCGACTATCACTTGTTCCGGTCAATGGCACACGATTTGGCTGACCAGCACTTCGGTACTTACGAAGAAGTCAAAAATTGGGTCGATTCCTGGATTGCCTCCAAGGACCAAGACTTTTATCGACGCGGGATTCGAATGCTACCTGAAAGATGGGCCGAGGTCGTAGCTAGCGACGGGCAGTACTTTGATTAAAAAATATGTAGCCACTTTTTTATAATAAAGCCTTAAACTTTTGAAAAAAACGGTCACTGCAAAGTTGTACTCCCAATATTATTAAAAATTTCTAAATATACAATTTATTGTTCTCTCATTATTATATCTTGTTTATTTAAGGGGTTAGGCCACACTTACGGGTATAAAATCATGTGCGAATTTAACAATTTTTGTTCGTATAAAAAGGTGATTCGCTCCTAAAATTAATTACACATCTATTTAGTATGAATATCAAGCTGTTAAAAAATGTATATTTCTTTTTTTTGTTGTACAAAATGGCCGACTACTCGAAACTTCTCGGAACAGCTTTTTTCCAATTGGCCTGACAAATAACTTCAACAATTTTCACTCGATTTACTTCAAATTTAAAGGTTATATTCCTAATTGCATTTCGCAGAGAAGTACGTACGGAATTTCTGATTAATCGAAAACTTTTCACTTTATGAGTAGTTTATGAGCAGTTAAAACGAAATTTTTCACTAAAAATTCATTTCTTAAGTTCAAGTACCTACAACTTTTGGATAAAACAATATTTTTTAAATTCCGTACGTACTTCTATGTATTCTAATGTAGATTGACGAGAATTTTTGTTTTTTGTTCTAGGTAAAAAATTGTAGACGCTAAATGTCTCGCCGCGGAGCGCCTAAAAAAAAGATAACAAAAGAAAATATTAGTAGTCGGCCATTTTGTACATCGAAAAAAATATATATATATATATTTTCTAACAGCTTGATATTCATACCAAATAGTAATTAATTATACGAGCGAATGACTTTTTCATACGAAAAAAAAAATTGTTAAATTCGCACATGATTTTATACCCGTGACTGTGGCCTAACCCCTTAAATAAACGTATTCAAATAAACGAGCTATAATTAAAATGCCCTCAAGTTCAAAATTCCCCTAAAACCCAATAAACCCGAAATTTCCGAATACCGACGAATCGAGTCGAGATTCGATCGTTCGAGTACACAAGCCGATCGATCCTCGTTTGACTATAGAGTACGCAGTGCCGTAGCGAGGATGCCCTCCCCCCTCGCTTCCTCCCGAAGGGTGGATTGTTCCCCAAGGGTTGCGCTTGCGCAAGTTCCGCTTGGCCACCGCTGTTTTTACCCGAACTGGAGCGAGCAACCTTAACCAGAGGCAAAAGTCGATCGCGAGTTCGTTCGCAGGCTCGAGTGCGATGGCCACGTTCTCCGAAAGAAAAAAAACAGAAAAAGAAAGCTCGCTGAACCGACAAACAAGAGCATCCGTCATTGAACAATCGTTGTGAACGATTGCCACGAGTAATGGTTAAATTAATCCCAGTGACGAAACTCAAGTACACGAGCCAATGGAAAAATCGTAAATGAAGTAATTCTCGAAATAATCGTGGTGTTATTTTTGTTTGCTTTTTTTTTTGCATTTTGAGAAATACCGCCCAATTCCATATTGCGCGGTGCGGATGCGAAGGTGTTGGGTTAAAAATGCTACCCGATTGGTCGGAATGTGGGGAAAAACAAGGCACGATAAATATATAGCATTGTGACACTGTCCAAGGATCGTCGACGCGTCATCATCTCGGTATTTTTCCTACCCTTGGGTGGTCACGCGGAATTCACCCGTTGGTGAGAAACAATACAGACAGCCGATGCTCCCGCTAGCTATCAAATACCCCACGTCCGGAAACAAATTACCTAGAGGACTCAAAATGCTGGGCGAAATGACGCGACTCTCGTACCAACATCGGGCAATCTCCTGTTACGCGGTACTCAGCGTTTGGATATTTCTACTCGTCGCTGGTAATTATTTACCGACCATTTCTCTGCACTTTCATCCGTATTGCGAAGTCATTATTTATTATATTCGAAATATTTCTTTGATATTCAACTTTTTGATATTTTCTTTTGTAACAAGCTTTTCTATGATTGGAAACTATTTATTTTATTTTTTGTCATATTCAGTGTATTTTTTTTTTAATATTTAACTTTTTATAATGATTTTTTTATATTAAATTTTCTATGATTGCAAATGATTTATTATATTTTTTATATATCGAACTTTGTATCATTATTTATTTTCTCATTCTTAGCTTTTCTGTCATTGCAAATTATTATTTTTATTGTTAGGACTATTAATTCAGTGTACTATTATTATCATTGTTGATAGTGTTAACAATGATATAGTATGTTACTTATAATCAATATATTGGTCGTGTAATAGTATATAACATTGCTATTGAAACTATTAAAACTATAGATTACTATTACTATTATAACTATCGATTAAATAGTATTTTAGTATCTTATAATAAAACTATATAGTAAATAATTAATAATAATGTCGTAATGTTACTGTTATACCAGTGTAACTGCAATATCGCCATACTAGTCACTAGTTATCATAGTATTACTATATCTACGATATGACAAATAGATAAACATAATAAATAGTGTTCTAGCGATATTCAGATTTTGTATACATATTATTATTGTTATGATTATTATTGTTTTATTGTTATTATTATATTATTATTTATAGCATTAGCAATAATGTTAGCATATCACTATCGTCAATATTATTGAGCTTATAACATCAGTATAGTACAGCAAGTAGTAATATCACAATAGCATTAATAATATACACTGGTGGAATTAATTCTGGACACTTTTAATCGAAATTAACCTTATTTTATGTTCACGCAGAAAATGTATATTCTGCTACAGCGAAATGATACTGTAATGTTGTTATTTTAATCAATAATGTTTCTGCGCAATATTCGCCTCAATAAGCCTACTTTGATAAGAAATTAAAATCTAAGTCATTATAACGTAAAAATGATCAAATGAGAAATTAAAAAAAAATGAAAAGTATTCGAAATGAATTCCTCTAGTGTATAATTGTAAAGTTACTACTATGAACAGTAGTTACTATGTTACTGTATTCACTATGCAGTGGATATATCAAATTGAGGATGTTGCATTGGTAAGCATATTTAGCTTGCGTCTTTTTTAATCGGATTATTATTATTATTATTATGTTGGTGTTATTATTAATTATAAAATAATTGTAACAACACAGCATAGTAATATACTGAAGACAGTAAATAATAACGCAATAATAGTGTAGTATAATAATGTAGTAATATTAATTACTATTACCATGTTTACTATATTTACTATTTACAATGTGACAATACTGTACTATTACTGTATTCGCGTAGTAATATACTACATTTGTTTTTCCGAAAATGGTGTCCGGATTTTTGGTTCATATTATTTCTTCTCATGTGCTTGCGTATATATATATATATATATATATATATATATATAACTAACGATCGAATGTATATTTTTAGGCATGTATAAATACATCGGTGACGAGGAGACAAGCTCAATGCCGGGCAGGCCATCAGGCAGTGAAATAACGATTAAAGAATTTCCCCGCGAATTGAAGCGCGATGTTCGGAATCAAAGGATATTCAAAGTGTGCCAATTACCGGAAGACATTTCCCTAGGCTCCGAAGGTATGCTTGAAATTTTAACGGACATGTCCGTTTTGCAGAAAAAATAGTGGCAATTAAAATGCATCGGTGAAATGCTCGGACCTCCTTAAGGGCGTACAACGTTCTTGAGAATTCATAAATTAACGATTAATTTTGAGAATTGAACGTGAACATTTTTTTGGGAATTAAATACGAGAAGACCTTTGCTGCGATTTACATGATTCTTGGTATATCAGCGTATCGAGAAAGATATGTGTAAATTGTAAAATTTCATTCGGACGAATACGTGTAAATTATTTGTCTGGATAGTTTGTTTAACAATTTAACACATTTTATCCGGACGATTATATATATGTTATTCGTTCGGATACTAACTGACACGAATCACAATAATATGTACGTCCACTGGAAATACGGCGTGAACTGAGCCGCTATCCGGACGAATAACATACGCTCATTCGTCCGATATCCGGACGGGGAGACACTCCGTATAAACAATTTGAAGTTGTTTGGCGTACCTAACGCCGCCAATCTTGGCCCGAAGCGAAAAAATGAGATTCATTCACGAATTAAATCTTATTATTATTAGATGATTCGATATATTATTATTGCTATTGCTATGATTATAGCAATATCAATAATGCAATTTTGCATCAATAATGCAAATGCGCGAATCGCGCCGGTACTTTTTCCATAATTAATTCCCAAAATGGCCGACTAGTTGTGGAACGAGATTTTGGAACGGGACCGTGTTGAAATTCCCAACTTTGAACGATCAGAACGCTCAAAACTCCGAAAGAATTTACACGAAAAACCAAAACTCGGAAAATCTGAACACCCTCAAAATAATTCGCCTTTGGACGTTTTAGAAGTTTCAAAATTTTCGATAATTCGACGAATTATTTGAAGAATTTTTATTTATTAAGAAGTGATTTTACGTCAATTTTGAAATTTGAATGCTCCGACTGTTTCCTAATTTCAATGTTCGGAAATTACAAGTTTCGTCAAGATCATGCCAACGAAAGCCTACACAGTTGACTGTAAATCACGTAGAACGTATAACACTGTCTGGACAAATTTCAAAATTCACGTAAATTCACATCTTAATAAATAAAAAAATTGAAATAATTCGTCGATTTGTTGAAAAATTTTAAACTAAAAACTTCCATGGCCGAATTATTTTTACGGTGTTCAGATTTTCGGAGTTTTGGTCTTTGGTGTAAAATTCTTTCGGAGTTTTGATCTTTCGAGCTACTGTTATTCATGATCTTGACGAAACTTGTAATTTCCGAACATTAAAATTAGGAAACAGTCGGAGCATTGAAATTTCAAAATTGACGTAAAATCACTTCTTAATAAATAGAAATTTCTCAAATAATTCGTCGATTTATCGAAAATTTTGAAACTTCTAAAACGTCCAAAGGCGAATTATTTTGACGGTTTTCAGATTTTCGGAATTTTGGTTTTTCGTGTAAATTCTTTCGGAGTTTTGAGCGTTCTGATCATTCAAAGGTCGGAATTTTAACCCGACCCTTTTCAAACGGAATATTAACGCGCGATTATTTGAAATCCAGGCAAAATCGATGGCAACGTGAGCCTGGAGGGTGTGATAATATTCACGCGCCACGGTGATCGGGGTCCCCTGGCCCACGTGCGCAACATAAGTGCCGTTAATTGCGCCGGTGACTTCAGCTCGTCGCCCGAGCTCGACAATTTACATCAGGCGTATCAGACCTTTCTGCAAAACGTCACCAGCCACGCCAGGGCAGCTTGGGCCCAATTTTTGGGCCCTTTTCACAATTTTCCGTTGTTACCGGAAGTCGCGAGGGATTGCAAAATTGGCCAATTGACGTCCCTCGGTGTTGGCCAAGTACTGAAGATCGGATCGTTGCTGCGTAACGCGTATCTTCAGAAATTGAATCTCGCGAATGGCACGATATCGAGCAAAGACGTTACGGCTTACAGTACACCGATGCGCCGTACCGTGCAGAGCGGTGTTGCATTCTTGTACGCCTTGTTGGAAAACGAGAGTCTACAGAATCTCGCGAAATTCACTTTTCGTGAGAGTCAGAGTTACGTTTTTTGCAACACTGATTGCGCGTGTCCGGCCGCCGAACGTTACGGAAGAGAATACAGCAAGGTCAGTTTTACATCCTATTAAGGGGTAAGGCCACTGTAACGGCCCAAAAAAAAAGGTTTTTTCACTAATTTTTTGCTCCCGAAATTGAAGGTATTTGAAAAAAAACTTTTAATGGTGTTATCGGGCATACATTAAACTTTATTATAAAATTTTTTTACAGTAAAAAAAAAACAAAATGGCGGTTCCACAGCTATCTTCCCGGGACATGTTTTGCTTCCAGGGCTCCGCGGCACGCAGCACCACTGGTGCACTTTTGAATCTAGAACAAAAAAAAACCATTAATCTAGAGGGCTATAGCTAGAGAATGTCGATCGGATTTTAAAAAGTATCAATTTTTGTGGATTTGGCGTGCGTTTGAAAAAAAAAATTGATTTTTGACGAAAAAAACGGCAAGTTTTTTGTTAATAAAAAATCAATAAATAAAGTTCTTGAAAATTCCGATCGACATTCTCAAGATAATGTAAATGTTCACATCTGGTTAAAATTTCAAGTAAAAAAAATGAAAATTGTTCGAGTTATGCTGCGTGCCATTTTGAAAAACCATGTTTCGAGAAAAACGCGTTTAAAGTTTTGCGAATAGTTTTTTATTGGAAAAAATTTAAAAAAGAAGTTAAAAGGATTCAAACTATTTTTAAACTAGAGGGTTTAAACTATTTTTTAAGCCAATAAAAAAAAATCGATTTTTCAAAAAATTTACAGTGGCCTTACCCCTTAAGGCGTTACCCCCACTTGTAGCGCAAAAAAAGGCCTTTTTCGTGAATTTTTTTAAAGAAAACTACAAAACTTTTTTAATCGATCAATATACCATCTTAAAGAACACATCTTGAAGAACTTTCAGTAATTTTTTTATTGAAAAATATTACATTGTTTAGTGGCAAATGGCCGCCAATGAAATAATGTTTTTATATACACGGTTTGCGGTGACCAACATTGCGGCGAAGTGGATCATCTGAAAAAAAAAATGCGGATGGATTTAGTCAAATATAAGTATAAACTAGTCTCTAATCGAAGGATTTTAAAAAATATTCATTTTTCACAAAATGGCGGACGGTCAAAGTTAATGGTTCGATTTTAACGAAAAAAAAAACGGCCGTTTTTTGGCTATAAAACGGCCATTTTTTTTCGAAAAAAAAAATCGAACGATTAAAGACTACATTTTTATGTATTAAATAAGCCTGCAAAATTTCAAGAAAATCGGTTCATTAGTGTTCGAGTAATCTTGGTCACCGACTTCAGAACTGCCATTTTGAGAAAAACGCGTTTAAAGTTTCAATTTCCGGTCGTTTACACAACAGATTCTTCTCTTTCAATGCTCATATCTCAGTCAATTTTGTTCGGATCGACTTGAAATTTTCAGGACATATTCTCAGATGCTTATACTTCAAAAAAATGCAATAGAAAATCGATTTTTTCAAAATCGCAAGTGGGGGTAACCCCTTAAAAAAACAAAAAGGTCTTCCTACTATTACGAGAGTATTCCCAAAAGTAAGGTCTCCGATTTGTCACAAATATTCGTTTTGAGGATACATTCTATACACTCTGCATAGAAAGCCAAATTTTAGTCGATTTTCATGATTTTTTTTAGGATAAGTTATGTACATATCTTTTTAGGGTCACAGGCACCTTTTGTTACGTAAGTCTAGTTTTCAAAACGATTTTTGTTGCTTGAAAAAACTAGTTTAGAATTGGGTGGGGAGAGGGCATTTTTCAACCAATCACAGGCATTCGGCATGTCGCAGCTGCCCCCACTCTACTACAACTGTGAGTGGGGGTAGCAGCAATGGAGTGGGGGTAGCGTTAGTTTCGTGTGCCATCCAGCTAACTCAGACCCATATACCCAGCCTACCTCAACAAACATATACAGTTTTGAAAGCATTTTCAATGATAAAATCATGAAAATCAGCAAATTTGTTCCTCGCCTAACGGTATCTCTTACTCTCACTTTAGACGCTAAAGAAAAGGCTATTTTCATGAATTTTTTGATAGGTTTGTATTATAGATATTGATATAAACGTTTTTACACTTAATAAATACACTTTCGAAATACATTGAAAATTGTTTTTTGTTTTTAATTTAAGGGGTGATATACACCTAGGAGCCGGAAAAAGGTCATTTTTGTGAATTTTTTCAAGGAAAACTATTTGAAATTTCGGATTGGGGTTTTAATTATCTAAAAGTATATACATTCAAAAAAATGTTTAATTTTCGTTATTTAAAAATATTTAAAATATACAAGGATATTGTATGATCCTTGGAGCGTCGTAAAAAAATCTGCGTATACGGTACCCACTGGCGTCTCTTCAAAAATCATCTGAAAAAAAAAACAAAAAGATTATTGAATTAGATACTACAATCGTCATACTTGTCACAGTACTATAATCGTACTTGTCATAGCCGATTTTGAAAATATCGACTTATGACAAAATGGCGGACGTTTGAACATAAATAATGATTTTTGGGCCAAAAATTAGTTATTATTTTGCCTATAAAACAAAACCTAAGTAACGGAAAAAAAACCTATGACAAGTACTAGAGAATGGTGTATAGAATAACCACAAAAAACCTCAAGGCAATCGGTTCATTGGTTTTCGAGAAATTTTGGGTACCGATTTGAAAAACGTGGTTTTAAGAAAAACGCGTTTGAAAATTTGCTTGAAAGGAATATATCATGTTTAAAATTAAATATGTAAAATTTGTTTGAAAGGAATATATCATGAAATTTGTCAACGTACATGGAATCATCGATACCAGGCCCATAGTGTAGGTCTTCTACGGTCGACGGAACGTTCATAGCTTCTAAATCCTCGACCTCGACCATGTAGGTGTATATCTCTCTTTAAGTCACTATTTACAGACGAAAATGGTAGTTCAAAAAATATCCTTAAAAAATGTAGGCCTGCGCTGTTGATGAAACCTCGAAGATGGATCATCCGAAACAAAAAAAAATCAAACGGTTTTAGATTTAGTATGTTAATGGCTATAGCGCATATCATACGATTTTTGATATATGCAAAAATAACAAAATGGCGGATATTTTTCGAAAAAAAAACACCTGTTTTCTTCATCATTTTTGGCAAAAAATAGTAGTTAATGTCAAAATTTAAAAAATCCTTGATATGCGCTATAACTATAGTTCTAAAGAATATGTGGTTGAAATTTCATAAGGATCGGTGCAGTAGTTTCGAAGTTTTTATCAACAAGCCGTCGAAAAACGTTGTTTCGAGAAAAACGCGTTTAATGTTTGTTTGGGTTTCATAAATAAATTTAAAAATTTTCAAATGTATTTCGAAAGTGTGTTTGTTAAGGGGGAATATACCTTTGTGGGGGCAAAATCAAGGGTCATTTTTGACAATTTATTTAGGACAAACAAAACAATATTTTTAAATTCGGTTCTTTTTTACATGTTAGTCAAGTCTTAAAGTAAAAGAATTTTTTTTTCAATTTTGAAACGAAATGACGGCGCAGTAGTCGATGAAAGAAAACTCCTGTTTCATAGTCCTCTACGGGCGTATTAGCACAGGTCACAATTTTCAAGCTAGAACAAAAACGATAAATATTTTGAAAGTAGAAGTTATAAAAAACTACTCCAGTACGTAAGGGTTTTTCAAAACATTGATTTTTTTTAAATGGCGTCAATATGAAAAAAAAAATCGGTCGAATATCGAACATAAATTTTTTTAATTTCAACATATCGAAAAAATCCTACGTACTGGACTAGAAAATGTTTTCAAGAAGCTACAGTTAAAATTTCAAGTCAGTCGATTGCAAACTCGAGGCGCTACGCATACGCCCGTGTCTAAAAACATAGTTTCGGGAAAAACGCGTTTAAAGTTTTAAGTACTGTAAAATGATGGAAATTTCGTGCTTACCTTTAATCGGCGATGCCTGGACCATATAATTGTCCTTCCAATTCAACATTCTCTTGCTCTTCTTCTTTTCTGGAAGATGTAGGAAAAAATGCAAAAAAAATTACAAAGGTAGATTCCCCCTTAAGTGTAACAACTTCATTATCAATATCTATAATATAAACCAATCAAAAAAATTCACGAAAAAAGTATTTTTTAGCGTGTGTAGTGAAAAGACCCCTTAACGCGACCCTCGCTTGGAACCTTTCTTCCACAGGAACTTTCCGAACACTTGAAGGCCCATCCAGCGGTTGCGGATCTAATAAGGCAAACGTCGAAGATAGTCTTCGAGATGCCTGAGCACTCGTCCACGATGGATCCCAATCTGCTGAAGGACGCTCTTCTCGCGTACGTCTGTCACGGTGGTGCATTGCCCTGCGTGACAGCGGACAAACAACGTCTGTGCGTAAAGGCCGATGACGTCGCGGCCTTGTTCGCTTACATCGACTGGGAACAACAGCAGTCCGTCAACAGTTCGAATCTTCGCAAATTTGCGCTTCTCCGAGCATACGGTATGCTGCGCACGGTGGTCTCCCACATGCTCCAAATAGTCTCGGAATCGAGGCCAAAGGTGACCCTTTTCTCGGCTCACGACGTCACCCTCGAGTATCTCGCGTTCGCTCTGGGTGTCCTCTCCGAGCGTGTCATCATGCCACCCTACGCGTCGCGCTTCGTAATCGAAGTCTACAAAGCTAATCCCCGCAACGAAAATCGCGTAGCGAGCGATTTTTATTATCGCGTTCTACTGAACGGACACGACCTCACGAGGACGATATCGTTCTGTCGCAATGCAAATTCGTACAGCGCGACGTATTACGAGGCCAATGAGGAGGGCGAGACCACGAGGCGCGAGACGATACTCTGCCCTATCGAGGCCATCATACGACAATTGCACGACGATTACTTCTTGCCCTTCAATGCTACCAATTTCAAAGACGCCTGCGCCATTCGTTGACACGTTTTCTTTCCTTTTTTCTTTCTCATCGCGCTCTAAAGCACATTGTATTCTTCCTCTGCAACTTTCATTCGAGACTATTGACACTGCCCTCCAACCCTGGAATGAGAGTCGAGGTCCAGCATTCGAGGCAAGAAACCATTGAAGGGTCGAGCCTTTTAGCCGTGGAGGCTCTTTCTTTTTGTAGACTGATGACGGGAAATATTAAAATGGAGGCAATTTGGAGATTTTTCTGAACTTGTTGCTGGAAGATAATGTCAAAGTGTGGAATATTTGGGATTTGTTTCTTGAATTGAGCTGGCAGCCAAAGGGACGATAGCCGCGTTCAGACTGGCCGAGGCAAGAACCGAGGTAGCTTCGCGCGGCACCGCCTCGTACTATGGGGACGTGCCTCGCTCCGACCTCTCAGAACGAGGATGCCGCCAGCGCGGCAACCTGCGAGGCAACGAGCGAGGCAACGAGCGAGGCAACGTGCGCGCCAACGAGCGAGGCAACGTGCGCGGCAACGAGCGAGGCAACGTGCGCGGCAACGAACGAGGCAACGTGCGCAGCAACGAGCGAGGCAACGTGCGTGGCAACGAGCGAGGCAACGTGCGCGGCAACGAGCGAGGCAACGAGCGAGGCAACGAGCGAGGCAACGAGCGAGGCAACGAGCGAGGCAACGAGCGAGGCAACGAGCGAGGCAACGAGCGAGGCAACGAGCGAGGCAACGAGCGAGGCAACGAGCGAGGCAACGTGCGAGGCAACGAGCGAGGCAACGTGCGAGGCAACGAGCGAGGCAACGTGCGAGGCAACGAGCGAGGCAACGAGCGAGGCAACGAGCGAGGCAACGAGCGAGGCAACGAGCGAGGCAACGAGCGAGGCAACGAGCGAGGCAACGAGCGAGGCAACGAGCGAGGCAACGAGCGAGGCAACGAGCGAGGCAACGAGCGAGGCAACGAGCGAGGCAACGAGCGAGGCAACGAGCGAGGCAACGAGCGAGGCGAGAACCGCGGCAGCTCCGCGCGGCGCCGCCTCGGACTATGTGGACGTACCTCGCTCTGACCTCTCAGACCGAGGCTGCCGCGAGCGAGGCACGTCCACGTAGTCCAAGGCAGTGCCACGCGAAGCTGCCTCGGGCAGTCTAGGCGCGGCTGATTACCGCAGGTCGTTTGGTCGGGGATAAGGACAATTATTTCAATGAGATTCTACTGTACGAGAATATTTTTCTATTAACACTGGTTTGCGGACTTTCTTGTATGTGCAGGGGGACTCGCAACCACGAGGGTTGCCTCGGTGAACGTACAGACTGTGGCGTTGCATGCAAAACACTCTTTTCAACGGGCTACACCTAACTCGTGGCCGGACAGAAGAATTTTTGTGAATTTTTTCTGGAACAACCTGTGCAGGTTTTTGTTTTTTTTTTAAGAGAATGGTTGTAAGTATCTTTTACAATGTTCGTATTGAAAATATTTATAAATGAGATAGATACAATGGTTTGTGCGGAGCGCTGTTTGAAAAATGTCCTTCGCGGTGACCACTGTCGCTCGGAAACAAATCATCCGAAATTAAACCAATCAAATGCATTTGGTAACTGCATGAAATGATCTAGTGCTTGGACAAAGGATTTAAGGTGGGATATCCATTTGGACGGAAAAAATTAAGCAATTTTGAAGGATTTTTAGGAGGATTTTTTTATCAAACTGATTTTTTTAGGATTTTTTTATCAAACTGTAGGAGTACTTTAATAGCATATTTAAGTATACGAAACAATTTTTTGTTTCATTCATCATCATAATGGCCGAGCTGTGGCAGAGTGTTGCCGCGGGCGTTGCGAATCGGCGTGTACTCTAACTTTCCGTAGACTTCGATTTGCCAAAAAATTCCATTTTTTAAAGTTAGAAGTTGTATAGATTCTATTTGACAGTAATTAAAATTTAAAAAATGCCAATTTAAGCGAATGGCACGTATTTACAACAAAAAATCAACATTTCACGCAAAATTACTGTAAAATTTGGATTGAAAAAGTTGTTTTTTTTTTTTTTCAATTTTCCAAAAACAATTCTTGTCGAGTCGAAGGTAGTAATATTATCAATATTTCTACCAATCTTCAACTTAATCGGCTCAATAGTTTTTGACCACTCCTGCACGCCAATTTCGAAAATGCACTTTTAAGAAAAACGCCCTTAAAGTGTACATAGAATTTCAACTAAATAGCACTAGGTACTCGTCACGACTGATTACTTAGGTCATCTGTAACCAAGTAATTAAATTGACAATTACAGTAGTAATTGTAATTGTTAATTGTTAATTTCATTACTTTTTGTCCATCTCTGCCTGCCCCGCTACGCTCTCGCTTCTACCTGAGGCGGGCGCTCCGAATCCGAGCGGTGAGGCACAGCGTTGACGGGCTGTCACGTTTGAAGTTATTCGAACTGAGCTTTGAAACTGGGAAAATATTCTACATATATAGTTCTATCGTTTAAAGAGAAAAACAAAGAAATCGATCTTTTATTGTCCATGTATATCCCGCCTTAATAGAACATTGATTTTTGAAAAAACGGCCACAGTCCACAGTGAAAGTACCGATTTTCGGTGTAAAAAACAATCCATGTTCGTTGATAAAAAAAACTATGCCCCGAAAATAAAATTCATTCTTCCACCACTGCTTTTTGACATGTTAAAGAAGCTTGTTAAATTATAACGGAATTCCGAATGGAACGACTTGAGGTTTTGCAGAGAATACGTTCGAAATGTTATATTTTGCGAATTGGTCGAAAACCAAAAAACCATATTTAAAAAAATTGCAACTAGTTGTAAGCCCTTGAACAAAAGTGTTTTGTTCGCAATGGCACAGCCTACATGCTCACCATAGGGAACAGTTGTCGATCACCATGTATATACAGGGTGTCCCTCTTATCTCTGCCACCTGAAATAACTCGGTAATTATCGACGTCACAAAAAAATGTTCCAGACCAAAGTTGTACGGTGTAAAGGGGACCATCAAATGCGATCAATTTTTTTCCCCGTGGAGGCGCTGACCCACACTGAAGATCACCTCCACTGTTTTTCAGGAATGGTACATTTTTTTCAACCACCTTGTGGAGCATCTCAAGCCGCATAAAAAACATTAGGAGGTCAAAGTCATTCAAGGTCATTCACAGTCAGTATCGATTATACAAATCTTAATATCTCGGATCACTACCAACTATTTGGTAGTGATCCGAGATATTTAGATTTGTATTTCATTTTCATAGGTGACCTTGAATGACCTTGAACGACTTTGACCCCCTAATGTTTTTTATGCGGCTTGAGGTGCTCCAAAGATGGTTGAAAAAAATGTACCATTCCATTTAAAAAAAATGGAGGTGACCTTCACTGTGCGTCAGCGGCTTAGACGAAATAAAAAAAAATAGTCGTATTTAATGGCCCACTTCGCACCGTACAACTTTTGTCTGGAACATTTTTTTGTGACGTCGATTATTACCGAGTTATTTCGTCGTGGCAGAGATAAGAGGGACACCCTGTATATCAGTGTAGGCAGACCGAACCCCGATCCTTCGCATTTGTTACGAAAAAATAGCTTTAAAAAATCATCGAACTCGCACAGCGCTTCATTATCGTCGAATATTGAATATAGATACCTTTTAAATACTGTATGTACATATATGTACGTGTGTGTGTATATATATATGTACTGGGCTACGGGTTATTGGTCACGATCCCGTGGAAGGATTGTAGGACATCATTTTCCACCACCAAATAACACAGTAAGGCTCTAAGCAAAAGTGAACCATTTTCGAGATATTATTTTTGTTGTTTTTTAAAAATGAGCATCTTTAAAAATTAATTAAAAAAAAACTGTTGTACGAAATCAAACTTTTTTATTATTCGTACTTTGAGGACACAGTAACAAAGAATTATTGACAATGAAATAAAAATAATTATAAAACTTGTAAAATTTTCGATCACTAAATTTTTTTTTGCAGGTCATGCTTATTTTATTGTTAATAATTCTTCGTCACCGTGTCCTTAAGCTACATATGATTAAAAAGTTTGATTCCATATAACAGTTTTTTAAATTTTTCAAACGTGCCTGCCTCTCAGTTGAAAAAAAATAATATTTCGAAAATGGTTCACTATTGCAAAAAGCATTGGTGGGTCATTAAATAATGGAAAACATGTCGTACAACCCTTTCACGGGATCGTGACCAATAACCAGTGGCCCTGTACATACTCACATATACACCTTGACGAAGAGCCTTAAAGAACTTGTAAAACTCCCTAAAAGTAGCGGAAAAAAAAACTGTTGAGAGTATGCCTAGATACTCGCCGATATATTTTATCATACGATTGTATATGTATATATGTAAATACAAGTAAACACGCGACAAGAGATACTCGTAGAGCCGAAAAAGAAAATTATTCTTCGGTTCCATACGACGTGTATTAGGAACTTAAAGAAATTCTTCGTTTTGAAAATACATAGACATTATCCCATATATAAATAAATCCGAAACCTTTACCACGTTCCTTTCGCGCCTGGAATTATTTATACGCGCAAAAGTAACAACGATCTGATGAAATTTTATACTTAGATATAGCACCCATCCCAACGCGGCTGTCGCGTACGAAAGGTCGTAGAAATTATTCCAGTATACTTCTTCCACGATAATTTTGCCACATTTATGTCAAATCGATGAAATTGTTCCGTCGCCAAATTTAGCCGAATGAAAATGTCACGTGGCGATTAATCCGAAGCCACGAGACTTTTTGCGATAGCCCGACGACGCGCGGCTCTTTTGCTCTTCTCTTGGAGGAGAAACGTGCCGATCCTTTTGCGAGCGAATTTATTTCGCCGAAATGCCCTTCGGTATGTAGATGATTTTTTTTTTTCATGAAATAAAGAAAAATAATCCTTTGAGATGATGACCATTTTTCAAAAATTATTTATTTCGTCAGAAGCCATTTTACTTTTGTCTGAAACATATTTGAGCACTATCGACAGGTTCCAAAATATTCTGAGGGGACGATTTAAATGGAACATCCTAAAAATATATCTATTAGGTAGTTGGCCCAGTAATCGTCACCTTGAGCGAATCGCTCGACTTTGCAAATGTATATAGCTCAAGGCGGAAAGTGAGTAGAAGTTATTTTAAGTCATTCTTAATCAGTCTTTTATTACGAAGAATAAATAAAAGTTGGTAATAATAAAAATAAATAAATAAATAATGTATAAAATGTTGTTTTTAATATTTTCATATTTTAATAATAATATATAAAATATTATATAATAAATATTATATATAATAGTATAAATAAATAAATAATATATAAAATATTATAAATAAATAAATAAATGAAAATAAATCAAAGTTGGTCCAATAATCGCCGTGTGAACGTCCTACTAATCGTCACATGCGTTCAAACTACTGCAACTAATTGTGCAACGGTCCATAGGCCTTTGTTGACCCTTTTTGCTCTTTATTTTCACACTTGACAAACAATTTAAGGGGGAGATACCTTAAGGCGAGGAGAAAAATGCTGTTTTTTATTATTTTATTTTTGAGGGGTTAGGCCACAGTAACGGGTGTAAAATCATTTGCGAATTTAACAATGTTTTTTCGTATGAAAAAGTGATTCACTCATAAAATTAATTACACATCTATTTAGTATGAATATCAAGGTGTTAGAATTTTTTTTCTATGTACAAAACCGCCGACTACTAATATTTTCTTTTGTTATCTTTTTTTAGACGTTCCGCGGCGCGACATTTAGCATCCATAATTTTTTGCCTAGAACAAAAAACAAAAATTCTCGTCAATCTACATTAGAATACCTAGAGAAGTACGTACGGAATTAAAAAAATATTGTTTTATTCAAAAGTTGTAGGTATTTGAACTTAAGAAATAAATTTTCAGTGAAAAATTTCGTCATAACTGCTCATAAAATGAAAAGTTTCCGTTCAATCAGAAATTCCATATGTACTTCTCTGCGAAATGCCATTTGGAACATATCTTTTAAGTTTGAAGTAAATCGAGTGAAAACTGTTGAAGTTATTTGTCACGCCAATTGGAAAAAAGCTGTTTCGAGAAGTTTCGAGTAGTCGGCCGTTTTGTACATAGAAAAAAAAATATATATATATATATATATTTTCTAACAGCTTCATATTCATACTACATAGATGTGTAATAACCCCTTCGCAGTCTGGCGAAAATTATATTTTCGTGCCACTTTTGTGTTGGAAAAAAATCTTCGCAGATTAACCCTAAAATCTCAGTGTGAAGGTTTTTAGGGTTGCTGAATCTGAATCTGAAATCGCATTTCCAAAATTAAAAATGGCGGGTCCAATATCGCGGACGCAAATTTTTAAAATGGTTGGATTCCAACGAAAATGTCATAATTCATCATATTGTATCCAAGCGTCAGATACTTGAAGTTAGGACTCAAATTCGAAATTCCCGACCACAAACATCCTAAAGATACAAATTTTTGTCGAAATCCAACTTGTCGAATTTGCGTCTGTCATATTGGATCCGCAATTTTGAATTTTGGAAATCCGATTTCAAATTCGGTTTCAGCGACCTCAAAAACCATACGGTATCTACTTTCGTCGGAATCGAACCATTTTTCGAATTTGCATCCGCCATTTTGGATCCGCCATTTTGAATTTTGGAAATCCGATTTCAAATTCGGTTTCAGCGACCTCAAAAACCATACGGTACCTACTTTCGTCGGAATCGAACCATTTTTCGAATTTCCATCCGCCATATTGGACCCGCCATTTTGAATTTTGGAAATCCGATTTCAAATTCGGTTTCAGCGATCTCAAGAACCCTCAAACCCTCACTTTCGTCGGAATCGAACCATTTTTCGAATTTGCATCCGCCATTTTGAATTTTGGAAATCTGATTTCAAATTCGGATTCAGCGACCTCAAAACTCATGATCTACCAAATTATAGTCAAATCGCTGTGGTAGAAATATGTTTTTTTTCTTCAAATGCCCACATGTGTATCATGAGACAAAAATGGCACGACTTTTTTTTGCCCATATGTGTGTCACTGACAGTCATTTTATGAGTGAATCACTCTTTCAGACGAAAAAAAATTGTTATATTCGCACATGATTTTATACCCGTTACTGTGGCCCAAGGTTTTAATAAATACACTTCCGAAATGCATTTTTGAACATTTATTTATTTATTTAAGTCACTATTTATAGACGAAAAGGGTAGTTAAAAAAAAGTCCTAAAAAAATGGTAGGTCTGCGCTGTTGATGAAATCTCGGAGATGGATCATCCGAAACAAAAGAATCAAACGGTTTTAGATTCAGTAAGATAATGGCTATAGCGCATATAGTACGATTTTTTGCATATGCCAAAATAACTAAATAGCGGACATTTTTCGAAAAAAACAAAAAAACGTGTTTTTTCACCGTTTTTGGCAAAAAATAGTGAATATCAAAATTTAAGAAAACCCTTGATAGTGCGCTATAGCTATAGTTGTAAAGGATATGTGGTTAAAATTTCATAAGGATCGGTTCGGTAGTTTCGAAGATTTCATCAACAAGCTTTCATCAACAACAAGAAGATTTCATCAACAACCGTCGAAAAAACGGTGTTTCGAGAAAAACGCGTTTAAAGTTTGTTTAGGTTACATAAAGACATGAAAAATATGTTATGTATTTCAAAAGTGGATTTATGAAGTGTAAAAACTTGTATATCAATGTCTATGATATAATATAAAGTGAGAAGATCCCTTAAGGGAATGATAGGTCACCTGGTTAGGAACATATCTAACCTAAGTTACTTAGTCCAAAGTCTGAGGATTTCGAGTTATCACGGTAAGTGTGATTTTTGGAAAATTTCCCAATATTAGGTACCAAATCGCCGAAAGGACGCTGCACGACAAGGCTCAGCCCCACGTTGCATCGAAAGACAAGCCATTCTTTCGACGTATGATTCAGGTTCTGCCCAAGAGCTCGGAGAGAACAGTAACATCCGACTGTAAATACTCTAATTGATGTAAACAAGTTTTTACAAAATAAATGCTTAAGGGAGACTTTGTCCTTGGAGTGCCATATTTCAGGTGTTTACATTTTATTTTTTTCAAAGGAAACGAGTAAAGCTTTTTGAGTGCGGTTTTTTTCTTGCTTTTATTCATGATATACAGAACGTTAAAAAAAATTTTCTTTTTTTTAAATCAAAATGCGGCCGTTGCAGCTCCGCGAAAACAGGTCCTCAAATCGCGGGAGGTAAACGGTTGACATCACTTTGTTTGACACTCTTTGTTGATCTGAAACACAAATTCAAAGCATATTATCAATCTGTGACCCTTTGGTCATGGAATGACGGATGGGTTTTTCGTTTAGTACAAATTTCGGAAAATGGCGGCAATTAAAAAAAAATCGAATTTTCGCGTTTTATTTCGCATAAAAAGATAAATAATAAATGCAAAAATGTATCTATCGAAAAAACGATCCGTCATTCCGTGAAGACATATTTTCCGAGTATGCTCTCCAAATTTCAGGTCGATATGTTAATTACAGCGGTCAGGAGAATGTCAGCCATTTTTAAAAACGTGTTTTCGAGAAAAACGCGTTTAAAGTTTTGCAATGTGTTTACACAAATGTGTTTATAATTACCGCTAATAGGCAATGCCTGGTCCATAGAGGCATCCCTCCTCTTCTTCTAGCTGCTCATGTTGAGCCGCTAACATTTTCCAGGACATCTTCAAGGACAAAGTCTCCCTTGAGAAACTTTGAAAAAACAGCGGCTTTCAACGCAACCTCCCAATTCCCAGGATTAATCATGACCCTGTCACGCAACATTGAACTTGCGAGAAAAGACAGGCTCTTCAACTTCTGTGAAAAAATCGTTGAAGGAGAAAACATATAAACCTGAGTATGGAAATACAATACACTTTTTATTCTCATTCGTAAGGGTAACATTTTTCATCACAATATAAAAGAGAAAACACGCAATTGGAAGCGACAAACACTCCCGATAATAATAAATACCTAAAAACACGTACACTATTTAAGATTTACAAGGCACGTATTCGTATGATTCATTTATAATTAAAAACAAAAATCCCGACGCAGTTATCGTTTTTCGTGACGAGGACGAGAAAAGGAAAAATTGTATATGAACTTTGGTGAAATTTGTGCGCAAGGAAGAACGTCTTCGCTGACTCGACTCGACACTGTGTCTGTGCGCGACGATTATCGGTATAAAAGTCATGATAAAAACAAAACCAAGCTATTCTCTTGGCTATTCGAACATTTACAAACGAAAAACAAATTATCAGCTTACGTCTCTACGCGATATAACTCAAGTATCTTACACGTTTGTCCTATCGTCAGTCAATTTGCAATTTTCGATTCTTGCCTCGTTTCATTTTTCTTCTTCTTAGTCCTTGGCCTTCGCGAGTTTTTCGCTGAAGTTTGGAACTGTATATATATATATCTCTATAAATATGTCTTAATGGCAACAGAGTGAGCGATCGAAGGATGAGGGAATCGAAGATTCCATTTTGGGCGCAGCACATTCGGCCTATACCTAATCTTAAAAACGCGACGCGTATCAATTTCACGTGGTAATTTTTCATAGTCTTTTTTTTCGTATAGTGATTTTGGTCGATTCGCAGCGGGCGAATAATGATTTCGGTGGGAGGCTTACGCCTCCGAGTCCGGGATGGCTAGTCCCAGTCTTTGCTGTATGTCCATGAAACGATCCAGATAGTGCTCCAGCGGGAAACCACTGTCGAAACGTAGAAATAATACGATTATTGGCGATAAGGAATCTGATGGAATTTCGCCTTGAGGCTGTGGAAATTCCGCTACAAATGTTATTCGGGTTTGAGCAATCTCCGATGAAAAGTTCCAGGTATCTCTCTCGCCCGCGTCACGGGAGTTTTGTTGTTTGGGTTTGTATATGAGGTATTCCGAGTGTTTTCGAACGGCCTAAAAGCCTGACCATCTTCAATCTTTTTCAAAGTTGGTCATGTTTTTGTATAATTTATTTTGAGTACGTGGCATTTTTTTCAGATTTTTATCGGCTCGCTAACCTGGCTAACTCGGAGATATAAGCTTTTACACGTGATAAAATTTCAAACGATCGTATCGTAATGATAGTACAGTGGTGCTGTATATTGGAATCGGAAAAAATTAGAAGGCTAGTTTTTTGACAGGTGATTTTGTAGGTGCCACGGGTGCTGAAACCAAGTTTGCCTAAAAATCGGGGGGTAGGGTTTTTTAGGGGATGGGGGTGGTTAAATGCCAAACTACAACCCCCACGAGGTCGGCGCCGGGAGACAAAATGTACAGAAAAATCCGGGTTTTATTTTTGTTCATAGCACCGAAGTCGTGGAAGTTCATTTTGGGGGTGAAAAAGTGGGGTGAAATTTTGAAAAATCAGTTTTCATTCGATAACTCTTCAGGACAAATTCATACAATTTTTGTTCAAATGGAAACATTGTAGCCCTTGAAAAGACGCGTCGATCGAGTATTCGATCAACCCTCTCCAATAATATCTTCACCCCCAAAAGAATTGTTGAAGAATTAACAAAAAAATTGTTTATTGAATAACTCAAAAACAATCGATTTTTCGGGGATGTTTCAAATGTACGAAATGTAGAGAATAATTTTCTCTATATTTTCGTTCCTATGCACAACTTTTGAATTTTGCTTTTTCGAACCCATCTCAGGGGTTGAAAATTCCAAATAAAATTCTGGGAAAACTATTGACCGAAACTAAAGAGATACGAGTTTGGCGCTGTCGACACAAATGTAGCTGAGGGTTCAAGCTACAAATTCTTCCACGGCGGCGAATTCGTGCCGTCAATAGTTTTCCCAGAATTTCATTTTGAATGTTTCACCCCTGAGAGGGGTTGGAAAATCAAAATTCAAGGGTGCTCCATAGCAACGAAAATATGGAGAAAATTATTCTATACATTTCGTACATTTGAACCATACTCGAAAAACCAATTGTTTTTTAGTTATTCAATAAACTATTTTCTTTTTGTTTTTTAACCATTTTTTGGGGGTGAAAATATTATCGGAGAGTGATGATCGAATACTCGATCGACGCGTCTTTTCAAGGGCTGCAACATTCCCATTTGAACAAAAAACGTAGGATTTTTTTCTAAAGAGTTATTGAATTAAAACCGATTTTTCAAAATTTCACCCCACTTTTTCACCCTCAAAATGAACTTTCACGACTTCGGCGCTGTGGACAAAACTAAAGCCCGGATTTTTCTGAACATTTTGTCTCACGACGCCGACTTCGTAGTTGTAGTTTGGTTGTAGTTTGGCATTAATCCACCCCCATCTCCTTTCATCCCCTAAAAAAGAACCCTACACACCGATTTGTAGACAAATTTAGATTTAGCACCCGCGGCACTTACAAAATCACCTGTCAAAAAACTAGCCTTCTTCTAATTTTCTCCGATTCCGGGTTTTTTCAGCGACAGCACGACTGTACTATGATCTTCTCGTCGTACGAAAAAATATCCTCTACAAAAAAAGGTGCGTTTTTCTATGAACTATTTTGAAAAAAAGTTTCAAAATCTTCCAAGTACTACAACACAAAAAAAAGTCTTTAATTTTTTAATTTTTTAACCCCAATGACTAGATAGATTCTGCTGAAATTTACACTGAATTTTCGTTTATTAGTGTAAAACAACATGTGTAAGTTTCATTCTGGGCTGGGCTTGCGTTCAGTTAATATCGTCGTGTTAAATTTAATGGGAAATGGTTTTTGTTGAATAACTCGGCGAATTACATCTTTTAAGTAAAAATGATAATGACTAAACTTGTAGGAAATCGAGTGCTTTACAACTTTGATCATTACAGTTTTTTCCCTACCGTCGATATTTTTCGAATTAAACCTGAAAAAAGGGGCTATTGCATTATCTCGTTTATTTTTAACTTTCACACTTAACGTTTTTAGAATTGCGCTTTGAAACTTTGGGAAAGTATTCTACTTATATAGTTCTGGCGTTTAAGGGGCTATACCAGTGTGACACTTTCAAAAAATCGTTTTTTTCTCCTTTTTCGACAGTTTATACTTTCAAGAATATCATTATCATTTATATCATTTATATCAATATCATTCAATATCAGGGCTGGGCTTGCGTTCAGTTAATATCATCGTCTTAAATGTAATGGCAAATTGTTTTTGTTGAATAACTCAGCGATTTACAATTTTTAAGTAAAAATTGTGATGACTAAACTTGTAGGAAATCGAGTGCTTTACAACTTTGGTCATTACAGTTTTTTCTCTACCATAGATATTTTTCGAATTAAACCTGAAAAAGCGGCTATTGCATTATCTCGTTCATTTTTTACTTTGTTTATTTTTAACTTTCACACTTAAGGTTTTCTAGAATTTCACTTTGAAAGTTTGGGAAAGTATTCTACTTATATAGTTCTGCCGTTTAAGAGGCTATACCAGTGTGAAACTTTCAAAAAATCGATTTTTTTTGCCTTTTTCGACAGTTTATACTTTCAAGAATATCATTATCATTTATATAATTTATATCAATATCATTTTATCTTTCAAAAATCGATAGTTAAATCTTTAAACGCGTTTTTCTCGAAATGAGTTTTTTCAAATTTGCTGACATTATAACTCAAAGAGCAATTATCCGATTGACTTGAAATTTGAACTCTACTCTTCAATATATTTACTCTACAATGACGTAGGATATTTTTGATTGGATGAAAATTGACGATTTGGCATTAAAAAAAAAACGACCATTTTATAGGCAAGAAACCAGACTTTTTTCATAACTACGCCATTTTGTTAGATTTTGATATTTTTCGAAAATCCTACGTCATTGTACAGGAAATACTTCCAGTTTAACATTTTTTCCTTTTTCGGTTTCAGCTACTCAATCGGCCGGAATCATGTCAGCAGTGAAGGAACTTTTTTTTGACGCCTCCAAAGGCAGCGCATAACTCGCTTGGATCTCAATATTTTTCTATAAAAAAATTATGTAATATAGCCAAATATATTCTCAATTTTCCGAAATACTTGAGTACTTTTCCTCCAAAAAATTCCCGAAAATCGCCCAAATTTTCAGCGTTCACACTGGTATACCGCCTTAAAGAAAAAAAAAAAAAAGAAATCGATTTTTTTATCGTTGCAAATGCCTGAATCTGCGAACTTTGGATTTCTTCATTCAGCCGAAATAGCCGATAACGTAGCCTGACGTTTACCCACTGACGCCTATGCGCACTATCCGTAGCGTATAATAAAAAGATTCAGCAGCGATCTATCGATCAAGCCCGTACTCTTGCCGCCTGCAGACAACGTACCTGACGCCTGTTCTGTCTCTAACCGGTGGCGAGTGATTCGTGGCCGTTCTCCGCAGAGGTACGAACGAGCGCTCGTGATTGCCCAAAACCGCGTCAGCGCCGATTCTCCTGCCGGTTCGCCAGCGATGTATCATCCATCTCATCCTGTGTATACTGATAATGACTAGGGCCGCGCATTTGAAGCGAATCTTCGGACTCTTGCGATTGCCGCTGTTCGTCGTGTGGAGTCTCTGCTCGTGCGTCAGCTGCGCGAGGATCGAGAGCGTTCGGTCCTCCGAAAATTGATAACCGCCCACTATGCAGAGCAAGTAACGCTTCTGAAAAGCCAGAGCTTTGCGTCGGCTGTCGACGCGCAAAAATTTTCCGTAGAAATGCTGCAACTGTACGAGACTCGTGTTAGACGTGGGAAAACTTCGGGACGTCAAAGAAACGACCGAAAAAACACAACACTGTGGAACGATAAGGAGGTTCTTAAGCGTCGTAAGGAGAAACTAACCTTTTCCGTAGTTTGAAGATTCACGTCAGGAGTCGCGGGCAATGCGTTGGCCTCGCGAATTCTCTGTGCCAACTGAGATTCGAGGTCCCTCACGCGAGTCGCCAGTTGTTCTTTCTCATGACGCGCCTTCGTTAGTTTCTCGTGGAGCACGTTGTTGTTGCTGGCGAGCGTCTCTATCCGTTCGTGCAACTCCTGAGGAAATTATTGAACGCGTCAGCGCCAAGTTTATTGGCTCGTGCAATGGCGCAGGGTTCGCACAGTTTTCCTTTGACCGCAACGCGCCAGTTTTCGCAACTCTTCTGTTACTTCTGTTACTTTGCTACCGAATGCAACGGTTCGGGTGTCAGAAGGCGCGTTTTAAGGGCGGAGTAAAGTATTAAAATTTTTTTTTTCATTTTTTTTAAATTTCTTAAATGAATGCATAATATATCAAGAATATTGTGTTAAAATTTCAAGTCGATCGGAGTAAAATTGACGAAGTTATGAGTATTTGAGCGTCTATTGCTCCATGCCGTTCTCTTCTCTTCTGCGTTTTTCAAACCGTTTTTCTGAGACTTGTCATATTTGAAGTCCGTGTGCACGATAACTCAAAATCTACTGGACCAACCGCTTTGAAATTTTGCACAGTACTTCTTCACATAATTCACCAGGTATTGTCGAGAGCTTTTTTGTTTTTTTTAATAATTACTAATTTTTCAACAACAAATTAGCCGATTTTTTTAGCGAAAATGGGGTTTTTGAGTCCGAAGTGCTACGAAAAATCGAAAATTCGAAGAAAAAAAATCCTCCCGTCATTACCTCGAGAAACATCTCCTTTAACAAATGCATTTTGATTTTTTTGTTTCAAATGATTCTGTTGCGAGTTATGGTGCACACCGCAAACCAACTTTTTTTCGAGGCGCCTCCGGGGTTTAATTTTCACTCGCTCAATTTTGAATATTTTGCAATGCAAATTTAGGAGAATGTTGTTCAAATGTTACTTTATTATATGTAAATTTTTCAATAAACGAACACTATTCGTTACGCCAAAAAAAAATCTTAAAAACATGCCTTTTTTTCGCCGAATTAACTTTACCCCGCCGTTAATGGTGGCCAAGTCGAGTATATCTTCGATCGGCGAGAAACTCAACCGGAAGTTCATTTCCCACGCATTTTCGGCTTACAGTGTCCCGTGGTAAATGGAAGTGTAGTTTTTTTTTAAATCCCTAAACACCGTAAAATAAAGGTTTTGCCTCGACTTGCGTTTGGTGGAAAAATAACAGAGAAAAGGTCCGACAGTTTTCGGAACTTCTCGCACAAGGAACATCACTTGAGTGTCCGCCGGCGATTTTGTTGAAACTCATATATGTAATAAAGCATTGAAAACTTTTAGGCGCGTCTTTTTTATCTGCGGAAAAACGATTTTAAGGGGGAAACCCACCCCTCAAGTTTTACCGACAAGCAGTTCCATGAAATGTGACAAAAACCAAGGTAAACATTCGGAAGTGTCACTCCCGCTAAAAAGAGGCTGTACATTTTTTTATCAATTTTTTATGATTATAAAACCTTATATCAAGTTACATTTTAATGGCGCATAATGTTTTTAATGCATCAACATTTTTTTGCGTTTGTTTGAGTTTGGTTTGGGGTGTTTGGGTTTGTTTGGCCGTTTAAAGTTTGACTAAAATCAACTAAAATCTTGAAAAAAAATTCGAAACATCGACGAATAAAATTCTTCAAGAAAATATTTATTGGCATTGTTTTTGTTGATGCGCTGCCATAACAATATTAAATATGATGTTTTTTAACTGTAAGGAACCACAGAAAAAAATCAGCTCGATTCTGACAGGAGTGACACTTCCGAATATTTATCAAAACCAAAATTCTTCTAATGTAAAACGATGAAAGTATAGAATAATTGAAAAAAAATCAATTAAGGGGGGGAACGCCATTCTTTGAAGGGTCCTTTGCCGATTTAAAAGCGTTTTTCCGCAGAAAAAAAAAGTCGCTAATAATTTGCAATGCTTCATCACGTATATGAGTTTCAACAAAATCGGAGGCCGACACTTAAGGGGTAAGGCCACAGTAGAATTTTTTAAAAATCGATTTTTTTTCGCTAAAACGGTGCTTCATCATCATAAGAATAAGTTACTGTTCGATTTATAGCAAGACAAATTTTTTTTTCGCCGACTTTGAGTGTATAACGTAAGCCTACCTCTGGCATGGCCATAGAGTATGTAAAACTTTAAACGCGTTTTTCTCGAAACAGCTTTTTTCCAATTGGCATGACAAATAGCTTCAACAATTTTCGCTCGATTTACTTCAAATTTAAAAGTTATGTTTCTAATTGCATTTCGCAGAGAAGTACGTACGGAATTTCTGATTAATCGAAAACTTTTCATTTTATGAGCAATTTTATACGAAATTTTTCACTAAAAATTCATTTCTTAATACCTACTTAATTAAAATACCTACAACTTTTGAATAAAACAATATTTTTTAAATTCCGTACGTACTTCTCTAGGGATTCTAATGTAAATTGACGAGAATTTTCGTTTTTTGTTCTACGTACAAAATTGTGGATGCCGCGGAGCGCCAAAAAAAAGATAAAATAAAATATTAGTAGTCGGCTATTTTGTACATCGAAAAAAAAAACAAATTCTAACAGCTTGATATTCATACTAAATAAATGGGTAATTAATTCGATGAGTGAATCGCTTTTTCATGCGAAAAAAAAATTGTTAAATTCGCACATGATTTTATACCCGTTACTGTGGCCTAACACCTTAAAGTAATCCTATCGCCAGGTTTCAATCGATAGAATTTCATAATTTTTGTTTAAGCTTCACTGAATATATTAATAATCGTCTTTCTAAATTTTCAGGGTAGGTTATCGACCTAATTACAGAGAAAAAAAATATTTAAATCGCGTTTTTGTGAAGGAATTTCGAGACGACATACAAAAACCCAATTTCCGGTTGCTACGAAAGTGTATATAATAGTGGGAATCCGTCGGATTTAAAAAAAATGATCAGATTTACATCCTTAACACTTTTAGTAATTAAATGCTCTTAGAAAAAATTACGCTTATTGACCTAATTTTTATGTAATATCCAGTTTAATTTGAACTTCCGGTATTGGATTTATGACCACTTGCTACGATAAAGAGACGTGACAGCAAGGCAACAGCTGACTGTAGTCCTAACCTCATCTCACTCATTCGAATGTTCGCACATAATTTTTAACCGACATATTTCGCCGACAAATTTTCCACGCTTTTTACCAGTTGTGGCCCGAATACAATGCTTTATATTTCCCGCACTTGACACTATTTTGACAGATCGTCGTTGTCATGGAAGTTAAAGTCGCCTGGTTGAGTAAAAAGAGACGGAGATAGAACCAATGTTGCCAAATATCAAACCTAGAAATACTGCGTGAATCGTTGGAATAACTAATTTTTCATTTTTCTAATTAAATGTGAACATTCATTAAACAGTTTACACATGGAAAATTTTTGGTTATTCCAAATTATTTTTTTTTACATATGTTAAAAATATAAATTGTACAAGTCTCAAGTATGATCAGTGGTATTACTAGTGTTAAGCAATAGGATTACCTTAAGGGGTAAGGCCACTGTAGACATTTTTTTTTCTTAAAAGATGCCTTGATATCTTAAAAATGACATACTCAAAGGATTGAGGTGGGAAAAATGTCTAAATACTTCTATTTTGAATTTTGGCGCAGCCCCTCTCAGTCCGATGCAATCCGTACCGAAAACTTTAAACGCGTTTTTCTCCGAACTACATTTTTCAAGTCGGCCGGCCTCATAACTCGAACAAATCTTGATCGATTGACTTGAAATTTTAACTGTATATTCACAATTACATTCTGCATAGAAGTACGTAGCATTTTCTCGATATATTACATAGTTTTTTTTTATAAACAATTTTCGGGCGATGTTTTTTTGAGAATTTTGAACTTTTATTTAAAAAACGCGCTGCTATTGCAAAAATCAATATATCAAAAAAAACCTACGTACTTTTGTAGCTATTCACATGTATAATCGAAAGAAAAAAATTCTTTCACTGTAAATTCAAAATTGCAGGTGCCATTGGTCCAGCCGCGCGGCTATGAAAAAAGGCTCCTTCGAAGAAAAGCTGTGCAGCCGCCATTTTGTTTTATATTACTTGGAAAAAATAGTTTATACAGTTTATGATATGTACAACAAAGTACCTATTTCAGAATTTTTATTCATTCCATTTTCCCGCTAAAAAAAAATTCCCAAAATATACTTATTTTTTCCCCCGCTACAGTGGCCTTACCCCTTAAAGGGAGACATACACCAAGATGGTCCAAAATATCGATTTAGAAGCTATGAACATTCCGTCGACCGTGGAAGACTTACGCTATGGGCCTGGTATCGATGATTCCATGTAAATTGATAAATTTCATGATTGATTAATTCCCAAAATTTTCAAACGCGTTTTTCTCAAAACCACGTTTTTCAAATCGGTACCCAAAATTTCTCGAAAACCAATGAACCGATTGCCTTGAGGTTTCTTTGTGGTTATTCTATACACCATTATCTAGTACTTGTCATAGGATTTTTTTTCCGTTACATAGTTTTTGTTTTATAGGCAAAATAATAACTAATTTTTCGCCCAAAAATCACTATTTATGTTCAAACGTCCGCCATCTTGTCATAAATCGATATTTTCAAAATCGGCTATGACAAGTACTAGATTATAGTATCTAATTTGATAATATTTTTGGTTTTTTTTTTCAGACGATTTTTGAAGAACCGCCAGTGGGTACCGTATACGCAGATTTTTTTACGACGCTCCAAGGATCATACAATATCCTTGTATATTTTTGATATTTTTAAATAAAGAAAATTCAACATATTTTTGAATGTACAGGGTGTCCCAAAACTCAACGATAATCTGAGACCGGATGAAAGGCCAAGTTATACCAGTTCTGGGAAAAATAAAAAAAAAATCCATATCACTCAGTTCAGCGATAATAGACATTTTAAAAAAAAAGTTGAAATTCTACACGCTTGGTCGCATTTTCAAGTCCTGTGATTACCAATGTCACAATTTCGCTGTGATTTTTTTAATTTCGTGATCTTCATTAACGATGCTATTAATCGCAACTACAAATTAATGCAAAAAACATTGTTAATTTAATAAAATAAGTTAAGTTTTAGTGAGTCATGGTTCACAAATATATTGTTAGTTAACTTTGACACTTCATTTTGAAAAAAAAATGTACTACACTACCCTTGGCAAGTTGTTTCAAAAGATGGCGCATTTAATCAAGATTTCAAAATGGTGCAACACTTGCCACTTTTCTTGCCATAACAAATTTTAGTAACAAAAATTCCTAATGTTGAGTTGTTCTAAATGAGCTCAATTTGAAAAAAATAAGACATAGAATTTTTAATGGCAAGAAAAGTGGCAAGGGTTGCACCATTTTGAAATCTTGATTAAATGCGCCATCTTTTGAAGTAACTATTATTTTTAGTAAAGAGGTAATTGAGTCAGTTAATAACCAATTTTTATTGTAAAAAACATATGTTTTTTACAATAAAAATTGGTTATTAACTGACTCAATTACCTCTTTACTAAAAATAATAATTTTATTTCAGACCAGAAACAAAAAATAACAAATTTTAGTAACAAAAATTCCTAATGTTGAGTTGTTCAAAATGAGCTCAATTTGAAAAAAATAAGAAATAAAATTTTTAATGGCAAGAAAAGTGGCAAGTGTTGCACCATTTTGAAATCTTGATTAAATGCGCCATCTTTTGAAATAACTTGCCAAGGGTAGTGTAGTACATTTTTTTTCAAAATGAAGTGTCAAAGTTAACTAACAATATTTTTGTGAACCATGACTCACTAAAACAACTTATTTTATTAAATTAACAATGTTTTTTGCATTAATTTGTAGTTGCGATTAATAGCATCGTTAATGAAGATCACGAAATTAAAAAAATCACAGCGAAATTGTGACATTGGTAATCACAGGACTTGAAAATGCGACCAAGGGTGTCGAATTTCAACTTTTTTTAAAAAATGTCTATTATCGCTGAACTGAGTGATATGGATTTTTTTTTATTTTTCCCAGAACTGGTATAACTTGGCCTTTCATCCGGTCTCAGATTATCGTTGAGTTTTGGGATACGCTGTATATACTTTTAGATAATTAAAAGCCCAATCCGAAATTTCAAATGGTTTTCCTTGAAAAAATTCACAAAAATGACCTTTTTCCGGCTCCTAGGTTTATATCTCCCCTTAAGTCGTGTTCCTTGCCGGTTATTTTTCCAAAAAATGCAACGATCCCAGTGTCAAATTGCGCGTCTCTATGACGGCGAGGCCGAGAAACTCTTCGACCAGCGATAACTTCAACCGGAAGTTCAACGTTACCCGCGTATAAAAAAAAAAACAATCTTCAACCCATACCTGTATCTTCTGTACAAATTTGGCAGGTACATTTTTCTCCCCGGAGAATCGTTCCTTGCGCAGTTCCTCGGTCAGTTCTATCTCCTTTTTCACGCAAATCCGAAACTCGTTTTGAATATCGTCGATTCTGAGCTTGAGTTGTTCCTCCTCTTCCTTGGCCGCCTCGAGTTTACGCTTGAGTTCGTTCTCGTTGGTGGTGGCGTTTTGTAGCCACTGCGTGAGCTGTGCTCTCTCCTCGTTGGCCTTGGCGAGTTGGGATTTCGTCTGTTTGATATCGGCCTCGAGATCGAGCATGACTTCGCGCGCGTTGCTCATGCCGCGTCTGAGATTCTTGATCTCGGTGTGCTCGTCGGACGTTTGTTGTTGTCTCTTGGCGAGGCCGTCGCTCAGCGTTTTGATCCTCGTTTGCAGCCATTCGCGCTCCTCGTCGCGCCTCTTCAACTGTTCCTCGAGCCTCTTCGTCTCGATCTCGAGATGATCCTTGACGCCTTCCGCTAGTGCGAGAGCGCTCGCCAATTTGTCGACTTCCTCGTTCGCGCACTCGAGTTCTCTCTCGCAACGGGACTTTTCGTGCTCGGCGCTTGCGAGCCGGTCGCGCAATTCCGCATTGTCGCGCTCTTCCTTCTCGTAGAGCTCGGCCATTTTCACGTAACGAGTTTGCTCCGCTCGCAGTTGTTCGGCGAGTGCGTCCGACTCGCCGGCGGTCTTTTGCGACTCGATGCGATCGCGCGCGCTGCTCAGTCGAGTCTCGAGATTCTTGTGCTCCTGACGCAGCTGCGTCAGATCCCGACGGACGCGCTCCTCGCTCTCGAGGGAGGCGACCAATTTTATTCGCAGCTGCGATATGAGCTCGGAGTCGTGATGACGAGCAAGCTGCGCCGCGGACTTTTCTCGCTGCAGTTGAATCTCCAAATTGCGCCCGAGCGAACGCCTGCTCGTGAGCTCGGCCTCGAGTTCCTTGACGCGGGAGGCTTTCGTCTCGAGATCAGCGCTCAACTGGAATATACGAGTCTCGTACTCGGTTATCTGAGCGCCCAACATTTCACGCTCGATCTCGCGATCGTCGCGGAGCTTGCACAATTCCTGATTAGCCTTGAGGCTCTGCTTGAGCTTTTGACGAACGTCCGCGTACTTTTGCATCACGCGCTCGGTACGATCGTGCTCGGAGGGCTTTATGGTGAGGGAATTGCACGAGTGTTTCTCGATGCGTCGTGGAGTCGCGGCGGTCGTGTCCTCGGTCTCGCTCTCGATCACGTCCATTATTTGCTGATCCAAACGAGCCGAGAGATCGAGCTCGCGCTGTACCATGTCCTCGATGTCGGCGCCCTCCATGGACTGGCGCATCGACTCGTCCTTGAGGCCCTCCAGCTCCTGCTTCAACTTCTCCACCATGTCCTTCAGCTCGGCGTTGAATCTACGCTCCTCCTTGAGCTTTCGCCGCAACTCGACCACGTTCCCGGACTCCTTCATCTTGTTCTGTATCGTCTCGAGGGCCCGATGGAGGCTCTTGCTGTCGTCGCTCATCTGCCTGATCACCTTCTCCTTCTCCTTCAGGTACTCCTGCAGATGGTGTATCTCCTGGTCCTTGTTGTCGCCCGGTGACGAGGAACCCGAGACGCTCGTCCGCCTCGCCATCTCCTCCAATCGCCGAATTATCTGGTCACGATTGATCAAGCCTTCGGCCAAACGTTTCATCTCGATCTTGCATTCGCCGAGCTCCTTCTTGCACTGATCGTGACGAGTTTTGTACTCGTAGAGCTTCTCGTTCTCGCTCTCGATCTCGAGATTGCGCGTTTGCACGGACTCTATCGTGACGTCCCTGTCGAACAAGAGTTGCCGGAGATTCTTCAGCTCCTCGGACGTCTCCCCGAGTCTAGCCTCGAGTGCCTTGTACGCCGCGTCGCGACGCTCCGCCTCGGCCCTCAAACCGGCGTTCTCCTCGTTCACCTCCGACAGCATTCTCTCGCGCGCCTCCATCGTCCTTCCGTACTCCTCCAACTCCTCGGTTTGCATCTTTACCGTACTCTCGACCTCCTCGAGATCCCTGCGGATCTTGAGTTCCGAGGCTTGCGAGAGCTCGTACTGGTTCCTGTAGAAGTCTTTGTCGCGGGTGAGCGTCTCCGCGGTCTCCTTGAACTCGAGACGCAACTCGTCGAGGCTTCTTTGCAGCGACGTTAGCTCGATCTCCCGTTTGTTCAAGCTCGCGGTTTTTGCACGCAGCTCCTCCTGTATCGCGTTCAATTGATCCTCGAGCTCGCGAATCCTCGAGGCGATGTTTTCGTCCTGGGCCGGTGGAGGACTCGGGGATTTGGAGGATGAAGCGGCGCGGAGCTTGCCGCGGAGCTTGTCGCTCGTTTTTGCGCTGCTGGCGTCCCGCGTACACGTGCACTCGTCGTTCTCCGTCAGGCCGTTCGACTTGGCGTGATTCGCCGTGGGCGACTCCACCGTCTCACCGGACGACGGGGACTTCAGATCGAAGTCCGCTGTCTGCATTAGGTCAAGAGAGATACGCGAGTGACGAGGACACGTGCTCGAGAGAGTCGGCGAACGGGACGAACCGAGCTCCAAACGCGGCACGCTTATCGGTGGCTTGCTCATCTCGAGGAGCACCACCGGTGACGATTGGCAAGATTCTTTGCTCGTTAACGGCGTCGTTGGCACTTTGTTGAAGGTCGAGATGTTGTGTGGCAACGCATGCGATGCGTTCGTACCCTCGCGCACCGCCTCGGAATAATCCTCGCATTCGGAATTAATCGATAGAATGTCGCTGAGGGTTCGCGCGCTGTTCTTCGGCTCGCAAGGACGCGTCGAGTTATTCTCATCCATATTCGTCGTCGCTGAGAGATACAACTGCAGCTGCTTGTCGCGCTTCGACAACTGGTCCTTCAGATGGTCGATCTCCTCGTTCTTGTCCGCCAGCATCGAGTCTATCAGCTGGGGCAATTCCACCTGGGCGCGCTCTTGGACACCAACCTTCGACTGGACATAGGTGAAGGGGTGAGCAGTTTCGGGGAAACGATGGGAAAGGAATAATTGTACTTTCAATGTCACGACAGTCGGACCGGAGGTCCACTGTGAATGTTTCCAAATAGCCGTACTTTTAGGGGTTAGGCTGTGTGAAATTTCTAAATATCTTTTGGCACTTGAGGCAAGTCAAATTGAAGAGGAAGGTTCAACGGCGAAGGAATCGCAGATTGAAGGTAAGCTTGGGATTACAACGGTAGAAATACTAGTCAAACTTTAAAAGCGTTTTTCTCGAAACTGTTTTTCGAAACGGTGTACACGGTTTCTCGACATCTAATGAACGGATTGACTTGAAAATTGAGATACTTATTCAGTGTTATAGTAGTTTAGTCTTGACCGACGTTTCTCTTGTTGGCATTTTTTTATCAGTTATTAACAATAATGATGTCCAGAAAATCAACGTACAATGGTAAGTATAAATATATTGTAGAAAAGGACGGGATGCCGTGGAAATATTGGTCGGAGGAGGGGGTAAAGGGTAAGGACAAGGAAATGTGGGCGGAACTAACAAGGGGGTTTTCCCTACTCCCCATCACTGATTTTGCTCATTTATAGGACATGCGGGGCTTGGCTAGAAATGAAAGTACCCGAAGTGGGAACTCCAGATGGCCAAGCGTTTAGAAAATAAAAATGTTGACGCGGCTCTCGCACCGTATAAGCCATTTACGTTGGTATGATTGCCAAGCAGCGGTTGGCGTAGCGGTAAGAGCTCGGACTAGTAATTCGATGGTCGTGGGTTCGACTCCCCGTGTGGAGACTTTTTTTTTCTTTTTCTATCTTCTTCTCAATTTTTATATTATTGATTTTTCAATTAAGCAAAGAGGTGAATAATTTACTTTATTTATTTATACGCAAAAGGCATATAGGACGTCATTTTTTAATGAGCGCATAATCGTAGAAAATTTGGAGTTGCTGATTGACTCGTGGGGAGGACAAACAAATCAGCAATTATACGACGAACTCTTCCAAGATGATGAAGGATTGCCAATGTGTAGCATCAAAGAATTAGGTGTACAAATAAGTTTTAGGACACTTCGATTTTGTATCATAACAGCTATTCTAAATTAATTCAAAGGTCCCGCTCACTTATCATAGATGGCGCTTGATATGTAGTATCGAAACGTAAAGGAGTCATAAACATAACCTATAAATTCTGTAAATTAAACATGCAGACCGATAAGCTATTTATTAGACACTGCATTCGCTATGAATTCCATCAAGGAAAAAGTGTTAGGAAAGCGTGTGAATCGATATGTTCTGTTCTTCGAGACAACATTGTATCTAAAAGTACATGTGAGTATTGGTATAAGCGATTCAAAGAAGGTGATTTCGACGTTAGTGACCGTGAACGCACGGGGCCTCCTGTAAAGGTGGACGATCAGGAACTGCAAGCGTTGCTGGATGAAAACTCTTGTCAGACGGAGAAACAACTTTCGGAACAGCTTGGAGTAACTCAACAAACTGTTTCTTATCATTTAAAAGCAATGGGTAAGATTCGAAAAGGAACAAAGTGGGTACCACACTTTCTGACTCAAGAAAATAAAAACAGCCGTCTTAACATTTGTGTGAGTCTTTACAACAAGCAACATAGAAAGTCTTTCTTGTGGAAAATTGCGACCGGCGATGAAAAGTGGATTTATTTTGATAATCCGAAACGCAAATATCATTGGGTTGACCCCGGCGAGCCGACAACATCCACGCCAAAGCGCAATGTTCATTGTAACAAAGTCATGCTGTGCATATGGTGGGATATGAAAAGCGTACTGTATTATGAACTTCTCAAACCTGCCCAAACAGTTACTACCGATCGCTATTGTCATTAATTGATGCAAGTGAATCAAGAAATTGAGAAGAAACGTCCATTTTCTGGTAAAGGAAAACGTCCAGTAAAACTGCTCCATGACAACGCGCGGCCTCATGTGGGTAAACCGGTCAAGGATACGTTACTAGCGCTTGGATGGGAAGCTGTACCACACCCGGCGTATTCACCAGACTTAGCCCCATCCGATTATCATTTATTCCGGAAAATGCAGAACGATTTGTCTGACGTGCGATTCAAAACATTTGAAGAAGTGGAAAAATGGGTCGCTAAATTTCTCACCTCGCAAGACGAAAGTTTCTTTGCGAAAGGCATCCGCGAGTTACCTGAGAGATGGCTGAAGGTCATTCAGTGCGATGGAGATTGCTTCGATGAATAACTGTGTTTTACTTCTTTTTTAATAAATCTTGAATTTTTTGAAAACTGTCCTAAAACTTATTTGTACACCTAATAATTCCCCCTAAATGTACTCCACTGGTGCAACACTGCGATGTATATTTGTATCGTCAGGTTAAAAACTTTATTAAAAAAATACAAAATTGCTCTTGTCTCATCGAGCAAGAAAAAGAAATAACTTCCCGAGGAGACTGCATAAAAATACATTCGATTGTTCATCATCAATTATCCGCGCCAATATTCGGTAACACGTTACGTTACGCGTGGTTCGCTTCTAAACTTTGCGACGAGAGGTAATGCTTTGTGAATGTCAATCAAGTATGTTTTTCTATGGAGACGTTGAAACAACGATGTGGTTGTAAAAATGCGCCGTTTATAACGTGCGCTAGATGCAGAAATAATTATTGTTTTCCCTGTTTCTACGATAAATATCATCCCGACACACGTAAATCATCGAATGTCAACGAATAAAGTTTTGAATTTTCATGTACAAAGTATTTTCGTATGCGCTTTAATTACAATCCCTTGTTGAAAAGTCCGAAATCCCAATTTTTTACCTTTTCTATGCCTTTTGCGTATAAATGAATAAATAAAATTAATTATTCAGCTCTTTGCTTAATTGGAAAATGAATAATATAAAAATTGAGAAAAAGATAGAAAAAGAAAATGAAGTCTGCACACGGGGAGTCGAAGCCACGACCATCGAATTACTAGTCCGAGCTCTTACCGCTGCGCCAACCGCTGCTTGGCGAACACGCTAACGTAAATGACAACCTTTACCAACGTTGATTGACTGAGAAAAAAATTTGGCACGTACTCGTACTGCCTTGATTTGTCACTTATCAAACAACGAATACTTCCGATACATCGGTAATAGATAAATATAATAAACTCTACACCAATTACCTCGAGTAATTTTTTCTCGTCCTCCAAGACCTTCAGGCGGTCCTTCAGATCCTGTATCGCGTTGTTCTCCGTCTGCACCACGTTCATAAATTCCCTCTGTTTCTCGTGCAACAACTGATTGGCGCGTTGCAGTTGCTCCTTTATCTCGTTAACCTTGAAAATTCGCGAGGTGCGATAAGTCGGGAGCATAGAAAATTATGGTGGTCGCGAACGGCGCGAGGAGAAAGAGGCGGAAAAACGATGCCCACCTCGAGCTCTTTGTCGGCAATCGTTTGCTCGAGGGAATGAACTTTCGCGTTGGCCTCGTGCAACTGTAGCTCCAAACGCGAGGTCGCCTGCCTCTGCGCGAACGGGGCGCTCTGCTTCTGCTGCTCCAGGCGACCTCGCATTGCTTCCATCTGGAACAATTGCTCGGACGCCGTCTGCTGAAGTATCTCCTGTTCCGCTTGTAGCTCCTGCGTTGCACGAAAATAGCAAATATCGCGTTGTCAAATGGAGTCGACAAATATGGAAGAATTTCGGTGTGATCGCGGCAAAAACGTGAACGAATTACAACCATTTTGCACGGATGAGAAAACTTTTCATGTATATGGTTACTGTAAACGGTTCTTTAGGTTTATTTTTTTATTTTTAAACGTTTTGACATAAATGAGATAAAAATTCTACGCTTATTGAAAATCTTTTTGGTATGTTATTAAATCAATTTTTAATAAATATTTAAATGTTTTATATTTTAATATTCAATATTCAATGCCAATATTAACATATTTTATTAAATTAATTTTTCATAATTCATTTCTTTTCATCTTTCATGCTGTTTTATAATTTTTTTTTATTTTTTCTCGGTTTTGGTATTGATAAAAATGAAGTTCCGGTTCTATTTAAATTGCTCGAATATGTTAGAGAGAATTTATACATTTTCGTAACGCGAGAATGAATTATATCAGCTTCATCTTTAAGTTTCTTCATTTTGGTATAAAAAAACAATGACGTTCTAGCTTTGTTTCAACTTATTGAGGTATTTTGGATGTATTTTTTTGTTCAACTAATTTTAAGATAAAGACATTTTTTGGTTCAGTCTTTTCGTTTAGTACAGATAAAAATAAAATTGTCGTTATTTTTCAGCCTACGTAAGTATAATAAAGATATTTGACTGAATACATTTTCAGTAAATGTAAAAAATCTTTGGGTCCGTTTGACAATTCGTTTGTTTAGCTTTTAAAATTAACAAAAATAAAATTCGAACTGTTTTTCAACGTGCTCGAGTATTCTCAAGGTACTGTGAAAATGACAAACACTCGTTCGTCGCTTGAGGCAATTCAAATTGAAGAAGAAGGTCCAACGTATCGTACAAGAATCATAGATTGAAGGTAAACTTATAAGTACAACGATAGAACTGCCAGTAAACCTTTAATCGCGTTTTTCTCGAAACTATGATTTAAAAAGCGGTGTACACGATTTCTCGACATCCAATGAACGGATTGACTTAAAATTTGGCACACTTATTCAGGGTAATAGTAGTTTAGTCTTGCCCGACGTTTTTCTTCTTAAATATTTTTTTTCATTAGTTGTTAACAATAATGTCATTTATCTTCGAGAAATCGAAAAAAAAAATTTATTTCTTTTTGCCGATCGAAACACGTTAACAAAAAAAAAGCTGGGGCAAATCTTAGCCAATTGTGCCTATTTTGAGGAATGAAAACTTTGTTTTGTTTTAGATCAAGTAGGTGACCAAAATCAAGTACACCGTTGAGCCCCTCACGTTCAAAGGTCCTTCACGAGGTTGTTCATAACTTCTTTAATGATTAATATTTTTTTATGAAATTTGGTACACAACTTCGTAAATGTACATACTATACAAATAAATGTCGAAACGACTTTTCAATCATTTTACTTATCCCTTCATCATATTTTTTTCTAATGACCCTGCTTTACGGTTTGTCACAGCAGCCCAATCCCTTAATGCACCATAAATTAACCTATCAGTGATATGAATGTCAATCGAATCTGAATATTTCGATTTTAGTCTCAAAACTAACCATTTCAAATTAATCTTAAACATCCTCCATCAAACTTCAAACGCCTTTTTCTCAAAACTGCATTATCGAAATTGGCGTGCAGGATTACCCGAAAACTATTAAGCCGATTGAGTTGAAACTTGGTAGAAATATTGATAATATTGGTACTTTCTACTTGACAAGAATTGTTTTCGAAAAACTGGAAAAAAAAACTACTTTTTAAATCCACATTTTTCAGAAATGTTGCATGAAATGTTGATTTTTGTTAAAAATGCGTGCCATTTTCTCCATTTTAATTACCGTCACATAGAAACTATACATGTTCTAACTGAAAAAATGTTTGAACTTTTTTGCAAATCAAAGTCTACGCAAAGCTAGACTGCACGCCGATACGCAACTCCCGCGGCGACCTTGCTGTAACACTCTGCCACAGCTCCGCCATTTTGATGATGAAGTAATTTAAGGCCTTAGGCTACAGTAACGGGTATAATATCATGTGCGAATTTAACAATTTTTTTCCGTATGAAAAAATGATTCATTCACAAAATTAATTACATATATATTTAGTATGATTATCAAGCTGTTAGAAAATATATATGTTTTTTTTTTCGATGTACAAAATGGCCGACTACTCGAAACTTCTCGAAACAGCTTTTTTCCAATAGACTTGATAAATAACTTCAACAATTTTCACTCGATTTACTTCAACTTTAAAAGTTATGTTCCTAATTGCATTTCGCAGAGCAGTACGTACGGAATTTCTGATTAAGAGAAAACTTTTCATTTTATGAGCAGTTTATCAGCAGTTATAACGAAATTATTCACTGAAAATTTATTTCTTAAGTTCAAATACCTACAACTTTTTAATTAAACAATATTTTTCAAATTCCGTACGTACTTCTCCAGGTATTCTAATGTCGATTGACGAGAATTTTTTTTTTTGTTCTAGATAAAAAATTGTGGATGCTAAATGTCACGCCGCGGAGCGCCTTAAAAAAGATAACAAAATAAAATATTAGTCGTCGGCCATTTTGTACGTAAAAAAAAATATATTTTCCAACAGCTTGATATTCATACTAAATAAATGTGTAATTAATTTTATGAGTGAGTCACTTTTTCATACGGAAAAAAAATGGTTAAATTCGCACATGATTTTATACCCGTTACTGTGGCCTAAGGCCTTAAAAAAATTGTTTTGTATACTCAAATATACTATTAAAATTTACCTAAAGTTTGATTATTGTAGAATAATGATTTCTTAGTTTTAAAAATCCATCAATATTGCTTATTTTTTCTGTCTAAATGTATATCCCGCCTTGAGGGCGGGGTAAAGTATTTAAATGTTTTTAAATTTTTTAAATGAATGCATAATATATCAAGAATATTGTGTTAAAATTTCAAGTCGATCGGAGTAAAATTGACGAAGTTATGAGTATTTGAGCGTCTATTGCTCCATGCCGTTCTCTTCTCTTCTGCGTTTTTCAAACCGGTTTTCTGAGACTTGTCATATTTGAAGTCCGTGTGCACGAAAACTCAAAATCTACTGGACCAATCGCTTTGAAATTTTGCACAGTACTTCTTTACATAATTCACCAGGTATTGTCGAGAGCTTTTTTGTTTTTTTTAATAATTACTAATTTTTCAACAACAAATTAGCCGATTTTTTAGCGAAAATCGGGTTTTTGGCTCCCAAGTGCTACGAAAAATCGAAAAATCGAAAAAAAAAATCCTCCCGTCATTACCTCGAGAAACATGTCCTTTAACAAATGCATTTTGATTTTTTTGTTTCAAATGATTCTGTTGCGAGTTATGGTGCACACCGCAAACCAACTTTTTTTCGAGGCGCCTCCGGGGTTTAATTTTCACTCGCTCAATTTTGAATATTTTGCAATGCAAATTTGGGAGAATGTTGTTCAAATGTTACTTTATTATATGTAAATGTTTCAATAAACGAACACTATTCGTTACGCCAAAAAAAATCTTAAAAACATGCCTTTTTCGCCGAATTAACTTTACCCCGCCGTTGAGGGGAGATATACACCTAGACGGTCGAAAAAATCGATTTAGAAGCTATAAACATTCCGTCGACCGTAGAAGACCTACACTATGGGCCTGGCATCGATGATTCCATGCAAGTTGACAAATTTCATGATTTATTCATTCCCAAATTGTCAAACGCGTTTTTCTCAAAACCTCGTTTTTCAAATCGGCACCCAAAATTTTTCGAAAACCGACAATGAACCGATTGCCTTGAGGTTTTTTGTAGTTATTCTATACACCATTATCTAGTACTTGTCATAGGATTTTTTTTCGTTACTTAGTTTTTGTTTTATAGGCAAAATAATAACTAATTTTTGGCCCACAAATCACTATGTATGTTCAAACGTCCGCCATTTTGTCATAAATCGATATTTTCAAAATCGGCTATGCCAATTGCTAGATTATAGTATCTAATTTAATAATCTTTTTTTTTCAGATGATTTTTGAAGAAACGCCAGTGGGTACCGTGTACGCAGATTTTTTTACGACGCTCCAAGGATCATACAATATCCTTGTATATTTTTGATATTTTTAAATAAAGAAAATTAAACATATTTTTGAATGTATATACTTTAAGATAATTAAAACCCCAATCCGAAATTTCAAATAGTTTTCCTTGAAAAAATTCACAACAATGACATTTTACTACACCCGGCTCCTAGGTGTATATCTCCCCTTAATGTAAAAACTCCGTGAATAAATCGAGACCCGAATACCCGTAAGTATTGGGAAGACCACGGTACCTCGTTCTGAATTTTGTACGCGGAGAGTTGCATGTCGAGATCTTTGATCCTCTTGAACGCGACTTCCTCGGCGCGTGCGTGCTTCGACATTTTGTCCTTGAGCTTGAGTAGTTGATCGAGTGGCAGTGTCGGTGGCGAGTTGGCGTCGTCGGGCGTCGTGCAGCGAGCGCCATCTATTTGTTCGCGAATCGAAACGTCCTCGCTGGGTTGGCTGATGCTCAGGCTCGAGCCGCACATGTGCAACGACTCCAATTCCTTCGTGCGCTTGTCCAGCTGATTTTGCATGTCGCGCAGCTCAATCCTCATTTGCTTGAGGGCCGACGAGTTCACGTCGAAGTGTTCGGAGCTCAGTTTGTGCTTTCTCAGTTCCTCCTTGATGAGAAAAAAAAAAAAAAACGAAAAGTAGAAATGGTGGTAATTCGCTTTCTCGTCTCATCGTCGTGATGTTTGCGCACGAAGCTCACCTCGAGATGTGTGATGTGTTCGTTGAGCTGGCAATTTTCGCCGCCCATTTTTATCGCGTCCAATTCCAGTGCGAGCTCCTGCTGATTCTTCGTCTGCGCCGCTATCACTGCCTCCAATTGTTCGATCTGCCCGAGCAGCGTCTCCTCCTTCTCGATCCTCGCTTGTATCTGCTGCTCGAGGTCGACGATTATGTCGCGAAGCACCCATATCTTGTCGACCGCGATCTTCAACTCACTCTCGGTCTCCGCTTTCTTCGCCTGCGTGTCCGATATGGCGGAGGACATCTCGCGCATCTGCGACTCGAGAGCCTCGACCTGTTCAACGCGAGCGTTTTGTGTTTTAAATATTCGCGCAGCGATTATTCAATTTGTCCATTGAACCGGAGAAGACACGTATCTACAGGAGTGTACAGGGTGGCTCGTTTCAAATGGTCGGAAAATAAAGAGTTTCGGGCGTATGCTGTTTTTTGTTTCTTTTTAGCCCTTCAACGGCCACGCCTATTTCTGGAGGGCCAAAATTATTTCTTCTGGTAGTATAGCTAAAAAGGGTTGAATATGAATGTCCAACGATAATTTTGTCGATAAGGGCCTGGGAAGTACTAGGTGCGCAACTGAGTTACCGGGTTCTTTTACCAATAAAAAATCGAATATTTCAAGACAAATACAAACAATGGTTCATTCGAAGTATTGCCCTTCGCTATTTACACATTTTTGCCATCTCTCTGGCAATACATAAATACCGCGACGATAAAAAGGCGCGTCTTTGGACTGACACCATTCGTCCAACCAATTTTGTACTGCATCGTAATTGGCCAAGTGTAGCCCATCCAAGTCATGCGCCATCGACCGGAACAAGTGATAGCCTGAGGGGGCCAGGTCTGGTGAATACGGCGGGGGCGGTAGCAGATCCCATTTCAGTGTTTTTGTGGTGTCCTGGACGATGGAACTGCGATGGCACGGAGCGTTGTCGTGTTGCAGTATCACACGTTCGTGTCTCGTGTCCCATTCTGGCCGTTTTTCGAGCAATGCGTGGTTCAAATTGATTAGTTGTTGTCGGTAGCGATGTCCATTGACAGTTTCGCCCGGTTTCAGCAGCTCATAGTACACGATTCCTTTCTGGTCCCACCAAACGCAGAGCATTGTCTTTTTTCCGAAGCGTTTTGGCCGTGCAGTCGATGTTGACGCTTCGCCAAGTGTAAGCCACGGTTTTCTGCGTCTGGGATTCTCAAAATATATCCATTTTTCATCGCCAGTAACAATTCGATGCAGGAAACTCTTTCTGTTCCGCCGCAAAAGCAAAATATCGGAGGTGGCTCTTCGATTTTCCATTTGTCTGTCAGTCAACTCATGCGGCACCCATTTTCCTTCCTTATGAATTTTTCTCATGGCGTGCAAACGTTTCGAAATACATTGCCGAGTCACATTTAATGCCTCGGCAAATTGATCTTCTGTTTGAGTGTCATCTTCATCCAATAACGCTTGCAGATCGGCGTCCGCAAATGTTTGCGGTCTTCCCGAGCGCTCCTTGTCCCCAGTCTCAAAATCGCCACTTCTGAACCGCTTGAACCAATCTTCACACGTTGTTTTTGGTGGTATATGTTCGCCGTAAGCCTCCTCAAGTAACCGACGTGTTTCAGCTGCTGTTTTTTTTTAGGTTGAAGCAGAAAAGCAATACTTCCCGCAAATGCTGTTTATTTGGCACAAACTTTGACATTTTCGAGGTTAGAAAAAAGGTGGTTCTGTTGCGATATTTGTTTATATTACGACTGGGTATTCTTAACAGATGTCCAAGCTATAGACACCCAATTTCAGACCTGTATGCCGACTACATGTGTCGCTAGTGCCAATCATATGTGAAACCCGGGAACTTAGTTGCGCACTTAGTAGCGAAAAAGGGTTAAATATTGGGTTCAACCATAATTTTGTTGATAAGGGCCTGGGAAGTAGTATTTTCGGACTGTAGCAAATTTGGTACTAACACTTTGACCCCCTCGGTTCGAACTATTATTCTAATCCAATAAAAAATCTTCAAAGCCTAGTTCGTCCAGTCAAGCTTCCTTTACACAATTCTGTCAAAAAATGTTTCAAGAATGTCCATTTACTCACTTTTTGGACGAAAAACGGGCAGCAAATCAAATGCTGGGGCGAGCGTCGTAAATTTTCACAACATTGTTGCCATATTAACATAATTCATATGTTTACGTTTGAATTTCAAGCTAACCCGGCATTTGTAGCTGCATCTAGCATGGGAACCATATCCAGGATCCATATCCATATTCATGGAACTGTGAAGTAGCTTGTCCGCTATAGCGTCTTTACGCTTTTACCGACGGGGTCAAAGTGAACGTAGCAAATTTGCTACTATGGCAGCTACAAGGTTAAGGCTACATGTAGCTAGGTAGCTCAAACAATTGCATCTTCCAAAAATATTTTTAGTCGATACGTTTTGGCTATATTCCCCGAAAATTTCATTGAAATATTCGTAAAATTGAATGAGGTACAGCTTCTAACAGTCGACCGGGTAGCAGCATACCATACTTCAAAATTTAAACGCGTTTTTCTCGAAACACTATTTTCCTAGTCGGTGGACATATCTCGTGAACCACTTGATGAATTGTTTCCAAATTTACAGCAGATACGATGAAAAACATTTAAGAAATCATCACAGTGTAAAATTTTCAAAAATCGGTCTTTTGTGCATCATCCGAAAGTATACACGGTTATAAACGTTCTGTTGAATTTTTAGATCATAATTCGAATTATTTCGGTCGCTACAGCCTTTCTTAGAAAAAGTGATTGGAGCGCGAATCCCGCACTCCGAACTTCAAACGCGTTTTTTTCTCGGAATGGTGTTTTTCAAAACGGTGGCCACTCTCAAAGGAAGAGTTTTCAAGCTATCCGTTTGAAATTTTAACAGAACATTCTTCACGTCATTTCCTATAGAACCTTTTTTTATTTTCCTATTTTTTTTTTACGAAAAACTCTCGAAAAAAGGCCAAATTTGATACTTTTTGTTCAAAGCGCCGCCATTTTTTCATATTTCACGAAAAAAAAACCTCCATAGGAACTTAGCGGCTTTTCTGCTGGTTAATGATCATTGTGAAATTTTTGTTTCAGATAAAATTTGCGGCCGCAATCCTGGCCACCATGGTACACCATTTTTTCCACGCAATTTTTCCGCAAATAAAAACAATGTTAAACAATAAATAGAGAATTTTTTTCAATCATTTTGTATTTTTAACGGTGCTTCAATTTGTAACAAAAAAAAAATTAAGACCGTCCAATCGCGTTCTTAAAAAATCGCGAAAATCGTCTATTTTTCGGACGGTCACACTGTGATGATCCGTTAAAGGTCATTAACGATCTCACTTTAAAAAAGGGGTATCCCTCTCTGGAAACTTCAAAATATCGCTTTTTTGCATATTATTATAGTGTGAAATTTCAAGAATATTTCAAGACGAACCGGACCCTGAAATTCTAAAAATTAACGATGTTCCACTTATTTTAGTGGAACAGTGCGCGTCGGGTTCACCGCGATCTGTCGAGTTTGAACGCGATTATCTCGAAACTACATATCTTCAGACCACTGTCGTCGAATATCCATAAGTGAATATTCATAAGTCGAATATTCATAAGTACGAATATCCACCAAGTGAGTATAGAGTAGAAATGAGTACCAGAAATGGCGGGAGGTAGAGATAAGTGAATTTGTTTGGGTTTCTCTATAGTCACTTTTCCTCTACCTCCCGCCACTTCTGGCACTCATTTATACTCTATTATACTCACTTATGGATATTCGTACTTACGGATATTCGACTTATGGATATTCACTCATGGATATTCTACTCCAATCCTTGAGACGGCGGCATTGATATATTGAGTAATTTTCACACTATTGACTTGAATTTGCACAGTTAGCGTCCAAACTGCAGTCATTTTCGGTTAACGATCGCATTTGTTAATTGGATGAACGATTTGTTAATAACAATGACTTCAGCATGCTGTTTTTTCAAGAGAAAAACGAGGTTTTCTCTGGAAAAGCTCTCAGTTTTCATATTTTGCGAAATTTCGAAAAGTGGATCGTGAACCCATAGCCAGTTGGATATATTTGAGGAAATTTTGTTTTGTTTTCGTTTCAGATTCCATTTGAGCGTGGTAGAGAGCCCGCCGCTTCGGGCCTCGCCGCTGGAGGACTCGACGCCAACTGCGGCACCACGAACACTTTGAAAGATTTTCTTCCGAAAAAATTACATTGCAACCACAAACATGTGGACAACATATTGGGAAGAAATGAATTTGTTCCAACCAATGAGTTATTAGAAAAAAATTCATCATTCTGACCCTTCAAATTGGCAATCCAGAGAGGGATACCCGATCAAATCGATCTTCATTTTTTAATGATTACGTAAAAATGACGAAATTTCATTAATATATTTCGTATGCTCGAGTTTCAATCCGTCGCCGCGTTGTAAAAAAAAATATTTCGAAAATCGACGATCGTCAACGACTCGTATTTATTGTTAACTTGAATAACCCGTTTGGTTTTTAAATTTCGGATGGACCGTTTAAGGGAGACTTTGTCCTTTGTGCCCAGCCGGAGGTGTTAGCGGCTCAACATGAGCAGCTAGAAGAAGAGGAGGGATGCCTCTATGGACCGGGTATTGCCGATTAGCGGTAATTATAAACACATTTGTGTAAACACATTACAAAACTTTAAACGCGTTTTTCTCGAAAACACGTTTTTAAAAATGGCTGACATTCTCTTGACCGCTGTAATTAACATATGGACCTGAAATTTGGAGAGCATACTCAGAAAATATGTCTTCACGGAATGACGGATCGTTTTTTCGATAAATACATTTTTGCATTTATTATTTATCTTTTTATGCGAAAAAAAAAGCGAATATTCGATTTTTTTTTAAATTGCCGCCATTTTCCGAAATTTGTACTAAACGAAAAACCCATCCGTGATTCCATGACCAAAGGGTCACAGATTGATAATATGCTTTGAATTTGTGTTTCAGATCAACAAAGAGGGAGCAGTGATGTCAGCCGTTTACCTCCCGCGATTTGAGGACCTGTTTTCGCGGAGCTGCAACGGCCGCCATTTTGGTTTTTTTTAAAATGTTTTTAACGTTCTGTATATCATGAATAAAAGCAAGAAAAAAACCGCACTCAAAAAGCTTTACTCGTTTCCTTTAAAAAAAATAAAATGTAAACACTTGAAATATGGCAGTCCAAGGACAAAGTCTCCCTTAAGCTGGAGAGTGTCCACCGCCAAACATCGCGGAAAAAATTCATTATCTGCCGGCGGGCATGTTTCCGTTATTTTTCTGTATTTAAAAGAATTTTTTTAGGCTCTCAATATATGTACCTTCTTGTTTAAAAAATGCGTTTCTTTTTCACCAATCGTTTCCTAGAGAAAAAATCGGAGCTGGGGGATTTGGGCCTCTAGTGAGATGTAGCCCCTTAATTTGATGAACACCTTGAATACGTCCATTGAATAAAAAAGTTGACTCGTTCTCGAGTTATCTCGATGTCTCACGATAAAAGAGACACCCTGTACATTTAGATAGTAAAACATGCTCTCGCTCTATCGCTCGATTGCACGTTACAAATGTATACGGAACAAAAAAAAACGTCATCTCACTCACAGCTGCATTGATGTCAGTCGCTTCAAGCACACGAGCCACCGCTGATGATACAGGCGACAGTGAAGACTGGTTTGTGCATCAAACAGAAAAACCAAAACCACAGTGCAGCAGAAAAAAAAATATCAAAAATTTTATGAACTCGTGGAAGTTGTGTGTATGTGTGTGTGCGTGTGTGGGTGTGTGTGTGTGTGTTATGCGGTGATGCGTGTTACGAAGCTCGCGTGTTATTCAGCAAATTGTTGTCTTTCAGCCTTCCCTCCCCGAGCATCCCGCGATCTTCCAAATACGTGTGTTAGAAATGAAGATCGCCCCAAAATAGAATCAAGTTTTAGTCGAAAAATCCGTAAAAAAAAAAAAAAACAGTGTTAAATCGCCACTTAATTTCCTCGACTTCATCGATATTATTGGTGAGGGCTGCCACGATCTTTGTCATCGCCCTGAAGACTTTCCCCGATAAAATTTCCTGCCGCGAAATTGGTGCCCAATTTTCATCATTTGCTTGTTGAGATTCAGGAAATTTTGTTGTTTTTAGTTTTTGGTAAAATAATACGAACATAAGAATAGAAATAATAGACATAATTTTAAAGTACGAAAATACTGAGGTAACAATTTCAATAGCGAAGGAATTTTTATACGAGATCATCGCCGCAGGTCGATCCGGGAGATCTTTGATCCGATGGAATATTATGGTGTTGACGTTTGCGTCCTTCGAATGCATCGAAAATTCTTCTTGATTTTTTCATTTCTTTATTTCTATTGCCGTCGGAAATCTTTTTTTGCAGCTTCTGGTTAAAAACTTCAAATAAGGATTCGAAAAATGTTCGAGTGAGTTTCGTAGCCTAAATTTGTTTAAAAAAACGGGAATACGAGAAAAAATATATATTTTCGTTGCATTCCAACGATGCGACTTTCGATAATATGGAATATTAAGGTAGTACGTGCACAATAGCTAGTCGAGGGAGAGTTTCACTATGAACATTTTCAAAGAGCCCTATTTCAGGGGTTAAGCTACTGAGGAAGGTTCAACATATGCCGCAGGAATCACAGATTGAAGGTAAACTTATTATTACAAGGATAGAACTGCTAGTAAAAAATTTGACCCGTTTTTTCTCGAGACTATGTTTTTTCAAAACGTTGTACACGATTTCTCGAAATCCAATGAACGGATTGACTTGAAATTTTATACATTTATTCACAAGGGAAGGTCGCGAGGTCGCGCTCCCCGATTTCGATTAAGGGAGACTTTGTCCTTGAAATTGCAGCGGGAGATGTTAGCGGCTCAACATGAGCAGCTAGAAGAAGAGGAGGGATGCCTCTATGGACCAGGCATTGCCGATTAGCGGTAATTATAAACACATTTGTGTAAACACATTACAAAACTTTAAACGCGTTTTTTCTCGAAAACACGTTTTTAAAAATGGCTGACATTCTCCTGACCGCTGTAATTAACATATCGACCTGACATTTGGAGAGCATACTCAGAAAATATGTCTTCACGGAATGACGGATCGTTTTTTCGATAGATACATTTTTGCATTTATTATTTATCTTTTTATGCGAAAAAAAAACGCGAAAATTCGATTTTTTTTTTTTTTTAATTGCCGCCATTTTCCGAAATTTGTACTAAACGAAAAACTCATCCGTCATTCCATGACCAAAGGGTCACAGATTGATAATATGCTTTGAATTTGTGTTTCAGATCAACAAAGAGGGGGCAGTGATGTCAGCCGTTTACCTCCCGCGATTTGAGGACCTGTTTGCGCGGAACTGCAACGGCCGCCATTTTGGTTTTTTTTTTTTAATTTTTAACGTTCTGTATATCATGAATAAAAGCAAGAAAAAAACCGCACTCAAAAAGCTTTACTCGTTTCATTTAAAAAAAATAAAATGTAAACACCTTAAATATGGCACTCCAAGGACAAAGTCTCCCTTAAATTTGGCCTGTTTGTAGAATGGGTACAAATAGGCGACACGTATTTATTTTATGTCTGCGGAACCCGATTTTTAAGGGGTGAAACGCACCCTCGAAAATAGGGGCGTTTTTCGTTTTTCGTCGATAACTTTATCGTTCTTATCTCCAATGTATGGTATACGGAAAAAGAAACGTTGTTGCAATTTGAAATTTCTTCATATCTCGTACCGTTGAAACCTTATCGACGAAAAACAAAAAACACCCCTATTTTCGAGGGTGCGTTTCACCCCTTAAAAATCGACTTCCGCAGACAAAAAAAATATGCGTCGCCTATTTTACCCATTCTGCAAACATGCCAAATTTCATCGAAATCGGAGAGTTCGACGTCGCGATCTTTCGGTAATAGTGACTTTCGAGGAATATCACTTAAGGGGTTAGGCCACTATAGAGGCCGAAAAAATAGGCTTTTTGGGGATTTTTTCAGAAAAACTACAAAATAAATCGGGATTACAAAAAGGGTGTTTATCATACATATCAATGACTGCATACAATAAATTTTTCGAAGCGATTGATTTCAAAATGGCGGCCGTGCAAGCGTTTATCTCAAAACTGCATTCTTCAAGTTGGCCGGAAACATAACTTAGACAATTTTCAACCGATTCACTTGATATGTTGAATTTATCTTGAAAAATACATTGTCTATGAAAGTACGTAGGATTTTTTTTTTATATTGCATAGTTCATTTGTTATTAACAATTATCTGACAATTTCGTAGATTCGTAGATAATTATCTAACGTATATAATTAGTATACTAGTATACGTATATAATTATCTGATATATGTATGATGAACACCCTTTTTTGTAATCTCGATTTATTTTGTAGTTTTTCTGAAGAAAAAAAATCCCCAAGAAGCCTACTTTTTCGGCCTCTAGAGTGGCCTAAGGCCTTAAGTGTCCGCCGTCGATTTTGTTGAAATTCATATATGCGATAAAGCGTTGAAAACTATTAGACACGTATTTGTTTTTTTTATCTGCGGAAAAACGGTTTCAGTGGGTAAACCACCCCTAAAAGAAAGGCGTTATTTTCAAGGGGTTATTTTTCAGTATCACCCACAAGCAGTTTCACCGATCTGAATGAAACAAAAATCAAAATTTTTCTAATGTAAAGCGATGAAAAATCCACTGTAGAATAATCGAACAAAAATTAAGAGGTGGAATGCCTTTCTTTGAGGGATGTCGTTTCTCCCCCTTAAAAACGTCCTTCCATAGCCTAAATGGTCGATACTCTTGGCTGAGTTTGACCCTCACGCGTCTATGTGCATTATCTGTAGCATGTGAGAAAGATTCATCGACGATTCACCAATCGAGCACGTGCTCGTACTACCTCAATAGGAAACCTTACGCAACGCTCACTGCAGATGGCGCCATGTAAACATAACGTAAACAAAAAAAGCTGTCAACGCACGCGGTACATTTTCTTGTACTAAAATTATATGAATGAAGAATAATTACGGATATTTGACTATATCGGAATTGAACAATCGGTTTCTACTCTTTTCCTTCTCTGTTGATCCTTTAAAGTTTCTTTTTTGCTCCAAACAAACAGGAAAGGTTTGTTTGGAGCCTTTTTAAATATATTTTTTAAATATATTCCGGCTCAGTTTCATCCCCGTGAAGAATGAAAATGAGCTAAGTAAGTATTATGTAATAAAATAATACCAGAAGATTTTTAAAATTCAAATCTTTCAAGTCGAATTTTTTAGGTTATGATGATTAACTACTTTACAATATACTTTTAGAAGTAAATATCGTCAAAAATATTATGTTTATAAACTGAGCTGTAACAAATCCTTCATTTCTATAGTCTGCAGATCTAAAATGATCAGAATATAGCCTTGAATATTTTGTGGCTGTAAACCCACATGGAAATAAAATATATCGAAAGATACATAAAACATATATTAAATACATTTTGTACGAAAAGTTGGATATGTCAAGTATAATTTTGGGTATGATTAAAAACCTATACGATATATAAATATAAATCCATTTAAGATACATCTTAAATATATCGAACATACAAACTGAATGTATGTTTTGTATATTTTAAATATGGTTGGTTAAGCAACCTGAGTAACAGATGACGTTGCAAATGAAAAACATCTTCAAGTCGGTATCTCGCGAAGACCTAGCCGCACTAGCCGAAATAAATGATCGGACAAAAAAATTGAAGGTTATGTAATTTCGTAATTCTATTCGATTATCGCTCTCTATGCGAACGCAATTAAGTAATTGATCCGACAATGTTAGTTACTCTTATACATCCACACATTTCTCAATAAACTAACTCTGTGTATTGTACGATATGCAGACGATACGAAAGTTAATTTAACAAGTAGAACTAGCTCAGTGGGGAACGTCCCAGCTCATCACTCAGAGGTCCCGGGTTCGAAACCACCTTACGGCGTGTAAGCGTCTGATATAATTTTAATTTGAACCATTAATATATTTGAACCGCAAACACCATAATCTTAATTAAGGACAAGAAAAAAATATCGTAAAAGGGTGCAATGATGTAAATCACGTCATGACAACATTTTTAAGAATATTTCAAGTATAGTTTAAATATATTTCAAGTATATCTTAAATACACGTTGAATATATTTCAATAATATTTGAAATGTAGTATGAACATATTTCAAGTATATTTTAAACGGAGTATGAACATACATCGTGTATATTTTAGATGTAGTTCAAATACATTTAAAGTATATTTCAATTATAAGTCGAATACAGTTAAAATACATGTTTAGTATATTTTGAGGGTAATTTGAGTACATTATAAGTATATTTTCAATATAGTTCGAATATACGTAACCGCCTATCCCACATATATATTTTTATATACATTCCAAAGATCTATTTTCGGCGAAAACTTTGATATCGCGAATATATTTTTAATGCATTTCCCGTATATAGTGCATATATCTAATCTATATCTAAGATGGATAATATATATCTGAAATATATTTTACATCCTTTTTTAATATATCGAAAAATATATTTTTACATATATTTTATTTCCGTGTGGGAAGTGCTTGCGGTATATAGCAATTTCCCATTGCTTGCGACGTTTTTCGTTTTTAGGAAATGAATGAACGCCGTCGTTTCCGCATCCAATAGCACAACATTGATGCATTCTTCACAATTTATTCACGGCAAATTGATTGTTTGAAGAAAATTCAACAGTGGTCGTAGAAACACGGGCAAAATCAAAGAAAATCTCACCAAATGCCACGTTCTGTTTACGTTATAATACAGTGTCCCCTCTAGCGGGAGAAATTGGCAGTAAGGTTCCCTATTCCATGAGTATGAACCCTTGTTAGTTTCGTGTACGGAAGATCAATTATACGAAGGCAAAAAACAACCCGTGATAAAATCCACCCGTGAGTAAAAGTTTATCATTCCGCCAAGCACTTACCTCCGAGCTCATACGAAGATCACGCTCTTTCTCGCGATCGCGCTCCTTCATTTGCTCCTGGAGTGCGTTGATCTGACGAGCCGCGTCGTCGCGCTCGATCTCGCGCTCGCTCGCCTGCTCCTCGAGGAACTTACGAGTGCCGCGCAACTGCTTGTCCGCCGCCTCTATCTGGTGAATTTCAAGGTCACACGTTTTACGAATTCATATCGAGTGTCGATCGTACGATCTAGGCGTCATTATTATTATTGTTGTTTCAACGACACCGATAATGGGCGTTTGGTACTTTCGAGCTTAGACCCGATGCAAACGTGATGTGGAAAGCGATGCGACTGTTAATCGAGCATTTGGGATAACGAATATTAGGTGTGCGCTGTTAAGGGGGTGTGCCACGTTGACATCGCAAAATTCGGTTATTTTGGGAATTTGCAAGATTTTTGCCGTCGTTGATGATGAGAAAGATGTGTGTGATTTGGAGAAAGAATATCAATTATCGGACAAGTTATTTGGCATCGCGCGGATGGCGAACGGCTGGTGCACCCTAACGCCCACCTGGATGGCCCGAACCGAAAAAAAACGACACTCGTCAACTATACCGCGTCAGCTGTTGTCTGATGGACGATTCTTTCGACAACGTTGCTCGTTAAGGGGTAACACCACTCTAGAATTTTGAAGCAATCCTTTTTTTATTGCTTAAGGGGTTAGGCCACAGTAACGGGTATACAATCATGTGCGAATTGAATTTTTTTCGTATAAAAAAGTGATTCACTCATCAAATTAATTACACATCTACTTAGTATGAATATCAAGCTGTTAGAAAATATATATATGTTTTTTTTCGATGTACAAAATGGCCGACTACTCGAAACTTCTCGAAACAGCTTTTTTCCAATTGACGTGATAAATAACTTCAACAATTTTCACTCGTTTTACTTCAAATTTAGAAGTTATGTTCCTAATTGCATTTCGCAGAGAAGTCCGTACGGAATTTCTGATTAATCGAAAACTTTACATTTTATGAGCAGCTTATGAGCAGTTGTAACGAAATTTTTCAATGAAAATTCATGTCTTAAGTCCAAATATCTACAACTTTTGAATAAAACAATATTTTTTTAATTCCGTGCGTACTTCTCTAGGTATTCTAATGGAGATTGACGAGAATTTTTGTTTTTTGTTCTAGGTAAAAAATTGTGGATGCTAAATGTCACGCTGCGGAGCGTCTAAAAAAAGGATAACAAAAGAAAACATTAGTAGTCGGCCATTTTGGACATCGAAAAAAAAGTATATATTTTTTCTAGCAGCTTGATATTCATACTAAATAGATGTGTAATTAATTTTACGAGTGAATCACTTTTTCATACGAAAACGAATTGTTAAATTCGCACATCGTTTTATACCCGTTACTGTGGCCTAACCCCTTAAACAATGCTTCAACATAATAAAAACGCGTTTTTCTCTAAACCACTTTTTTTCAATCTTAGCGAACATATTACTTCAACACGATTGCATGGATCAGTTTGAAATTTGAACAGTAGCTTCACAATTACCTCCTTTATAGAAGTACGTAGGGTTTTACCGATTCAATGTACACTTTATTTTATAACCAATTTACTACTTATTTTTTTTTTTTTAAGGAAAAAATCGAATTTTTTGTCAAAAGTGCACAATTTTTACGAAATTTGATTGCATAAAAAATCCTTACGTACTTCTATAGCCAATAGTATATAGATTTAATTTTTTCTTTGGGTTTGTTGTTCCAAATCTTATCTTTCACGAGAAATTTGTCCGTCATTAGGTCTTTTTTTAAAAAGATCATTTGGAAGATTGGCTCTGTCGGTGCCAATTTGTACAAAAATAGTTTGAAAAAAAACTCTATACTTAAATATATGCTGAATAATCTCTCTAAAAAGAATTCCCAGTCCTTTTATTAAACTCCAAAAAAAAATCGTCAAAGTTGGGCCTTCTTTTCGGCCGCTAAAGTGTTTTTACCCCTCAACGAGCTACATCTACCTAGGTGGGTCGAAAAATTGCACTTTCCAAAAAACATTTTATTCGATAGTATCACCTTTTAGCTATATTCCATAATTCAAACATCGAACGCGTTTTTTCTCGAAACACTCTTTTCAAAGTCGGTGGACACGATATCTCAAAAACCAATTTATGGATTGTTTCCAAATTCACAGAAGATACGATAAGAAACATTCAAAGGTCGTTGACGATCGCACTTTTTTTTAGTTCGATTTTCATTTTTTACCAGTTACGTAAAAATGATGACTTTTTTATAGTTTTTGTATGCTCGAATTTCAATTCGTCGCCACGGTGTTACAACAAAATGATTTAAAAAATCAACGATCGTCAGTGACTCGTATTCATTGTGAACTTGAATAACCCGTTTGGTTTTTATATTTCAGATGGGCCGTTAAAACGAGAGAGTGTCCACGGCGGAACGTCGCAAAAAATCTTCATCTGCCGGCGGCCATGTTTTTGTTGTTTTTCTGTATTTTTGGTGATTTTTTTTAAGGCTCTCAATATATGTACCTTTGTTTTTAAGGAAAAGCGTTTCTTGTTTCAATTTCCTAGACAAAAAAATCGTAATTTGGCCTTTTTCAGGCCTCTAGGTAGATGTAAGCCCTTAACGAAATACCAATAGCAATACTGCAATTATTTTTACAAAAATCGTGAAAAAAAAAAACAATTTTTTTCTTCATCCGCCGTGCAAGATTTGAAAAAAGGCTACGTCGGACTAAAGTACGATATGATTGAGGAACAAATTTCGTTTGTTTCACACGAGCCAGGTGGGCGGAATAGGGAATCTTACGCCGAGCTCAACGCAGATGGCGCCACGTAAACATAGCGTAAACAAAAGAAGCTGTCAACGCGCGCGGTACATTTTCACGGTGTCTGTCTTGTACGAAAATTATATGAATGGACATAATGGACAATAATTACGGATATTTGACTATATCGGAATTGAAAAAACGGTTTCTATCTCTTTTCCTTCTCTGTTCACGCTTTAAAGTTTCTTTTTTGCTCCAACAAATAGGGAAGGTATGACCCCTTTTTCAATATTTTCCGGCTGTTTCATCCCCGTAAAGAATGAAAATGAGCTAGGTAAGGATTATGTAATAAAATAATACCGGAAGGTTAAAAAAATGCAAATATTTCGAATACAATTTTTTACGCTATGATGATTAACTACTTTACAATATACTGTTAGAAGTAAATAGCGTCGAAAATATTATGTTTATACACCGAGCTGTAACAAATCCTTCATTTCTATAGTCTGCAGATCTAAAATGATCGGAATATAGCCTTGAATGTTTTGTGGCTGCAAAGTGCTTGCGACGTATAGCAATTTCTCATTGCTTGCGAAGTTTTTCGTTTTTAGGAAATAAATGAACGCCTTCGTTTCTGCATCCAATTGCACAACACTGATGCATTTTTCACAATTTATTCACGACAAACGGATTACTTAAAGAAAATTGAACAGTAGGCGTAGAAACACGGGCAAAACCAAAGAGAATCTCACTAAACGTCATGTTTTGTTTACGTTATGATACAGTGTGCCCTCTAGCGGGAGAAATTGGCAGTTCCCTATTAGGTGCACCGCTCGAGTACACGAGCCGTTCTCGCGATGCTAAAAAACTCGATCAACAATTCAACATTTTTCTTCACATTTATGACATATTCTTGTCAATTCGTTCACCACCGACACACCAAAATGTAAATCGCGCAGTTCTCAGATTTCCCAAAATTTTCATTTTTGCGACGCCACTGCAGCGTGCTCAACACGAAAAACCTTCGAAAACCGGTGCAAATTTTCAGCAAAGCATAACGTGCCCATATGACAAAAAATATATATAAATTGAAAAACCCGTGCAAGGTGTTGCGAAAATAAATTGTCAAAAAAGAAAAATCGTTTTCAAAATGCCATCCCAATCGTTCATGCCAAAAAACCCCTAAAAATAACGCCAATATCTCGATGTGTTTTTTTTTGTGCTGTTTTTGATGTTACGCGTAGACTCGACGGGTCGTTCGTTACGTAAACTTCGTCGTCAGCGCGTAAAATTCGAGGCTCGCGAAGACAACGTTGACCCGCTCGTTAGACAAAGTAAGAAGAAGTGAGGGCGCAGAGGATCGTTGAAATAAATATTAGTAGTTCTATAATTTACCTTTCGACAGGAAACCCTGCGAATGCATGGGGTAGGAGTGGGTTCTAAAGGCACCTGCCGGCAATACAATAGAACGCCAAACATGAATATGCTTCTTTCAGCGTCCGTGACAACGAGAAATTTCAATCTTTCGAGCACTCGTACTCGCGCGAAAATCAGCCAATTGGAAAAAAAACACAAAATAATGAATGAATTTCAGGTAAAAACAAAATTAGCGAATTTCCGGTGAACAACAAAATATAAAATGAATTTCAGATGAACAAAAATGTCGATAAATTTCAGGTAAATTGAGCCAATTAGAAGTCGGTGGTTTTTTAACGTTTTTTTTTTACGTTCGACGTTCTTCTAAAATGTTCTCTTTCTCTCTCTCTCTCTCTGTCTCTCTACTTCATAACCGGAAATCGTGAATTCTCTGCGAGTGAAATCCAACGACTAAAAATGAGAAAAAAAAACAACAACAATCCGATGCTTCTAAAATGCACATATCCAAGGAATGTTTCCTTTTTTTTTTTCAACAAAAAAGCTCTCGACGACTGTGTAACATCGTAGCATGCAATTTGTGCTCGAGAGGATTCCGAATTCGGTTCGCCACATTACCTGCTGCTGTAAATCCTCCCTCTCCTTTCTCATCTCGTCCGTTATTCGGTCGTTGTAACGACAGAGCTCCTCGATCAATTGAAGCAAGTAAGCGTTGTCGCCGAGACCGCTCATGATCGCGTGACGTGCTGCAAGGCACACAATTCTATATTTATAATAGGGTACACCGTTTTTTTATGGTGTCTCAATTTGATCCTCGAATGGCAATAAACTAATAGAATTTTGATTTCTATTTTATAAAATCGATAAGGGCCATAAAAATGCATTTAAATTTTACGTTTCAAATTCCCGCGCGAAAACGCTAGCCGCCATGCTGCTTCGGTTCGTGGCGTCACTTGCGTGGTAAACATCGACGCTGCGCCAATTGTGAATGCGTAATTTCTTTTTGGTCAACAGTGAGTTAAAATCCCTATCATTGCTGTGTTGTTCCTAAATGTAAGATTACTAGTGTAAAAAGACCGGGAAAGTTGTGGATTAAAATGCCGATTGATATAAATATGAGGAAGACTTGATTAAAAATTGCGAGAAGAGATCCAAAGTCGTAGACCGAAAAAAAACTCATTTGTTCTTTTTTGAAGTACAGATAAGTATTTGAAAATTTGGTACACTTGTTCAGTGTAATAGTTTTTTTTTTTTTTTTATTAGTTGTTAAGAATGTCATTTTTTCTCGAAAAATGGAAAAAAGAATTTCCAACATTTTTTTCGTCCTAAAAACACGATAACAATAAAAAGCTCGGTCAAGTCTTAACCAATATCATATATTTTAACAAAAAAAACTCGTTTTTCGTTTCGGGTCAACTGTGTGGCCAAAATCGCGTACACCGTTGAGCTCCTCACAATTAAGGGAGACTTTGTCCTTGAAATTTAGCGGGAGATGTTAGCGGCTCAACATGAGCAGCTAGAAGAAAAGGAGGGATGCCTCTATGGACCAGGCATTGCCGATTAGCGGTAATTATAAACACATTTGTGTAAACACATTACAAAACTTTAAACGCGTTTTTCTCGAAAACACGTTTTTGAAAATGGCTGACATTCTCCTGACCGCTGTAATTAACATATCGACCTGAAATTCGGAGAGCATACTCAGAAAATATGTCTTCACGGAATGACGGATCGTTTTTTCGATAGATACATTTTTGCATTTATTATTTATCTTTTTATGCGAAAAAAAAACGCGAAAATTCGATTTTTTTTTAAATTGCCGCCATTTTCCGAAATTTGTACTAAACGAAAAACCCATCCGTCGTTCCATGACCAAAGGGTCACAGATTGATAATATGCTTTGAATTTGTGTTTCAGATCAACAAAGAGGGGGCAGTGATGTCAGCCGTTTACCTCCCGCGATTTGAGGACCTGTTTTCGCGGAGCTGCAACGGCCGCCATTTTGGTTTTTTTTTCAAAAAAAAATTTTTTTTGCCGTTCTGTATATCATGAATAAAAGCAAGAAAAAAACCGCACTCAAAAAGCTTTACTCGTTTCCTTTAAAAAAAATAAAATGTCACCTGAAATATAACACTCCATGGACAAAGTCTCCCTTAAAGGTCATTTACGAGATTGTTTAGAACTTCTTTAATTATAAATATTTTTAATGAAATTTGGCACGTAACTTTTTTTATGTACATGCAAATAAATGTCCACACTTTCGCATGATCTTGACACGAGGGCCGGGTTGAAATTCCGAACTGTGAATGCGCCGACGGTTTAAAATTCCTAATGTTAATGTTTCGAAATTACAAGCTTCGTCAAGATTATGCCAGCGAAAGTCTACACAGTTCACTGTCAATTATGTAGAACGTATAACATTGTCGGGACAATTTTCAAAATTGACGTAAAATCACGTCTCAATAAAACAAAATTCTTGAAATAAATCGTCGATTTATCGAAAATTTTGAAACTTTTAAAACTTCCATAACCGAATTATTTTGACGGTGTTCAGATTTTCGGAGTTTTGGTCTTTCGTCTAAAATTCTTTCGGAGTTTTGATCTTTCGGGGCAGTATTTTTCGGAGTTTCGAGCGTTCTGATCATTCACCGTTCGGAATTTCAACCCGGCTCCAATAGATACGCATTTTTTCAATTTCGCCGAAAAATTGCCGATTTTGAGAATCCATCGGAAAAAAAATGTCTCTATCTCGAAAAAACAACATAGTTACGGCGGTTCGAAATTTTGGGAAAAACTCTTTTTTTTCGTATTCGCGGTACCTTTAGGCCACGTTCGGTACTGCTGCGGAAAAGAAGAAACAAAATCGCATGCCATAAAACGAGTTGGAGGGCTAGGAAAAAAAACTACCTTTCTCCTGCAACTGCGAGAAATCCTGTATGACCAATTCACCGCCGGATTCCTCGTGTTCGCCGTAGCCCTCGGAGATGATTTCCTTCTTGCTGCTCTCGAGGGCGAGTAAATTTTGCTGAAGATTCGTCACTTTGGCTTTGAGAATTCTCGTTTCCTCCTGATACGCGACCATCGCGTTCTCCGCTTCCGACAATTTTGCGTTGAGCTCCTCGTTGACCTTGGTCGTCCAGAGTACTTGTTTCGAGAGTACGTCCAGCATGGATTCACCGGGCGTCAAATGAATACCGAGTACCTGAGCGCTCTCGGATTTCATGCGTCTCAGACAATCGTCCAATTCCCGACGGAGCTTCGCGCCGAGATCGGTCTCGGCTTCGACGAACGATCGCCAATCGTCACCGTTCTCGTTCATCATCGACACGATCTCGGTGCACTGCGGTGCAAAGTGGACTCTCTTGATTTTCGTTTCCGGCGATTTCGGCGTGACGGCGGGGCCCCCCGCCTCCCCGACTTCCGGTTTTGTCGCCTCGTTCACATCGCACGCGGCTGGCAACGTGTCCACGTCGGACATCGACTGGCGCCTCAGTACTTCGCTTATCAGAGTGTTGTTGAGCTCCTCCTCGCAAACGGCGAAGTACTTCGTCAAGTCCACGATCAGCTCCTTCAGCGTCACGCAAGTTTTGTACAAGTTGTCTCTGTGTGCGGGTAATTCAATGAAATTTCGTTATCATCGTCGTGGCGAATGTCTTGAATCCTTCACTTTGGGACTTCAATCAGGATTATAATACGTGCTTAATCACTTTTAAAAACATGCAAATTGTGAGCGACATAGCTGAGCGAGCTGTTTCTTTGATGAAAGATTTCAACCGTTCGATTACGAAAAACGAAGATCAAAAACAATATATGTTGCAAGTTGCGAGAAGGGACATTATTATTCGGCTCGATCTTCGGAGTAATTACGTAAGTTTTTCAACAATCGCATACTGTGATCCAGAATACATATTTTTTTAAACATCGTTTGGAATTATTATTTTTATTAAAACTACTCGCAATGGAAACGACCTGTTTATGTTAACTTAGAAAATGCTACAGAGCATAACAAGTTTTGGGAAAATTATATTATTATGTGTATTGACGGGGAGAAAAATGAGGAAAAATCGAGAAAAGAAATAATCAAAAGTCGTTTGAGCACTACCTAAAACAATATTTAGAGCTCTCAAATTTTGTATGCATTACTTTTTCATAACGCAGTCACATTTTCCGATGAGTACAGCGAAAAAAAAATTAATTTTTTTTTTTTTTAACCACCCTAGTATATTTACATATTCAAGAATGTGTGATAAAAAAATCTAGTAAAATTATTGAAAATTGACCAAGTTACAGACGATTTAGTGAGGGCGGGTAGCGCAACGATTTACGTATATTAGAATTTTCAATCGCGTTTTTCTCGAAACGACTTTTCTCGATCTGGCCGGGATCATAACTTTAGCTATAATTGTCCGATTTCCAATTCTAGAAAACCACAATTTGCGTAATTGCAATAACTAGTGTACGTAGGGGTTTTTCTTTTTAAAGATTTTTGAAGCCCCTAAATATAAGTGAAAATTTCGCCAAAATTGCACTTTTTTAACGCCCGTCATTTTGAGCAATTTTTTTTCGAACAAAAAAACTGCATATTGCAAGGAGAACTACGTTTATACAGATTATAAGACTATTTTTATTTTTCAGATCAATCATTGTCAAGTTATCGACCCGGCCGTTGGACCATATTTTTTGCACGAAGGCTCAATAACGTTATTTTTCAATTAATAAACATTTACACTAGATAATTTAAATATATACTCAATAACATACCTTTTTCCAAATCCAAAATAAATAATCCAGTAGACAAGCAAAATTCGGAATAAAACGACCTTTTTTCGACCCGTCACAATGGTGTCTTCCCTTAAGTTTTTGACGGATTCTCAAAATATGACGTTACGAAAATATTCTCCGAAAGTCCCGACTCGATTCGTTCGAGACTGAGGGAGTTATGGGCGTTTATAGACAGGTTCCGCGAACCGGCGAACTTTCAACGCGTTTTTCTCGAAATAACTTTTTCAAAATCGGTGACCGTGATATCTCAAATTTACTGCACCGATGAACTTCAAATTTTACAAGCTTCTTTCATATATCAAAATGGAGTGCTTGAATGAAGAATCTTTTTTCAACACATAGTTTTTTCACCAACGCAAATAGATCGTTTTTTTTTTCACCGAAAATCAATACTTTGACTTTGGAATACGGCTATTTATTTCAAAAATCAATATTTCATTAAATCCTTCGTCCAAGCACGGCACAAACCATTGTATCTACCACATTTAGAAATATTTTTCAATATAAAAATTGTGAAAAATACTTAAAACCATGCTCACCGTTGTAAAAAAAAAACAAATTGAAAACATGCACATGTTTCCCCGGAAAAAAATTGCAATAATTCCTCTTCTTTCCAATCACGAGCTAGGTGCGGCGCCTTGAGGGGTCTTCTCACTTTAGACTTTAAAAAAGGCTATTTTCATGAACTTTTTGATAGGTTTATATTATCGATATTGATATAATAGTTGTTACACTCAATAAATACACTTTCGAAATACATATATGCAATTTTTTTATGTATGCAAAAATAACAAAATGGCGGACATTTTTCGGAAAAACAAAAAATACATTTTTTCACCGTTTATGGCAATAAAAATAGTAAATATCAAAATTTAAAAAATCCTTGACATGCGCTATAGCTATAGGTGTAAAGAATATGTGGTTAACATTTCATAAGCACCGGTTCAGTAGTTTCGAAGATTTGATCAAGAAGCCGTCGAAAAACGTTGTTTGGAGAAAAACACGTTTAAAGTTTGTTTGGGTTACATAAATACATGAAAACATTTTTTTATGTATTTCGAAAGTGTATTCATTAAGTGTAACAACTTTTATATCCATATCTAAAATATAAACCTATCAAAAAATTCATGAAAATAGCCTTTTTAGCGTCTAAAGTGAGAAGACTCCTTAATTTGGTGCCAATTGTCCAGGTCATTTCAAGGTCAATTCTAATTTATTCATTGAAAAGCGATATTTTTATTTGATTTCCTCATTCGTCGCAATGGAAAATGTTGCAAACAAACGTTCATTGGTTCTGAGGGGAAAAAAAGTCGTACCCACCTCTCGCGAATCAATTTACTAATGTCAAGGCCCGAGTGGGAATGGTCGGCTCGGCTGTTTTCGTTCTCTGTGTTCCGCTCATCCGTGATCCGCCTGACTTCCTCCTCGTGGCGCTCGATGATCCGCGCCACGCTTCGTGAGTGCTCGTCCCGGAGCAGTTTTAATTCCGCGGCATGGATCGCCTTCAATTCTTCCTGTTCGCGCTTCGCGTTGTTGGTGAATTTGTTGCGCAGCTCCAGCAGCTCGGCCGGCCAATTGTCCTCCATGTCGGCCTCGACGGCCAGCAAAGCCTGCGCGCGCGCGCGAACGCCACAAAAATGTTATACTCGAAAACTCAACGCGAATTCGAAGCAGCGCTGGCCAGGGCCAATACTCGGATGGGTGACCGCTCAACATCGGCTGGCGGCAGTTTTATCGCGTCTGGGCAATGGCGACGCACAGCGGGAAACTCGGGGAAAGTATAGCCGGCCTGGATCGGCACAGGTTTCCCACAGTTTCCCTGTGCCCTCGTGCATGTGCAAAACGACACGTCTCGGGTAAAAGTCGAAGGGGGTTTGGGCTTTTCGGTTGTCTTTTTAAGGGGATCAGGGAGGTTTGAAGTTTCAAAAATTCACTCGCGTTCAATTGTTTATCAGAAGACCACGAAGAAAAATAAAAGTTTTTTTTTTTTTTTTAATTTTAAAGCTATTTGCCGTAACATTGTGAAATAAGAAAATTAAAGGATTCAAAGTTATTTTATTTTTGAAATTGGTAATTCTTTAGATAAGTGTATTTTCCGAAAAATGAGTTTGATTAGGTTTGTTGGTTTGGGTTCAACCCAAACGAACCCGAACAAACACATTTTTCGGAAAAGTCACTTATCTAAAGAATTACCAAAATATTTTAAGTTATTTAAGGGGTTAGGCTGCTGTGAAAACGACGAATGCTCGTTCGTCGCTTGAGGCAACTCAAGTTTTTTTAACTTCGTTAATTATTAATATTTTTATATGAAAATTGCTACACAACTTTGTTAAGGGGAGATATACACCTAGATGGTCGAGGTCGAGGATTTAGAAGCTATGAATATTTCGTCGATCGTAGAAGACCTACACTATGGGCCTGGTATCGATGATTGCATGTAAGTTGACAAATTTCATGATTTATTCATTCCCAAATTTTCAAACGCGTTTTTCAAATCGGTACCCAAAATTTCTCGTAAACCAATGAACCGATTGCCTTGAGGTTTTTTGTGGTTATTCTATACACCATTATCTAGTACTTGTCATAGATTTTTTTTCCGTTACTTAGTTTTTGTTTTATAGGCAAAATAATAAGTAATTTTTGGCCCAAAAATCACTATTTATGTGCAAACGTCCGCCCTTTTGTCATAAATCGATGTTTTCAAAATCGACTATGACAAAGTCTATATTATAGTATCTAATTTAATAATCTTTTTGGTTTTTTTCAGATCATTTTTTAAGAAAAGCCAGTGGGTATCGTATACGCAGATTTTTTTACGACGCTCCAAGGATCATACAATATCCTTGTATATTTTTGATATTTTTAAATAAAGAAAATTAAACATATTTTTAAAGGTATATACTTTTAGATAATTAAAACCCCAATCTGAAATTTCAAATAGTTTTCCTTGAAAAAATTCACAAAAATGACCTTTTTCCGGCTCCTAGGTGTATATCTCCCCTTAATGTACATCCAAATAAATATCCAAACGGTTGTTCAATCGTCTTCCTTATTCCTTCGAAATTAATTTTTCCTAATAACCCTTATTTTTAGGTCGCCACAGTAGCCTAACCCTTTAAATTTAATATGATAAAAGATTTTGTGAAATTGCGAAAAATTGACCGAGTTGTGACGGTTTCTGCGAAGGGTCGGATCCTATTTAACCTATATAGAAGGGATATTTAACCTTTTTTCTTTTGCTTTTTTCTCGAAACTTGGATGATTCTTTGATACCATTATCCATTTGTCAATAACGAATGATTGAAAATGTTTTTTTTTTCGTCGAAAATCGAACATTTTCTACAGCTTTCCATTTTCATAATTTTCGAAATTTCAAAAAAGTATACGGTACCTCAAAAGTTATTTTATTATACTAAAAGTATATTTTGTATATTTCTTTCCACAACATCCTAGTTGCCAGTAGCACCTACACCGACTGGCCATCCGCCAACGGCGTCACTTTCTTCAAGGCGGGAAATCAGTTTCGGTCTACGTTTTTTTTTTAGTGATTTTCATGATTTTTGTTGTGCAAGGAATAAACAAATAGAAGTTATTCAAACTTTGGGAATACTTTATATATATTTTCAAACAAATATTTCAATTTTTTCGAAGCATTTCCACCGAAAATATGGAACATATAACTTCAAGATAAATTTAACCCTTAGTAATCACACTTAGCTAGAATCACGTTATAGTCATACTGGGTCCATGGGACCCAGGAGCGTTTTTAAATTATTATAAATAATGAAATAATGCATTGAACGATATGAAAAAAAAAACAGTGAGGTATAATTTGAACCTTGTTTTATACAAGGATATTGGTTAGAAATCAAAAATTAAATTTAAAAAATGCAAAAAAAAATTATGCAAAAAAAACGTGAAAAATGGCTTTTTTAGAAAAATTGCTGTAACTCTTGTAATTATTGACCAAAAAAAATGATTTTATAATCTGGAAACAATGTACTTTAAAATAGACATAGCGGTTTCTGTGGACTTTTCAAAAAGTATATTTATTTCATCCAACGCACGTGCAATTTAGAAGGAAAGAATGAAACGCTTACGCATATAAAAAAAATGTATGTTTTATTGGAAAAAAGAAGTTGTACGACATCAAAATAATTTGTTTGGGTCCCGTGGACCCAGTGTGACTATTAAGGGGGGAAATCACAGTAGCACACAAAAAAATAGGCATATTTTCGGGAATTAATTTTGGCTGAATAAAAGTATCAATCGAAAATCTGTCAAGTAGATTTTATAGCAATACTAAAAAAGTACAAAATGTAATTTTTTCAATAAAAAATATTTAAAAATGGCGGCTGCGCAGGATATGCCCCAAGGCGCCTTTTTTTGAGCTCGCCGAAGACATAACTCGAGCAAATTTTTACCGATCGACTTGAAATTTTGACAGTAGCTTCGAAACATCTTTCTCCACGGGCCTACGTAGGATTTTTTATTTTATATGGCTTACTTTTTTTTTATCGACGATTTTATGGCGTTTTTTTTGTTAAAAATTTAACTTTATTTTCAAACATGTACCATTTTCCGAAAAATCAATATATCGAAAAAATCCTACGTAGCTCCGTGGAGAAAGATGTTTCGAAGCTACTGTCAAAATTTCAAGTCGATCGGTAAAAATTTGCTCGAGTTATGTCTTCGGCGAGCTCAAAAAAAGGCGCCTTGGGGCATATGCTGCGCAGCCGCCATTTTCAAATATTTTTTATTGAAAAAATTACATTTTGTACTTTTTTAGTGTTGCTATAAAACCTACTTTACAGATTTTCGATTGATACTTTTATTCAGCCAAAATTAATTCCCGAAAATATGCCTATTTTTTGTGTGCTACTGTGATTTCCCCCCTTAAGGGTTAATAAAATGTTTTCTTTCTATATAAACCTAACGCTGGCCAAAAAATTAAAAATTACAATTTCTTAGAGGTGTTTAAACAAAAAGGTATATTTTTCGCCATTATTTTACAACTTTTTTTGCTATAAACAAATATACTTTAAACAATAATATTACCCCAAATTTACGTTCATATAGAGCGTAACAATATAGAGAAACTAACTCTTACTTTATGAAATTATTGGTTAGAAACTTTTTGAGCTGGTGTACACCAATTTGAAAAAAAAATCGTTTCGATAAAAACGGGGTTAAAAAAAATTACCAAAAACTAATTATTCATACTAATTAGGGAACATATTCTCGAATAGTTTTACTAAAAATTTATGGAATTAAAAAAAAAACGATTTTTTCAGTCGTCTAATTGGTTTCTCGTCTTGAATAATAACGTTTTTGTTTATCAATATTTTTTAATGCAAAAAGAACCCAAATTTGGCAAGACTATGTATGAATTCCGTGTAAAATCCCGACCTCGTCATCCCAATGATCTCATCAGGAGAAAATATTGAAAAAGATCATGCCCGCGAAAGTCTACACAGTTGACTGTAAATTATGTAGAACGTATAAAATTGTATAGACAAATTTGAAAATTGACGTAAAATGACTTTTTAATTTGAAAAAATTCTCAAAATAATTCGTCGATTTATTGAAAATTGTGAAACTTTTGAAACTTCCATAGCCAAATTATTTTGAAGGTGTTCAGATTTTCGGAGTTTTGGTCTTTCGTGCAAAATTCTTTCAGGGTAGTATTCTTTCGGAGTTTTGAGCGTTCCGATCATTCAAAATTCCGAACTTCAACCCGGCCCCACCTTGAATTTCGTAACATTAAAATTCGGAATTTTAAACCGTCGGAACATTCGAAGTTTGGAATTTCAACCGGGGCCCCGAAAAATCTACGTGCTTTTCGAACCTTGAAACCTGCGAAACGTTCAAACGAGCCTTCGAACCTCCCGTCCCCTCAACGCCGACAAGCAAAGAATAGAATGTTAGTGAGGGAGGCTACCTGAATTTGTTCCTGAAGAGCGTTGACAATGTCGAGCTTAGCGAGGGCAACCTGCTCTTCGAGTTGGTTATTGTAGGCGGCGCGGAGTTTCGTTAGCTCGCCATTCTCGAGGGCCGAGTCCCATTCTGTCTGGCAAAGCTGCATGCGCGCGTAAAGGGCCACGAACACACGGACACGAACACACACACAGTACGAATGTTAGTTACGAATGTATATCGTGATCGAAGCTGATTACGAGAGCTTGATCCAAACATTCGAGGAGTCATGCTCTCGCTTGTCAGGGAAAAAAAAACGGATACTGTTCAATTATAGTGGAAGACCGAGCAATTGTGTAGGGAAAAATATTACGTTAGTGACATACGTATGTAGAAATATCTTTTTCGTGGTACAACGTGGGAGAGCCAGGCTAACAGGACTTTCGAATCAACTAAGGGATACTGATCGGCATCGGATGCTGTTGGTATGTCGTTGGTGTACTTGTTGACAACAGGGTTGCGAAATTTGTAATAAAAAAGTAACGCATTATTCATTACTTTTTTAATGGCTAATGGAAAAATATTTCTTTACCCATTACATTAGATTCAGTAATGTAACAAAATTCCATTCCTCATTATATTATATGTTGTAGTGTAAACAATTTCCGTTACTCATTACATTGGATTTTGTAAGGTTAAAAATGTCCATTACTCATTACATTATATTCTGTATTGTAAAAAATGTCAATTACTCATTATATTAGATTTTGTAATTTGAAACATTTTCATTAAAAAATGCGATGTAATGTGTAATGACGAAAAAATTTAATTACACATTACATTGTAATGGGCAATGGACATATTTTACATTACAAAGTCCAATGTAAGATGTAATGTGTAATGACGAAAAATTTAATTACACATTACATTGTAATGGGCAATGGACATATTTTACATTACAAAGTCCAATGTAAGATGTAATGTGTAATGACGAAAAATTTAATTACACATTACATTGTAATGGGCAATGGACATATTTTACATTACAAAGTCCAATGTAAGGAGTAATGGAATTTTTTACATTACAACGTGTAATGTAATGAGTAATGTCAATTTTTTACATAACAAAATTTAATTTAATGAGGAATGGAATTGTTTTACATTACAAAATATATGGTAGTGAGTAATGGAATTTGTTCACATTACTAATGTAATGTAAAAAAATCTCCATTACTCATTACAAGGTGATGTGGATTATTATTCGTTTCCCATCGGGTCAGATCGACCCAGTGCAAAAACCGCTGCCCCTAATGGGAAACGAATAATAATCCTTATTACATTGTAATGAATAATGGGGATTTTTGACACTGCATTGCATTAGTAATGTGAAAAAATTCCATTGCTCATTACATTATATTTTGTAATGTAGAAAAATGCCATTGCTCATTACATTTTTTAATGTAAAGAAAGTCCATTAATCATTACATTACATTTTGTAATGTAAAGTATTTCCATTACTCATTACATTGGACTGTGTAATGTAAAAAAAAATCCATTACCCATTACATTGTAATGGGTAATGAAAATATTTCACATTACAAAATGTAATGTAACGAGGAATGCAAATTTTTTACATTACAAGATTTAATTAAATTAGTGAACATTTTTTACATTGCAAAATCCAATGTAATGAGTAATGGCAATTGTTTGCATTACAAAATGTAATTTAACGAGTAATGGAAATTTGTTACATTACTGAATGTAATGTAATGGGTAATGAATTTTGTTTTCATTACAAAATGTGAAGTAATAAGTAATAGAAACGCTAAGGCATTACAAAAAGTAATGCATTATTTGCAACCCTGATTCACAATATATGACAAGTGCGAAGAAAAGTTTCAATAATAGGAAACATTACGCAAAGCTCAGCGTAGATGGCGCCACGTAAACACAACGTAAACAAAAGAAGCTGTCAACGCGCGCGGTACATTTTCACGATGTCTTTCTTGTACTAAAATTATGCGAATGGACATAATGGACGATAATTACGGATATTTGACTACATCGGAATTGAAAAATCGGTTTCTACTCTTTTCCTTCTCTGTTCATCCTTTAAAGTTTCTTTTTTCCTCCAAACAGTGAAGGTATAACCCCTCTTTCAATATTTTCCGGCTGTTTCATCCCCGTAAATAATGAAAATGCGCTAGGTAAGTATTATGTAATAAAATAATACCGGAAGGTTAAAAAAATGCAAATATTTCAATTACAATTTTTTAGGCTATGATGATTAACTACTTTACAATATACTTTTAGAAGTAAATAGCGTCAAAAATATTATGTTTACACACTGAGCTGTAACAAATCCTTCATTTCTATAGTCTGCAGATATAAAATGATCAGAATATAGCCTTGAATGTTTTGTGGCTGTAAAGTGGTTTGCGACGTACAGCAATTTCTCATTGCTTGCGAAGTTTTTCGTTTTTAGGAAATAAATGCACGCCTTCGTTTCTGCATCCAACTGCACAACACTGATGCATTCTTCGCAATTTATTCACGACAAAAGGATTAATTTAAAGAGAATTCAACAGTAGTCGTAGAAACACGGGCAAAACGAAAGAGAATCAGTGTTGCCAGAGTGAGCTATCGTTTGGTACTGACGGCAGCGCCAAACCGTAACAAATTTTGATTTTTCGTACTTTCGGGGAGGTACTTGAGTAAACGGCGACAAAAACAGGTAAACTTCGGGAATTTTTATCTCAAAAACTAACGTTTCGATTGGATCCAGGTTTTTTTTAATTGCAAAATATGTACATTGAGGTATGTTTAGGATTTTTTTCAAAATGAATTCGTTGACTGGAAGCGATTCAAACGCGATTATCCCGAAACATAGTTTTCAAAGTCGATGTCAGATGTATCACGAAAACGACTTGTCCGATTTTGTGCAAATTTGGATACAATATTCTTCGATATTTTTTCTCGTTCGCCACGTAGGGTTTTTTTATTCAATTGAACCATTGTTTTTTTATGCAATGTTTATGCAATCCAAAATCGTCGGGAATTGCGAACGAAAAACGAATGTTAAATTAAAACGGTCGTGATCCCGTCAAAAATGAAAATTTCAAAAAAACCCTATGGGGCGAACGAGAAAAACGATCGAAGAATATTGTATCCAAATTTGGACAAAGTCGGACAAGCCGTTTTCGAGATACATCTGGTACCGACTTTGAAAACTATGTTTCGACATAATCGCGTTTTAATCGCTTCCAGTCAACAAATTTATTTTTAAAAATTCCCAAACATACCTCTATGTACATATTTTCCAATAAAAAAAACCCGGATCCAATCGAAACATTAGTTATTGAGATAAAAATTCCCGAAGTTTACCTGTTTTGCTCGCCGTTCACTCAGGTACCTCCCCTTAATTGGTGGCATTGGCGGTCACTTTAAATCTAACGAATGCAACAATCTGAAGAGGGCGCGGGAGTTTACTTATTCCATTGAGGATGAACTAGGGTTTTCATCAATGTTTGAGTTTTTTTTCTTATTAGGGTACTAAAATCATGAAAAACGTAATAGATTCACGAAAGGCGTACTGACGTACTAAATACTCCGAAAACGTACCAGATTCAGTACAATTGTACTAAACTGGCAACGCTGAAGAGAATCTCACTAAACGTCATGTTCTGTTTGCGTTATCATACAATGCCCCCCCCCCCTCTGGCGGGAGAAATTGGCAGTAAGGTTTCCTATTGGTTGAATTATTTAGCATCGCGAGAACGGCCTTCGTACTCGAGCGGTCGGTACACCTGATTCCGCCCTCCTGGTTACAAACAAAATATATTCATCAACCACATCGTACTGTCGCCCAACGCAGGCTTTTTTCAAATCCCGTTCGGCGGATGCAAACCCAATTCTTGAATTTTTGCCAACAAATGGCACTACAGATATTTCGTTGACAATGTTATTGAAAGAACAGTCCGTCAGACGACAGCCGGAGTGTCCTTCATTTTTCGGTCCGGGCCAACCAGGTGCACCCACGCGCAATGCCAACGAACTTTTCCAACTATCGATATTCTTCGTCCAAATTACCCTCGTATACTCAATACCAACGACATACAAAGAGCAAAGCAAAATCTAGAGCCTCTAGAATGGAGAACCATCGATACGTCTTTCCACGCGGTACAAATTTTCTCACCTGATTGACCGCCGTGACGAGGCCGCTCGCGACGACAGCGTTGTCCCCGGCGGCCCCGTGAAGCTTCGCGTCCACCTCGGCGAGTTCGTGTCTCGCAACATCGGCGTGATTGCGACTCGCGTTGGAGCAATCGCCACCAGGCCCGAAGTACAAATCCTCAGCGAGATCCTCGATCTCGCTGTCGTTGTCGGACATTTTTTTCGACTGCTGGCTGAATATCTCGTCGGAATATTGTTTCTCCATTTGGAGGCACTTCTCCTCGAAGTAAGTGCGCAGCTCTTCCATTTCACGGGTGTGTCGAGTGTCGAGCTCGTTTCTCAATTCTTCGACATTGACGTCGTTCTGTCGCACGCTCAGCAGCAAATTTCGTATTTTCTCGATTTCCATCGTCGAGTCTTGTCTCACGGCTTGGAGTTCCTCGCGGTGTTTGTCCGCGAGATTCGACAGTTCGCGGCTCAAGGCGCTTTTCTCGGCCGTCAGCTGGAGTACGTTTTTTCGCAAGGCTGCAATATCCTCGTCTCGATTCTTCAGCTCGTCGCGCGTGCTCGCGAGAGTCTCCAATTGACGAGCCAATTCCCTCGAAGCTTCGTCCTTCTCGGGTCGCGAGTCCTCGTCCCCGAGGCCCTCGGTTTGCGCGCTTTTTTCCGTGAGCTCGTTTTGCCTCGCGCTCTTGTAACTCTCGCACGAGGTCTTCGAGGCGTCGCGCTCGAGTCGCGATGTCGCAGCGAGGGAATCCGTGAACCTCGTCGACTCGTTCATCGCGATTGTTCGATTGAGCTTGTCCTCGTACTCGGCGCATTGTTCCCAGGCCATTGCCACGCCGTTCTTCAAGTGCTCGCACTCGGCCTCCGCGGCGTGCAACTTTTCGGCGAGCTCGTTGGCTCGCTCGCGGCTCTCGGCGATCTCGCGATCTCTCGCCTCGAGGCTCTCCCGGAGGCGGGCGATCTCGCTCGGGAGCTCCGAGCTCTTCGGCGACTTTGACGAATTCTCCGCGTCGAAGTACAACGAGCAGGGGAACGGCTGAGGCTCCGATCGCAATTTGTCGCAGGTGTTCTTCATGTCCTTCAGCTGCTTCTCGTAGGATTCCTTCTCGAGATTGGCACGATCCAACTCGTCACGAGCACTCGTGACCTCGCGCTCGAGGGAGCTTATCCTCTCGACTAGTTGGCGCTCGAGCTCGGCCCGCTCTTCGAACTTTTGACGCGTCGCGTGTATCTGCAGCGCAACGTCGTCGAAGGTCTGATAGGTCGTCTCGTTGAATTCGCTGAAGGTCGCGAAACTTCCGACGCTCAGGCGGGACAAGGATTTCTCAAGGTCGAAGATACGATTGTTCATGGTTCGCTCGTGCGCTTGATTGTTCTCTATCAACGATTGGGCGGCGGCGTAACGCGCGCTCAAATCGTCGTACTTGAACTTCAACGCGTCGTTCTCGAGCTTTAGACTCGCGACGCTCGTTAGGGCTTCCTCGAGCGAACGCTCGATACTCTCCTTCGAGTCCAGTATACTCGCGGCTGCCACGTACTTCGACGTTAACTCGTCCAATTGAACTTTGTGCAAATTAATCTGCTCGTTCAACATCTCCTTGTCCTTTTGACTCTGCGACAATTTTTCACGGTGGACGCTCAGCTCGGCCAGAAGAGACTGCTGCGACTCCGAACGATTGACCAACTCGAGCTTCAGACTCTCCACTGTTTTCTTGTAGGACGAGAGTTGAGCCTGGAATATCGAGAGCTCCTTGGCGTGCTTGCTCTCCAGGTCGGGCAACTCCCGGTTGTAACGGTCCGCCAACTCACGATATTGGTCCTCGTATCTTTCTCGCGTCTCTGATAGTTCACTCTGGTAACGCGTCTCCAATTCCTGCGCGCGTGATAAACGGGAGATTGAAGATTCGGGAAGCCTCGAACGGTTTATCGATTAGTGAGATGTTATAGGCGCTTTTTGGACGAGAATATGTCCCGTGATGAGGTTCAACTTTGAAGCTTGGAGATTGCGAGCCGCGATTTTTTGAAAAAATCTATTTTTTTTTGTTGTTGTTTATTATTCGCTGTACTTAGAGGCGACTTAAGACCGTCGTCTGGTGTGATGGGTCGATAAGAATCAAATTTTTACGATGCATTTTCTGAAAGTGTAATTTCTTTGGAATATTTTCGTTTTTGGGCCATTAAGGGGCTATAACAGTGTGACACTTTCGAAAAATCGATTTTTGCCGTTTTCGACAGTTCGTACTTTTAAGAATATCATTATCATTTATATCATTTTATGTTGCAAAAATCGATAGTTGAATCGTTGAGGAGAGATGTACACCTAGATGGTCGATGTCGAGGATTTAGAAGCTATGAACATTCCGTCGACCGTAGAAGACCTGCACTATGGGCCTGGTATCGATGATTCCATGTAAGTTGACAAATTTCATCATTTATTCATTCCCAAATTTTCAAACGCGTTTTTCTCAAAACCACGTTTTTCAAATCGGTACCCAAAATTTCTCGAAAACCAATGAACCGATTGCCTTGAGGTTTTTTGTGGTTATTCTATACACCATTATCTAGTACTTGTCATAGGATTTTTTTTTTCCGTTACTTAGTTTTTGTTTTATAGGCAAAATAATAAGTAATTTTTCGCCCAAAAATCACTATTTATGTTCAAACGTCCGCCATTTTGTCATAAATCGATATTTTCAAAATCGGCTATGACAAGTACTAGATTATAGTATCTAATTTAATAATCTTTTTGGTTTTTTTTTTTTCAGATGATTTTTGATGAAACGCCAGTGGGTACCGTATACGTAGATTTTTTTACGACGCTCCAAGGATCATCCAATATCCTTGTATATTTTTGATATTTTTAGATAAGGAAAATTAAACATATTTTTGAATGTATATACTTTTAGATAATTAAAATCCCAATCCGAAATTTCAAATAGTTTGCCTTGAAAAAATTCACAAAAATGACCTTTTTCCGGCTCCTAGGTGTATATCTCCCCTTAAACGCGATTTTCTCGAAATGAGATTTTTTAATTTGCTGACATTGTAGCTCAAAGAGCAATTATCCGATTGACTTAAAATTTGAACTGACAAGGGGACAGTACGGCAGTCGGATTTTTGTAATTTTTCGTACTCATGGTACGCGAAGTTCAGAGCTCGAATATTCATATCCCAAAGCAGTTCGACGCCATATTCAGAAATTTTCGAGAAAATTGACTTTGAAGTTTTCGAGCGCACTCTTATCCCACAAAGATGCAACAATATTCGAACCAGGCTCGTGGCGTACCCGCTAGCGCACGAGTCTAGTAATCGCGGGGTCGCTGGTTCGAGTCTCACTTCGAATTTTTTTTTTTTTTTTTTTTTTTTTTTAATTCGCATACCTCCGTCATTTAAATATGCCGATAAATTTTTGTTGTATATAATCACATATTATTATATATAATTAATATAATATATCTATATATGTTTATATATGGACAAAATCCATATATAGTTATTTATGTACAAAATTCATTATAGTTATACATAATTATATATTTTCTCATATATGATCATATATTATTTATATATAACAATAGGTGATTATTTATGAAAGAATAAATAAATAATCCCGGGACAAAAATCATCATCAGTTGTCTTCTCCGGTCTGCAATAACATGATCAGATATGCGTGGTTTGCTTCGAAACTTTGCGATCAAAGAGAAATCTTCATGAACGTGAATGAAGTTTGTTTTCCGATCGATGTATTGAAAAAAAATTGCGAATGTAACGATGCAGCGTTTGTACGGTGTGCGACATGCCGTGAAAATTACTGTTTTCCTTGTTTTTACGATGGTTATCACTCTGGCTCGTGTAACATTACACCCGATGTATAAAACAAACGAATACAGACCGAATAATAAAGTATTCAATTCCTTACCCGACGTTTTTCATTTTCATCCTAAAAATGTTGTTGGTTATAAATATTGATACTTGAAAATGTATGTTTATAATCAAGAGATAATTAAAAATGACTCGCGTTTTGTCATTTAAAAAAAATGAAAAAAAAAAAAAAAAAATTTCGAAGTGAGACTCGAACCAGCGACCCAGCGATTACTAGACTCGAGTGCTACCGGGTACGCCACGAGCCCGGTTCGAATATCGTTGCATCTTTGTGGAATAAGAGTGCGCTCGAAAACTTCAAAGTCAATTTTCTCGAAAATTTCTGAATATGGCGTCGAACTGCTTTGGGATATTAATATTTGAGCTCTGAACTTCGCGTACCATGAGTACGAAAAATTACAAAAATCCGACTGCCGTACTATCCCCTTGTGAGTACTCTTGAATATATTTACTCTACAATGACGTAGGATATTTTTGATTGGATGAAAATTGACGATTTGGCATTGAACAAAACGACCATTTTTTAGACAAGAAAACAGACTTTGTTTTCATAACTACGCCATTTTGTTAGATTTTGATATTTTTCGAAAATCCTACGTCATTGTACAGGAAATACCTTTCAGTTTAACAACAATTTTTCCTTTTTCGGTTTCAGCTACTCGATCGGCCGGAATCATGTCAGCAGTGGAGGGACTTTTTTTTGGCGCCTCCGAAAGCAGCGCATAAGTCGCTTGGATCTCAACATTTTTCTAGGAAAAAATTATGTAATATAGGTCAAATATAGCCAAATATATTCTTAATTTTCCAAAACCTTTTATTGAGTATTTTTCTTCCAAAAAATTCCCGAAAATCACCCAAATTTTCAACGTTCACACTGGTATAGCCCCTTAAAAGGGCGAAAAATTACCCGACCTATGGGCCTTATAGGGGTCGCGGCAATCGGAACAACCGACTACCTGACCTGCACGGCGCGCACGACGGATTTTAAGCACCCCATCCGTTTGTTGTTTATTGAGATTTATTATTATTATTCGGGGTACCTGGATACGCCCGAATGAGTGGCCGAAAGTCGGAATCCTCGAATATTAAGGGGTTATGTACAGTTAAAATTTCCGAAAAATCGATTAAATTCTTTTTTCGTAATGTACATATATGTAAGTACACACAGAAAATATTCTCGAAGTTACACGCACATTTGTAATGACGTGGCAGAGCGTTCGAAAGTGCTTTTGAAACTTTAAACGCGTTTTTCTCAGAACTGTGTTTTTAAAGTCGGTGAGCAAGATTTCTCGGAAATGGCTGAACCGATCAGTCTCAAATTTTGACACAATATTTGCGAGTATATTTTTTAGTCATTAAACGAAGATTTTTTCTCGCCGATGAATATTTTCCATTTTATAAACAATTTGAGGCCTACATTTTTGTCAAAAATCGATTTTTTTATGAGAAGCCGCCATTTTGTCAAAAATTATTATTTTGCTTAATCCTGCGATCAATTACAAAATAATCCATTATATTAACGAAATATTTTTGGTTTTTTCATTTTAGATTATCCAGCCCAAAGATATCGTGCTCACCGCAAGACGCCTTTTTTTTTAGGTGCTCCCGGAGATCAGCTATAGCAGCTTTCAAAATAATTAATTTTACAAATAAAACATGTTAAAGTACAGTTAAAAGTTACCATAATGTGTTCAAATTTTTACATTAATAGATTTAAAGGTCTTCTCAAGAAAAATTATTGAAAAATCGATTTTTTTGGGCCTCCTGTATATGACCCCTTAATGACCTCTTCGAGCAAGAAGGTGTGATGTATCGCCCTGGAATCGCAGACTGCGTATAAATTACGTTTTTCTCAAAAAACCATTCGGTAACCAATCGACCGATTCACTTCAAATTCAAACCACATGTACTGCATACTGGCGTCTATTACGTAATCTAGAATCAACTTGATAAAGATATATTAACTATTTTCAACATGCATCATAATTCATAATTATTGCATGAAAAATCGTTATGTTCGGTTACACCGTCGCGATTCTTTCGAAAAAATGTTTTTCTCTTTCATTCTAGTAAGCGTAATGACGACATGCGTACAGATTATAAAAATGTTCTAATTTTTTGTTTCACTGGTGGTTTTTGTTCGCCGGAAGCTGAGATATGCCCAAAAAACGGCGGCATAGATTTTTTCTAGCCATATTTAATGTACGTGTAACTTTGTTAATAAATCACATTTTTCCATTCTGTGAAAACGTATGTATGCTGAATTTCTTGTTTAATAAATCTCAAAAATCCGAAACGTCCTATGTCTGGTTTTCGAGAAAAAAAATTCAAAGAATGATTTTCTCTATCTTCACACTAGACGACAGCCTTAACGGGGTGAATTTACCTAGATGGGTCTTTGCTTTTTTCAGAAATATTTTTATTCGCTCGTTTATATTCCCTATATATTCCCTAAAAGCTATATTCTATATAGCTTTATATATATTCCCTATATATATATATATATGTATTCCCTAAAAATGTCCTTGAAATATTCCTAAACTTGAATGAGCAGCTTCTACCGCCATGTTTGTGTTGCTTTTCTGTATTTTTTGATAATTTTTGAAGGCTCTCAATGTGTATTTTAAAAAAATGCGTTTTGTATCACCAAACGTTTCCCGGAATATTTTTTTCGGAATTTGGAATTTTTTTGGAGCTTCTATGTAGACGTAGGCCCTTAACGGAGACTTTGTCCTTTGTGCCCAACGGGAGATGTTAGCGGCTCAACATGAGCAGCTAGAAGAAGAGGAGGGATGCCTCTATGGACCAGGCATTGCCGATTAGCGGTAATTATAAACACATTTGTGTAAACACATTACAAAACTTTCAACGCGTTTTTCTCGAAAACACGTTTTTCAAAATGGCTGACATTCTCCTGACCGCTGTAATTAACATATCGACCTGAAATTTGGAGAGCATACTCAGAAAATATGTCTTCACGGAATGACGGATCGTTTTTTCGATAGATACATTTTTGCATTTATTATTTATCTTTTTATGCGAAAAAAAACGCAAAAATTCGATTTTTTTCAAATTGCCGCCATTTTCCGAAATTTGTACTAAACGAAAAACCCATCCGTCATTCCATGACCAAAGGGTCACAGATTGATAATTCGCTTTGAATTTGTGTTTCAGATCAACAAAGAGGGGGCAGTGATGTCAGCCGTTTACCTCCCGCGATTTGAGGACCTGTTTTCGCGGAGCTGCAACGACCGCCGTATATCATGAATAAAAGCAAAACAAAAAACCGCACTCAAAAAGCTTCACTCGTTTCCTTTTGAAAAAAATAAAATGTAAACACCTGAAGTATGGCACTCCAAGGACAAAGTCTCCCTTAAAAAACAATTCGCCATATACGAACCCTCATGGCGTCCTCGTGCTGGGCCGTTCTCGACTTTGTCTCCGCGGTAAATTTCTCGAGTATGACTTGCATGTCCCTTTTGATTTTCTCGACCCTTGCCTCGTACTGTTTCTGCATTTCCATCGTCTCGGCGATGTTGAGGGTGTTCTCGACGGCGCCAGCGCGAATTTTCTCGTTAAGTTGATTGACACGAGTCTTGTAGTCTTCTATCTCGGCGCATTGGGCCTCCTTCTCCATCTCGAGTTTCCTCGCGTTCTCGTGGGATCTCAGGAGTTCGGCGTTCAACCGATTGATCGTTGATTTGTGCTCGACGAGTGCGCCCTCGAGGTCGCCGACGCGATCCTGTACCGCGGCGCAATTGCCCATGTCCGGGGACATCGAGTCGTTCCCGACCACCATCGATTGGAGCTGAGCCTTGAGGGCGTCGCGGGCCGACAACGCTTGCTCCAACGACGCCGTCAAATCGTGAATCAAATTGTCACGCTGATTGACCGCTCTCTCGAAGTCTTGGAGCTGCGCGGACAAAAGAACCACGTTATTTCGACCTTCAACCGGTCACCTTTGACATATGACAGATCCCGACTTGTCGCGGAATATTCTTTCGAATGTTGCGATGAAAAATGCTCTGCCAATGAGAAAAGGCACAGGAACGGAGGATCATCTTGATAACGTTATCAAATTCCAGTCACTGGAGATTCGTTTTGTTCAGGCTGAAGTTAAGCTGGTAGGGTTAGGACCGAATGCCGAAACGATATTCATCCGTTTTGGGAATGTTGCCCCTGTTCGAGCGACGTCAGCGGGAAAACGGCTGAAACTTTTTTTTCTCAACCTTCGCTGAAACAAACGCTTTGAGAAATTGACTGGGCTCTCTGTTTTATCTGAAGACGTCAAGGAGAACCTGAGGAAATGCGATTTTTTTGCACGGAACAGTGCGAACCTTCCGAAGATACACTGGGTTATTTTGAGCCGGACGAAGTTGAAATAAAATGCACACTCTACTAAAAGTGAAAATTCGAATAATTTTATACTTTCAATTTTATATTCAAAAATTCGATTTTTTTACCTTTTTCGACAGTTTATAGTTTCAAAAATACGAAACGAGATTTTTCAAATTTGCTGACATTTTAACACAAAGAGCAATTATCCGATTGACTTAAAATTAGAACTGAGTACTCTGGAATATATTTACTCTATAATGATTTAGGATATTTTTGATCGGATGAAAACTGACGATTTGGCATTGAAAAAAAGGGACTATTTTATAGGCAAGAAAATAGACTTTTTTCACAACTACGCCATTTTGTTAGATTTTGATATTTTTCAAAAATCCTACGTCATTGTACAGGAAATACCTTCCAGTTTAACGACTTTTTTTCTTTTTCGGTTTCAGCTATCATGTCAGCAGTGGAGGAACTTTTTTTTTAGCGCCTCCGAAGGCAGCGCATAAGTCGCTTGGATCTCAATATTTGTTTGTGAATAAATTATTTAATGTAGGTCAAATATAGACAAACATATTCTTAATTTTCCGAAACATTTAATTGAGTACTTTTCTTCCAAAAAAATCCCGAAAGTCATCCAAATTTTCAGCGTTCACACTGGTATAGCCCCTTAATTATGCAGACGAATTAAGAATTGTTGAAAGTGTATTCCTGATGTTCCAAAATAAAAACCGACCGAAGGGTCGGGAAAAGTTTTCAGTAAATCTTCTATGCACTTTCATTAGCTTTAATCATCATCCGTCTCATTTTTTTTTTTTTTTTTCTCTGGTGGTATGATTATGAGTATGTATTGAACTACACAGAAAAGGATATTTCTTTAACTATAAAGTATTTCTTCTTTTCTTCTCGTATATATAGAAAACATTTTTTTCATATAAATACGTGATTTCCATAATAATACTGGTATTTGAGATTTTTTTTAACTGCTTATAAAACTAGTTTTTTCATCATGTTGAAGTTTGTATCCTTGGTACGCAATAAAAGTTATTAGCTTCCAATTTTCCAAATAATTTCACCACTTTACGCTAGGAAATTCACCCAGACTTTTTTTTATGATTCTCATTAGAGATCTACACAATAAGACGACAAAAAAGTTAAACAATAAAAAAATTGAAAAAACAATTTCGTTACATTCCAACGATGAATACTTCAACACTATGTTTATTTAAATAATTGAAAAACGCGTTTTTCGTTATAAGCTTTGCATTTTTTTTCTAAAATATATGAAAAACGTGTTTTCCGAAATAGCCTTGGTAGGCAACGATACAACATAACTCTAAAATCCATTCCTGAACCATGCAAGAACCCAATTTCTACCCAGCAATTAATAAAAACTAATAAATTTACTCATCATTGATTTACATAAATATAAATTTACTATAAATTTAAATTTATAGTAAATTTAAATAGATATAAATTTACTCAATCATTGATATCACCGTTTTGGACAATCCATTATCAAGATATATATCTTGCCTAGATCATAAATAAATTATCAATGAATAAATTTCTATATAAATAAACAAAGTCCTAAATAAATAATACATTTTTAAATAAATGAACAAATACAATTTTGAAATACATTTTTAAATAAATAATTGAATTGTTTCTCCTGCCGATTATTTGAACATTTTACGAAAAAGAAGTAAAAAATGCGCGTCGGCTTGACAACCAATTTTGGATTAGAGCCATGTTCAAAAATGCTCACTTTGGTGTGATAGACGAGCAAAACGTCTCTGTACTGTTGCGGGCTGCTGTTATGGCTCTGAGTCGAATTCGGCGAGGAAGCTTCCGCTCTCAGGTGATCAATTTCAACACTGAGAGCTTCCACGACGGCCTCTTTGCCTTGCAGCATTTCCTCCAGCTCCGCCACCCTCCCCGCCATACCCTCCAAATCGCCGTCTCCTTCGCCCTCGCTGACGCTCATGCTGCTCTGCGTTATGTCGCGTGAGGACATCCCTTCGGTAATCTGTGGTGTTCATTCGTTTGAGAAACAAATGTATTCCTCTTCGGCGACTACGCCGATATCGAAACGATAAGCTCTATGCAAATAAGTTCATTTTACTGTCGATTTCATTCTCAAAGTTGAAGAAAAAAATGGAAGGAAAATCAAACAAAAATAATCGGATGTGTCTAAAAATATGGGACTTCAGGAATTTTCCTAGAGGGAAAAATAAAGATGTCCGCGAAAAAAAGAGGGAATTTTAAGTTACTATTCGAAAGATTAGAAAAAACAAGCTCCGTTGCGCTTTTTGTTTTTTTTTTGTTGCTACTTTTTCACCGGATACGGTTTTTTTACGACTTTTACACTCACGATTTCGCGGGTCACTTTTTGTGAAATTGCAGTACTTTTTTCTCAGAGGGACTCGAGAGGACCGAGATTGAACTTCAATTTGCCTCAGACGAATTTACGTTTGGCCGTTTTTTGAGCTTTAAAATAAAATACGGAGAGTATTTCAATAAAAGAAATTCCGATTGAATAAAAATTGAACAGATAAAAATGAAGGGTTTAAAAAATATATTTTTGGAAGATATATATATATATATATACAGTCGAACCTCGATGTAACGAAGCTCTATGAAAGTTCCTTACATCAAGTTTGCGTTATATTGAGGTTTCGTTATATCGAGATCATGTACCTTAAAATGTTCTTTAAAAAAAATATTTGTATTATAAATATAGGGATATTTTTTAAAGAAAGAATAGTTTAAATTAGAGCAAATTTTACGAGCAATTGGCAATTAGAGCATAATGTATATTATTATGTCGTATCAAGGTCTCGGGTGTTGATCGGAAGGGAATGGTCAAATATTCGTTATACAGAGGTTCGACTGTAGCAAGAAGTATACGTTACAAACCGATTGACAAAAAAATCGGTATATAAATTACGAGAAATTTCAAAATGGATGATGGAACATTCATTCTTTTGGGTTCATTTCTTTGATTTCGATTAATATTGTCTTTGTTTTTTGTTTTTTTTTAGACTGCCATAGGTATTTGGATAAGGTATTTGGATAGGTATTTGAACTTATAAGAAAAAACGCATCATAGTGACAGTTCCTATTTTTTATGAGTATGTATTTGCACATAAGTTCCTGTCAGGCTGTGCTTGTGTGCGCGTCGGTACCGGCATTATTATGTAGTCTGTTGTACGTTGTATGTTTGCGTTACGGATTGGTTGCGTGTTCGGTTTTTAACGACTAGCCTATTTCGATTAGATACGTCTTTGGTTTTTCCTTCGATCCCGTTTTCTGTGGAGTCATGTGTTAGCAATATTTAGTTATTGATTCCGATTGAATTAGTATACTAACGGGCTACATCTATCTGGGTGGGTTAAAAAATTGCATTCTCTAAAAATATTTTTATTCGATAGTTTCACCATGGTTATATGTCAGTGGACATATAGTCACCACAAATGATTTAAAAAATCGACGATCGTCAACGACTCGTATTTATTGTTAACTCGAAGAACCCCTTTTAGTTTTTAGATTTAGATTTATTTTGGTAAAAGATTTAGACCTTTGGGGTAAATGCGTTTTTTTACACCAACCGCTTCCCGGAAAAAAAATCAGAATTTGGCCATTTTTTCGGGTCTCTAGGTAGATGTAGCCCCCGGAGACGTTGTCCTTGAAATTTAGCGGGAGATGTTAGCGGCTCAACATGAGCAGCTAGAAGAAGAGGAGGGATGCATCTATGGACCAGGCATTGCCGATTCGCGGTAATTATAAACACATTTGTGTAAACACATTACAAAACTTTAAACGCGTTTTTCTCGAAAACACGTTTTTAAAAATGGCTGACATTCTCCTGACCGCTGTAGTTAACATATCGACCTGAAATTTGGAGAGCATACTCAGAAAATATGTCTTCACGGAATGACGGATCGTTTTTTCGATAGATACATTTTTGCATTTATTATTTATCTTTTTATGCGAAAAAAACGCGAAAATTCGATCTTTTTTTAAATTGCCGCCATTTTCCGAAATTTGTACTAAACGAAAAACCCATCCGTCATTCCATAACCAAAGGGTCACAGATTGATAATATGCTTTGAATTTGTGTTTCAGATCAACAAAGAGTGATGTCAGCCGTTTACCTCCCGCGATTTGAGGACCTGTTTTCGCGGAGCTGCAACGGCCGCCATTTTTGTTTTTTTTACAAAAAAAAATTTTTTTAACGTTCTGTATATCATGAATAAAAGCAAGAAAAAAACCGCACTCAAAAAGCTTTACTAGTTTCCTTTAAAAAAAATAAAATGTAAACACCTGAAATATGGCACTCCAAGGACAATGTCTCCCTTAAGGAGAGATATACACCTAGATGGTCGAGGTCCAGGATTTAGAAGCTATGAACATTCCGTCGACCGTAGAAGACCTACACTATGGGCCTGGTATCGATGATTCCATGTAAGTTGACAAATTTCATGATTTATTCATTCCCAAATTTTCAAACGCGTTTTTCTCAAAACCACGTTTCTCAAATCGGTGCCCAAAATTTCTCGAAAACCAATGTACCGATTGCCTTGAGGTTTTTTGTGGTTATTCTATACACCATTATCTAGTACTTGTCATAAGATTTTTTTTCCGTTACTTAGTTTTTGTTTTATAGGCAAAATAATAACTAATTTTTGGCCCAAAAATCACTATTTATGTTCAAACGTCCGCCATTTTGTCATAAATCGATATTTTCAAAATCGGCTATGACAAGTACTAGATTATAGTATCTAATTTAATAATGTTTTTGGTTTTTTTTAGATGATTTTTGAAGAAACGCCAGTGGGTACCGTGTACACAGATTTTTTTACGACGCTCCAAGGATCACTCAATATCCGTGTATATTTTTGATATTTTTAAATAAAAAAAGTTAAACATATCTTTGAATGTATATACTTTTAGATAATCAAAAGCCTGATCCGAAATTTCAAATAGTTTTCCTTGAAAAAATTCACAAAAATGACCTTTTTTCCGGCTCCTAGGTGTATATCTCCCCTTAAATCCAAGAAATGGCAAAAACGACACAAAGAGCACTCATTCTCTTTGGAAATTAGTATATGAGTTCCAAGGTATAGCAAAGAAGATGCACACCTGGCTGCGAGAGCAGGAATGAAAATTCAACGAGCTTTCGGCCCGATGCCGATCCTGTGCGATTAAAATGTCATGAGAAAATAAATGATTATTGGGCAAACTCCAACTCGTAATATTGGTGAAAAATATTTCTAAGCCAAAAAATGATATAAATAGTTATTATTTTTGCAACTAAATATAAATATATTGAAGTTTTATTCAAGAAAAAATAACCAATGCGCTTGACAACAGCTACAGTTTCTGCCATTGACACGACCATCGCTAAAGCGGCATTGGCTGTAATACTATATACGTTTTGAACACTATTATGGATTTTGAAATACCCGCTAGTTGGTGCTTGCCTGCAACTGGCTCAGGCGACGGGGCCAGTTAAGACACCGTTGCTACATGCAACCTACAAATTCTCATCTTTTTCAACGTAATATTAATGAACGAAGTAGAAGAACCACTCAATTTTTGGACACACCATTCCTAACATTATAATCACGGTTTGCTCCATTTTTTATTTTAATCTCCACATCATCTTAGTCCCTACAGCCCTGTAACTAGTGTTTACAAGTTATCGTGTATATTACCAAATGGACGACTCAACTTGAACATTAAAAACCGCCTGAACTATCTTCTGGGAGTAATCGATTTTTATACAGTCAATGCACCATAAATTAATCTCTCGATGATATTAATATCGATTCCAACAGAATATTTTGTTTTCAGTCTCTGAACTCCTCAATTCTTTCTCAATTAACGATTGTTCAAGCTCGTTTGTTCAATTCCAATTAGATTAGTATTTAAATTTCGAAAAATCGAAAAGAGCATGCACGGAGCATTATCTTTCGATCAATTGTTTAATTTCACGTAATTAAGTATATCGATTATATCTCAAACGATTTTGTCGCAACTATCGGTTGTCCGAATTGAAAGTAGGCGACTTACACTGGTGCCTTGCGGTTCGACGGACCGGCCGGTCGTGTCATGCTGCAAAAGTTCTTCGTCCGAGGGTTCGCCCTGCTGGCTGCTGTCTCGAGCGACAGCCTCGCGCTCCGCCTTGTACTTGGCGAGCTGAAAAACGTTTTTCGTGAAAATTTCGCCTCGTGGGTGAATTTTACGGAATGAACTCGAGGGAAGGAGAACGAGGGTCGTTTCGCGACGTGACTACGCGTGTCTAAGAACGTTCGAAATAGCCTAGACCTATAATTATAAACAAAAAAATAAGGCTCGTACCATTTCACGGCTACGCTCGAAGGACTGTTTCTTGAGGCCCCGACGACGCTCGTCACCGTCCATATCGATCGGAAATCTTATCGCTCTCGTTGATCCTTGTCATCTAATTGTTTTTACCTAAATATCGTTCCGATTGATCTTACATGTCGAAATAACAACACGCACGTTCGCTCGCTGCGAAATCAAAAAACCGTTTACGACGGTTACGCGCATCCCCCCACCACCGCGGGATCGAGAGATTCGTAAAATCCGAAGCGCGTCCGCGCACGCGAATTTTCATTGGACGACGCGCGGGCAGCGCGAAAAGCCCCTCGCCGGGACGCTCTGCATTACCGACCGAGCGAATAGCGGAAGCGCGACGAAGCTTCCAACGTTCGGCGGGAAATGGAAAATCGAGACTGAGATAAATAAAATATTATAAAATAAAATAAAAATAAAATAAAAATAAAATAAAAAATTGCCAAATTCCGAATTTTCTTTCTGGGAAACGGTTGGTAAAAACGTTTTTTTTTAAACACAGAGGTACATATAATGAGAGCCCTTAAAAAAATCACCAAAAAATACAGAAAAACAACACAACAAACATGGCCGCCGGCAGATGATGACATTTTTTTCGCGATGTTTGGCGGTGGACACTCGCCAGCTTAAACGGTCCATCCAAAATCTAAAAACCAAACGGGTTATTTAAGTCGATGATAAACACGAGTCGTTGACGATCGTCGATTTTTTAAATAATTATTTACAATAACGTCGTGATGAATTAAAACTCGAGTGTACAAAACCTGTGAAAAAAGTCGTCATTTTTGCGTAACCATTGAAAAATAAAGATCGATTTTTGAAAAGTGAGATCGTCAACGACCTTTAAATGTTTCTTATCGTATCTCCTGTGAATTTGGAAATAATCCGTCAAGTGGTTCTCGAGATATCATGTCCACCGACTTTGAAAACAGTGTTTTGAGAAAAAAGCGTTTAAAGTTTGAAGTATGGTGCTGCCACCGGTAGCCCGGACTGTTAGAAACTGTAGCTCATTCAATTTTAGCAATGTTTCAATGAAATTTTCAGGGAATATAGCTAAAAAACGATACTGCCGAATAAAAAGATTTTTGGAAAATGCTATTTTTTACCTACCTAGGTAGATGTAGCCCGTTAAGACGGAATGACATGAATTTTTCTGAAAATGAAATTTTCTGAATTTGAGAAAAAAACGTAGATCGCTTATGGTAAGTCAATCTACGTTTTTTTTTTCAAATTCAGAAAATTTGAGGGGCAGACAGCTGTTCGTCTATTTGACGTCGTTTGGAAAAGTTTCGAGTGGATCTGAAGAGCCGTTTCAGAGATTTTTGGGTATCTATAATTGTTCTACCATACCGACCGCGATGAGGTGTCATTCCGTCTTAAAGGCAGCAGAGGGCTTTTACTCTGATGATAAATGGTAGAGCGGCTCCGCCGGTAATCCGAGAACAGTTTTTACAACTTATTTCCAAAACGGCTGGACTGAAGGTATCGAAATGTTCACAGTCTGCGTTTGGTCACTGGACTCAACACTCCTGGAAAATCGTATTGTGAAAAAAAATTACAGATCCATTTACCACATGACAAGCCAAAAAGGTTAGAAAATGAACTTCCGGTTGAGTTTAGCGCTGATCGAAGAGATACTTGACCTGGCTACTGTAGGGACGCTAAGTTTCACTCCAGAACTGTTGCTTTCTGACCAAAAATTACGGAGAAAAGTTCCGGAAACTATCGTGCAGGCAACTTTTGATAATTGCTGACGTCGGTAAGTAACCGACGGAGCACTGCAGCGAAATTTCTCAGCATGCATCGCGCGCCTCGTAAAACTCAAAGAGCTGCCAATTCCAAATAATCGTGGCTCGGGGAAGCCTTTATTTTAAAAAATACGTATTCAACAATACACCACACGATAAGCTGTGGAATAATAAACATATACACGTAGATACAATAATCGTATTTCGCTGTTTCAATTACGCGTATTCCACCTATTGTGTGAAACGCTAAAGCGAAAAGATTTTCAAATTCCGCGAATATACAAAAACAAAAGAGGGAAAGACGCGCGACTCGAAGGGACGAGCTTCCCATCTATCGAGTGCGATCCAGTCGGCTCGGACCAGTGTCCTGATTATTAATGGCCACGCAACGAAGCACTGTATCGATAAGACGTGCGACAAATGGCGAAAATTGCACCTGGGCCGAGGAGAAAAATGCTGTACACGTAAAAACGAGAAAACAAAAACTCCAAGGAGCATCTCTCGCCGATGAGTGTTAAAAGATACCGATTTTTTTTCTTCAGCTGCGGATACGTCCGATTGAAGTGGAAATTCGATAATTCCACCGATTTGGCTTTCTTCTTTTTTTGGAAAAAATTCCAGGGCGGGCAATTTAACACGGTTTCTTTAGGAAAATCGTGAATTTTCAGACTGGAATTTAATTATGGATTATTTAGTTTTATGAATATCTAATTGTTAAACTACCTGCAAAAATCACGAATTTTTCGTAAGAAATTGTTCTAAATTGCCGGGATCTCGTTGTCATTATTATTATTTCTTCTAATTTGTTTTCAGAGAGAAGTTTGCGTTAGGTAAAAATGATAATATTAAAAATAGGTGCGATATAAAAATATTGAAATGCGAGAAAGCGAAATTATCCAAATTTTTAATTTAAATATTAAAATTTTATGGAAATTAAAATATGAAAATCTGATTAAAAAATGACAATATTGAAGTCAAATAAAGTCATATGAAAAATATTAATATCCAAAAAAACGTATTAGATATCAATATTTTTTCGATTATTTTTTATTTGACTTCAAAATTTTCATTTTTATCACATTTTGATATTTTAACTTCCATCAAATTGTAATACTTGAACTGAATTGAAAATTTGGATAATTTCATTTTCATCGCATTTTAATATTTTTATTTTCACGAAATTTTAATGTTTTTCAATTTTCCATTGTACATTCAACACTTCAATTTTCGATCGAATTTCCATATTTTCATTTTTTATCATTCTGTCGGAATATGTGAATATTTACCAAGATTGTCTCGAATTTCTAAATTACAAATGAACAACGCCCTTTCGATTCCGACGGATTCGATGATCATTTTCAAATCAGATTCCGTTAAATTTCTATCGCTCGATCGCACTCCGTCGGAACCGGATCTTTTGTCCCCAAAGCGACGCAGCAGAGGTTGGAAATGGCGAAACTTAATCAAATTAAACAATCAGCGTTTAACTTTCATCGGTAAAACGCTCGAGAGCTTTCCGGCGGCGAGAATAATCCGAGGTTGATCGTTGGTTCTTCTCAGTGGAGAGTCGTGGCCCGAGATACGAAAAAAAAAGACACACACACGCAGTTCTCTCTTCTTGACTCCGAAGTGTCCGAGGAATATGCTTTAGAACATTTCCTCGCTTTTTCGACTAGATCGATGGACCTCTTCGAGGCCTCTTCAACGACATTGCCATTGACTCAGCCGCGAAACGGGGCGTGACGCACGGAGGACTTTTCTTCCGGTGGTGAAGAAGGACATGCTCGCGGAAGGGGCGCAGCGGTGGTCTTGGAGTTGGTGGGCTGGAGACTGTTCGAGGGTGGATACTTCAAGGCCAGTTCATGGCTTGGACCCGGGCGACGATGCGCCTGGGTCGAGCCAACTTCTATCCGCTCAGTGCCGAGCTCTGACTCGCTCGCTCCAACTTCTCGAAGTGCTTGCGCGCGTTTCTTATGTTTATCAGTGTCGCTGCCGAGGCTGTAAAGAAAATTCCACACGAATAAAAATGTTTTGTACTTAACGGCGGGGTAAAGTTAATTCGGCGAAAAAAAGGCATGTTTTTAAGATTTTTTTTGGCGTAACGAATAGTGCTCGTTTAATGAAAAATTTACATATAATAAAGTAACATTTGAACAACATTCTCCTAAATTTGCATTGCAAAATATTCAAAATTGAGCGAGTGAAAATTAAACCCCGGAGGCGCCTCGAAAAAAAGTTGGTTTGCGGTGTGCACCATAACTCGCAACAGAATCATTTGAAACAAAAAAATCAAAATGCATTTGTTAAAGGAGATGTTTCTCGAGGTAATGACGGGAGGATTTTTTTTCTTCGATTTTTCGATTTTTCGTAGCACTTGGGAGCCAAAAACCCGATTTTCGCTAAAAAAATCGGCTAATTTGTTGTTGAAAAATTAGTAATTATTTTAAAAAACAAAAAAGCTCTCGACAATACCTGGTGAATTATGTGAAGAAGTACTGTGCAAAATTTCAAAGCGATTGGTCCAGTAGATTTTGAGTTATCGTGCACACGGACTTCAAATATGACAAGTCTCAGAAAAACGGTTTGAAAAACGCAGAAGAGAAGAGAACGGCATGGAGCAATAGATGCTCAAATACTCATAACTTCGTCAATTTTACTCCGGTCGACTTGAAATTTTAACACAATATTCTTGATATATTATACATTCATTTAAAGAATTAAACAAAAATGAAAAAAAAAAATTTAATACTTTACCCCGCTCTTAAGGCCAGAAATCCCTTTAGAATTTTCGAAAAATCGATTTTTTTTACATGTTTCGAAAGCATGATACCCAAAGAATATACTGACCAAAGGAAAACTCGAAATATTGAATATTTCGAGTTTTACAATTACAATTACAAAAAAATTACAAATAATAGTTTTCACATGTTGAAACTTTAAACGCGATTATCTCGAAACTACTTTTTCAAAATCTGCTTGTGTTGTAGCTCAAAAAGTTATCGACCGATTTGGATGAAATTTTGGGAGGTTACTCTCAGTAATATTGTCGGAAGGATATACCTGAAGTTTGGAAGGTAGCGTGTAAATAAATAATTTTTTTGGGGTCAAATATGTCGAAAAAATGGTCGAAAATTCGAACTTTGGAGTAAAAACGTTCCCAATTTTTTTATTTTGCACTTTTTCATCATTTTTTAGGTATATCCTTCCCCTTAATATGCCAGTAAACGAATGGCACTTATTAAATGTTTTTCAGATCAACAGAAAAAGAGTGACAACTGCAGCACTTTTCGATGTCGCGGAAAACAGGCGTCCGAAGACCCTTAATAACGCCGCCATTTTGTTAGTTATACCAAATTTTTTTTTTAACTTCACAGTTATAATAAACTCATGTCCAAATTTGAAAATGATCAGATTGTTTTGTCCCCTCTAAAAAAAATCCCGAAAAATACCTATTTTTCACGCTAAAGGGATTTCTCGCCTTAAGGCGGGATATACATTTACAACGATCAAAAAATCGATTTCTTTTTTTTTCGTTGAACGATATAATTATGTATGGGGAATATTTTCCCAAAGTTTCGAAGCGAAATCCGCAAAAACTTCAAACGTTACAGCCCGTCAACGCTGTGTCTCACCGCTCGGATTCGGAGCGGGCGTCAACTACAAATGCGTTTTTCTCAAAACTGCATTATCGAAATTGGCAGGATTACTCAAAAACTATTAAGCCGATTGAGTTGAAACTTGGTAGAAATATTGATAATATCGGTACCTTCTATTTGACGAGGATTGTTTTTGAAAAATTGGAAAAAAAACTACTTTTTTAAGGGAGCTTTCCAGTGTGAAATTTTCAAAAAATCGATTTTGTTTTTTTTTACTTTATCGAATAGTATACACTCTTCCCATCGCTTCTTTGGCATCGCTGATTGACCGTAAGTAAACGATTTACCTAAAATTTCCTCACTTGAAACTTTGAACGCGTTTTTCTCGAAACAGCATTTTTCAAAACGGTGTCCAACTTGGAGGGCAGAGTTTTAAAGCTGTCGAGTTGAATTTTTTACACAATATTCTTAACGTCATTGTTTATCGTGCTATGGAAGCTTTTTTTTTTGACATCTTCCTATTTTTTTGTAAAAAAAACTGCCAAAAAAAATGCTAAAATCGATACTTTTTGTTCAAACCGGCGCCATTTTTGCAAAAAAAAAAAAAAAAAGCCTCCATAGCACGAAAGCCAATTATATACCGATCAATAATCTTTTTGTGTTTTTTGTTTCAGATCAAAATTGTGACCCCCAACGTGGACACCACATCCAAGTGCATTTTCTGCAACAATTGTTTCATCATTTTTATAGATATTAATTAATAAATAAATCGATCTTTAAAAAATTGTTTTGTATTCTTCAATACCCAATTAATATACAAAAAAAAACCAGACCGATTAGATTATTTTTTCTTTAAAAAAAAAAATCGCGAAAAACAGCGATTTTTCGGGCTGTCACACTGGAAAGCTCCCTTAATCCACATTTTACAGAAATGTTGCGTGAAATGTTGATTTTTTTTGTAAATGCGTGCCATTTTCTCAAATTTGCATTTTCTTCGTTTTAATTACCGTCACATAGTTGGAACACATGTTGGAACATGTATATATTTATACATGTTCCAACTGAAAAAATGTTTGAACTTTTTTGCAAATCAAAGTCTACGGGAAGCTAGACTGCACGCCGATTCGCAACTCCCGCGGCGACCTTGCTGTAACACTCTGCCACAACTCCGCCATTTTGATGATGAATTAATTTTAAAAAATTGTTTTTTATACTTAAATATACTATTAAAATATACCTTACGTTTGATAATTGTAGAATAATTATTTCTCAGTTTAAAAAATCCCTCAATATTGCTTATTTTTTTCCTGTCTCAATGTATATCCCGCCGTAAAACGTGATTTTTTAAATACGTGAATTTCGCTCGACTAAAATTTTTGGATTTTTGATATCCGTCGTCGGACTTTCTAGATCCAATTGAGGAGTTTCCGGACCGTTTCGTGGCTGCGAGCCAAGACGTTAGCCTTGAAACTCCTCAATTGTTAATGGGCTACATCTACCTGGGTGGGTCAAAAAATTGGGCAATTCTTTGGATAAGTGACTTTTCCGAAAAATGAGCCTAACATTTTTTGTTGCTATTTTCTCATTTATTGGGTTGCGAAGGATGATATTTAGTCGGGGAAAACTAAAATTCACCACCGTATGAAAATTTATGAGGTTTGGAAGTTCCAACGAACCCAAACAAACGCAACCCCCTCTGACGTTAGGGTTTGTTTGGATTATATATGGTGGGATATACTCCCACGAAAAAACCCAACCCCCTCTAGCGTGCGTGTTTTTCAAAAATTCGAAATTATTTTCAACGAATTTTTTGCACGTAAAAAATTTCCAAATTTACAGGCGATACGATGAGAAACATTTGAAGGTCATTGACGATCCAACTTTCTTAATGTCAATCTTCATTTTTTAATAGTTACATAAAAATGACGACTTTTTGAAGATTTTGTATGTTTGAGTTTTAACACATCGTCGCGTTTAAGAAAAAAAAATAATTTAAAAAGCTCGGCGATCGTCAACGACTCGTATTCATTGTTAACTTGAATAACCCGTTTGGTTTTTAGATTCGGATTTTTGTTGTTTTTCTGTATTCTTTCGTGATTTTTTTAAAGGCTCTCAATCTACGCACTTTGTGTAAAAAATGCCTTTTTATTCACCAACCGTACCCGGAAAAAAAATCGTCATTTGGCCAATTTTTTTCGGACCTCTAGGTAAGATATAGCCCCGTGAGAAATGAACGTTCAAAATGTCTTCGTGACACTTCGTCAGCTGTTGTTAATTTTATTATCGTCGAATCGGAACAAGCCGGTACTCACGAATATCGGGATCCGACATGATCACCATGACGTAGGTATTCGACGTGAACACGTCGATGAAAGCGGCGAAATTCGTGTTCCGCACTTCCATACTGAGAAATTGGGATGCCAGTTTGCTGCAGCTCAGCTTGAATTGCTTGATTATATTGGAAACCTTCTCGAAACGGTGCACGTCCCTGTGCACGCGCCTCTCGCAGTGGCTTATCACGAGAAACGTCGCTCTCTCGAACAACAGGACCTCGTCGGCGTCGATTATGTTCGCGAATTGATTTAGGCTCTGTTCCAACTCCTTCACGTTCGGTATCAACATGTAAACGATGGAAGACCACGCTCTGCAAAGGTAAATCGACCTCAATCAAGCAACTAAAGTCTGTTAAGGTTTAAATAGAGAAAAACAAATATGCCATTCACTCAGAAAAGTCATGATAAATATATCGTGACATTGGATTTTGTAAATTGTAATTTGGAGGACAAATAATGTTGATGAAAATTTGCAAAAGCACCTGCGCGAATTTTTATTCTTTTCGTATTGTGTGATAAAAGAATTTTTAATTGGTCGTTTATTTTTATTTGGCTTCTTCATTGCTTTTTTAAACTTAAAATCTTAAATAATTCAATTATTTAAGATTCACAAATTTAATGGGTAAATAAAGTAATTATTAGATAATTGATATTATTATTATAATTTTTGTTAAAAAAGTTCATTTTAAGATAATTTTTGTTAATAAAGTTAAAAAAAGAATAATACGTGTGTTTTATTTGAATTCATTTTATGTTATAAAATGAAAGAATTATTAAATTATAATTTATCACCATTTGCTTTACGTACTTGAATTTATTTTATATTATGAAATAAAAGAATTATAAATGAGCTAATTTATGCATAAGCTTGAAATTGTTTCATTGCAGTTTTCTAGTCTAGAATCTTAACTTTAAGGGGTTACCCCCACTTGCGATTTTGAAAAAATCGATTTTTTGTATTGCATTTTTTTGAAGTATAAGTATCTGAGAATATGTCCTGAAAATTTCAAGTCGATCCGAACAAATTTGACTGAGATATGAGCGTTGAAAGAGAAGAATCTGTTATGTGAACGACCGGAAATTGAGACTTTAAACGCGTTTTTCTCAAAATGGCATTTCTGAAGTCGGTGACCAAGATTACTCGAACACTAATGAACCGATCTTCTTGAAATTTTGCAGGCTTATTTAATACATAAAAATGTAGTCTTTAATCGTTCGATTTTTTTTCGTTAAAATCGAACCATTAACTTTGACTGTCCGCCATTTTGTGAAAAATGAATATTTTTTAAAATCCTTCGATTAAAGACTAGTTTATACTTATATTTGACTAAATCCATCCGCATTTTTTTTTCAGATGATCCACTTCGCCGCAATGTTGGTCACCGCAAACCGTGTATATAAAAACATTATTTCATTGACGGCCATTTGCCACTAAACAATGTAATATTTTTCAATAAAAAAATTACTGAAAGTTCTTCAAGATGTGTTCTTTAAGATGGTATATTGATCGATTAAAAAAGTTTTGTAGTGTTCTTTTAAAAAATTCACGAAAAAGGCCTTTTTTTGCGCTACAAGTGGGGGTAACGCCTTAATTCGCCACACAGATTTGTGAGAATTCCGTAAACCGACCGAGCTGTGACGATTTTTACGAAGGTCAGTCCACCGCGCAGCGGCGAAGCCCCGCTGACGAGGGTGAAGTTTGCATCATCGGAATGGAACGAAAATTGTTTCCAATTTCTTATTTTCATTATTATCCAAAATAATACTTCAAATTTATTATAAATCCCTAAATAAGAATAATAAAAAATGTTTGCGTGTTTTTCGTAGCTCAAATTTATTAGAGGAAATTTGGAAAGTGAATAAAAACTTTCGTTGCGTTCCAAAAATGCAAATTTCAACGTCATAGCCGATTTTCCCGTTTTTCTTTGCCTCATTCTCGAACATTATTTTACAAAACGGTGTGAGTCGTATCTTAAGCGGCACCACTAGTGTGAGACTTTCAAATAATCGATTTTTTTGCATTTTTCGATAGTCTATACCTCCAAGTATACCTTACTGCTATACTATAAACTTGTTTTCGATACCTTCTACTTTTATCGATTTATAACAAGGAAATCAGTATTTTGACCTTTCAACGCGTTTTTCTCAGAACGACATTTTTCAAACTTGTTCTCAATCTTGTTTTAGCGTATTTAGTATTTGTTTCTTCATACAATGACCCTCCAGTTTTCGGATTGGATGAAAAATGTCAATTTGCCATGCAAAAAACCATCGAATTTTTAAGGTAATCCTACCGCTTCACACTAGTCATACAACTGATCATACTTGAGACTTGTACAATTCATATTTTCAACATATGCAAGAAAAATTATTTGTCACAACTAAAATTTTCCATATGTAAACTGTTTAATGAATGTTCACATTGAATTAGAAAAATGAAAAAATAGTTATTCCAACGCTTCGCGCAATATTTCTAGGTTTGATATTTGGCAACATTGGTTCTATCTCCGTCTCTTTTTACTCAACCAGGCGAGTTTAACCTCGATGCTTTTCAACGTCGATCTGTCAAAACAATGTCAGATGCGGAAAATACAAAGCATTGTATTCGGGCCACGACTGGTAAAAAGCGTGGAAAAATTTGTGTCGGCGAAATATGTCGGTTAAAAATGAAATTTGTGTGGAAATTCGAACGAGTGAGATGAGGTTAGGACTACAGTCAGCTGTTGCCTTGCTGCCACGTCTGTTTATCGTAGCAAGTGGTCGTAAATCCAATACAGGAAGTTCAAATTAAGGAGTAAGGCCACTGTAAATTTTTTGAAAAATCGATTTTTTTTTATTGGCTTAAAAAATAGTTTAAACCCTCTAGTTTAAAAATAGTTTAAATCCTTTTAACTTCTTTTTTTAATTTTTTCCAATAAAAAACTATTCGCAAAACTTTAAACGCGTTTTTCTCGAAACATGGTTTTTCAAAATGGCACGCAGCATAACTCGAACAATTTTCATTTTTTTTACTTGAAATTTTAACCAGATGTGAACATTTACATTATCTTGAGAATGTCGATCGGAATTTTCAAGAACTTTATTTATTGATTTTTTATTAACAAAAAACTTGCCGTTTTTTTCGTCAAAAATCAATTTTTTTTTTCAAACGCACGCCAAATCCACAAAAATTGATACTTTTTAAAATCCGATCGACATTCTCTAGCTATAGCCCTCTAGATTAATGGTTTTTTTTGTTCCAGATTCAAAAGTGCACCAGTGGTGCTGCGTGCCGCGGAGCCCTGGAAGCAAAACATGTCCCGGGAAGATAGCTGTGGAACCGCCATTTTGTTTTTTTTTTACTGTAAAAAAATTTTATAATAAAGTTTAATGTATGCCCGATAACACCATTAAAAGTTTTTTTTCAAATACCTTCAATTTCGGGAGCATAAAATTAGTGAAAAAACCTTTTTTTTTGGGCCGTTACAGTGGCCTTACTCCTTAAACTTGATATTACATAAAAATTAGGTCCATAAGCGTAATTGTTTTCTGAGAGCATTGGATTACTACAAGTGTTGAGTATGTGAATCTGATTATTTTTAAGAATCTGACGGATGTCCACTATTATATACACTTTTGTAGCGACCGGAAATTGGGTTTTTGTATGTCGTCTCGGAATTCCTTCTCGAAAATATACAATTTTAATATTTTTTTTCTCTGTAATTAGGTCGATAACCGATCCTGAAATTTTACAGATACGATTATTAATATATTTAGTAAAGCTCAACAAAAAAAATGAAAATCCTATGGATTAAAGCCTGGCGATAGGATTACCTTAAGCGTAATTTGGAAATTTATTTCAAACCTCCGCCATTTTGTTCGACTTCAATTTTGTTTTCACAATCCTGCGTCATTGTACAAGCAATACCTTCGAGTTTGACGGACTTTTTTTTATTTTTTTATTTCGGGCATTCTGAAGGCCGCAATCACTGCAGCAGTGGGAAAACTTTTTATTGAGACTCGGGAGACGGCCCAAAGGCGCTGAAAATTGAATATGTCCATACAAAAAAATTACTGTATAGCATAACTTATACACAAATATATCCTCGAAATTTCAAAATATTCGATGCAATACTTTCCTTTCAATAAATTCCCGAAACTCACATTTTTTTGGGCAGTTAACTAGCGGCGCCCCGTAAAATCTATTTGTCCGATACGCTTCAAATTCGGACGGATCATAGTCCATAATATTTTCCACCATCTGACCAGATGATTTTTTTCATACGCTCATCCATTTATCAATGACAAATAGTTGAAGTTATTTTTTAACCGAAAAACGATTTTTTTCCACAGATTCCCATTCTCGAAATGTTCAAAATTTAAAAAAAAATTCCGACCATAGGAGAGTTTTACTATTACGCCAAAAGTACATTTTTTAATTTCAGATGAGCCGAGGTGCTTGAACTACCTTCATCGATTGGCAATGCAGCGACAGCGGCACTTTATTTAAGGCCTTAGGTCACAGTAACGAGTATAAAATCATGTGCGACTTTAACAATTTTTTTCGTAAAAAAAAGTAATTTACTCATAAAATTAATTACACATCTATTTAGTATGAACATCGAGCTGTTAGAAAATATATATATTTTTTTTCGATGTACAAAATGGCCGACGACTCGAAACTTCTCGAAACAGCTTTTTTCCAATTGGCGCGACAAATAACTTCAACAATTTTCACTCGATTTACTTCAAATTCAAAAGTTATTTTCCTAAATGCATTTCGCAGAGAAGTACGTACGGAATTTCTGATGAATCGAAAACTTTTCATTTTATGAGCAGTTATAACGAAATTTTTCACTGAAAATTCATTTCTTAAGGGAGACTTTGTCCCGGATAGAGCAGCGGGAGATGTTAGCGGCTCAACATGAGCAGCTAGAAGAAGAGGAGGGATGCCTCTATGGACCAGGCATTGCCGATTAGCGGTAATTATAAACACATTTTTGTAAACCCATTACAAAACTTTAAACGCGTTTTTCTCGAAAACACGTTTTAAAAAATGGCTGACATTCTCCTGACCGCTGTAATTAACATATCGACCTGAAATTTGGAGAGCATACTCAGAAAATATGTCTTCACGGAATGACGGATCGTTTTTTCGATAGATACATTTTTGCATTTATTATTTATCTTTTTATGCGAAAAAAAACGCGAAAATTCGATTTTTTTTTTAATTGCCGCCATTTTCCGAAATTTGTACTACACGAAAAACCCATCCGTCATTCCATGACCAAAAGGTCACAGATTGATAATATGCTTTGAAGTTGTGTTTCAGATCAACAAAGAGGGGGCAGTGATGTCAGCCGTTTACCTCTCGCGATTTGAGGACCTGTTTTCGCGGAGCTGCAACGGCCGCCATTTTGGTTTTTTTTTTTCAAAAAAAAAATTTTTTAACGTTCTGTATATCATGAATAAAAGCAAGAAAAAAACCGCACTCAAAAAGCTTTACACGTTTTCTTTAAAAAAAATAAAATGTAAACACCTGAAATATGGCACTCCAAGGACAAAGTCTCCCTTAAGTTCAAATACCTACACACCTTTGAATAAAACAATATTTTTTTAATTCCGTACGTACTTCTCTAGGTATTCTAGTGTAGATTGACGAGAATTTTTGTTTTTTGTTCTAGGTAAAAAATTGTGGATGCTAAATGTCAAGCCGCGGAGCGCTAAAACAAAGATAACAAAAGAAAATATTAGTAGTCGATCATTTTGTACATCGAAAAAAAAAATATATTTTCAAACAGCTCGATATTCATACTAAATAGATGTGTAATTAATTATACGAGTGAATCACTTTTTCACACGGAAAAAAAATTGTTAAATCGCACATGATTTTATACCCGTTACTGTGGCCTAAGGCCTTAAACAAATAATAACTTCATTGTACATAAAGATTTTCCAATAAAAAAAAACGTCAAACTTGGCAAGACTGTGTATCAATCGCGTATAAATCCCAACATCGTCATGCCAATCTGGCGAAAAAAAAATATTGAAAATCGACCTGTCTTTGAGGCGACAAAAAATAAGGATGCTCCACTTCTCACTCTCTCTCTCCCTTTCTCCCGTCCTGTTTACGGCTAGCGAGGAGCCATTAAAAAAAGAAGTATCCGACCCGTCCATCACCTGTAGAGAGTCTCGTCCCATATGCTCGTCCTGAAGCAGGTGCACTCAAGCGGCAGGCTCAGTCTCTTGAGATCCTCTTCCCTCTCCCTGAATATGCCGTCCCTCTGATCCTCCTGGACCAGATCCATCTTGTGCACGAGACAGAAGATCTTCGCCTCGGGGCTGTTCTGCAGTATCGCCTCGAGGCAGCTCTGATAATAGTGCATGTCCTTGTCGAGCTCGCGCGACTCCACGTCGAACACGTATATGAGAACTTCGACATTGCGAAATATGTTGTCGCGCTGCGACGCGAAGTAATTCTCCATGAAGGCCTCCTGACCGCCGCAGTCCCAGAGATTCAGCACCAGATTACCGAGGAATCGCACGTGGCTATGCTCCACGTCGACTGAGACAAAAGAAACGTTATTGCTTTCTCGAGTCTACGCGATTTCTTCGTAATGATTTATGCTCGACTCGTTTTTTTTTTTTTTTTTTTTTTTTTTCAATGAGGAATATACAAACTCGTAGCTCCCAAACGGCGAGTGTCCCGAGCTATGTAGTTGGCGAATATTATGCTCCTCATGCTCGTTTTTCCCGAGCCGCTCTTGCCCATCAGCAGTACCTGAAGACGAACAACGGAGAACAATTTACCGGGGAGTGGATTCAAACGAGGAGAAAAATGGCGAGATCAATTTTTTACTCCCTAGACGTTTTAGAGGTAAACTTAAGGGGAGATATACACCTGGATGGTCGAGGTCGAGGATTTAGAAGCTATTAACATTCCCTTCGACCGTAGAAGACCTACACTATGGGCCTGGTATCGATGATTCCATGTAAATTGACAAATTTCATGATTTATTCATTCCCAAATTTTCAAACGCGTTTTTCTCAAAACCACGTCTTTCAAATCGGTACCCAAAATTTCTCGAAAACCAATGAACCGATTGCCTTTAGGTTTTTTGTGGTTATTCTATACACCATTATCTAGTACTTGTCATAGGATTTTTTTTCCGTTACTTAGTTTTTGTTTTATAGGCAAAATAATAACTAATTTTTGGCTCAAATCACTATTTATGTTCAAACGTCCGCCATTTTGTCATAAATCGATCTTTTCAAAATCGGCTATGACAAGTACTAGATTATAGTATCTAATGCAATAAACTTTTTGGTTTTTTTTCAGATGATTTTTGAAGAAACGCCAGTGGGTACCGTATACGCAGATTTTTTTACGACGCTCCAAGGATCATACAATATCCTTGTATATTTTTGATATTTTTAAATAACGAAAATTAAACATATTTTTGAATGTATATACTTTGAGATAATTACAACCTCAATCCGAAATTTCAAATAGTTTTCCTTGAAAAAATTCACAAAAATGACCTTTTTCCGGCTCCTAGGTGTATATCTCCCCTTAAGGGGTCTTCTCACTTTAGACGCTAAAAAAAGGCTGCATGCATTTTTTTAATACGTTTATATTATAGGTACTGACATAAGAGTTCTTACACTTAACGGAAGGTTCTGCCTTGTTGGGCCAAAAAATGTTCGATTTTTCACCAATTTTTTATGCGAAAAGTATTAAATATAGAATATTGATATTTGGTATGTTGACCAAGCGGTCTTTATTGAACGTCAAATTATTTTTTGAAGGTTGACGAAACATGGTGATGGGAGTGGGAGGAGGTACATATGTGGGTGCGCGGACAATGACATTCTTGGCTTGCGGAGGTCCTAAGTCCCGGACAGGTGATTTAAAGCAAAAAAATCAAACGTATTTTTACTTTTTACAATATTGTGCATAAGTTGACGTAGAATCAAGAAGAAAAATTGAAAAATAATAAAATTGTGAGCAAATAAACTGCGAAAGTTTTTGGAAAAAAAAACCAACTTCCTTCCGATCGCTCACAATTTTTTTATTTTGCAATTTTTCTTCTTGATTCTAGGTCAACTTACACACAATATTGTAAAAAGAAAAAATATGTTTGATTTTTTTTTGCTTCAGATCACCTGTCCGAGACTTAGGACTTTCGCAAGCGAAGAACTTTATCGCCGCGGACATTTTTCGAAAAAACAAAAAAAACGTGTCGTTTTCACCGCTATTGGCAAAAAAAACAGCAAATATAAAAAAAAATGTAATCCTTGATACGCTCTATAAATACAGTTGTAAAGAATATGTGGTTAACATTTCATAAGGATCGGTTCAGTAACATCGAAGATTTTATCAACAAGCCATAGAGAAACGTTGTTTCGAGAAAAACGCGTCCAAAGTTTGTTTGGGTTGCAAAAATACATTAAAATTTTTTTAAAATGTATATCTAAAGTGTATTTATTAAGTCTAACAACTTTTATATCAAAATCTATAATATAAACCTATCAAAAAAATTCATGAAAATAGCCTTTTTTAGCGTCTAAAGTGAGAAAAGACCCCTTAAGGAAAAAAGAGATGAATCGATATTTTTAATTTCGGAGGTTTAGTTAAAAAAATTATTTTGCAAAAATGAAGCATAAGGACAATAGGCAATGATGTTCGCACTTGCTTGGCTCCGTATCCACAGAGCCAGATGCCTTTTACTTCATCAATTATTCATTCGTGGAATTAATTTACGTTTGGAAGTGGAAGGCTAACGTAGTCAACATCTTTTGTAATTTTCTTAAACGCGCAATGGCCAAGTAAAAATGTTTTGGGCAATAGGTACCTAATTGTTTTTACCCAGAATGCAATGCTGCTATTGTGCGTTGGAAATGAAATCGGCTCTTGCTGCTTCAAACGATATTAATAGTCACGAAACAAATAGCATGTCAAATTAGAGCTCGTTAACTAGAGTCTAAGTGGTACCCGATAATTTGTTCTCTGTTTCTTAACTCAGAGATCATTCTCAAATGCCTGCTTGAAGGTTCTTGTAGCCGGGCCCTAACAGCTTCGAGAAACATTCGTAAAAAATCGCGATGTTATTTTAGCACAGATTATCGTATGTCTGAAAAATGCCTTTTTCATACAAAACACTCCCAAAAAAGGTTTTGTACATTCCGTCATTGAGACAAAAATGATTAAAGATGCATATGCAAGGGGCGGAATGGAATTTTATTCCATTTAACGGAAGTTTTTTTAGGAGTTTTCATATTCGGAATTTAGTTATCTTCATTCTGATGAATGCAAAATGGGGTGCTTTTTTTACAGAATGATCTATTCTTGCGAATACTACTCACAGAAATACGCTATATTTTTTATCAAAGCGAAATTGGAAGACTATTGAACATCATATTTTTATCAGGCGAAAAATTTCTGTGCCACGGTCTTGAAAAATATTTCACCACCTTGGAATTGACACGCTGTATGTATTTATTTTTTTAACGCAAAAAACTGTCCTTTTGTTGAAAGCAACAAGCCCTACTGAGCAACACCAGCATCCTTACAACATAAGCTGTACGTATGAATATGTATATGTTACAGTTAAGGGAGACTTTGTCCTTTGTGCCCAGCGGGAGATGTTAGCGGCTCAACATGAGCAGCTAGAAGAAGAGGAGGGATGCCTCTATGGACCAGGCATTGCCGATTAGTGGTAATTATAAACACATTTGTGTAAACACATTACAAAACTTTAAACGCGTTTTTCTCGAAAACACGTTTTTAAAAATGGCTGACATTCTCCTGACCGTTGTAATTAACATATCGACCTGAAATTTGGAGAGCATACTCAGAAAATATGTCTTCATGGAATGACGGATCGTTTTTTTCGATAGATACATTTTTGCATTTATTATTTATCTTTTTATGCGAAAAAAACGCGAAAATTCGATTTTTTTTAACTGCCGCCATTTTCCGAAATTTGTACTAAACGAAAAACCCATCCGTCATTCCATGACCAAAGGGTCACAGATTGATAATATACTTTGAATTTGTGTTTCAGATCAACAAAGAGGGGGCAGTGATGTCAGCCGTTTACCTCCTGCGATTTGAGGACCTGTTTTCGCGGAGATGCAATGGCCGCCATTTTGGTTTTTTTTTTTTTTAATCTTTTAACGTTTTGTATATCATGAATGAAAGCAAGAAAAAAACCGCACTCAAAAAGCTTTACTCGTTTCCTTTAAAAAAAAATAAAATGTAAACACCTGAAATATGGCACTCCAAGGACAAAGTCTCCCTTAAATCCCAGTCCCGGTTGAAACACGTTTTAGCTAGCAAAAACTAGTTTTGACCGAATGCCTTCCCGACAACTAGTTTTTCTTAGTGAAAACTAGAATTTGCATTTAAAAACCCAAGCATTGACCTCATTCAGAAACAGTTTCAACTGATTCATTTCCTTGGAACTTGTTTTTAGAACAACATCAAACTTGGACCTCATTCAGAAATAGTTTCAACAGATTAATTTTGTTAGAGCTAATTTTCTGTACAAACCCAAACATCCCGACCCAAACCCAAACTTGGACCTCAGTCGGAAAGTTTTACCCGATTCATTTAATTAGAACTAGTTTATAGAAGAAAAAAAATCGCACATAAAACCAAACAACCCAATGCAAACCTAAAAAATGCCAAACAAGACCAAACTTTTACCTTATTCGGAAACAGTTTTCACTGATTGATTTCGTTACTAGTTTTTCGTAGTTAAGACGAGTTTTAACTAACATTCAAGTTTATTCTTCCGTAAATTCTAGTTTTTACTAGGGGAAATACGTTTAAACAAAAAGCAGTTTCTATCTGACACAACACACACATATATGAGTATATACATATGTGTATACTCATGTGTAACTCACGTGTATGCGTACATATGCATATGCATTATCTACAAAACATATTCGTACGATTACTGACCTTTTTCTTCATTTTCGAATGATATTTCTCACGAGAACTTGAAGACGAGGAATTTAAAAAATGGGGTGGATGAAAAAATAACACGCGCAAGATACGAAGATAGGTGGATTCGTGTCGAACTTCTCGCACGATCAGAGTCCAATGATTGCGCTTATACGGTGCGTACGTAAATCATGTTGCGGAGACAATCCTGATTACGGATATTATAGGTTAAGCACGAGACGCACTGGTACGACTTGCGACGACTGTTGCTCAACTCTCCCGTCGAATAAGAACGAAATATTTATTTACAGGGTGCAAGTTCTACGTGTCATATGTGCCTGCGTAGCGACGTGGTCGCGACGACGGTAATCTTTCGAAAAAAATGTTCTTTCTCTGTGAAGAAAGGGCAGAAAAAAACAACGCTACGCATGACTCTTCCACACGGGGATCGTGTACTGACGTTCAACGATAACACGCGACACGCATATCGAGAATCGAGTTTGCATTGTCAGAGAGAGAGAGAGAGAGTGAGTGAGTGAGAGAGAGAGAAAGAGAGAGAGAGGGAGCGAGAGAGAGAGGAGAGAAGTAAATTTCGTCCCTCCCGACGCGACACGGCGACGCCTGTCGCGTGTTGTGCGAACGGAGGAGCGGAGATGATGGAGCGCACCTGGCGGCGGATAAGGGAAACGCGTTGGCGGGCCGCGAGTCTCGAGCAGTCTCGAGAACGAGAGACGGCGCGTGAGCCGTAATCGAAATAGTATAGGGCACGGTCTTTCATACAGGTCTGGAAACGAAGCCAGATTTCAATGGAGTCGCGAGGCACCGTTACGAGCATGGAGCCTACATACCAGGAGGTTCAGCGAGGCCTTTCAACTCGTCCCCAAAACGAGAACAAGAAGTGATGGCGCTGGGGTGCTCCGCAACCTATATGTATATAGATATACGCTAAACATGGGTGTGATCTAAGACAGATCACAGATGATGTACCTAACCCTGATTCGTGTTAAGGGATAACACCACTCTAGGATTTTGGAAAGACGTTTTCTTGCCTAAAAATACTTTGGTGTCATAAAAACAATATGCAATTGGTTCTCTAGCGATTTCTTTAATTTAAAGGTTCAATTGTAGATTTGGTCGCAGCGCCTGGGAGCGCGCGCTGAGTTGCTCGTACAACTTTAAACGCGTTTTTCTCGAAACCACTTTTTTTCGATCTCGGAAGACGGATTACTCGACCACCTTTGCATGCATCGATTTCGAGGTTGAAATTTTGACAGCAGCTTCACAATTATATTCTTTATGGGAGTACGTATCCGTTTTTTGATTAAATGTAAACTTCTTTTTATAAACTTACTGTTTTTTTGGCAAAAAATCGATTTATTTCCTTCAAAGTGCGCTATTAAAAAAAAAATTAAAAGCAAATTTCTAGGTAGTCTCATAGCTAATAATATATAATAGCATTTTTTTGGTTTTTGTTTCAGGTCTTATATTTTACGATAAAACCGTTCTTCCGTGAAGCTATATGCAAAAAAAACACGTTTTTCTAGATGGACTATATTGCCGCCATTTTGAGTTTGAGATCTTTTCTCGCTTTTGCGTTTTTTTCCGAACCGTCATGAGGAAATTATGAATCGGCGGATATTTCGACGTTTGATGTCACGATCGGTCTGTCGTGAGGTTAGAAACTCATCCGATCACTTTCACCTCGTTGACCAATATATTACTATATATGTCGGTCGCGCTGCACCCCAGCGCCATCACTTCGGGGCATTTTCGGGGACGCTTTTTTCAGCGCCTTTGCATTGCCGCTGAACCTCCTGGTATCTAGGCTCCATGGTTACGAGCTTCACTTTTCATTCCGCTCGCCGCCACCGCCGTCGCTACTATCGGCGAGTACCTCCCACTCACGGTCTTCTGTGATCTCTCCCTTCGCCCCTTGCCTTTTCTTAGACCGTGCCCCGTGCCATTTATTACTCCATTTTTTATTACAACGTTCTCGATAACCTCTGTTTGCGTCAACGAGCATTTGTCGTTTGAAAAATAGTCATAAAGCTGGCGAAGGTGGACCGTTGTTTCAGGACTTTCTAAACTGACGAACCAATGAAGGTATTTGTATATTCAACATTCCATGTGTTGCGTATTTTTTTCCTTTCGTCATCGAAAGAAACTCGGAATAAAATTCGAATAAAAATCCATTTCACTCGAAAAAGATAAGTATTTTTATTTATTTTTAAAATTTTTATATTGGTCTTCTTCCAGCCATACAGGATCTTCCCCTTTTTACAAGCCCCACTTCTATTCTCTTCCACAATCCCCCGTCCTTATTCCACAATTCTTTCTCATCTACCTCTATACCCCTTTGCCCCCACGAAAAAGGTAACGTGCATTTCGGATCATCGAGAAAAGTGAGAGAGACGGACGGAAGCTGTGCTATCCTTGTCGCACACGTACACGCCGATAGCAATGCCACGTAGTGGCGAAAATTGGAAACAAACGTGGGTTCGTTAACAGTGCCTACCCCCACCACGATCGTTTCCAGACCTGTATGGAAGACCATGGTATAGGGGAAGCAAAAGAACAGTTGAGGTACGAAAATGCACCGCCACGAGCGCTCCAATAACAAGTGACCGAGCAATACAAACCGAGCCAGACCACAAAGTCACCAAGACACTTTGCGATTGCGCGTAAAGATTTACAAGAAGCAACAAAATAACTTATTCGTCTATAAAAATAATCGCGAAAACGTTCGTCGTAACGTAATTGCTATTTATGAAAAGTGGTAATTGTATTCCACACCAAACTCGGGCCCAACCATCTGTAACGGAATGGCAACAGTGCATACTGCAGCCAGCTGATCGGCGCGTGGTCTGGGAACTCGAAGCGTGCTTTTTCCCCGAGTTCTAGTCATTCTGAAACGGATGTGAAATAAATTTATTCTGCAAACAAATTCAATTTGTTCAATTTATGCATGTATTTGTCTTTGTTACAGCGAATACAATTTAAACTGTCGGCAAGATGTTGCAAATGTACGATCCGACGTCCTTCGACAGCGAATTTTTGTTGGTGATCGTTGAGGTTATGGTTATTCTCATCGCGTTTAGCCGCTTTTGCTTGCCACAGCTTTCAGTCTTTTAGCAAGCGCCTTTTTTCTTGTAAACTTTCCTTTGTATCGCATTTGGGTTGACATTTTCACGCTTTTCTTATTTATATAAAATATTTCGCGAAAAACGTATCGTAGGAAGCTTAACGCTATGACTGCAGGAAAATCGCACTGTTGCCACGATTACAGCGCCGCTCTCTATACGGGTATAAAACCTATCTATGCATGAGGTGCAATGTGTGGGACATATAGAGGGTACAAAGGGGCCGTCCATAAATTACGTCATTTTAAAATAGGGGGGGGGGTGGGTTCGTCTGCGGATGACGGTAAATGATGGATGAGGGGGGGGGGGGGGGGGGCGTTTCGAAATTGACGTCATTCTTGTGATACCAGTTACTTCAAAATGTACAATAGTATATTGTACAACTAGAGTGGTTTCCCCCGCATGAGTGATGAAAAATATTTTGCAAGTACCTAATGGTATTAATTATTGAACTCATTATTTATTTATTTATTACATAAGGTTTGTCTACATTATATTCGAGAACTTCAAATAACAGCGTACCTATGAAAATAGTTCGATCGAGCCAAAATGAATATGGGGAGGATACGGAGATATTACCCGTGATCCAGGATTTGCAAGAATAGGTGAAAACTCCGTGGGAGCTATCCAAAGAAAACTAAAGAATAGAGAAGAATAATATTATTATATTAATGAAAATTGCCAAAGTACAAAATAATAAAAGATGATTCTATAACAAAATGTGGGAGCTATCCAAAGAAAACTAAAGAATAGGGAAGAATAATATTATTATATTAATAAACATTGCCAAAGTACAAAATAATAGAAGATGATTCTATAACAAAATGTTTTAATGTTACCCAATTTTTCTCAAATCCGCAAATGTTTTAATTTTGCCAAACTGGTAATGACGTCAATTTTGCGAGAGGGGGGGGGGTCATTAGGAAATGACGATAGGATGATTGTAGGGGGGGGGGGGGGGGTCGAAAATCAGCAAAAATCGATGACGTAATATATGGACGGCCCCAAACCTGTCAAAAATTTGCAACCAACAGCATCGTATAGGCATTAGATGTTACTATACGCTTCGACCGAAACTTTTTGCTCATACGTGTACCTACAGAACTACCTTAAGTCACTATTTATAGACGAAAATGGTAGTTAAAAAATTGTCCTAAAAAAATTGTAGGTCTGCGCTGTTGATGAAATCTCGGAAATGGATCATCCGAAACAAAAAAATCAAACGGTTTTAGATTCAGTATGTTAATGGCTATAGCGCATATACGATTTTTTATATATGCAGATATAACGAAATGGCGGACAGTTTTCGAAAGAACAAAAAAAATCCTTGATATGTGCTATAGGTATAGTTGTAAAGAATATGTGGTGAACATTTAATAACGATCGGTTCAGTACTTTCGAAGATTTTATCAACAAGCCGTCGAAAAAATTTGTTCCGAGAAAAACGCGTTTAAAGTTTGTTTGGGTTACATAAATACATTTGAAACATTTTTAATGTATTTCTCAAGTGTAACAACTTTTGTATCAATATCTATAATATAAACCTATCAAAAAATTCATGCAAATAGCCATTTTTAGCGTCTAAAGAGCGAATACCCCTTTAAAAAAATTCGAACTTTTCAATTAAATAATACTTTTTCTTAATAAATATAATTATCAGGTCATTTTGAGACATCTTTTATATACAGCATACCTATTGGCGGGAAAAATGAGGAATTTTCGTAGCTTTTTTGCTAAGAAAATGGGTACAGATTTTAAAAAAATTTTGTACATTAAAAATTATGGTTTTGAGTATACTATATATTTTTCAATTTTTTGTACGTTGGCTTGTGCAGACCGCGGTTTAAAAAAATGCACTTCTCGGCGACCATTGCCGCACTAAAAAAATCCGAAATAAAAAAAATCAAATTCATTAAGTTCTTGCACGTAATGATCTAGAATCTAGTGCTTGGACGAAAGATCCAATAAAATATCGATTTTTGAAAAAATGGCCGCAGTCCAAAGAGAAAAAAATCGGATTTTCGGTGAAAAAAGGCTCTATTTTCATTGATAAAAAAAAAATTCCTTCGTTTAAGCACTGCTTTCTGATATGGAAAAGAAGCTTGTAAAATTTGAGTTTGATAGGTGCTGTGATGTCGCGAGATGTCGCGGTCACCGATTTTCAAAGTAATTTTGAGAAAAACGCGTTTAAAATTTCGAGTTGAATTTTTTGGCGATAATTTTTGAAATTTTGACAATCCGTCGAGAGCCAAAGATCGATATTTTCGAAAATATCAATAAATATTACACTGTCGATGAATATCGAAAAGGTTACATTCCCGTCGACCTAACATCACGAACGCGACTTTCCGTTTATTCAACGTGACCAGCCGGTGGCCCACTCGATTTTCCGAACGCACACGTGTCCTGCATGGTATCCGTCGATATCAAAGATCGATCAGCGCGATCTAATAGCTACGTGGATGCCCTCGCAGCGTTCGCTCATTGAAAAAAAAAACCGAAATTAAAGTCAATAACCGGAAAGGCGAAAAAAAATCTGCCTTTCCATTCGGCGTGACAGGCCGTATTCCTTTATGCACGATATCGCGGCGTCTGGCACGATATATACATCTATACGATTTCCGTGTTTCGCGCGCGGTGGCTCTCGGTATCCCAGCTCCATACCTATATTCATACGACGCGAGTTAGCATCGCGAGCCGCGCGACACCGTAGCGTCCACGACACGTACGATGCGGTTCCTCCGAGAATAAAGCTCAAAGAATAACAGAAAGCACGCCGTTTTTAAAGGGACCGCATACGTGGGGGCCATCGTGTGCGACGAAAAAGCTCCGCGGAGTGCGTGGGGACACTCGGCCGACACATCGATACTGCACACAAGCCTCGCGCGTGTGTGTGTGCGTCCGAACGAGCACTACAGAGGGCGGTCGCGAGCGATTGTCGCGCGGAGCGGTGCTGAGCGTTCGCCGAGCGGCAGTGGGGGGACAGAGGGGCGGGCGCCTTTCACACGATAGCGAAGGTGCTTGTGTAGTGCCAGAGGTCCGTGGTTGTGTACCGCGCGCGGGCGGTGATTCAGGCCCTTATCCGTACTCGGAAAAAACTCGCGCGTACTTCTTTTCCCCGCAAACAAAAGAAAAACAAACCCAAACGATAAAAATCAAGATTCTCGTTTGTCGACGTCGCGAGTTACTTATTTTCTTTTCCCGTCGTGCGTGCGTGAATAAAATCGACGAGAAAGAGAGACGAGTCTCGGATGCGGGGTGTCCACCCGTGTGTGAATCACGCTCAGGGCGCCCGACTCCCCCCCTCGCGGCTCAGCGCCCTCCGTTTGCCATCGTGACCACGACATTGACCCGCCGCGTGTGCGCGTGTGTGTGTGTGTGTTCGTGCACTCAAAGCCGCTGAGCGCGTTGGATAAAAATATACGGGGAGAGAGAGAATATTTCGTCGCGGGAGAAATCTCGTCGGGAGTTGAAATAATTTTCTCGAGTACCCGCGGAGACGAAAGAACTTTTTCCCCCTCCCCGCGAGCTTCGCCCCCCTCCCCTCCTGTCGACCCTCGCGATCCTTCCGTCTCGCTCTCTTTCTCTCTCGCTCTCGTGAAGTAGCCCTCGCGAGATAAACGTCCTGAGACGGGGCATCGCGGAGACCTCGGCGGTGAAGCCCACGAGGCTGCTGCACCGATTCACCCGCTGCTATGTCCGCCCCCGCAAACTCTCATACCTCGTCCACGTGATACGAACGGACGCGCGTACACGACCAACAAGCGAAGGAAGAAGAGAAACGAGAGTGCGAGAGACGCCCGATAATGAGGAACGCCTCGACGTAAGTTAAAGAAAAGAAAAAAAAAAAAAACAATTGAAAACAAAAAGAAAAAAGCGAAAGTGTCGGTGACGTTGAACTTGGCAGGATTTCGAGTAGAGCCGAGTCGTGACGCCCTCGCCACTTGGACGCTCGCGCTCGCTATGAATCGTCGAGACGCTGCGAACGAGGCGCGCAGACCGACGCGACATTGATCACATCGGAAAAAGCCCGACGGCGAGAGTCGAACCGGCGACGGAGATCCGGCGAAGGATCGCGCGCCTGAGAGAGTGCGAGAGCCCGCGGCGACGGAACGAGAGAAGAGGAAGCTTCGTCATGTCGGACGAGGAGGACAAACCACCCGCGCCGCCGGTCCGCCTCACCTCCAACAGGTACGACAGAGACGACATATCGTCCGCTTCGGCGCTTTGGTCCGTCACAGGCGGATGGCAAGCAGGCCGGGGGAACCACCGGAAAGGCATGGATTCACGTCGGTTTAGCGTTGACGGCGCGCGCACGAGACAGAGGCCTCTCGGCGACTGGGAATTGTGAGAAGTGGCTGAGGTAGACGCGCAATGGCCACGAGAGTGTACGGAACATTAGGGGCTTAAATTGCCGAGTAATTGTGAAAATATCGACAGAGGGTTCGTCGTTACTCTGGATAGGTTGGAGCGCGTGGGAAATCTACCCGGAGCTTGGTACAAGCGATCTGAACGATAGAAGCGTACGAATGATAATTGGAAAGTCACGGCAAGCGATGGCGCGTCTGACTACGGGGCTGTATCAGTGTGAACGCTGAAAATTTTGGGGATTTTCGGGAAGTTGTGGAAGAAAAGTACTCAATTAAATGTTTCGGAACGTTGAGAATATATTTGGCTATATTTTACCTATATTACATAACTTTTTCATACAAACATATTGAGATCCTAGCAACTTATGCACTGCGTTCGGAGGCGCCAAAAAAAAAGTTCCTCCACTGGTGACATGATTCCGGCCGATTGAGTAGCTGAAACCGAAAAAGGAAATAATGTTAAACTGGAAGGTATTTCCTGTATGACGTAGGATTTTCGAAAAATGTGAAAATCTCACAAAATGGCGTAGTTATGAAAAAAAGTCTGCTTTCTTGCCGATAAAATGGTCGTTTTTCTCAATGCCAAATCGTCAATTTTCATCCAATCAAAAATATCCTACGTCATTGTAGAGTAAATAGTTCAAATTTCAAGTCAATCGGATAATTGCTCTTTGAGTTACAATGTCAGCAAATTTGAAAAATCTCATTTCGAAAAAAACGCGTTGAAATATTCAACTATCGATGTTTGCTAGATAAAATGATATTGATATAAATGATAATGATATTCTTGAAAGTATAAACTGTGGAAAAAGGCAAAAAAATCGATTTTTTTTGTGTCACACTCGTATAGCCCCTTATGATGAGAATCTTTCTAGAAGAGATTTCGCGTTGGAATTGTCCAGGGAAAAGAATCGTCCAAGGAGAGCCATGCTAGGGTTGAAGACCGAGAGAGGAAGTAACAGTGGAAATACAATTTGCCCTACTGTTATTTTTCTCACAATATCGGAGCAGCTTGAAACGAAATAATAACGGACGAGTAAAAGACACGAAAGAAAAATGATAAAGGGAAAAGATGCATTCATTGTTCGGAAGGGGGACTTCAATAGACTGTGGATTTTTTCTGGCCTTCGCATCGCTAGAAAGAACATCGCGACAATAGTTATTGCAATTGTAATGCTGGTGCATGGACGCTTCGTGCCAAACCACCCAAACGTTGCGCAAACCCAGCAAACGAATGAGTAAAGACGAATTAATAAACTCAAACCCAAACGAGCAAAAAAAACCACATAAACAAAAAAATGTAAACGAACCAATAAAAAACGAAGTCAAACAAATAAACACAAAAAATGCAAACAAACCCAAACAATCAAATGAAAAACCCCAATAAACGCAAACAAACCAACGAACAAGAAAATCCAAACGGATAAATTTACGAATTCAAGCAAACAAATAAATAAACTCAAATAAACGCAAACGCCCAAATAAAGAAACAAATCCAGGCAAGCAAATAAATAAACCCAAATAAACAAGTCCAAGCAAACTGATAAACAATCCCAGGCGACGAATTTTACGAACCCAAGCACACACAAACAAACCAAAGCAAACCCAAAAAAACTCAATAAACAAATGAACGAACAAATAAATCAACAAATCCAAGCAAACTGACAAACAAACCGTTGTCAACAAATAGGCAAACCTAGAAAAGTAAATAAACAATCCCAGGCGATGAATTTAACCCAAGCACACATAAACAAACCAAAGCAACTCCAAAACCCAATCAAGCAAATAAAAAAAAACCCGATAAACAAATAAACGCAAACAAACGAACGAACGAACAAATCCAAACGAATAAACAAACAAATCCATGGAAACAAATAATCAAACCCAAATAAACGCAAACTAACCCAAACAAATAAACAAGCAAATCCCAGCAAACGAATGGATAAATCAAACAAGCGAATAAAAAATCGGAAACAACCGAATCCAAATAAATAAATAAACAAATCCAAGCAAACGAATAGATAAACCCAGGTGAACGCAAATAAACCTAAACAATTAAACAAATTCGATCAAACAAATGGGAAAAAAATCGCGACCAAACGAATCAACAAACCCAAACGAATAAACAAATCCAAATAAACTGTACCGGTAAGATTCCGCGTCACGAAATCTCGAATTTCGAAAACTGCGTTCCAACAAAAAACAACAATAATTGTAACTATATATTTTCGATATCAGAAAGGTCCAAATACAATCGGTCCTCCTTTGCAAGTCGAGTTCCGAGTAATTCCCAAAGGCGCTTCCACGTCGAAGCATCTTGGCCGATTTATTCGAAGGCCTGGCGAACGAGTCCGTGACGAATGAACACGAATTGACCAAAGGCTCGGTATCTCCCAGCAAAGTACAAAGCAGTTTGCGTTCGTACTTGGCCCTTGTGATAAACGATGAGGCGAATCTCTCGCTGCACATATCCCGACGAAAATAGAGGACTAATTCAGTGAGGTCTAAAAATAAAATCGAGACGGTAGGCAGACCGTATAATATTCGACATTATGGAACACGTGTTTGTCTTTTCGAGAGGGAAAAAAAAATAAAACTACGTTCAGCCGCACCGCGTGCATTCTCAAGGCAGATAAAATTGATCGTACGTTCGTATCACGATACGTTTCCTGTACACCTTAGAAATTGTAAGCAAGCGCGACTGTTATATGCTTTGCCCCGTTGGTGTTGGATTTCGCGATGGACGACTGCGAGGATTGAATTGCGTACTCTCAGTGCCAGGGACAAGCTTCCGCGCGAGGCAGTCGCGTTCACCTCGAAATCATTCGCAGCCAGTCGCGTTTCTTGTGGGCTTTGAGAAAAAATTAATTTGTCGGTCGGTATTCGCTGTACGCTCATCGAGTTCAATAACGAAGGGCACGGAGACGAAGTTGCGACGCTGTGCGTGAATGTGTCTGTGTATTGTGTACGCAAGGTCTCGTGCTTTACTATATAATATTCATTTCGAAAATATTCTTTAGACGTAATATATATTTGTTTCTTTGCAGAGATGCACGTCCATATATATATGAGGTATTCCAAGTGTTTTCGAACGTCCTAAAAGCCTGACCTTCAATCTTTCTCAAAGGTGGTGATGTTTTTGTGTCGTATATTTTGAGTACGTGGCGTTTTTTTTTTTTTCAGATTTTTATCGACTCGCCAACTCGGCTAACTCGGAGACAAGATTTTACACTTGATAAAATTTCTAATGATCGTATCGTAGCGATCTTCTCGTCGTACGAAAAAAATGTCCTCTATAAAAAAGATGCGTTTTTCTATGAACTATTTTGAAAAAAAAATTCAACATCTTCCGAGTACTACAACACCAAAAAAAAAGAAAAATCTTTCATTTTTTAATTTTTCAACCCCAATGACTAGGTCGATCCTGTTGAAATTTACACTGAATTTTCTTTTATTAGTGTGAAACAACGTGTGTAAGTTTCATTCTGGGCTGGGCTTGCGTTCAGTTAATATCATCGTTTTAAATTTAATGGAACATTGTTTTTGTTGAATAACTCGGCGATTTACAATTTTTAAGTAAAAATGGTGATGACTAAACTTGTAGGAAATCGAGTGTTTTACAATTTTGGTCCTTACCGTTTTTTCTCTAACATCGATATTTTTCGAATTAAACCTGAAAAAAACGGCTATTGCATTATTTCGTGTATTTTTAACTTTAGGACATTATCAAACACGAACAAACTTGTAGAGACAGAAATTTTTGACAATTTTTGATCCCACCTTTTTTTCCCTAGAATCAATATTTAAGGTCGTACGCCAACGATAAAAAAAACGAGAAGCGTGAAAATATTATTTCGCGAACCATTTGCTCTTTTCTTTTAGGAACGGATTTTAGGTCGTTCGAAAACACTTGGAATACATCATATATATAATGAAGACGAAAAATAAGAAAAAAATTCAAAATTCTTGATTGTATTCGTTCATATATATATATGTGAGCAAATATACTCGCCATTCGTTAATGACAATATATTATTGAATATATTATTATCAAATAAGTTTTGAGTAATATATTATTGAACAACTTATTTGATATCAATCGAATCAAATCGAGTTTTATTTGCACAACTTTTTTAACCAGTTTTTTACAAAATCCTATTTTTTCTCTCACAACTACCTTAACTTATTTTCCACTCTGCATACTCTTTCCCTTGTCACTATCTAACATTTCTCTCTTTTTCTAAGTTTAATCGTCCCCTCCATCTCTTTCTTCTCCTCCTTCCTCCTTGCACATCTTTCTGCACACTTCCTCTATTTCCCTAAAATAATCGCATATCGCTTTTGGTATCTTCCCTCCCAGCATATTTATAATTTCTCCCTTTATCGCCAAATTATCCGTTCCTTGCACCCACTCCTCTGCTTTCCTTCTCGCTTTCTCAGTTACTAACTCCCAGCCTTTTTCACATACTAACAGGTGCTCCAGCATCTCATTCTCTTCTTTACAAATCCTGCACCTCCGATCCTTCCCCCCCCCCTGTTTCCTGCCCTTCCTATATTTCCGCATCTTAATCTCGCCCACATTTCCTTATCCCCTTCCCTTTACTCTCTCGTCCGATCAGTATTTCCACGGTCTTTTTCGTTTTGTACAATATGTTTGTATTTGTCATTATACATTGATTTTCTTATTTTTTTTCCTTCCTTAAAATGTCCTTTTTTAAGTTTGTTAAACCTTCTATCCTTTTGTCTATTATTTTCTCTTATTATTGTTGTTATCTCTTCTATTCTCATATACCTTACAACTTTCTATAAATATTTTCCTCAATTTGACGGGATTCCGTTTGTAATGGGTCTTATTTCTTCAAATAGTGCAGATCTTTGGCCGTCTTGACTCCTCTATCCTAAGCATAACTTATTTAATAATATATTATCAATATATATATATATATTGATATATATACCGCATATATATATATATATATATATATATATATATATATATATATATATATATATGCGGTATATTAGATCAACTCAGACAACTATTTCCCTCACCATCGTTGATTACAGATTTCCATAGTGGAAATCCTCATGCCTGGTGTCAAAAAACACCTAATCTTTTCTAAATCTTTTGCCCCACCCCTGACCTTTTTGTGGCTACAAAAAAATCGATAATTATGTATATATATATATTCAATTTAAATATATGTTGTAGAGAAAATAATATATTTTTTTGATTAGTCACATTACATTAAATTATAGTGAGAAAAAAATTTTATATTATATTAAATTTTTTATTATATTTATTATTCATTACATATAGTAATTATAGATTGTTATAAGAAATAACGTGCGTGCGTGCGTGCGTGCGTGCGTGCGTGTGTGCGTGCGTGCGTGCGTGTGTGTGTGTGTGCGTGCGTGCGTGCGTGCGTGCGTGTGTGTGTGTGTGTGTGGGGTGTCATGTTATAGGTCAGATCATGTCCTACTATATGCTGGAATTTCCGTTTAGTAAAAGTCCCACGGTTTTCTAGATCGGATAGATATATATATACGCGGTATATTAGCTCAACTCAGACAACTATTTTCCTCACCATCGTTGATTACAGATTTCCATAGTGAAAATCCTCACGCCTGGTGTCAAAAAACACCTAATCTTTTCTAAATTTTTTGCCCCACCCCTTACCCTTTTGTGGCTACAAAAAATCGATAATTATGTATATATATATTCAATTTAAATATATGTTGGGGAGACAATAATATATTTTTTTAATTAGTCACATTACATTAAATTATAGTGAGAAAATATTTTTGTATTATATTAAATTTTTTATTATATTTATTATTCATTGTATATAGTAATTCTAGATTGTTATAATAAATAATGTGCGTGTGTGTGTGTTTGGGTGTGTGCGTGCGTGCGTGCGTGTGTGTGTGTGTGTGTGTGTGTGTGTGTGTGTGTGTGTGTGTGTGTGTGTGTGTGTGTGTGTGTGTGCGTGCGTGTGCGTGTGTGTGTGTGTGTGTGTGTGTGTGTGTGTGTGTGTGTGTGTGTGTGTGTGTGTAGGGTGTCATGTTATAGGTCAGATCATGTCCTACTATATGCTGGAATTTCCGTTTAGTAAAAGTCCCACGGTTTTCTAGATAAAAATCACTTGATTTTGGTTTTTCGCATGCCATTTCTACGAATGATAACTTTTTTTGACCCGGTTGTTTAAAAAATACTCTTGGTTATTTGTTTCATGTAGAAAAGTCTTCTTTTTAACCTCGAATGTTGAGGAAACTATAAAAAAAGATCTTATGCAAAATTTTCATACAAACCAATTTGAACATCTGACTTTACTAGGCTGCAGTTTAAAAAAAAATGTACTACCCATATCGTGTCAGTTACTTTAAAAAAGTTCTTTAGTTATTGTCGATTTATACCATTTGTGGAAACGGCATGCGAAAAACCAAAAGGCAGATGATTTTTTTTTAAAAATGACATGAAGCTGAAAATCTTGAAAACCGTGGGACTTTTACTAAACTGAAATGTTACTCACACCGTGTATATAATGAATGAGGAATGTAATAAAAAATTGAATATAATATAAAAATATTTTGAAAAGTCGATAAGATAAATATTTCTTAACTACAATTAAATATAATTAGACCAACAAACAAATATATTATTTTCTATACAAATAATATATAAATTACCCTACAATATTTTAGTTATATATTTTAAATCGATAAATATATTTATTATCTACGGTTGCTGAAGGTTGCATCGTTGGAATGCAACGAAAATTCTCCATGATTTTCTTCATTGCTTTACTTTTATTATAAGCTAGAATCTTTTCATTGCCGTTCTTGGTTGTAGATTTTTACTAAGGATCCCCAAAAATGTTTCGTCAATTTTCGTAGTCTAAATGTGCCAAAATCGGCTTTACGAAGAAAATATATTTTCTTTGCAGTCCAACGATGCAAACTTCAATGCCATTATTGCCCAGCCGACATTGAGTGGTAGAAAAGGATTCAGTTGGGATGGTGAAAATCCGCACGGATACACGTTGGAACTCAGGAAATAATGCGACCAACTGAAAAAAGATATTTGCAAATGTGCACGAACAAACATAATTTTTCCGATATACACGTTGGAATAAAATTCCAGCAATAGATACGGAGCCAAAATGTTGATCCGATATTCTTTCGCTTGTCTGCTTTATCGTGGTGCTGAAAATAATGAATTACGGGGGTTTTTTTTTTTCTATCCGCAGAGGTGAATCGGCGCCGAATTTGCCGGTGGACATGCGACCGCTGCCTAAAGAGCCGGACTCGGACGAGCGGAAGAAGAAAACTCTCAAGGGAAAGATGAAGGTCAAGGAGAACAAGGACAAGCCTAACATTAGTTTACCGACGAATTTCGAGCACACGGTGCACGTTGGATTCGACGCCGTTACCGGCGACTTCACGGTACGTCGCGCGTCCTCGACACGCCGGGGAAACATCCTTTCAGCACTCAAACTATCGCTAACATCTCCGAAAATGCACTCGCTTGCCGCTTTGTTGCTGTTGTGACCCGATCGAACGGAATATTCACGTGTGCGTGAACGGAATATTCCCCTTACGATCTCCCGAGTATTCCTCACTGCGATCGATCGAATGTGCGCGAGTGGCCGACGTAATCGCGGGAAAATTCGGATACACTTTGGGCATCCTCGATCGGCGCGAAAAATTGCCGAGATCGGTGGAAAAAAAGGCGCGGAAAAGTCGGTTTTCTTTTTCTTTCACACGGATGATTTTTTGGGGGTTATTCCTAGCCTCGTGAAAGCGCGAGACGATTTTTCGTTGTTGGTAAATCGGAGTGAAAGTTTTTCGGAGGGAGACGAAAGGGCTGAAATTTAACGTCGATTGGCAGGGGGGAAATAACTTTTTTGAAATTTAGTCCTTTGCTTGGGCCTGTTTGGATTATTTGGCCTTTTGCAAAGTAGCGCTATTTTTGAATCCGCGACGTGATCCGCGAAGGGTAATTTTGAATGAAATGGGTCGAGGGAGGGAATTCTGGAAAAAAATAAAACCGAACGAGCATAATATACCGCGTGAGGCAACGACTATTAGCGGTGGAAATATTTTCTAACCTATCAGACTCAGGAGGAAACTTTTCCTGCAAAAATTGCATAGTTCGCCGGAGATTTCGAGGTCACGTCCATTTTTTCTTCCAAGTGGCACCACCATTTTTTTCAGAATTTTATTGAGGAACTGAAAATAAGTTCATATCCCAAATTTGAAGATGATCGATCAAGGTTTAGCATGAAAAATCGATAAAACAGGAATTTTAATGTTTTTAGTCTAAAATCGATTAAGGGGTTAGGCTGCTGCGAAGCCCCGAAAATCAGGATTAAAAAAAACATTCATTTTGAAGGCATAAGAGCATTGAAAAATCGTTTGGACATTTATTAGTGTGTGTGTAACAAAGTTGTGTACCGAATATAAGATAGTCCTATCGCCAGGCTTCAATCCATAGGATTTTCATAATTTATTTTTGAGCGTAACTAAATATATCAATAATCGACTCTGTAAAATTTCAGGGCCGTTTATCGACCGAATTACAGAGAAAAGAAATATTAAAATTGCGTATTTTTGTGAAGGAATTTCGAGACGACATACAAAAACCCAATTTCCGGTCGCTACAAAAGTGTATACAGTAGTAGGAATCCGTCAGATTCTTAAAAATAATCAGATTTACATAACACTTGTAGTAATCCAGTGCTCTCAGAAAAAAATACGCTTATTGACCTAATTTTTATGTAATATCAAGTTTAATTTGAACTTCCGGTATTGGATTTATGATCATTTGCTGCGATAAAGAGACGTGACAGCAAGGCAACAGCTGACTGTAGTCCTAACCTCATCTCACTCATTCGAATTTCCACACATATTTCGGTTTTAAGAGGAAATGATACCTCATCGCGGTCGGTATGGTAGAACAATTATAGATTCCCAAAAATCTCGAAAACGGCTCTTCAGATCCCGTCGAAACTTTGTCAAACGACGTCAAATAGATAGACGAACAGCTGTCTTCCCCTCAAATTTTCTGAATTTGAGAAAAAAAAACTAGATTTGCTTATGATAAGCCAATCTACATTTTTTTTCTCAAATTCAGAAAATTTGAGGGGAAGACAGCTGTTCGTCTATCCACTTGACGTCATTTGGCAAAGTTTCGACGGGATCTGAAGAGCCGTTTTCGAGATTTTTGGGAATCTATAATTGTTCTACCATACCGACCGCGATGAGGTATCATTCCCTCTTAAGGGAGACTTTGTCCTTGGAATGCCATATTTCAGGTGTTTACATTTTATTTTTTTTAAAGGAAACGAGTAAAGCGTTTCGAGTGCGGTTTTTTTCTTGCTTTTATTCATGATATACAGAACGTTAAAAAATTTTTTGAAAAAAAAAACCAAAATGGCGGCCGTTGCAGCTCCGCGAAAACAGGTCCTCAAATCGCGGGAGGTAAACGGCTGACATCACTGCCCCCTCTTTGTTGATCTGAAACACAAATTCAAAGCATATTATCAATCTGTGACCCTTTGGTCATGGAATGACGGATGGGTTTTTCGTTTAGTACAATTTCGGAAAATGGCGGCAATTTTTAAAAAAATCGAATTTTCGCGTTTTTTTTCGCATAAAAAGATAAATAATAAATGCAAAAATGTATCTATCGAAAAAACGATCCGTCATTCCGTGAAGACATATTTTTTGAGTATGCTCGCCAAATTTCAGGTCGATATTTTAATTACAGCGGTCAGGAGAATGTCAGCCATTTTTAAAAACGTGTTTTCGAGAAAAACGCGTTTAAAGTTTTGTAATGTGTTTACACAAATGTGTTTATAATTACCGCTAATTGGCAATGATTAGAAATCATTTTTTTTGCATATGTTAAAAATATAAATTGGACAAGTCTCAAGTATGATCAGTGGTATGACTAGTGTGAAGCGATAGGGTTACCTTAATTTAAAAACTGGAACTAGAAGTTGTGTACTCGATTTGGCCACACGGTTGAACTGGAACAAAAAAAACGTGTTTTTTTCTTCAAATAGATTATATTGACTAAGACTTGACCAAGCATTTCTTTGTTATCGTCTTCCAATAATAAAAAAGAAATTCAATTTTAAAAAATTACACCATTATTTTTAATAAGTAATGAAAAAAAAATGTTAAGAAAAACGTCGGTCATGACTACTCTTATACCAAATAAGTTTACGAAATTTCAAATCAATCCGTTAATTAGATGTCGAGAAATTGTGTACACCGTTTTGAAAAACATATTGTGGAGAAAAACGCGTTTAAAGTTTTACTAGCAGTTCTATTATAATCACAAGTTTACCTTCAATCTGTGATTCCTGCACCATATGTCGGACCTTCCTCTCAAATCTGTGTTGCCTCAAGGACCGAACGTCATTTTCACGGTAGCCTAACCCCTTAAAAAAGCGTGCATGTACAGGAATAAACTTATTCCGATAAGAGGTGAAGTTAGTCCGCAAAGTGATGGCCATCGCTTTCAATGCACGCTTGCAACCTGATTCACACTAATTGTATTGTCTTATTAATCACGTCAGTCTGTATCAACGTACAGACTCTAATTGACGTTTAAATACTTTATCACGTAGGAAAAGAAAGAATCTTGTCAACTTGTTTTGGAAAGCAGTGAGGAGTTTGTGATTAATAAGACAATGCAATAAATGCGTGTCAGATTGCAAGCGTGCATTGAAAGGGGTGGCCATCACTTTCAACACCTTTTATTGGATTAAGTTTTTGCACCGCTTTTTCAATCGATTTTCGGCTGAAAACACAGGAATTCCTTTTTTATCGATTTTTCATACTTAACACATATACACCTAGGAGCTGGAAAAAAGGTCATTTTTGTGAATTTTTTCAAGGAAAACTATTTGAAATTTCGGATTGGGCTTTTAATTATCTAAAAGTATATACATTCAAAAATATGTTTAATTTTCGTTATTTAAAAATATCAAAAATATACAAGGATATTGTGTGATCTTTGGAGCATCGCAAAAAATCTGCGTATACGGTACCCACTGGCGTTTCTTCAAAAATCATCTGAAAAAAAAATCAAAAAGATTATTAAATTAGATACTATAATCTAGTACTTGTCATAATCGATTTTGAAAATATCGATTTATGACAAAATGGTGGACGTTTGAACATAAATCGTAATTTTTGGGCCAAAAATTAGCTATTATTTTGCCTATAAAACAAAAACTAAGTAACGGAAAAAAAATCTTATGACAAGTACTAGATAATGGTGTATAGAATAACCATAAAAAACCTTAAGGCAATCGGTTCATTGGTTTTCGAGAAATTTTGGGTACCAATTTGAAAAACGCGGTTTTGAGCAAAACGCGTTTGAAAATTTGGGAATGAATAAATCATGAAATTTGTCAACTTACATGGAATCAACGATACCAGGCCCATAGTGTAGGTCTTCTACGGTCAACGGAATGTTCGTAGCTTCTAAATCCTCGACCTCGACCATCTAGGTGTATATCTCCCCTTAATCTTGATCGATCATCTTGAAATTTGGTGTGTGAACTTATTTTTAGTTTCTTGATAAAATTCTGAAAAAAAAACAGTGGTCGCATTTCAAAAAATTGAGATGACCTTGAAATCTCCGAAGCGCCACCACCTGGATGAACCTCGCAGCCACCATTCCATGATCCCCTTCGAACTATGCAACTTTGGTAGAAAAACTTTTTTCCCAAGTTCTAGCCCTTCCAGCCTTAGGGCTGGAAAACATTTTTCTTTACAAATTTAATTACAAGTTTTGTTGTCACGCCTTCCGGTCGAGAAACCATGAAAAGTGTGTCCGTACTTTCCGTCGGTGGTGTGTATGTGTGTGCGCGTATATATATGCAGGGTAATCCACTTAAGGTATAGCGAGCGCGCGCTCTTAATTTCTATAGATTTTGTTCAAATTTTAACCATGCATTGTTCATATCATTATCCATGTTTGAGTGAAATTTCAGAACAGTCGACTATTTAGATAGGGAGATAATGGATTTTAAAATTGCAACTTTTAACACTGCAGGGTCTGCATTGAAATTTAGACAGAATTATTTTCCGTAAAAAATGTTTGTCCCTTATAATAAGAAGACTTATGGCAATACCGCATCTTCCGCGTATCCAATTACGTAAGTATGCGCGGCATATTTAAAATAATACTGCAACACAAATTTTTATTTGGAAATAATTTTTCATCGAACAAAGTTTTCAATCAGTTATGAATTAACCAACACTCTTATTTGTTAATGAAGATAACATAAACAATATAAAATATTAATATTTATAATGCAATTTTTGGTTTTTATTATAAAAGTTTTTAACTTTAGGAACACGATAATTTTTTTTTTCACGATACATTGAACAATATATTGAGAATTATTCTGTCTTTACGGAACGTTTTTAGCAAAACTGAATAGTAAACCAAACAAAACTTTTTAAATTCTTTTCCGAACTACGTTGCTATCAAAACATAATTTGTTTTTTCCAAAATTTATAAACACATTAGAATAGTACGACGAATTATGTGACCTGACTTTCGGCCAATGCAGACCCTGCAGTGTTAAACGTTGCAATTTAAAAACCCATCATCTCCCAACTTAAGGGAGACTTTGTCCTTGGAGTACCATATTTCAGGTGTTTACATTTTTTTTTAAGGAAACGAGTAAAGCTTTTTCAGAGCGGTTTTTTTCTTGCTTTTATTCATGATATACAGAACGTTAAATTTTTTTTTTTTAAACCAAAATGGCGGCTGTTGCAGCTCCGCGAAAACAGGTCCTCAAATCATCGGAGGTAAACGGCTGACATCACTGTCCCCTCTTTGTTGATCTGAAACACAAATTCAAAGCATATTATCAATCTGTGACCCTTTGGTCATGGAATGACGGATAGGTTTTTCGTTTAGTACAAATTTCGGAAAATGGCGGCAATTAAAAAAAATCGAATTTTCGCGTTTTTTTTTCGCATAAAGAGATAAATAATAAATGCAAAAATGTAACTATCGAAAAAATGATCCGTCATTCCGTGAAGACATATTTTCTGAGTATGCTCTTCAAATTTCAGGTCGATATGATAATTACAGCGGTCAGGAGAATGTCAGCCGTTTTTTAAAACGTGTTTTCGAGAAAAACGCGTTTAAAGTTTTGTAATGTGTTTACACAAATGTGTTTATAATTACCGCTAATCGGCAATGCCTGGTCCACAGAGGCATCCCTCCTCTTCTTCTAGCTGCTCATGTTGAGCCGCTAACATCTCCCGCTGCAATTTCAAGGACAAAGTCTCCCTTAAGTAGTCGACTGTACTGAAATTTCACTCAAACATGCATAATGACATACATGAACAATGTCTGGTTAGAATTTGAACAAAGTCTATAGAAATCAAAAGCGCCCGCTCGTTCTACCATAAAACCAGCACCTGAATATCTTCCTTGGATTTAACGCGTCTGCGTAAACTTGGGGCTCAAAAGAACGGCTTGATTTTCAATATTTTTTCTTTCTGAGAAGAGTATTGGGATCGGGTACGCGTTTGACTCACAATTGATACACAAGCTTCTCAAGAGTGGGCTTTTTTTTAATGACGACATTGATGAACAATGCAGTTATCATTATTTAAACAAAGTGCCGTCGTTGCTACATGGCCAATGGGTGGAGACGGTTCTGGAAATTAGGCTCATATGAGATGAAAAATAAACAAAATTAATTTTAATATAATTATAAAACTTTCTCATAAACACATACGTTTTTTTTTTTAATTTTGACAATTATGAAAAATGGCAAGCTGTAGAAAAAAAAAGTTCGATTTTCGACGAAAAAACAACTTTGATAGTTTGTTATCGAGAAATGGATAAAAATCGAAAAATCAGCCTGTCGTATGATAGACAATGATAAGAACTCTGTCCGAATTCGAAGTCAGTCGGACGAATAAATTTCAAATACAAGTTACACCGTTTCGTAAAACATGGTGTTCGAGAAAAAGGCAAGAGGATTAAATAATTCAAGAAATTTAAAAATCTGCCTTCAAAAACCGTCTCAACCCGCACAATTCGCGGAATTTTTGACAATATCTTTGTAGAAAATTAAAATTAAGACCTCAGGCTATAAAACTCTGCAAATAGTATTTTTGAAATACCAAGCGCACGCAGACCCCTTGAACAGTCAATCAAGACGAATCCAATTTTGAAAAAGACCTCTTTCCATTTAAAAAAAACATTTCTAGCTATTCAACACTTGAAAAAGCGACCGGGGAACTAAAATTTTGCCTTCCAACTTCATGAAAACATTTCCAGTTATCGTCGAAATCCAAAGCGAGTATTCAGGTGCCCAACTTTGTAGGACCACTCCACATGTAAAAGACCCAACGGGACGGAATATTCACGACGTAACAATCGACTTTTTCATTGTTGGAATACCGAATATCAATATTAATGAATTATTCCTGAACATTCCGTGCTGTGTAAGTAAACAATATATATGTATGCGTGTAAAAAATTAACACGCAGACATAAACACACACACACACGCATAAAAAAAACTCGAATTACATGTCACACTCGTTCACGTAATAATCCGCCTATGAAAACATTTTTGTTCGATACGAAGATAAACCAGTAATGTGCTTTTTATAACTATGATTTGAACTCACGTGTAAAACTAACTCGACACGTATTTTTTTCCAAGCTGCCACTAAAAGTAAGTAAAGCGAACAAGCGATCACCACACCGGAGTTAGTTCTTCCGCATTTTTCTTCATTGATTATTTATTATTTACGTAAATAATTGTTCTTACTCGTTTATTTGTCTTTCGTTGTCCTTCTCCCCCCCTGTGTGTAACGCGTCCCAAGATTTGGAGATTTTCTCTTTTGTTGCGATCAACTAAGGTAGTTTGAAACACGCATAGACACACATACACGTATTTGTAGTGTCGTGGAGGAGTTTGCGCCTCACGTAGTTGAGTAACGTAAAAAAAAAAAAAAAAATTCCAAAGGCTTTTGATCGACGTTGCTTGTGACTTGGATCACGCTTTTTGCTCGAGCACACGTACGAGACGGTGAGCGCGTCCGCTAGCTGAGTCCGGCGAAGCTCGCGCCTCCGATCCCAGCGCCCCTGGCGGAGAGAGACTCGCGTTGCCGCCAGGGGCGCTCGGCAGGCACGTTGGGATTTTGCCACCAACGTACACGCTGATCAATCGAAAGGACACTTGTTAGCTTCACTTCGAAGCGCTTGACGCACAATTGAGCCTCTCGTCTCGCAAAATTGTCTGATCGAATGATGTATTTGGTGTCGCAGGGAATGCCGGAAGCATGGGCCCGACTACTCATGTCGAGCAACATCAGCAAGCAGGAGCAGAAGAAAAATCCACAGGCCGTACTCGACGTACTCAACTGGTACGACAACAGCAGCAAAGAGGCCAAGGGCTCGAAGTACATGACGACGACGAAAATGGTCGGGATCGTTGGTAAGTCGGGGAACATCTATTTTTCCCAGCTATGATGGAAAAACACCAAAAAATGGCGCATCGAGGGGAGGTACCTGCGTAAACGGCGAGAAAAACAGGTAAACTTTGGGAATTCTTATCTCAAAAACTAATGTTTCGATTGGATCCGGGTTTTTTTTATTGGAAAATAAGCACATTGAGGTATGTTTAGGATTTTTGTAAAATAAATGCGTTGACTGGAAGCGATTCAAACGCGATTATCTGGAAACATAGTTTTCAAAGTCGGTGCCAGATGTATCTCGAAAACGGCTTGTCCGATTTTGTCCAAATTTGGATACAATATTATTCGATAGTTTTTCTCATTCGCCACGTAGGATTTTTTTTGAAATTTTCTTTTTTGACGGAATTGCGACCGTTTTAATATAACATTCGTTTTTCGTTCGCAATTTCCGACGATTTTGGATTACATACACATTGCACGAAAAAGCAATGGTTCAATCAAATGAAAAACCCCTACGTGGCGCACGAGAAAAACTATCGAAGAATATTGTATCCAAAGGCCATAGCCGGGTAAGTAGGGAAAAATCGCCCCCGCATTTTCTCCAGCGACATTTGGAGTATATTCTGACGTATAAAAAAAAAAAAAAAAATTCTGAAAATTTCGTCCCGTCAACGCAATGGTTTTAGAAAAATGAATTAAAAAAAAAAATAAAACAACAAAAATTCCGGAAATGCTTCATTGGATCGATTCGATTTTTTTTTTGGTACTTGTTACGATCAAACGTGTTACGAAATAAAATTATAGAACATCTTGCGAAAGATTAAGGTTTAAAAAAAAATAATGTTCCTTGTTTTATTTTTTTTTTACTATAATCCACTTGGGGTACAATAACGAAATTTTTTTCATATAATCTTTGGGCACCTTATTAAACGATATAATTTTTTCAAAATGATCGGCTTGGTACGCCACAGTGAAAAAAAAAGAAACAGACTTTATTGATATATTTTAGTTATATATCTGTATAACTAAAATATATCAATAAAGTGTGTTTCTTTTTTTTTTCACTGTGGCGTACCAAACCGATCATTTTGAAAAAATTATATAATCTAATAAGGTGCCCAAAGATTATATGAAAAAATTTTCGCTATTGTACCCCAAGTGGATTATAGTAAAAAATAATAAAACAAGGAACGTTATTTTTTTTTAAACCTCAATCTTTCGCAAGATGTTCTATAATTTTATCTCATAACACGTTTGATCGGAACAAGTACCAAAAAAAAAAAATCAAATCGATCCACTGTACCGTTTCCGGAATTTTTCTTTTTTTCGATATTTAAAAAAAATTAATTTTTCTAAAACCATTGCGTTGACGGGGATGAAAATTTCAGAAAATTTGTTTTTTTTTACACCTCAGAATATACTCCAAATTTCGCTGGACAAAATCGGACAAGCCGTTTTCGGGATACGTCTGGCACCGACTTTGAAAACTATATTTCGAGATAATCGCGTTTCAATCGCTTCCAGTCAACGAATTTATCTTCAAAAATTCCCAAACACACTTAATGTATATATTTTTCGATAAAAATCCGGATCCAATCGAAACATTAGTTTTTGAGATAAAAATTGCCGAAGTTTACCTGTTTTTCTCGCTGTTTACTCAGGTACCTCCCCTTGAGAGTGTCAAAAAGATGTATATTTTTAAAATTGGAAATTCGCAGCGTCGATAGAACGAGCGAGCAGCCCGCGAAGCGTCGGAATCGGCGCCGGTATCGGTATGGGCAACGTTCGGGGCCAGGCGATGTCCCAAGCGTCGGGTAGCTCGCACTCGCAGCACTCGTTGAGCAGGTGAGTCTTGAGCATTCCTCCCACATGGCGACCCTGTCCCGAAAGAGCCCGAGCACGTTTTTTTTTCTCCTCGTCGACGATCACCTGCGATCACGTTGCAGGGTGAGCAGTAGTAGTCCCAGCAGCACACCGACCGACGCGTGTGCGACGAGCTCCGAGCAGGAGGACGAGCCGCCACCCCCGCCGATATCAGCGAGACCGGAACGCACGAAATCCATCGTTAGTAATCGCTTTTTATCCTCTCGCTTTTTTGTCGTTTCTGACGAGCATTTTTGCGCGTTGCTGACTGCACTCGTGAGGCTTCTCGTTAACGGCGGGGTAAAGTTAATTCGGCGAAAAAAAGGCATGTTTTTAAGATTTTTTTTTTGGCGTAACGAATAGTGTCCGTTTATTGAAAAATTTACATATAATAAAGTAACATTTGAACAACATTCTCTTAAATTTGCATTGCAAAATATTCAAAATTGAGCGAGTGAAAATTAAACCCCGGAGGCGCCTCGAAAGAAAGTTGGTTTGCGGTGTGCACCATAACTCGCAACAGAATCATTTGAAACAAAAAAATCAATATGCATTTGTTAAAGGAGATGTTTCTCGAGGTAATGACGGGAGGATTTTTTTTTTTTCGATTTTCCTATTTTTCGTAGCACTTGGGAGCCAAAAACCCGATTTTCGTTAAAAAAATCGGCTAATTTGTTGTTGAAAAATTAGTAATTATTAAAAAAAAAAACGGCTCTCGACAATACCTGGTGAATTGTGTGAAGAAGTACTGTGCAAAATTTCAAAGCGATTGGTCCAGTAGATTTTGAGTTATCGTGCACACGGACTTCAAATATGACAAGTCTCAGAAAAACGGTTTGAAAAACGCAGAAGAGAAGAGAACGGCATGGAGCAATAGACGCTCAAATACTCATAACTTCGTCAATTTTACTCCGATCGACTTGAAATTTTAACACAATATTCTTGATATATTATGCATTCATTTAAAAAATTAAACAAAAATTTAAAGAAATTTAAATACTTTACCCCGCCCTTAAAAATGCATTTTTTTAATAATAATTTTTGAAGAATAATGGGCATACGGAAAAACAAAACTCTAACGAAAATTCTGTCTTTCCACATCAATCAAGGGCTTAGGCCACAGTAACGGGTATAAAATCATGTGCGAATTTAACAATTTTTTTTCGTATGGAAAAGTTTTTCGCTCACAAAATTAATTGCACATCTAATTAGTATGAATATCAAACTGTTATAATATATATAATTTTTTTGTTTCGATGTACAAAATGGCCGACTACTCATGTTTTCTTTTATTATCTTTTTTTTAGACGCTCCGCGGCGAGACATTTAGCATCCACAATTTTTTACCTAGAACAAAAAACAAAAATTCTCGTCAATCTACGTTAGAATGCCTAGAGAAGTACGTACGAAATTGAAAAAATATTGTTTTATTCAAAAGTTGTAGGTATTTGAACTTGAGAAATGAATTTTCAGTGAAAAATTTCGTTATAACTGCTCATAAACTGCTCGTAAAATGAAAAGTTTTCGATTAATCAGAAATTCCTTACGTACTTCTCTGCGAAATGCAATTAGGAACATAATTTTTAAATTTGAAGTAAATCGAGTGAAAATTGTTGAAGTTATTTGTCACGCCAATTGGAAAATAGCTGTTTCGAGAAGTTTCGAGTACTCGGCCATTGTGTACATCGAAGAAAAATATATATTTTCTAACAGCTTGATATTCATACTAAATAGATGTGTAATTAATTTTACGAGTGAATCGCTTTTTCGTACGAAAAAAATTGTTAAATTCGCACGTGATTTTATACCCGTATCTGTGGCCTAAGGCCTTAAGGGATCACACCACTCTAGCGGCAAAATATAAGGCCTAACTTTGACTTTTTATTTTGGGAGTTTAAAAAAAGGAGTAGGAATTATTTTGAGAGGATTTATTTAACACGCCTTAAAGTATTTTTAAAAAATTATTTTAATTTTCATACAAAATGGCGGCTACAGGTCCCAGCTTGAAAAGCGTGTTTTTTACAAATAGCTTCACGGGAGGACGGGTTTTTCGTAAAGTACAAGACCTGGAACGAAAACCAAATAAATATATTCTATTTGTTTTTATTTCTTTTTTATTTAGTTTTTTAATCATATTTTGCAAAAAATGGTCCACTTTGAAAGAAATAAATCGTTTTTTTCGCCCACAAAAATAAGCAGTAAATTGTTTATAAAAAAAGGTTTACATTTAATGAAAAAACAGCTACTTACGCCAATCGAGAATGCAAGTGTGAAGCTACTATCAAAGTTTCAAATCGATCCATGCAAAGGTGTTCGAGTAATCCGACCTCCCAGTTTGAAAAAAGTGGTTACGAGAAAAACGCGTTTAAAGTTGTAGGAGGCGCCTGAAAGAAGTCCGAGGCGTTGTGCGGCAAAATCGATAATTGTACCCTTTTAAAGAAAAAAGCGCTATAGGACCAATTGCATAGTGTTTTTATGACCCCACAGTATTTTTTAAGCACAAATGATTTTTCAAAAATTCTGGAGTGGTGTTATTCTTTAAAAAAGTCGATTTCGTTGTTATTTTCTCAACTGCCGTAGCGAAAATTTCGGAATTACGAAAACACAAAACCCAAACAAATATTTCGTCTCTTTCTACGTGTAAGGTTGATTTTAAAAAATCGAAGATTTTTTTCAACGATAGAAAAAATTGTGGGTATACGAAAAAAAACGCAAACAAAATTTTTGTATTTTTCTATCTATAACGAAGTTTTTTTTATGGATTTTTTTCTTAACGGCCATAACAAAAATGACGGGTATACAAAAAAAACCAATAATTCTCTCTTCTGCATAGAAGATTGATTGAAAGAAAAACGTTTTTTTTTTCTTTAAAACCACAGCCAAAATATCGGTATACGAAAAAGCAAAACTCAAGAAAAATCAATTTCTTTCAAAGCCATAGCAGAAATTATGAGGATACGGAAAAAACCCCAAACCCAAAAAAAAAATTGTCTATATACGATCTTGATTTTCGAAAAATCAATTTATTTTCTCCAAAGCGATTCCGAAAATTATGAGTATACGGTAAAAAAACCGAGACGGACCCGAACGAAAATTCTCGCGAGCAGTGAGGCCTATAGATAAATTTACAAATTTAACACAAGCCATATTTCCAAAATTGACCTGGGAAAAATTGATGAAATTAAGAAAAAAATTATATCGATTAATTTCTTATTATTTTATATTATCAAAAAAGCTTATAAAGAAGAAAATATCAGAAAAAATACTTTGAATCAAATATTCTCGGATTTTTGTCGAGACGATTGTTTTTATTTTTCTTGTCTTTTCTTCCACAATTTGATATCCGGTCCCGTTATATATCCGTGAGGGAAAATTATTGAGCACCAATAATCAGGGAACGATAAATTTCAAAAAGCAATTAGAAAAAAAATTCCCCCCCTGATCGAAAAATGTATTGGTATAAATTGTACAGATAAATTTACTATCTTCACTAGAATATTGGTATAGATAAATTTACAAATTTGACGCAAACCATATTTCCACATTGTGCCGTACTTTTTACCCAAAATCATCACCTCCGACGTTTCTGATTAAAAGAATCCTCACGAAATGTGGCCAAAGTCGATAAATAAACGAAAAAAAGTTTAATATGAAAATAAAAAATATAATATTTGTATAAAAATTCAAAAATTCGATATAAGTAAACAAAAAATGCTCGCCCGAAAAGACGTTTTATGCGTTCCTAGTCTTTCATGCAACAAGCATTTTTTTCTCGGTATGCTAATGAGAGATAATATTTTTCTGGACATTTTCAAATCATTCATTTCATTCGACTCTTTTTTTTCCCTCTAATGGAATGGGATTCCTCTATTGTTTTCGAATACGCGCAAATTCATGCAGAATTTTGCATTTTTTTTTCTGCAAAATCTCGATTTCATTCGTTTTCTTCACTGTGCAATTGTTCAAAAATGTTCGCCGAACGGCGTCGACGACTCGTCGAGTGCGATACGGCAGCTCTGTGAGGTGAATTATTTTTATCGGGTGCTGCCGACAGTACACGAAGCCGATCGAGGAGGAACCACCGTCGCCGATACCGACGAGCCTCGGCTCGCCACAACACAATGGCACTCAGCAACAGCAGCCGCAACAACAACAGCAACAACAACAACAACAGCCACAATCGCAGCTCGACAGAAACAAGAACCAAGCGACACCGACACCGACCGTACCGCCCGATCAGTCGAGACCCACACAGAGCGAGAAAGCCAGAAAGAAGAAAATGTCCGACGAGGAGATACTCGAGAAGCTCAGAACGATCGTGAGCGTTGGCGATCCGAACCGGAAGTATACGAAGATGGAGAAGATCGGACAGGGGTAAGACTTTCGAGAATTAAATTCTATCCTCCCACACGCGACAATTGTCCTTGCCGTGTCGTTCCTTCGAGTACAGTCGAATCCGTATTCCAGCCTTTGTTTGCAATTTTTTTTTCTTCACTTATGAACTTTCTCATATCTATTCTATGTTTTGCATTAATATATATATACATATATATATATATATATATATATATATATATATATCAGTTATAATACTGCATTCTTTATTTTCAAAAAGCCAACCCGTCGAGTTTTGTCGTTTAATCGGTGAATTTGTTCGTTTATTTTTGAAACATGGTTTCTTGTGCCATCAAATTATCCTTCGCATCGGTATGTATCAGTCTCTTTATTCCATAATAAGATATGCAAAAAAAATCCACTTTTGTCAGTGAATCGATGAAAACATTTTTCCATTTTATTGTTATCGTCTCATGCACGTTTTTTACTGTTAAAAAGTCACTAACGAAATTTGTTTGGGTTTGGTAAAAAAATCAAACTTTGTTACGAACTTACTAACGAAGTTTAATTTTTATTTTGTAGTCGATTTTTTTAAATTTTAACTTGTGTAAAAAATTGTTAATTAACAATAAATGAGATATATCGATATAAGTCGAGTCGAATTATGTTATATATATATATATATATATATATATATATATATATATATATATATATATATATATATATAATTAACACACACACACACACACACACACACACACACACACACACACACACACACACACACACACACACACACACACACACAACACAATTAACATAAATAACATCATTCGACTCGACTCTACTACAAAAAGGAATGTAATTTTTTTCAAAGTATCTTTTTTAAATGTATACATTCAACAAAAATGTAATTAATGATAAATTCTTAAGCATAAAGAGATATATTTATATATAATCATAATAATAATAATTATTATTATTATTAGATAGCAAATCATCGAAGAAATTTTTTTCATGCAACCATAAAATCTACTCGCCAAAAATCATCGACATTCAAACAAAAGTTTATTTGATTATTGTCTTATTTTTAAATTATGAAACGTTCTAATTACCAAAAAAAATACTTTCGAACAAAATTTCATTGACTTTGGTCTTATTTTTCTTTAATATTTCAAATGGATCATACATTTTTTTAGACGAAGAAAAAGAAATTATTATAATTGTAGAAACTTTGTAATGTTACAAATATTTTAATAGGTAAAGAAATCTTATGACAATTTTTTTTTAATTCTTAAAAAAAAACAATTAGCCCGAGCAAAATGGATGAAATTAAGAAAAACATTATATTGATTAATTTCTTATTATTTTATATTATCAAAAAAGATTATAAAGAAAAAAATTTATCAGAAAAAATACTTTCGATAAAATCTTCTCTGATTTTTGTCGAGATGATCTTTTTCATTTTTCTTTTCTTCCACAACTTGATATCCGGCCCCGTTATATATCCGTGAGGGAAAATAATTGAGCGACAATCATCAGTAAACGGCAAATTTCAAAAAGCACTTATAAAAAAAATGTCCCCGCATTGATCGAAAAATGTATTGGTATCGCGTGATTGCAGGGCTTCCGGTACGGTGTACACGGCGATCGAGACGTCGACCGGTATGGAGGTGGCGATAAAACAAATGAATCTCGAGCACCAGCCGAAGAAGGAGCTGATAATAAACGAGATACTCGTTATGCGGGAAAACAAGCATCCGAACGTCGTGAATTATCTCGACAGTTATCTGGTCGGACAGGAGTTGTGGGTCGTAATGGAGTATCTGCCGGGTGGAAGCTTGACCGACGTCGTTACCGAGACGTGTATGGACGAGGGACAAATAGCGGCCGTGTGCCGCGAGGTCTTACAGGCCCTCGAGTTTCTTCATTGCAATCAGGTGATACACAGGGACATCAAGTCGGACAACATACTGTTGGGACTGGACGGTGGTGTCAAACTCACGGACTTTGGTTTCTGCGCACAAATATCGCCCGAGCAGAGCAAAAGAACCACCATGGTCGGCACGCCCTATTGGATGGCACCGGAAGTCGTCACGAGGAAGCAATACGGTCCTAAAGTAAGATCGACCGCACTTTTGTAGGCCCATGATTGTTACGCATCATCCATACAGTAATTCCCTCACTTTTCCGGTCTTTGCCAATATTCCAGGGAGATTCGGGTCAAATAAAGAACGTCATTCTTTTCAAGATCGAATACATGAAAATGTTCAATTGGGGAGTACAAATAAGTCATCGGCGTTTGACAAAAGATGGCCCCACCAGGAGGTTATGAAATTGTCAGATGTAAAGTGTATCGTAAAGTTGGAAATCTGGCAAGAACATAACCTTGAAATATTCGCGATTTTCTATCGGCATCGCGTAATTTTTTCTCGTGCGAAAATGTCGAGTTTTCAGCCGAATAAGCGTAATTTGCGGGAACTTTTGATTTACTACTTTAATTTGAAGAAATATGCAAAGCAAATGCAAATGAAGAAATATGCAAAAGTTTAAGAACGGTGGAATTGGAAGCATTATTGGAGGGAGATTCGTGCCGAACGGAAGAAGAACTTGCACTTGCGTTAGGAGTGACTCAACAAGCAATTTCACGTCGTTTAAGATCGTTGGGAATGATTGAAAAGGAAGGAAATTGGGTTCCATGTGAACTGGAGCCGAACAAGGTTGAGCGCCGATTTTTGCCCAACTGGAATGCTGCTTGCCAGGCATAGGTCAAAAAACCTCCTTGGAAACACTCAATTGGGAAGTTTTACCCCACCCGCCGTATTCACCAGACATTGCTCCCTCTGACTATCATTTATTTCGATCGATGAGGCACGGCCTGTCTGAGCAACGCTTCACATCATACGAAGATACCAAAAATTGGATCGATTTGTGTATAGCCTCAAACGATGAAGCGTTCTTTCGACGCGGTATCCATATGCCGCTAGAAAGATGGGATAAAGTAGTCGCTAGCGATGGACAATACTTTGAATGAAACATAAAATACCGCTTTTTCACAATAAATGCCCAATTTTTCATTTAAAAAACGGCGGAGACTTGTTTGTACTCCCAATAAAATAACATTTTCAAATACTGAAATTCCGAAAATAATACATTAACGGCGGGGTAAAGTTAATTCGGCGAAAAAAAAGGCATGTTTTTAAGATTTTTTTTTTGGCGTAACGAATAGTGTTCGTTTATTGAAAAATTTACATATAATAAAGTAACATTTGAACAACATTCTCCTAAATTTGCATTGCAAAATATTCAAAATTGAGCGAGTGAAAATTAAACCCCGGAGGCGCCTCGAAAAAAAGTTGGTTTGCGGTGTGCACCATAACTCGCAACAGAATCATTTGAAACAAAAAATCAAAATGCATTTGTTAAAGGAGATGTTTCTCGAGGTAATGACGGGAGGATTTTTTTTTTTTTCGATTTTTCGATTTTTCGTAGCACTTGGGAGCCAAAAACCCCATTTTCGCTAAAAAATATCGGCTAATTTGTTGTTGAAAAATTAGTAATTATTAAAAAAAAAACAAAAAAGCTCTCGACAATACCTGGTGAATTATGTGAAGAAGTATTGTGCAAAATTTCAAAGCGATTGGTCCAGTAGATTTTGAGTTATCGTGCACACGGACTTCAAATATGACAAGTCTCAGAAAAACGGTTTGAAAAACGCAGAAGAGAAGAGAACGGCATGGAGCAATAGACGCTCAAATACTCATAACTGCGTCAATTTTACTCTGATCTACTTGAAATTTTAACACAATATTCTTGATATATTATGCATTCATTTGAAAAATTAAAAAAAAATTTAAATACTTTACCCCGCCCTTAAGGGAGACTTTGTCCTTGGAGAGCCATATTTCAGGTGTTCACATTTTATTTTTTTTAAAGGAAACGAGTAAAGCTTTTTGAGTGCGGTTTTTTCTTGCTTTTATTCATGATATATACAGAACGTTAAAAAAAAGTTTGACAAAAAAACCAAAATGGCGGCCGTCGCAGCTCCGCGAAAACAGGTCCTCAAATCGCGGGAGGTAAACGGCTGACATCACTGCCCCCTCTTTGTTGATCTGAAACACAAATTCAAAGCATATTATCAATCTGTGACCCTTTGGTCATGGAATGACGGATGGGTTTTTCGTTCAGTACAAATTTCGGAAAATGGCGGCAATTTAAAAAACAATCGAATTTTCGCGTTTTTTTTCGCATAAAAAGATAAATAATAAATGTAAAAATGTATCTATCGAAAAAACGATCCGTCATTCCGTGAAGACATACTTTCTGAGTATGCTCTCCAAATTTCAGATCGATATGTTAATTACAGCGGTCAGGAGAACGTCAGCCATTTTTAAAAGCGTGTTTTCGAGAAAAACGCGTTTAAAGTTTTGTAATGTGTTTACACAAATGTGTTTATAATTACCGCTAATCGGCAATGCCTGGTCCATTGAGGCATCACTCCTCTTCTTCTAGCTGCTCATGTTGAGCCGCTAACATCTCCCGCTGGGCACAAAGGACAAAGTCTCCCTTAAAAGCAAATACAGAAGCCGTTCTTTATTATAAATAGACATTTTTATGTCGGTGCCAATTAATAAAAAACAAATATAAATACTGATCTGCAATAATAATTGTATGGTTGCGTATTGACAAAGCGAATGCAAATGTATACAGGTTTAGGGTAAATCAGTTTTTAGTTTTATTATTTTCAATGTTTTCGTTCCCTATCCCATTTGCACTCACAGTATCCGGTGCTAAATTCATCTGTAATTTTGTTTTCAAAGATACAAATATTTCGGGAGGCGTAGGTCCTTCCTCAAATAATCGGACGACGACTGTGAAAATTTCGAGTCATTCGGTCCACCCGTTTTTTGAGAAAATGTTTGAAAACTTTTCATGGACTGAGGCCTGAGGCCAAGGAAGTTGGAGGCACGGAGAAAGATAATAATTCAGCCGCGACATTGAAAAACGAGTGCAAAACCTTGATGATCGCTAATACTCCTCTTTACGCGTTTACGTTTCCATTTGCAGGTAGATATATGGTCCCTGGGCATAATGGCTATCGAAATGATAGAAGGTGAGCCCCCGTACTTGACGGAAAATCCTCTCAGGGCGCTCTACCTGATAGCAACAAATGGCAAACCCGAGATCAAGGAGAAGGAAAAATTGTCGCCTATTTTTCAAGACTTTTTGGATCAGTGTCTAGAGGTGGAAGTTGAAAAACGTTCTGCGGCTTCTGAACTATTGAAGGTGAGTACAATCGAGGTTCCTACGCACACACTAATGACGAAAAGTATGCACGGTTTTCCATCCCAAGTGGTCATGAAAGCAAACTATCTCAGACGTTTTTTTTTCTCAAATGCTTAATTTTTCCAGTCGCAAATATTGAAATCCTCAAAGTTCGTTTGGGTTTGTTTAACGATTTGACCGGAATCATCAATGAGTTGGTTTGGGTTTGTTTGACGATGTGATCGAAGTCCTCAACGAATTTGTTTGCGATTGTTTGACGATTTGTGTTTGTTCGACGATTCGATTAAAATCGTCAACGAGTTCGTGTGCGTTTCTTTTGACGTTTCGATTAACGTCCTCAAAGTGCTTGTTTGGGTTTGTTTGACAATCTGCTTGAAATCCTCAATGACTTTGTTTGACGATTCGATCAAAATCCTCAACGAGTTCGTTTGGCTTTGTTTGACTAAAATCCTCAACGAGTTTGTTTGGTTTTATTTGACGATTTGGGGAGATTACGATATCTCTGGCACCTCAATTTGACCATTGGATTATGAAATATGGCTGAAAAAATACGAAAAACAAAAATAACTTTTTTCGTTTTGAGCCATAGTTTTGGATTTACAGCGCTTCGAAGAGAAAAATGTATTTTTCCGGTTTTCGATGTAAATCGAATTTTTCGCGTGTTTTACATTGTTTCGTCGTACTTTGTTTGGGTTTGTTTGGGTTGGTGCTTGTTTTTTTTTTTCGACATAGCGAATTCCGAAGAAAGCTACATTAACGTAAACCAGTTAAATCGCTTAAGGGGCTATACCAGCGTGAACGCTGAAAACTTGGGTGATTTTCGAGAATTTTCTGGAAGAAAAGTACTCAATTAAATGTTTCGAAAAATTAAGAATATATTGAGCTATATTTGACCTATATTACGTAATTTTTTCATAAATAAATATTGAGATCCAAGCGACTTATGCGCTGCCTTCAGCGGCGCCAAAAAAAAAAGTTCCTCCACTGCTGACGTGATTCCGGCTGATTGAGTAGCTCAATCCGAAAAAGGAAAAAATGTCGTTAAACTGAAAGGTATTTCCTGTACAATGACGTAGGATTTTCGAAAAGTATGAAAATCTAACAAAATGGCGTAGTTATGAAAAACGTCTGTTTTCTTGCCTATAAAATGGTCGTTTTTTTCAATGCCAAATCATCAATTTTCATCCAATCAAAAATATCCTACGTCATTGTTGAGTAAATATATTCAAGAGTACTCAGTTCAAATTCCAAGTCAATCGGATAATTGCTCTTTGAGTCACAACGTCAGCAAATTTGAAAAATCCCATTTCGAGAAAAACGCGTTTAAAGATTTACCTATCGATTTTTGCAAGATAAAATGATAGAGATACGGCCTTGAAATTTTTACAGGATATTCTTGAAAGTATAAACTGTCGAAAAAGGCAAAAAAACGATTTTTAAAAAAGTGTCACACTGGTATAGCCCCTTAATAAAGAACAATTCGTAAAATGTCCTGTATCTTCTAAGGAAGCCAAAATCGCGATTTTTTAAATTAAAAAAAGTGTTCTTTTTGGGCCAAATATGAATAATCCACGGTCAAATTAAGGCGCCAGAGATATCGTAATCGTGCCGACGATTTGACCGGAAAACATCAATGAGTTTGTTTGGGTCTGTTTGACCGGAAACAATGAATTTGTAGATTCGACAATGTGACGTGAAAAATTAATGATCCTCGTTATCCGTTGCAGCATTCTTTCCTGAAGCTAGCGAGGCCTCTCGCCTCGTTGACGCCACTGATAATGGCGGCTAAAGAGGCAGCGAAAGGACACTGAGTGCTGTGTACGATAAGGAGAACGTGCGACTCGGGGATCATGTGAGAGAGAAAGAGCGAGAGAGAAAGAATGGCTTGTTGGCAAAGCGGAAAGAGAACAAAATAATAAAATCACCCTCCCAAAACGGTAACGGCACAATAATTCAATAATACATATATATATATATACACATGCATATATATATATATATATATATATATAACGAGTAAATAAACAATATGTGTAGGCAAATAGTTAGGTAGAACTTGGCCGATGCGCGCCACGCGTATCTTTTTTTTTCAAAGTTCTCAAACCGACCGATTTATATTTAAAAAAGATGAAATTTTCGCGTCGAAAAGGGGAAAAAAAGAGGATAGAAAAGCGGGCGAGAATTTTGAATGAGCATTGGGGAGAGTGATCTGGCGGGGCAAAGAGCTCGTCGTTCCGACGATGGCCACACGTTAGTCTCGCGCGGTTTTATTTTATTTTTTACCGTGATCGCGTTTCAACAATTACCGTGCGATGTCAGACTTGAAATATTCAACGGGGCCTCTAGGTACTTACGAGTAGCTGTCAGTTATTTTCTAAAAGAACGTGAGAGGACGAACGAATGATTAAGCGCAGGAGGAGGAGGAGGAGGAGGAGGAGGAGAAGGAGAGAAGACACTAGTATTACTCGGAGACGACTCGAGTCGGTCGAACGAAGCAAGAAACAAACAAAAAACAAGGGATAAAAATTCACTATAGCGAGAACCTTATTAGAATAATACACTAAAGCAGATACGAACTGATTACATAGGGAGTCACCTATTTCTAATATATTATCGTTTGAAGAGAAAAATCGTAGCGGAGGAAAAAAATCCAGGAGCGAAGGGAGAGTCAACAAAACAAAAAACAGGAAATCGAGGAGAAAACGAAATTGGTTCACATCGGACTTATATTTTTCGAGGCAAGTTGGAAACTAAGAGCGAATTTATTGTTTACTTGGCCCGTGATAGTCTAGTGTAACGTGAACGACAGCCTAACTAATTTATTTCGCGTCAATGAAAGGGAGAGGATAATTGAGGGCGCAGGGGATGTTTCAAAATTTCACTGATCACGGCGGGAAGGAAAGGCTCGGACGTAACGTCTCGCAGAGCTTACGCAACGTGTATTGCGCACTTATTGCGTTTGTTATATATATCGAGAAATCCCATTAAAATAAGGGCGCAAAAAAATTGAAGGCCATTTCGGGAAAAAAGGCCTTCTATTTTTGCGCGCATTTCAAGAAACTTCATATATATATATACATATTATTTTGAGACTGCTAAATATCTCGGAAAATAAGCCTTATACGATAAAAATGTTCCAAATAAACCTTCAATAGTTTCCAAGGGGTAATTTAATCCTACAGAAATTAACCGCCTGCCGGCCCCCCTGGGGGTGGGGCGGGGGGGGGGGGGGGGGGGACTTTGAAATCTTAAATGGGAACCCCTACTTTTCATTACAGATTCGAATTATACATAAAAAATACGTAACTTTTGTGTGAACTTTTTTTTAAATTCGGGATAGATGGCGCTGCACTCGGTGAAGATTGGGCAACCTTCCTTTTCTTCAAGGGAAATCCCCTATGGTTTATTGCATACAGGAGCTACGTCGAAGAAAAGTAACTTTTGTCGGAAACATGTTTAATTATCGTAAATATCTACTATAATTTTGTATCCGTTCTTAGCTTGACCCAGGATTAAGGACGTGGACCTGACGGAAATTTAATCCCTTTGGGCTGCTTCATTATTGTGAGTCCCCTTGACTCTCACCATTTAATTCAATAAGTGTTCAAACTGATGACCTTCAACCTCGATGCATTTATTGATCCGTACTTCGAATGATTGTACACAACTCAAAAGTTTGTTCGCTTTAATGTTTGCGCAAGCATTTCTGATTCGTCCAATCATGTTTTTACGAGTTGTTGGCACTTGTTGATAAACTACAGTTTTTAAGAGACCCAACAAAAAAAATCTGGCGACGTAAGGTCTGGCGATCTGGCAGGCCAATGTATCGTTCCGTCTCTACCAATTCAGCGCCATCTATCCCAAATTAATTTAAAAAAAGTTGAGACGAAAGTTACGTGTTTTTTATGTATAATCTGAATCTGTAATGAAAACTAGGGGTTCCCATTTAAGATTTCAAAGTCCCCGCCTCAGCCCCAGGAGGGGCGGCAGGCGGTTCATTTCTTCGGGATTTAATTGCCCCTTGGAAACTATTGAAGGTTTATTTGGGACATTTTTGTCGTATAAAGCTTATTTTTCTAGATATTTAGCAGTCTCAAGATAAAAAAATCAACCCTGTATAAGGGGGAAGCCCCTTAAAACAGAAGGCAAAGAAAATTTGAGGCAATTTTGTTCTATATATATATATAAGTCCAGGCTAATTTCGAGGGAAAAGGCCTTTTGTTTTTATGCGCGATTTAAGAGACTTCACGGATATGTATGTGTGTGTGTATGTATGTGTATATATATATATATATATATATATATATATTAGGGTGGCCCAAATTTGAGCTCTATTTTTTTCCCTTTTCTCACCATCCTTCTTCAAAAATCCTCCCAAAAATGCAAGTTTTCATGAAAAAAAAAAAAAAAACGATTTTTTTTCGTTCACTTCTCACCTATGAATTTGACGCTTTATAATTTTTAAATTAAGCTCGCGAAAGATCTAGTCGGCCAATGAATATTTAATGGTCGCTCAAGAGCTTCGAAATGTCCAAATGTCGCGAATTTTTTTCTCTTCTCACTCATTAACTTACCACTTTGTAAAATGTTCAAAGCAATTAATCCTTATTTTCTTTAGAAACGGATTTTTTAAATTTACCTCACACTTCTAACTCGATAAAGCGGGGGACCTATACTTTTGTTTACGGACAAGAGCTTTGAAGAATTATTCAATGAGAACGAAGATTATAATTCTTGGGTTAGCAGTGTGAGGTAACTTTGAAAAATCTGTTTCTAAAGAAAAACGGTTAATTGTTTTGAAAATTTTACAAAGCGTGAAATTTGTGAGTTGGATGAATAAATAAAAATATTGGCGAGAATTGGAAATTTCAAAGCCCTTGAGCGACCACTAAATATTCATTGACCGGCTGGAGCTTGCGCGAGGATAATTTAAAAATTATTAAGCGTAAAATTCATGGGTGAGAATTAATCGAAAAAAAAAATTGATTTTTTAATGAAAATTTGAATTTTTGGGAGGCTTGAGCGACCTCTACATATTTTTTAACCACTCGCAGATTTTGTGACCATTTTTTTCTCTTTAAAGAAGATAATGGATGGTGAGAAAAGGGAAAAAATAGAGCTCGAATTTGGGCCACTCTAATATATATATATATATACACACCAGGCTAGTTTCGGAAAAATTGCCTTTCATTTTCGCGCGAAATTTCAAGAAATTCACACATATGTATATCGAAGCTTATTAAATTCGTACATTTTTTTTATTTTTGTCCGATACCGTGACACATTCGCGATCGTCCATGCGCGCTTTGCCGAGCTGCCCGTAAATCCGAACACCATGTTGTATACTCTGTCCCCCTTTATACCTCGTATCGTCAACGCGTATGGGACACACCGGCGAACGAGAAATACACGAGCGATCGACGAAATTTTGAGACAAGGCTGAGACCCGCGTAGTAGAAACGAGAATAGACGAAAGAAAGAGCAGCGAAAGAAAAATAAAAAATAGAAGACACTAAAAAAAAAAAACATTTGGGTGACACTACAAAGTGCCTGTGCGTCTTGTCACGTTTATAAAGACACGAGTAAAAAAGAAAGAAAAACAGAAGAAAATTAAAACGAGACAAAAAAAACGTGCCGTAGTTTCCTTATGATCTTGTACCACCACCGGCTGAACGACGCGCGTAACGACTTGATTTAGGACCATATCGGAAATAATCGTCGCAAGGAGGGACGTTGATAATCGTACCGATAGGACAAAGGTTTCCGGGTTGATTGTTCGTCAAATGAATTTACGCATTTTTACGGGGCGATTCGCGGCTCGTCGTTGCGAGCAAAACGCTCTTTTCGAAAATAACGTGCGACAGATATCGGCCGAAATATTCGCCTTCAAAGTCCAGCGCTGCCTCAAATGGCACAAGTAGCTGCATCACGAAAAATCCAAGTTTTGGACTTTTCATGATGTTGAATACGTTATGCACTCTGTGGCAAAATTTGAGCTGATATACAGAACGTTAAAAAATTATTTTTTTTGAAAAAAAAACCAAAATGGCGGCCCTTGCAGCTCCGCGAAAACAGGTCCTCAAATCGCGGGAGGTAAACGGCTGACATCACTGCCCTCCTCTTTGTTGATCTGAAACACAAATTCAAAGCATATTATCAATCTGTGACCCTTTGGTCATGGAATGACGGATGGGTTTTTCGTTTAGTACAAATTTCGGAAAATGGCGGCAATTTAAAAAAAAATCGAATTTTCGCGTTTTTTTCGCATAAAAAGATAAATAATGAATGCAAAAATGTATCTATCGAAAAAACGATCCGTCATTCCGTGAAGACATACTTTCTGAGTATGCTCTCCAAATTTCAGGTTGACATGTTAATTACAGCGGTCAGGAGAATGTCAGCCATTTTTAAAAACGTGTTTTCGAGAAAAACGCGTTTAAAGTTTTGTAATGTGTTTACACAAATGTGTTTATAATTACCGCTAATCGGCAATGCCTGGTCCATAGAGGCATCCCTCCTCTTCTTCTAGCTGCTCATGTTGAGCCGCTAACATCTCCCGCTGCTCAATCCGGGACAAAGTCTCCCTTAAATACGATCCCGACAGATTTCGCGCAACGTTTTTAAGTCCGTTTTCTACGGTAAAACTGCTATTGTGAATATGACGGAGATTAGATCCTAGTTTTCAGTTTTTATTAGTAATTATGCAACAAATGAAAGGCTTTCCACAAATTCGACGCATTAGAATCGACAAGACGAATATTCGACACAAGTTAACATAAATCGGAACTATGGGCCACATAAATTTAGTATCTTTGTTGATCCCGAAGAACTAGTCGTACTTCCTCAAATTATGAACGGAAATTATTGACATCGATTTGCAAAGCGAGTCTGTGTTTCTATTTTTTAGCGGGGAAATAAAATTGAAAAAAAATTCCCTCGATCCGGCTGCGCGTTCCGCGCGTGAGCAACTACTTGGACTTTGAACGCGAATATTTCGGCCAATTTTTGTCGCACGACATTGAAAACACAGGGCTTTGCTCGCAAAGGGAACCGTGATAGTCGCGAATCATCCTGCACACACAGCCGAAGTGAGCTTTCTAATTACACTATATTTTTTCGATCTACCAACAACCATAATTAAGGGGTTAGGCTACTGTGGCGACTCGAAAATCAGAGTTATTAAAAAAAATGAATTACGAAAGAATAAGTGAGACGATTGAAGAAACGTTTGGACATTTATTTCTATGTACGTCAACTTAGGTGTGTGCCGAGTTCCATTGAAGAATGTTAATAATTAAAGAAGTTATGGACAATATCGCGAAGAACCTTTGATACATTTAGACGGGAAAAAAATAAGCAATATTGAGGGATTTTTTAAACTGAGTAATCATTATTCTACAATTTTCAAACTTTAGGTATACTTTAATAGTATATTTGACAATACAAAACCATTTTTTTTTTTATCAATTCATCATCAAAATGACGGAGCTGTGGCAGAGTGTTACAGCAAGGTCGCCGCGGGAGTTGCGAATCGGCGTGTAGTCTAGCTTCCCGTAGACTTTGATTTGCAAAAAAGTTTAAACATTTTGTCAGTTGGAACATGTATAGTTTCTATGTGACGGTAATTAAAATGAAGAAAATGCAAATTTAAGAAAATGGCACGCATTTACAAAAGAAAATCAACATTTCACGCAACATTTCTGTAACATGTGGATGAAAAAAGTCGTTTGTTTTTTATTTTTCAAAAACAATTCTCGTCAAGTATAAGGTACCATATTATCAATATTTCTACCAAGTTTCAACTCAATCGGCTTAATAGTTTTTGAGTAATCCTGCACGCCAATTTCGACAATGCAGTTTTTAGAAAGAAAAAAAAACGCGTCTGACGTTCATGCCCGCTCCGAATCCGAGCGGTGAAGCACAGCGTTGACGGGCCGTGACGTTTGAAGTTTTTCGAATTTCGCTTTGAAACTTTGGGAAAATATTCTACATATATAGTTCTATCGTTTGAAGAAAAAAAAAAAGAAATCGATTTTTTGATCGTTGTAACTGTATATCCCGCCTTAATTTTGACCACCCAATTGATCTGACACAAAAACCCCTTTATTCTCAAAATAAATAAAATTGGCTAAGACTTGATCGAGCTTTTTTTTTTGTTATCGTGTTTCAATCGTGAAAAGAAGTTTGAATTTTTGTAACGCTTTGTCGAGGATAAATGACATTGTTAATAACTAATGGAAAAATAACGTTAAGAAGAAAAACGTCGGTCAAGACTAAACTACTATTACACTGAATAAGTGTACCAAATTTCAAGTCTATCCGTTCATTAGATATCGAAAAAACGTGTACACCATTTACCTTCGATCCGCGATTCCTGCACCATAAGTTCGACCTTTTTCTTCAATTTGACTTGCCTCAAACTAGTATCGATTTTTTTATATGTTCACAGTAGCCTAACCCCTTAGGTCACCGAGGAAACCTTGTCATGTTTATTTTCCGTAAGAGCGAGGATTAAAAACGGAGGAAAAAAGAGCAACAATTTATCTACTCGATTTTACTCCATTTTGTTCTTTTTTTTTGTTTTTTGTTTTTTTTTGTTTTTTTTTGTTTTTTTTTTTTTTCATTTTTTTTTTTCATTTTTTTTCTCCCGACGTACACTTTTGCGACGAGCGTAAACGAATGCCGAGAACGGTCCGAGAGTATCGATATATAGTTATATAACTGAAGAAAAAAAAAAGATGAAAAACAAAAAGAAATATACTTACACTGCACTGAAAGATGAAGCGACATATTACTATCAATTACAATACACGTATATTGTTTCGTGAACGAAAGAAAAGCGAAGTGCGAGAATGTATTTGCAATATTGTCAGTTGCGTGCCACAACGCCCGATCAGTTTTAATTTTATTCTTTTGTTTCTTTTTCGTTCCGTTTTACGTATACATCAACGATGTACTCGTACGCAGTACAAAGATCTCTCTCTGCGTGTTTGCGTGTATTCATCCAACGCGGGGAAGCGTGTCTCGCTCACGTGGACTTCGAGCCGCTGCTTTTCATTGTCGAAAGTATCATCGATTGCCTCTGAAAGAAAATCGGTAACCACTCCGCGCGTTATCTCGCGCATCGTTTCGTAATAACAGTATTGACGAGGAGACGCCCGGGAAGGAAAAACGAAATGAAGCAGAAAAAAAGGAATATGAGAAACCGAAAGAAACGAGTTTCCGGTACACAGACCCTATATACATATACATTAGTTGGAATAAAAACCAACTCTTGCACCTTTCAACAATAAAATTAGGTTTGAGAACAAAAGAGGAGAAAAAAAACGTGCCAAATTCGAACTCTCTGACCGAAGTCAAATTTTTCGAGCGCTCGATACATTTTTTTTCGCACTCGCAACGTTGAAACTCATATCGGTGAAGTTTGCGTCGTTGGAATGCAAACATGTTTTATCTTCGATTTTTATTCGTCATTTTCATCATTATCCAAAGCCTTTTTTTCTTTGCAAATTGAGATAATACATTTTTTAATAAATACGTGAAAACGTTCGAATTATTTTTTTACGGAATAAATCGGCAGGACAAAATTAAGCGATTAAAAAGAAAATTCGTTGCATTCCAACGAAAATTAATCGTCATCGATTCGCATTTCATCTTCAAGGTAATTGAAACTCGAATGACTCAACGACCAATCAACCTTTTGCCGAATTCCGTCGAAGGTTCGCAGAGCTGCTCCTCCCAGCTTTGAAAACAATTTTTCGTGGCGCGATTCCATTTTTTCACACACATTGCAGCTATTCGAAAAAGCTCAATTTTTGTATTTTCACAAGAAACACTTGAATTTTTCGAACAGCTGCAATCGTGTGAAAATAGTGATATGGGGATTGAAAAAAAGCTTTTTGAAGCTCCAGAGGTCAGCTTTAAGAATTAGCGAGCGGATTTTGCAAAAAGTGATTCGTTGTCGAGTTATTCGAGTTCGAACGCAAAAATTTCCCGTGTGAATCCAACGGCGGAAAAAAATATCGAGTGCCGCCGCTTAAACTTCAGTCAAAAAGCTCAAATTTGGAGGAAAAAAAATCCTACTTGACACTATTCTATGAACTTGAAGTTTGCATCGTTTTCAGTTGATCAAATTTCTCCTCAATCGATTTAGGCTACAAAAATCACGGGAATACCTTTACGTATTCTCATTGGAGATTTACGATCACAATTCGCAATAAAAGAGTTCTTGATAATAAAATGAAATGACGGAAACAAATCGTTGCCCTCCAACGATGCAAATTTGAACGTCATACTATTGTTAGAAGCGGTAAGAGATGATTTTTTCGCCACCCTAATATATGTGCATTAGACTGGCCCAAAAAAAATTCAATTGAAGTTTTTGGTGAAAATGCCGTTGAGCCTGACAAAAAATGAGTGCTGGCTAAATTTTAGCCCTTTATATCAATATTTAGAGGTCCCTTATGGCGATTTACTATTTCCCATTCATTTAACATGGTAAAAATTTTGTTTGCCGCTTCTCAGCTTTATAACTCGCCTACGGGTGAACACACGAAAATGCCCAAAACATTGTTTCATAGGAAATTTAACGCTCCACAAAAAAGGTCCTCAGCCTTCATACGATAAATTCACTCGTTCGAATTTTATTCAACGTCAAACTTGAATCTATGATAAATTTCATAATTTTGGGAGACTTTTATTCTTCTACAACGAAATTATTGATTTTTTTTGTTTTTTTTCTGATTCATCTTAAAAAGTATTGTATCTTTTTCAACCCTAGATAGTTTCTAAAATTCGTAATAGATTTAAATTTATTGTTATTTAAAAGTACATTAGTACAAAAATCTCTTCTTAAACCGAATTCAATTCCCATAGAATGATAAATAAATATCTAGGGAATAATTTAAAAAGGATACAATATTTTTCAAGATGAATCAGAAAAAAACAACACCAGATAATCAATAATTTTCTCACAAAAGTCCAAAAATCTCACAAAATAATGAAATTTATCAATTCAACTTTGATGTTGAATAAAATTTTAACAAGTGAATTCATCGTATAAAGGCAAGGGACCTTTTTTGTAGAGCGTTAAATTTTCTATAAACAATATTTTTCCGCGTTTCCGTGCGTTTACCCGTAGGCGAGTTATAAAGCTCAGAAGCGGCAAACAAAACTTTTACCATGTTAAATGAATGGGAAATAGAAAATCGCGATGAGGGACCTCTAAATATTAATACAAAGGGCTAAACATCGCTCAGCACTGATTTTTTGTCATTCCCAACAACATTTTAAGCAATAATTAAAAAATTTCAATTTTTTTTTGGGCCCGTCTAATATACATGCACACACAGCCACATTGTTATCGACTACGTTCCAAATTGACCCCAAATTGTAAAGCGGTATTAGAGAGCATAGCGCGCGAGTACGTATAATTATGCACGTTTAGTATTAGTAAGAGATATGTAAGTGTCACAAACCGGTCTCGTCGACAATCGAGACACCGAGACATATTCATAGGCGAGAGGGCAAATACACAAGGGATGAAATTCCGCATTTTCACAAATGATTTTTTCTTCACGAGAGACGAGGAAAAAGAAAGCCCTACGGGGGCTGTGGAAGGGTTGCTAAGAGGAAAGAGCGAGAAACGACTATTTCGCGTAATCGTACTTTGTTATCTTAGTTATCGTAATATACTTTTTTTTTTCTTCGTTTAAATCATTTGCTAGCAGCTTATTTTTGAAACGTTGTTTCGACTAGCCGCGAGATGTGCTCGGCGAGATTGCGGAAGTTGCCCAACGAGTGTCGACCTCGCGGTCGTCTCTAAATTGGCGCATTTTTCTTCTTCTTTTTTCGCGATTTTTTTCTTTTTTTCCGTTCCTTTTCGCGTCCAGGGGCAATCTCGCGGGGTTAACATTCAAGAGAGAGAGAGAGAGAGAGAGAGAGAGAGAGAGTGCATTTATTATCCGCGTATACTATCCGTTTGATGAACTACTACTTTTTATTATTGACCAAGACGTGTTGTTTTTAGAACTGCGAGCGATAGGTTCCTATTGAAGTCAGGTTTACAAGGAGTCTTAATGCGTATTATTGGATGCTTTTTCGTCGCTGCTGCTTTATTATACATACATATATATATATATATATATAAATCCATATATATATGTGTATATCTACGTCATCACACCCTTCCGTAAGAGGAAGAATGCTTCGTGATATCGTGAACGCGTAAAGTGCCAGGGCCTATAGCGAAAAAGAGAACGAAAAAAAAAATTAAAAAAAAACAAACAAAGCAGAGGAAAGAAAAGAAAAAAGAGAGACGAGCGACTATTTTATTGGAGATTTATACATCTTTGCGCGCCCGCGCGCGCGCGCGTAAGCAATGAAAGTTATTTTTATGATTTACTACGTGTACCATTTTTTACATTGACAGTGGTAGAAAAACAGAAAAATAGCTGAAGAAAATAAAAAGTGGAGGAAGAGCGAAACAAAAAAAATTGAGAGGCCGAAAAACTGATTTCTCAGGCGAAAAGAGGTAACGATTTTCTATGCGACAATGAATTTGAGTGTATACCAGAGGCGCGTGGATGATGACAGCAACAAATTATAACTAAAATTATTGTAAAGTTTACAGATTATGCCTAGATGTTCGTGTACATATATATATATATATATATATATATATATATATATATATATATATATATATATATATATATATGAATACGACACATATATACACGTATATATGTATATATGGCTGTAACTCTTATCAGTTTTTTTCTTCTTTTTTTTGAAACGTTACAATATAAGGAAAACATTTTATAACAAACACATTCACGTTTGGCGTTACTTTTTTTCACCACCCTTCCTTTCCTCTTTTACTGTAACTTCCTGGGATTCACCAAATGCAGCAGGTGAGCCGGAGATATGTGCAATGTGTTTATATATGGGGCCGTCCATATATTACGTCATTCTAAATTGGGGGGGGAGGTTCGTCTGCGGATGACGGTAAATGATGGATGAGGGGGGGGGTTTCGAAATTGACGTCATTCTTGTGATACCAGTTACTTCAAAATGTACAATAGTATATTGTACAACTAGAGTGGTTTCCCCGCATGAGTGATGAAAAATATTTTGCAAGTACCTAATGGTATTAATTATTGAACTCATTATTTATTTATTTATTACATAAGGTTTGTCTACATTATATTCGAGAACTTCAAATAACAGCGTACCTATGAAAATAGTTCGATCGAGCCAAAATGAATATGGGGAGGATACGGAGATATTACCCGTGATCCAGGATTTGCAAGAATGGGTGAAAACTCCGTGGGAGCTATCCAAAGAAAACTAAAGAATAGGGAAGAATAATATTATTATATTAATGAAAATTGCCAAAGTACAAAATAATAAAAGATGATTCTATAACAAAATGTGGGAGCTATCCAAAGAAAACTAAAGAATAGGGAAGAATAATATTATTATATTAATAAACATTGCCAAAGTACAAAATAATAGAAGATGATTCTATAACAAAATGTTTTAATGTTAACCAATTTTTCTCAAATCCGCAAATGTTTTAATTTTGCCAAACTGGTAATGACGTCAATTTTGCGAGAGGGGGGGGTCATTAGGAAATGACGATAGGATGATTGTAGGGGGGGGGGGGTCGAAAATCAGCAAAAATCGATGACGTAATATATGGACGGCCCCTATTATGTTAAAACGTAATTTTTTTTTTCATTTCCTGCGGTCCAACGTATACCTTGATTATTTATTCTTTATGGGATTGAAGTTTGCATGGTTGGAATGCAATTAACATTCTTTTCAATTCCTTTTTTTGTCAATATCTACAATCATATTTTGCGAATTCGTTGTTGATCGCTAAATAACAATGCGAAAAAATGTTACTATAGGTCTATTTCAAGGCTTCTTAGTTTTACTTATTATTCGGGATCGAAAGAAAAAAGAACCACGGACGAGAAAACGAGAGTAACTATATTTCGGCAATTACAGGATAAAGATATAGCATCCGCTTAGATCGCACGTTGCAGTCCTCCTCAGGAAGACTAGAAGGTAAGGAGTACGAACGCCGTGTCGTCGAAACGTCCGCAAAAGCGAGGACGAGAATGGCGGCGCTGCTCTCCTACCGCACCGAAGTAAAGTCAGCAACAAACCAGTGCCGTACGATATGCAAAAAGCACCCTTTGCTACTTCATACGGAGCGATCATTTCGTAAAATGAATTGTCCAACCAGTTGGTCAAGGCAATTTCTATATAGATAGATACAATTCTTATATATAGATTGTTTTGGAGAATACCGAAATACCGAAATTAAGCCAATGTTTTTTTGTCGCGGAAGCAGTAACAAACAAAAATTATTTATAGACACAAGGAAATTCATTAGAAATTTGCATCGAGATAAAAATTTTACAGATTATCATACATCATATTTACACATTATGACACGCTGTACAGATAAAGAATAATAACTAAATACAGAAATTGAGTCAATGTTTTTTTTTCATTGCGGGAAACCGTAACAAACAACATTTATTTATAGACACAAGAAAATTCATTGAAATTCTAATCCAGACAAAAGTTTTATACATTATCACATTTCATATTTATATATTATGATACGCTGTACAGATTAAGAATAATAACGAAATACAGATATTAAGTCGATGTTTTTTTTTTTCTTTGCGGAAGCAGCAAAAATATGTATTTATACACAAGAAAATTCATTAGAATTTTGAATTCATACAAAAGATTTACCAATTATCACACATCATATTTGCATATTATGACACGCTGTACAGAAAACGAATAATAACGAAATACAGAATGAAGTCAATATGTTTTTTTTTGGTTGCGGAAACCGTAACAAAGTTTATTTATAGACACAAGAAAAATCATAAGAGTTTTGCATCCAAATTTTCACAAATTATCACACATTATATTCACACATTGTCATACGCTGTACGGATAAATCGATCTTACAGTTTTGATTTTTTCCTATTGCCTTTCGTTTTTATTTTCCTTGCGTGATTATTTTCGTTGACCGATCGCGCTAGAAAATGTCCTCTCATGACGAGATAATAGTTTCACTTTCTTCGTGAGTTCTTCGTTGGGTGCTTGGCATTCCACGTACTGCAAATTTTTCATGTCCGAAACATTGTCGAGAAATTAATGGAGGGTGTTGATTTTAACGTCAGTTCTCGATCGATCGCTGCATTCCAAGTTTGTCTCGCGTTAGGGCACTGAAAGCAACAATTCAAACAATATTACAAGCTTTTATTTAATTTGACTTTCTATAAAAATGGAAAATCAATATTTCACCCACTCACTTGCCATTTCCACGCCTCAAAAATAAACATTTTGTTTATTTTCGAGACATGAGACAAAACGCGCAAGAAATAAAACGTGCAATATATGAAAAAAATCCATATATTGCACGTTTTGTCCCATCGACGGGACACTTGCTCCGTGTCTCGCATTTGTGATACTTTTCGTTTCACTCGGTATGATAATGGTCCGATAAAACGAACCCATCCTTTTTATGAATGTAAGTACTATTTTTCTTACCTAAGATTGATTGTTTTCGCCGCAGATCACTAAATATATTTTATACCAAGATACAATTATTTTTTTTTACATCTAACACAATTCACAAAATTGGTTAGCCCGAACACGCTTTATGCCAACAGGAACGACGAGCGGGAATCATCGATGACACATGACGTCGGTTGTGTTCTTGTCGCTTAGTTCACTTCGGTACGGTCATGCACTAGCGACGCCCGCCGTGAAAACACCAACTACTAAAATCCACAGTTTCACGGACGATTTTGCATCGGGCTCGCCACAGGCGTTCGTGCTCCTTACCTCTAGTCTTCCTGGTTCTCCTTTTCGCGTCTCCTTGTTAGTCGAACCTTCCTTGTTTCAACTCGCAATTAGTGCCACCGGATTGGTCGGCTGTAATTATTTTCGGCGGCCAGCGGCTTTTGCACGAGTCGTGCATATAGTCGCTGCAATGGGCATATTAACTGACTATCGGCATATTAATATCTTCGTTTGCACACGCGATGGCGCGCATCCTACCCCAGGCAGCATAAATGTCCAATTGACATCGATAAGTTACCGTTGTCAGGTTACCTTTACGACATGACCGTAAGATAACTATTCGACATCTTTCAAATGACATCCCGTATAATGCTGCCGTAACGTTACCTTTTTTATGATATCTTTCGGCGATGAAAATGGATGTCTAAAAGGTATCCCAAATTATTATCCAATTGATGACTTTTTTAAGTTATCAAAAAGATATCTATTTACTGTTGTCTATTGTATCTAGTTCAACGTTATCCAAAGGATGTCATAAAGACGAATTACATAAGACGTCTTTTTCATGACATCTTTCAGATATCGGTAATATGCTGTCTTTTAAGATATTTGGAATTGGCGGGAAATAGTAAAAAGTCATCCAAATGTTGTCCTAAAGATCACATCCAACGGATCACTTTTATCATAGTGCGAATGTAGCGTGTCATATTTCATTTGACCGGCAAAAAAATTGTGTATAACAACAAGTAGTTAAAGAAATAAAGGTGTTGAAAGGCATATACGTAAGTGCCCTTTATCCTACTATTCTTTCCGCCTCTGTGAGTACATATATGTGTTTAATGTACTATCTTTTTATTCTAAAAGCGTATGTCTGCTTTTGAGGTTATCCACGGGATCGCTTGGAGCATGGCAACCACCAAAAGACGTGACTTCAACGGGAGAGACGTCTAATAACGACTGTACCATTTTTATAATATTAAATTACATTTCACTTATAATGAATTAATCGATGTTTTATTTATAATGACCTAGCCCACTTCGAATCCGACATAACAATATCGTATCAATTTCTTCATGATAAAAATTAACTTATTAATAGTCTAGATTATTGAGCCGTATTAAATATTCTAGACTATTAATAGGTTATTTCTTATAAAGAAATGGATAGGATATTGTCATACATATATATCACCAATAAATAGATATCTTTTCGATAGTACTCTTCGATACCGTTTAGATGTCGTTTTGTTAGCCTCATTCGGATGTCTATTGGACGACTTTTAGATGGCAGTCGTATCTTGGCATTTTTGTGCCTTTAAGAAGATATCTTTAAGATATATCGATTTGATGACTTTGCGCTAACGTACCGACAACCGAAGAGAGTTAACCTTTTGTCGACACTTTGTTAACCATTAAAAGTTGCCGTATAGTTAACTATCGGACACAAATAAGTTATCTGCCAAGCGGACATAAGTGATACGTTTTGTAATACAAAACGGCGTCTTTTTGGACAACCAAAAAGTTATCCGTATCCGTTTCGCGATATCTTTCGGATGCCATATAGATAACATTTTGCTACCTGGGACATTACTTAAAGCAGCCAGAGGAAATTTTGAAAGTCGAAGAACAAACATTTTCATTGCGATTCAACGTTGCAGACTTCACTGTCATTATTATTTCTTATTCTTCGGTTGTATACAACCTGCCGCTGTGGCTTTTATTGATCGAACATGTGCAATAGGATCGTATGTGATTAATTATCATATACTATAGTTGGCTTACATTGTTCGTCGTTCCTGACTAGTACGTGCTTTTTATAGTTCGATGTTTCGCGACTCCAAGTGGTGGAGGTATGGGATGAAACTTTATTTACAGATGGTATGATGGCTAGGTGTGTGCCATCCATGGCAAGGTGTGTGTAACGCCTTTGCTCTAACACTGAGTTTTGGGATCTTGGGACCTCGTTATCGATTCCGGTTAGGTTATTGTCCTACTTTGCTAGTTTTTCAAGATATGCTGCGAAATTAGTATTGGCTCCTTCACCGAAGCTCACCTCGGTCGGCATTTAAGGGGTTACGTGGGTTTGACAATTTCAAAGAATCCATTTTTATTTTTGTTTTTATTATCCAATAGTACAATATGTCTAGAATATTCTTCCAAAGTTTTAAGTCAATCGAAGTAAAAGTCTAGGAGACAGCGTTTGGGAATTCCCCCCGCTGGGAAAGACCGACCGGGAGCGATGCAGGTAATCGTATTTTTCTCAAAACACTATTTTTGAAGTCGGTGGACACGATTTCTCGAAAAGTAATGCACCGATCTTATTGAAATTTTGCACACTTCTTCAAAATGACATTGACTGGTGATTGAACGAAGGTTTTGTTCGATTACAACTAATTGTACAAGGCTATACGTAGTGTAAATTGTACCAAAAATTAAACTATTTTGCCCACAACTCTGCCAAAAGACACTTTTTTGGGGGCTCCGGAAACCAGGTCCAACCGGCTGAATTTCCCAATTTTTTTTGGAATTTTTTTTAATATTGTTGAAATGTTGCTCTTTTATGTGCTTAACATTTTGAATAAAATAATTTATATATATTTTTTTAAATAAAGAAAATATGCTTTTTTAGCCCTTCAAGGGCTTGCGTTGGGGAGCTCGTTGGTAGATTACCGGCTATTCTTACAAGGAACATCACTTCAGTGTCCGTCGTCGATTTTGTTGAAACTCATATATGCAATAAAGCATTGAATACTATTAGAAACGTATTTTTTTTATCTGCGGCGAAGTGGTTTTAAGGGGGGAAACCACTCCTCAAAGAAAGGCGTGTCGAGGGGTGGTTTTGCAGTTTCACCAACAAGCAATCCACCGATCTGAATGAAACAAAAACCAAAATTATTCTAATGTAAAGCGATGAAAAATCCACTGTAGAATAATTGTAAAAAAAATGAAATTAGAGGCCGACACGCCTTTTTTGAGGGGTCGATCCCTCTATTAAAAACGTTTTTCCACAGATATAAAAAAAAATACGCGTCTAATAGTTTTCAATGCTTCGCCACGTATATAAGTTTCAACAAAATCGGAGGCGGATAATGTTCCTTGTTAGTATTTTTTAAAGGTCCAACGTATACCCTTGCGCGTTTTTTTGCAGCATCTCTAATCTAACGCAACATCCGTTGCATCCACAGCTGGCTTGACGAGTTACACCTAGCTCGTGACAGCGAAAAAACAATTGCAATTTTTTAATGGGAAATCAAGGGCAGGTTTCCAAATTTATTTCGTTTACATCAGAGTATAGTTTGACATATAATTTACAATTTTTGTATCGAAAAATATTTATACATGTGGTAGATACAGTTTGTGCAGACCGCTTATTAAAAAAAACGTCCCTCGCCATGACCACTGCTGCTCGGAAACAAATCATCCGAAAAAAAAAAACCAAACGATCGGTGCAGTAGATTTTGAGCTAGAGTTCACCGACTTTGAAAATGCTAAGTGTGAGAAAAACGCGTTTCGAAGTTTCAAAGATTTCCACACTAGAAAATAAAAAATGAAACATCAATAAACAAGGGTTTTTTCATATACTTGCACAGAAAGGGCTCATAAAGCAAAGAGCTTTTAGCTATGATGTATAGAGCATCTTGTTGCTCTTGTCTACGGCGAATTCTGCCTTCTTTGGTGTGTTGCGCAGCTGTTTGCTCCGCTCTGCTTATTCGAACGCTGTCTATTGTCCGCGCCCATTCGTGAGAACTTGTCCCTGTTTTAATTTTCATATATTGCATAAAGACCAGCAGAGAAAAACAGCCTTCATTAAAAACATGATGCCAAATTACCGGCAATTTCAACAATGTTTGAGGTGCCACTCACTACCTTTGGAGTAATTTTCCAAATGAGTCGGTTTAAACGTTCATTATTGTTTTGAGTGAAGCCTCCAACACATCGCTCCAGAAGTGCGTCCTTACTGAAGTTCTCATAAATAGATTCCATGGCTTCTGAAACATCACTTGGAAGTGCAGTGTATTTGAATAACGACAGGACATATGCTACAGATATATATATATATCGGTCGCATATATAGTGACGAAAAATAGAATAATACGTATATATTCAGTATATATGACGCACCCATTTATTTTCGATATAGGAGTACAACTTTGCAGTGACCGTTTTTTTCAAAAGTTTAAGGCTTAATTATAAAAAAGTGGCTACATATTTTTTAATCAAAGTACTGCCCGTCGCTAGCTACGACCTCGGCCCATCTTTCAGGTAGCATTCGAATCCCGCGTCGATAAAAGTCTTGATCCTTGGAGGCAATCCAGGAATCGACCCAATTTTTGACTTCTTCGTAAGTACCGAAGTGCTGGTCAGCCAAACCGTGTGCCATTGACCGGAACAAGTGATAGTCGGAAGGGGCAATGTCTGGAGAGTACGGCGGGTGGGATAAAACCTCCCATTTCAGCGTTTCCAAGTACTTTTTCACGACATTTGCAACATGGGGTCGGGCATTGTCATGCTGCAGTATCACCTTGTCATGTCTTTCGTTGAATTGTGGCCGTTTCTCTTTGAGTGCCTTACTCAAGCGCATGAACTGACGTCGGTAGAGTTCCCCTGTCATGGTTTCGGATGGTTTGAGCAGCTCATAGTACACAACGCCCAGCTGGTCCCACCAGATACACAGCATCACTTTGGATCCGTGAATATTCGGTTTGGGCGTCGATGACGGAATATGACCAGGCAGTCCCCATGATTTTCGGCGTTTAGGATTATCGTAGTAAACCCACTTTTCATCTCCAGTCACAATCCGGTGCAAAAATCCCTTCCTTTGTTGTCTTTGGAGCAGTTCCCGCAAATGCTGCGAATTCGGCTCGTAGGTTGCCATGTTTGAGTGCCAATAACTTTATAATGCATACACGTATCCGTTAGCTTTTTTAAATTCTTTACATTGGCAGAGCCTCTAGTTTAAAATGCCACTTTTTTATTGAGCTAGGGCCACTACTTCGGCCGCAGTGGCTCTCTAAGTAAAACGGTCACTGCAAAGTTGTACTCCTAATATTTTTCTGACCAAAATAATATATGCTACGTATAAACAATATATATGATGCATATATGAGGCATATACGACGCATATATTTTCGATATATCTTCAATCTATTTTTTGTCAGAAAAATATATCAAAAATGTATGCGTCCTATATGACTCATATATGTGTCATATATATATACATACATTTTTGATACATATTCCTGACAAAAAATATATGCTGTGTATAAACACTATTACAGTTAAACTTAAAAAAACTTAACTTACAGTTAAAGTACACTAATACATATTACACTATTACATATATATGTGGTATGTATGCAACGTATATGCTAAATATATGTGGTATATATGCAGGGTAAATACTACATATATCATTGATATATGATACATTGATATACAATAATACCACGCATATACATCGCATATATAAAAACGTTACGAAAATTATAATTTGGCACATATATGCAACATATATTTTTAATATATAGCATACATTTCACATATATTATAATTATTAATAAAATAACTTTGCAATATATTTTTGCGTATATAAATTTCCATGGAGGTTACAACTCCATATCTCCGGTAGTATTACTCCAATCGACTTCAAATTTGAACACACTAATCTTGATATGTTAGACATTCATATAAAAATAATAAATAAAAAAACATTTACTTACCCCTTAACTCGAAGGGCCGCCGTAGGCCGAACCTCGAGCCTATCCACCAGTACCGGTTCTCTGTATATACCTATATATTCTTATTTATTTGTGTATTTAAACATGTTTTTATTCATCGATCTCTCCATAAGTTACAATTATTTACATTATGGCATCTTAACGCTCATTTGAAAAAATAAACGTAGTCTATATGTATACGTATACAAGGTTTAAAAAACGTTACTTTTGTTTTTCTTTTCCAATTACGCGGACGCAATTGACACTACTACTCAACGAATTATAAATATCATATATCAATATTGTTCCGAAGGTAGGAAAAAAAAATTATCGACGCAATGCGCAACTCGATACGCGGATCCTCGATCACGCACACAAGCGTAAGAAAACTTTGGAAGAATCACTGGCCCGTTACGTGACCTGATTTGATTTTTTTTGTTTGTTAATTAATTCCGAAGCTAATTTTTTGCGCTTTTAACATTTCTTGGATCGGAATGAAAGTGAAAGAACGGAGTATACATTTTGTATGATTGTTTTGCTTGTTCCCTCTCGCTTTTTCTCAGCCTCCTATATCTTTATATCTTTCTGTTTTTTTTTTTTTTCGACCTCGGAGGACAGTCAAGCGTCTCGTCGATCAATTTTTAATCGATTTTTATGGACACTGACTCTTTGTTCCCTTACAGCAATAAATAATATTGGAATTAAATCTTGTAAAAATCGTTCGGATTCGAAGTGTGTTTTTTAAGGTTTTTTCTTCGGTTTGCGCAGGACGTGTCTCGAAGTCCGAAGAAAAAATCAGTATCCTTCAACACATTGATAACCCTCGGGTTTGCAGTTTACAATTGGTGGGGGATTTTGTTTTGTTGGCTGGACGCGAAGCAAATATCCCGGAGTTGTCCCGATGTCCTCAACGAGGTCCTCCAACGTGTCCTTGTTGCTCCCTACGAGGTGACATTTTTCTGCTCGCCCGCCTCGTGGAAACTGATCGACGCTGAATTGATGCAAAAGCGTTTCCTCGTTGGTTTCGGTCCGTCGTTGAACACGTGTCCCAGGTGCGAGCCACATCGGGAACACGTCACCTCGGTCCGGACCATATCTGGGTTTGCGATCAGCAATAGTAGATTGCCACCGACTGGTGAGCGCCGCGCGGGTATTTTTTTTTTCACGGATTTTTCACCACCGTTTGTTGTATTTTGTTTTGGATCGTAGTCGTTTATGTTGTGTTTTTATTTGATTGTTTTCATTGACGAGTGTGAAGTCGTGTAGCGGATCGCGAGACGGTAGGTGCGGGAGCGAGGCAAAAGGGGAAAGACAGAACAAATAGAGTGTGATTAAACGGAGACCAACACCGCGTGGTGTTGCAAAAATATTTTTTTGCCAAAAACTACGTAATCACAGAAAATAATTTGAAAACGAAAAATGAGAAACAAATTTTCACACCAATTATTATGCGACTACTTGTCGTTCGTTTTTTTTTGCTTTCTTCTTTTCATTTTTATTATGGCCGAGACAATAATATGAGTCAACAAGTCTGGGGCGAATTTTTGTGATGCTTCGCATTTGCGATTCCACTATTTTTTGTAATTTTGAGCGTTTTGTTGGCATCTATATTTCGAAAATATATATAGACAAAAGATTATTTAATATTGAGCGTTTTGTACGAGCCAACAAAAAATTAGTACATTTTTTTATCTATATTCTTAATATACAGGGTGTCCCTCTTATCTCTGCCACACGAAATAACTCGGTAATTATCGACGTCACAAAAACATGCTCGAGACAAAAGTTGTACGGTGTGAAGGGCGCCATCAAATGCGACCAATTTTTTTATTTCGGCGCTGACGCACAGTGAAAGTCACCTCCACTTTTTTAAATGGCATGGTACATTTTTTTCCAACTATCTTGTGGAGCACCTCAAGACGCAGAAAAAACATTTGGGGGTCAAAGTCGTTCAAGGTCAGTATCGATGATACAAATCTAAATATTCTCGGTAGTGATCCGGTAGTGATCTCGGTAGTGATCCGAAATATTTAGATTTGTATTTCATTTTAATAGGTGTCCTTGAATGACCCTGAACGACTTTGACCCCCTGTTTTTTTTATGCGGCTTAAGGTGCTCCGCAAGATGGTTGAAAAAAAATGTACCATTCCATTAAAAAAAATGTAGGTAATCTTCACTGTGCGTCAGCATCTCCACCGAAAAAAAATGGTCGCATTTGATGGCCCCCTTCACACCGTACAACTTTTGTCTGGAACATTCTTCTGTGACGACAATAATTACCGAGTTATTTCCGGTGGCAGAGATAAGAGGGACACCCTCTATATATGTATCGAAGATGATTTAATTTTTAATTTGCTTCATTTCATTTAAAATCAAATGATCTTATATAAATAAAATTTTAAAAACATTATTTGCTAAGATTGTTCAATTTTTTGTTGTTTGCTGGTTCGTACAAAAGGCCAAACAATTAAGGAATCTATTTTCTGCTCGCCAGCAGAGAAAAAAATACATATACCAAAATACACTCCTAAATGGTTAAGTTAATATTGCGAACTAAAAAAAATCGTTATCAGCTGGCAATGAAAAAGAAAGAAAAAAAACGTAAATGCAATGCCTGTACAACGTACTGAACTTTGCCATTCCCCTGAACATCCGTAAAATCCTCTTTTCAGCGAAATATGAAAAATTCGTCCACGAGGGAGAAAATGAAAGAAAAAAAGAAGGAAAAAAAAACGAGGCGTTTTTAACGATCCTACACAGCGTTGACTATCGCGTATTGTTAACTGCCGTATTAGTTTGGCGAGACGGCGAGGAATATTATCGCTTTTTTACGCTTCGTTAATAATTCCGAATGTCCATTGCGCCATAGACAGACGTGGTATCTATGTACGGCGGCAATAGTAAAACGATGAAGAGAACAAGATGTAAGTCTATCACAATCACACTCTAAATTTTGGCATGCTTGGAAATTCGGAAAAGCGGCGGGAGAGAGAGAGAGAGAGAGAGAGAGAGAGAGAGAGAGAGAGAGAGAGAGAGAGAGAGAGAGAGAGAGAGAGAGAGAGAGAGAGAGAGAGAGAGAGAGAGAGAGAGAGAGAGAGAGAGAGAGAGAGAGAGAGAGAGAGAGAGACAGAGAGAGAGAGAGAGAGAGTTTGTCCAAAGGCCGCGAATTCAAGTCGACCAGGCGTTGTTTTCTTCTCACTTCAAAACGGACCTTTGCAACGATTTTTCTTATCACGGACCGAGTCGACTTTTATTCCAAAGTTAATACTGCTAATAATTAAATTGAATTAACGAATTGAAAAGGGCCGGTGAGTGAAAATATAGCCGGCTCGTACGGGCACAGGTTTTCCTCAGTTTCCCTGTGCCCTCGTGCGAACGCTATACGATGGTACGTTAGGAAAGAGCCGGTGTGGCGAACCGGGAAATTCTCTCGGGAATTGGAAACAGCGAAGCAAAGAGTCTGGGGTAAAAGCGAAAGGGATGGGGAATCTTTGATGGCCGCGAGCGCGTACGAAGGAAAATTAGTAAATAAAATAGCCGAGTACAGTAGAAACTCGATTGCCGAACTAATTGGGACCATCGTTCGGATAATCGAAAATATATCTTGGATTTCCGGGAACATCAAATCACATACTATAAATAGTATGGAAAATTCTATTTATTAATCCAACGACCCTAAATTCTTTATTTGATAGCAATTAACAATGAATGAAGTTTCAGTTTTTACACCTCCATTACTTATGCAGTTAAATCACAATTGCGGCTTAAAATAGTGATCAATTTTTGGCTGTCTCATAGTAGTTGCGCGTTTCGAATTCGTTTCAAGAACAGCAGGTGTGGGACTATTTTCTGGTTGGGTTTCAAACCATTCCAGGGCGGTTTCTCGTATATACGTACAATGTACACAGGGTGGACCATTTAACGTGACCACCCCAAATATCTCCGTTGCCTTCAGGGTGACGAAAAAAATGTCAGGAGGTAATTTGATTGATTTCGAAAGGCTGATGGAGTGGTGAAAAATTCATTTTTTCCAAGGTCATAGTTTTTGCGTTCTCAAGGTCATCAATGGTTTTTCAAATGGCAACATGTTTTTTTTTTATTAAGAGGTTGTAGCTGATATTCAGACGAATCCAAAGACCTATGATATCATGACCTTGAAATGATTTTTCACCGAAATACACGTTTAAAAACGGGAAATCGTGATGGTATTGACGATAAGAATATCCGAATAATGTAATTGAATTTTTTGTGCGGAAAATTTATTGCAACGAATGTTCGAAGTGATGGCCATTAACCCCGACACATTTTTTAAGACGTTGGACGAATGATTCTCTTGATCTTCGAATAGTTTCTGGTGTGATAGCGGCGCAGGTTACCCAACGGATACAATAATGTCAATAGTCGGAGATGATTCTGATTTTTGTAAATACTGGCACTGTAACGTAGTAAAATTGTAGTGGAGTGAAGGATGTTTATTATCTACAAATATTAGAATCAGTAGACAAGTGTATCCATCCAAAGTAACATGTAATAACCGTATCGAAAATGGTATTGTACAGTCAAGCAGAGAAGGTGGAAATGATTTTGATTTTAGGTGAGACCGGCAGAAACTCTGTGAAAGCGCAGGAACTTTATGCACAGCGTTAAATTATGTTCTGCACGAATAATTCAATTACATTATTCGGATATTCTTATTGTCAATACCATCACGATTTCCCGTTTTTACACGTGTATTTTGGTGAAAAATCATTTCAAGGTCATGATATCATAGATTGTTGGATTCGTCTGAATATCAGGGACGTCTTAATAAAAATAAACATGTTCCCGTTTGAAAAACCATTGACGACCTTGAGAACGCAAAAACTGTGACCTTGACATAAATGAATTTTTCACCACTGTATCAACTGTTCGATATCAATTAAATTATCTCCTGAAATTTTTTTCGTCATTCTAAAGGCAACGGAGATATTTGGGGTGGTCACGTTGAATGGTTCACCCTGTATACGATCTGATATATGAAGTTAGATATAGGCAATAATGTATGTTGAAAATATCTCGAAGTGATAAAAAAACAGCTTTATTAGAGAAAAGGAGGGGGGATACCTTAACTGAGAAAAAAGACCATCGTTGCGTTCGGATAAGGCGCCGAAGCGTTCGGATAACCGAAAATTCGGATAATCGAGGTTCCACTGTAATTATAAAAATAGAAAAGGAGGGCGGGTTGGTCGTGACTCTGGATGAGTTTGCTACGCGTAGCCCTTAGCACGCGTGGCAAAGCTACCTGAAGCATGGAACAACCCGGCCTGGACGATAAAAACGTACGAATGATAATTGTAAAGGCAACAAGTGATAGCACGATTGAATAATACGAAAACGTCCGTGTCGAACTACGAAGAGATGCTTGCGTTAGAATTACCATGCAGTGTACGATGTATGATAAAAAAAAACTGCTGTAAACATTCGGAAGATCGACGCGACCCGGAAATGTGCCGGAAATTTTGTTGTGATTTTGTATTCACCAAAGAAAATCAATAATTTCTTAAAGAAGGTTTCTACTTTGTTGGTCCAAAAAAAATGCAGCGGACGGCTCGAGAAGAACTTTTTCAAGCGAACGGTGTACTCTATGGGCCTGGCATAGCAGATTAAGTGTAAGTGTGAAACTTTTCATTTTATTCGCACATAAAATTCTGTTTAAGGAATCATCGAAGTGTAAAATTTGCAAAAAATCGATTTTTTTGTTACATTATCCGATAGTATAGGCAGTTATAAACATGAACCTGGCATCGCTCATTGAGCGTAAGTGGACAATTTATATGAGAATTCCGCACTCGAAACTTTAAACGCGTTTTTCTCGAAATATCGTTTTTCGAAACGGTGTGCACTCTCAAAGGAAGAATTTTCAAGCTATCCGTCTCAAATTTTGACACGACATTTTTCACGCCATTCTTTATCTTGCTATCAAAGCTTTTTTTTTTAATCTTCATATTTTTTTAACGAAAACCTGTCGAAAAAATAGGCTAAATTCGATACTTTTTTTTCACACCACCGCCATTTTCAATTTTGATATAAAAAAAATTCATAAAAAAATTGACGTTCAAAATTTTATTTTCTGTTCTTGATGAGTGCCTTGATTCAACATTTAAAAAATCACACTGATTAGCATATTTTAACCATCGAAAAAAAATCGCGAAAGTCAGCTATTTTTCGACCCGTTACACTGATGATCCCTTAACTTTAAACGCGTTTTTTTTTCTCGAAACCACGTTTTCCAAGTTTGCGGAAGTGCTCCTACATACCCTAGATGAGCAATCATTATGAGATTTAGCAGGCACGTGTACATCGAACGTTTTTATTAGTTCAACTACAATTATCCAAAAATATTTAAACGTTTTTATTTTATGAGCAAACACTACAATGATTTTTGGTAAAAAAATAAACTTCCCCTTCAATCGCTCACTATTTTTCTATTTTTCAATTTTTCTTCTCGATCCTAATTCGACTTATACACAATATTGTACAAACTATAAATATGTTTAATTATTTGCTTTAGATCACGTATTTAAAAAATATTATTGTGTTCCGTAAAGACCGCGTAGTAAACCTACCAAATTTCAACATCCTATATTTAATATTTTTCGCATAATAAATTGGTGAAAAATGAAACATTTTTTGGCTAAAAAAAAATAGAAACCTTCCTTAATGAAAATAAAAACAGAAAAGTTTAAAGTTTAGCCACGATTTAAAGTTGTCGCTAAATAATTGATTCCGTAACAAAACAAATGTATGAAAATGAGGTGCATATGTCGAATCGGGATTCCTGTCCGCAATCGGTGGAAATATTTTTGTGACGACTCTTATCACTTGAACATGATATACGAATTCATATCATGGGGGGGGGGGGGGGGGGCGACCAGAGCCCAAACCAACTGCTAATGTCACTGTGGTACAAGAATGGGCGCAAGTATTTCCTTCGGATACATGAACCCAAAAAAAATCTTTTCAACTGTGTTTGGGTCTTTTTACTGTACAATAAAGGTTTGTTTGAGTTCGCTCATCCTACAATTAAAGTTTGGTTGGGTTTGTTTATTGTATAATAAAAGTTTGTTTGCGTTTGCTTACTGTACAATTAAAGTTTGTTTGGGGTTGTTTTCTATCCAATTAAAGTTTTTTTTGGCTTTATTTACTGTATAATTAAAGTTTGTTTTTGTTTGCTAATTGTACAATAAAAGTTTATTTGAGTTTGTTTACGGTACAATAAAAATTTGTTTGGATATGCTTACTGTCTAACTAAAATTTGTTTGGGTCTACTTAGTATATAATAAACGTTTGTTTGGATTTGCTTACCGTACAATTTAATTTTGTTTGGGTTTGCTCACTGTACAATAAAAGTTTGTTTGCGTTTGTTTACTCTTCAATTGAACAACAAACGTTTTTTTTCATTTGTTTACTGTAGAGTTGAAGTTTTATGGGTTTTAGGCATAGTTTTTCATTGCAAACAAACCCAACCAAACTGTTGCGACTGTCCAATCACTGTGCACGGCTTATTGGCTACGTTTGCAGTGTTTGTTTGGGTTTGGGTATGACTCGTTTGCTCGTTTGTAAGGATTTACTACAACGTCTTCAAATCACTGCTACACTGACTAAAGATTTATTTAGACTCGTTCCTGTTTTCAGAGCTTCCCCTCTTCAAGTGATAAGAATCCTTTTTAATAAAAACCCCACTCAATTTCCGGCCACCGATCCGACACATTCTCTAAATTAAGCAACTTTGTTCCATCTATAGAAGACACGGAGCAGCGATCTTCCAAATATTCAACAGCGTCTCGATCACGGATTGCGGAAGCCACCGAGTCGCAATTCAACGCAAGACGCAGCGATACGTATTGCATCACCGAAATACAGATAAGGTCGTATCGTTCTTCGACGTCGGCTGATAAGCCAGCCTGACAAGGATCTCCTATCTCCGTGGCTTCCGTCTCCGTCGGTCGTCCGACTTTTCTCGCGTGAACGGACGCACAGGTCTAAGCAGCGCGCGTAACTACGTTCAGGGTTAGGTCTAAGGACGCATATCTCGTGTGCTCACCGTTGGATGTGTCTTTGGTCAGTTTGACTCGCCCTTGATCCAAAACCTCGTTGAATGCGGGCCAACCGCAGCCGCTGTCGTACTTGGTTTCCGACGAGAATAATTCCTGCTCGCACACCACGCACGTGTAGGTGCCCTTCTCGTAAAACTTGTTGTAACATCCTGTGTATGGTCTGCGCAGGGAAAAAACACGAGAAGGCGTCAAGGTGCACCAAGGAGCGGCAACTTTGGGCAGAGCGAATAAGAAAGAGGGAGCGAGAGACGAGGAAGAGGGCTGTCGGATAGAGAAGGTATTTTTAAACGAAGTTGGCCATGAGGCGACGCTCGTGTCGGACGAACACGATCTTCAAAAAAAAAAAGCTATTTCGGTCTCGTGGTCTCACGAGAAAGATGAAAAAAAAAAGGTTTTGATCGAAATTCCGTTATTCTTTGTGGCTCGAGAAGAATCGCAACGAAAAGTTTTTCAAATTCCGCATCTATTTTGACACTTGCCCAAATTGACGTTTCCGTTCGATTTTTAACTGACGTTCACCCTCCCTGACGTAAACCCAAACGACGTCGCATTCAACGTCGCGAACCCAAACAACACCGTGTTTGGGTTTATCGGGGCGATTGACGATCTGCGTTGTTTGGGTTTATGTCTGCTTCAATAAAAAATCGACCGAAAAATTGATTTTTCATCGAACACGACGCGAACCCGAATGCCGCATGCAAACATCACCGCGTTCGAGTCGATTCGTCCTTGATGCAAAAATGCCGACCAGAGACCAAAACATAAGAAAATCAGTGAAGAAATATTTGCGACGAAGACTGACCTCTCGGTGCCTTTCTCCTGCGTGACATGCCACTGAAGTGGCGTGAGGCGCTTCTTCAATTCGTCCTTTTTGTTTTCGTAAGACATCCTCCTGACGGTAGCTTGACGTGCCAAAGGAAAAGAGACACGAGGAGAATTAAACTACACGCGAAGAAGTGAAAAACACGTATGAACCGAGTGGCTCTGGCTCTCCACCACTCTCTCCGCTATCCGCGACTTTTTCGTTCGTAGCTCCTATAGATATTCTCCCTCCCTCCTGCCCGCCCCCTCTACGCCCACCTTTTGGAGGAGGGAAATATCATATTCAAAATTGGCCTCCACACACGCGCCTGCTATCGTGCACGGTGATATCACGTGTGTGTGTGTGCATGCTCTAGTTTTAGAATTCGATTGACGCCCAAGATCACGAAACTATGCGTAACGTCCAAGTAGAAAAGTCATCGTGATGACGCTCGAACGCCACTTTCGAGGAGTGGATGTTCATTTGTATGCACGACCGCGAGTGCTGCCGATTTGCACGGGTGCTCGTGCACCGAATGCTGCCGGGTATCCATGGCCGATCGGGTCGGCGTATCCAGTTGATAATTTAAATCCCCACAATTATGATTGTCCCACTTGCGAAGCTCAAAACGTCACTGACACGAGGTTACGCATGTATCGGGAGGTGTGCGAAAAAAACACGAGGGGCCGCATGCCAGCGTACGCCTTCGGCGGGATACGTTTACATGGAAGAGCCCATACACAGCGCTGGTCGAGTGATCGATTTCGCCTTATGTAGAAGTAACAAAATAAAAATTGTATCTGGATTGAGGGCATGGAGAAGGTCAACATAACCCCACAAATTTTGGATATAGTTTTCTCATGGATGGTTAGTTTTTTGAAAAAAAAAAAAAAAAAGCTCCAGAGTTTGGAGAAATTCACTGAGGCAAAGCTTGACGGTTGTCTTTCCACGAAATATTATTCATCTCGGAGAAATCTGTTTGAAAATTTCAGCTATCCCGCACGTCACGTGGTACAACTTCTACTTCGCCGAGACGATTTTCACTCAATGTTGCACTATTTGGGAACAGTGGCAATGTGAAATTTTGTATGCTCTCAGTACTTCAAAATAACACAGCCTCGAAAAATAACGATGAAGCTGAATTTTCAACGAGACAGGCGAATTTACCAAACACGGAATATCTAACCTAATTTCTTTGCTTTTACAAACTCTTCAAAGTCCGCGAGAAGAAAAATTCCCCGCAAACCGAACGTTCCCGAGTATGTTGAAGTACTCTGCCATTTCTTTCTAAGATTCGACATCGTCTGGTGAAAATTTCGGCTCGATCAGTTATCCCGTTCCAGAGAAAATCGACATTTCGTTTACGAAGTGATCGCGCATGAACATAACCTTAAATATAGCTAACATTACGCAGCCATCTGAATATCCCGTACTCGCGATATCGTGCTCTCTCCTTACTTCGCGCGGCATTCAAGGCCGCGTATGTTTTGGCACAAGATAAACGCGAGAGCCAAGAAAATGGATCAACTGCCAAGGTGGTCGCTCATCGCCTAGCAGCGTCGCTCGCAAAACCACACATTCACGGTCACTCTTCCAAGGTCGCACTGGCGCCTACCTTCATTGAAGGTTCTAACTATTGTTGGCCCCGCAAGGCACAAAATGTGCTGATTTTTGCTCGAACTTCCAAAATCGTGTTATACTTTTTCGTATCGTTGTACTACTGAGTTTTCAGTTCCTGTACATTTATTATCACGATTTACCGATTCTAGTATATCGGTTGTCGCTATGTACCGATTTTAGGATATCGGTTACCGCGTTTTACAAATATAAAAATATCAATTACTGCAATGTACCGATGTTAGTATACTAAATGCCGCGATTTGCCAATTTTTATATATTTAATACTGCGCTTTACCGATTTTATAATGTACTTATTACCGATATTTACTGATTTTAATGAGCTGATCGGCTGGATTGACCGATTTTAATATATTAATTGGCGCGATTTGCCGATTTTAATAGACTACTAGTCGCAATTTGACGATTTTCGTATATTGTTGCGATTTACCGATTTTAACATACTTATACTTATTCGTAATATAATAATGGGAACAACAAGTGTGTTTTAAGGAAAAAAAAAAAACTCAACGCAATTTCAGTTTATAGGACCGAGGATAATGGCAGCGATGTAAAAAACTTTTTTCAAACGCATCTACATATCGGATCGAGAAAATGGCTGCCCTCTATTGAGTTGGAAATAGGGGTCAAAATGCAAACAAAAATGCTTCGCAGCAAAACCGTAAGATTTATCATCGTGTGAATGGAGTTCCGATATTATTTCCTATGTCAACAACCTGACCCACATTTGATGTCAGACTGAGTTTATTATTAGCTTCGAATGTGAACGATTTTGGCCAGGGACACTTTTGGACATATGAACGCAAACTCGTATAAAACGGGCAGTACGAACCCATGCTTATCGCCGATCGCACAATTGCGCGTTGCGAGGTGCACATTCTCATTGCATTTCTACCGAGGACGTTCATATCGTAATCCTTTTGAAGGTTGCACGTTTTTCTCGACGATTTTATTTCTGTCTCCGAAAATGGAATGTTCGGTGTAAAAATAGAACGACCAACGTGTAGAGGGGTATCGTCCGCACCTCCGTGAAATTAGCCAATATGATGTTTTGCCGAAGACGATTTATCGCGCATTTGAATGTAGGGAAAAAGCACTAGAGCCGTTTTTCACTATATATATGTTTGAGAGTGGAAAGTAGAGAGGTCAACCATGGAGACTAAATACAGGATCCAAACTCGGCATTGCAACTTGTCCCTAAAATTGCGAATGTCAAGGGTGGCGCTGCGGTCCTTCGAAGGTACCATACTGTATATACTTAGGGATGTTCCGATACCCACAAGGTATCGATACCTACTCACATAACTCGTACTTGGAAAAAATTTCGATTCTACTCATATGAGTACCTTCAAAGTATCGATACCTACGCATATCGATACTTTTTACAATTTTTTATGGGACTAAATGGGATAATGGGAAAAATATATTTGGGAACCACACATGTATTAATAAACAGTAAGTAGAAGTATTATGCGAATCATCTTTATTAATCGACGAAAATATTTAAGAGAAAAAAAGTAATTAAGAGGGAGGGAGGGAGAGAGAGAGAGAGCTGATTGTGAGAATGGAAACGACGCCGCTCGCCGCGCTGCCAGCCCGGCGTAAACAATGAGCGGTTTAAAAAATTGTTCGTTCTTGTAATTTGTTCGCTAGGATGGTGTTCAGAAATTGTGAAGTTCGCTTAGTCGCATTCGATTCGGTACCTTGTTTCTTTTGATAACGAATAAGTATCGCTAGAATGAATCGATGCTAAAAGTATTTGATATCGAAAATAAAGAACAGAGTACTTTTTCGTATTCACTTGTATCGTAATATTTCGACTCCGAATATCACAACGATAATATTATACATTCGATAAGCCTCAACCAATTGCGTTTGGTAATGGATGCCAATCGAGTAGCGCTATTGGTTAAAATTACCCAATGACACTAGAGCCGCCAGAGCCTGACCAACTACGGCGCCACCACGGCCGGTGGCGTAGGCTCGAAACCTCGACCAGCATACAAATACTTCTCAATTCGATACAAGTACTTTTGGTTTCGATACCAAGCAAGTATCGGAAGAATGTATCGATACCATAAGTACTTGGTATCGAAAGGAAAGTATCGATACTTTACTTATATTTACTAGATCGGAACATCCCTATATATACTTTGTATGTATATAAAATATCGGCTCCGGTTTTAGACGGAATGACACCTCATCGCGGTCGGTATGGTACGCTGACGAACAGCTTGAAAAAAAAACGTAGATTGGCTTATGATAAGCCCATCTACGGTTCTTTTTTCAAATTCAAAAAATTTAAGGGGCAGACAGCTGTTCGTATATCTATTTGACGTCGTTTGGCAAATTTTCGACGGGATCTGAAGAGCCGTTTCAAAGATTTTTGGGTATCTATAATTGTTCTACCATACCGACCGCGAGGTGTCATTCCGTCTTTAGGAGAGCTGACCAACCTATTTAACCTCAATCAAGCCTCAATGATATAATAAAATTTAAGATTAAGAGATACGTTGATTGGGACGAATAAAGTATTGATGGAGCAGTATAATTTTGTCAGTGACTGCACGCGGAAGCATAGTTTTTCATATTGAAAAATTAATGTTTTTTTTTGTTCTCGTACGTCATTATCGGAGTACGAAAACGAGTATATACAACAAAACTTGAGTATGCAGATATGATTAAATTTCTAGAGGTTCACTTTCGTTTGTATGAAAGTTTTTCTCTTAAAATTTTCATGTGAACACTCTGAAACCAACGAATAAAGTCGTTCGATGTAGCGTACACTCAGGACCGGTCCGTGTGAGGTTAGAACCTTCTCCGATCACTTTTATCTCGTCAACCGATATATTACTATATATGTGGGTTTGTTTGATCGACGCGCTATCCTTATTGTTCGCATTTTCGGGTACACTTTATGTCGGCGTCGAGTGATCGAGGCGACGCAACGCGCAAAAGTAAGCATCAAAATTCCACGATCCCGTGGAAGAGAAGCGTTTTCGCACCGTGTTCGTATCTCCGTATTCCGGACTCCCTGGATACCTGGAAATCCAGATTTCTCCAACCATTCCTCGCACTCCCTTCCCCCACTCTGCTGTCGGACCGGCCGTTGTCTTGCCCGTATATTTACTATTTTGATCGGCACGCGAGGATGGCTGTCAAAGAGAAACCATTGGAGTCGAGCGAGGAGTTCGAATGGAACGTGGAAAACGAGATACAACTTTTCTTCGCGATGAACGGTCACAAGCCCGTAGGTGAGAACATTTGCCAACTGTCATATCGCTCGCTGTCAACACCCGTGTAGGTTAAGTGTCAAAAGAAATGAGAATTTTTTTTTTTTCAAAATTTCTCAAAAATCCAAGCAATCGATGATACTTTTTTGCCGCAGGTGTCAACAAATATTTCCACATGGTATGCATCTGGGAAAAATTTCGCGCCGCCACGCACAAGGACATTTCCCTCAAGCCCATCTGGGACCACCTGGAATCCATGTACGATCTGATGGCGCTGGACGACATGGAGGACCTGCCGTTCCCCAGCAACGAGGTTGACTTCAATCTCCCCGAAACGGATTTTCACGGTCTGGCCAAGACCGCCCTGACATTGGCTACGCGCAAGAAGGAAGAACCAGAGGCGAACAAGGCCAAGGAGCTGAAGGAAAAGTTCAAGGATCTAGGCAAGAAGGACAAGGACCCCAAGGAGACGCCGAAGAAGGATTTGCCACCCAGGGGCGATCAGAAGATCGGCAAAGAGGCCGAAAAGAAGAAGGAGGAGGTGAAGAAAGTCGCCAAAGAGCCGGAAATCAAGAAGGACAAGCAACGAGGCTCCTCCAAATCAAGGCCCAAAGGAAAAGACGAAGCTGAAGAAGCTTCTCCTAGTTAGTATTGATTTTCATTGAAAAAAAAAAAAAAAAAAAAAAAACAAATATAGGTTACCACAGAGATTTATTTTCAAACCAGAAAAATGACTGTTCGGAGTTGAAAATTTCAATATTGAAGAAGTCGCGTTACATTTTTAACTGATCTGTGCTCGTTTGGGTGATTTTTTGTTAAAAATTTAAAAGTTGTTGACTACGATGTTACGTCACTTTGTAGAAAGTGCACAGCGACATTGATAGAGGCACTGAACTTGAAAAAAAACTTTTTTGTTTGAGTTACTTTGGGATAACATTTTTCGTTTGGGTTTCAATTCTTCCTGTTGGGGTTTGATTGGCTTTAAATTCTTTTTATTTGCGTTAACTTTTTTCATTCGGGCTTAAATTCTTTTTGTTTGTGTTTGGAGCGCTTAACATTTTTTTGTTCAAGTTTGTTTGGGTTAACATTTTCCCTTCGGGTTTTCATTCTTCTTGTTTGAGTTTGTTTAGCTTTAAAATCTTTATTTGGATTCAAAATCTTGTCGCTGAGATTCAAATTCTTTTTGTTTTGGTTAACGTTTTTTGTTGGTGTTTAAATTCTTTTGGTTTGAGTTTGTTAGGGTTAACATTTTTTGTTTGCATTTGTTTGGGATTAAATTCTTGTTTGGATTGAATTTTTTTTTGTTTTGCGTTTGTTTGGGTTTCAAATGCTTTTTGTTTTTTTGGGACACGAAGATGCGAACGTAAATATTAACGACGAATGGCACAGCGTAAAAACGAATGCGGCGGTGCACAGTTTACGACAGTGACGATCGAAATATAACGGTGCGCCGGAGAAATATTTAAACTTTAGTGCCTTCAAATAATATTATTAGGTATAAAAGTAAATCCATGCTTAATCAGAGCTCTGTAACTCAAGTTGGCAGTGCTTGATCATTTTTATTTTTATTTGATTTGCACGGAACATTCGCTTCCAACGCTCAAATTTGGATGACTCAACAACTTATATTTGTCGAGTTCAGTTGAAGATCCTTAATCCTTGCAGCCTTAAAAAAGGTTTAACAATCTCGGTATTATTTTACCCAAATAACAGTTATTTGAAAAATTCACGTTTTCCTGCCGAAAAAAGGCATTTTTCAAGCAGCTGTAATTTTTGTGAAAATAACGACGTGGAGACTCAAAAAAAGTTTTTTTTTTACACCTCAGACGATACATTTTTTATATTTCCAACCGAACGTCGCAGATATTCACTAGTCGTCGAGTTAGTGAAATTTCAAAGAGCGAATTCTTCGCGCAAATCGAATGGGATAAAAATTTCCCGAGCATTACAACTTGGCCCAATCCAGACTCAAATTTGCCGCGACTTTTAATCATCCCTAATAGCACCGATTGAAGGAGTAAAAGTCGATTTTTTTCGACACGCTGATGAGCGCGTTAAATAAACGAATGATAAGAACACGATTGATGAGAATCTTTTTCGCTGCAGCTTCGACGATCAAGAAGGAACGGAAGGACTCAGGCTCGAGCCGAGAAGAGCTGAAGAGAATACCAAAGAGGCCTACCAGACAGAGCATCGACAACACGTCCAAAGCGTCGTCCAGCCCGCGCGACACGCCGCCACTGAAACGTCGGCGCATATAATTCTCGGCCTCGTTTCCTCATCGCGCTCGAGTCTTCGAGAAATACTATTTTTTCACACGGTATTTCGATCGACGCGGGAACTCGGCCGAGCGAGGCTTTACTATGAATGGTTTTTTTTTCTGTTCGCTGTTAGTTACAGGTTAATTATAATTAATTATAAGTCACCATATGTAAATAAAGTACTCTTTTTTAATTAAAATAGACGTTCGGCTTTTTCGAGTAATCCAAGAGTCGAGAGCTTACTGATGAATTCTGGGCACTGATCTTCCTTGGACACAAAGTTTCATTTCAATGGAATATTAAATTTCGACAGAATTCAACATTTTCACTAGATTGCGCCGAGCTTCCTGGATCTTGAAATTCTTTTCTTTGGAGAATAATGTGAAAGTTATGGAAACTTCGAAGTTTTTGGACTGTCGTCGAATAATAGTTCAACTTAACCAGTTTCGTAATTTAACGTTGCGAGAAGAAAGAATGTCAAAATTTGAGGGACTTGGCACAGTTTGGATGAAGAATTCTGCAGGAATTGTAAGCTACATTTGAATAGACATTTTTCTTTTGTTGACAAAGAATCTTCAATTTCGATCGAATGAAATTGTAGATTTAATGTACATGAAGTGTGACAGCTGAAAAAACGAATTTGTAATTGCATTTGAAAAAAATTTAAATTCTTGAATTCCATGCAAATAAAATCTTTAATTCCGTCTGGATGAAATTTTAGATTTTACGTCAATCAAATTCGATAGGTTCGTCCGAAAGGAATTTGTAATTGCATTTAATAGAAGTTGATAATTCTATTTAGATTTTTTCATTTCCTTGAAATAAAATTATCTAGCCATTGGAAAAAAACTCCAAAAAAGTCCATTTGAATAAGTGTCAATTCCGTAGAAATGAATTTTTTTTTATGGAAATAATATTTACATTTCCATTCAACCATAATTCTCGATTCATTGACAAATCGACATACTGCGAAGAGTAGGTATAGAAGCAAAAAAGGGAATGCAGAAATGGAAACACTGCGAAATAAGGGAGCTCAGTGGGGAAAGGACGGAATTATGGGCAAGGAAAAGGTAATAAGGTATACAGAGATAATAGCTGTTGGATATATAGGGAAGAGGAGAACTTGGAACACATTGTGTAAAAACTAGAAGTGCTGGAATACAAAGGTGAGGAAGTTCTACGGCATAAAATAGAGGAACTAGTTAAGAATAACCCCGTCCGAGAGCTATGGCGCATATAAACAAATTTGAAGTGTTGCTAAAATATGTAGTGCAAAGAGAAGGAAATGTCAATATGAAAAATGTTATGAAAACCAACGCTCGTGTACATAATTTGAAAGAACAAATGTAAAGGGGAATCGTATGTCAGGGGGAACTATGTGTAAACACCTTTAAAGGGTTGACCATGGAAATAAAAAACTACTGCTACTATAATTCTCAATTTAATTGTAATAAAATGTGGAATACTATTCAAATAAAATGGTAAATACTATTGAGATAAAAAAATGCTATTCCATTCAAACAAAATCGTGAATTTCATTAAGATAAAAAATGTTATTCTATTTAAATAAAATCGTGTGTTCCATTCAGATAAAAAGTGTTATTCCGTTTGAATAAAATCGTCTGTTTCATAAAGATAAGAAATGACATTCCATTTAAATAAAATCGTGACTTTTATTAGGGTCAAAAATGTTATTCCATTCAAACGCAATGGTTAGTTCCATTCGAATATAAAATCTAATTCCTTTTAAACAAAAATTGAATAATTGGCGCGTAAAGTAAATGGGTCTACAGAATACATCGACTACGGCTGAATGCACGACTTTTCGCATGAAACTCTACTAAATCAACATAATCTCAATTTCTTCCAAAATTTCCAGCACCTTGGTACCTTTTTTTTCTCAATTGATCCATCGCACCTGGCGCAAACTTGCGCATTGAACTTTCGTCGGACACAGTCGCTTCAAGAAAAGAAGACCGCACCTCCACTCGACCAGAGATCCCGTGCAGCTGTCCACCCCGTTCAGTCTAATTCCCTATTAATCCCTCTAGTTACTTATCACGCTATTCCAAACATCACCCTGGACACTCAAATTCCGCAATCATCCTCCGCCGACCCAACTGAACCAATCCTGACCTGCCTAATCCAAACGACCGCAAGAATATTCCTTGGATCAGCCGACTTGCTCTTGGCCTTTCGCAACCTCAGCTTTGGTCCCGACACAGAACAACCTGTGAATGTTATTCGGACCGCAGAAGACTGCGGAGCGTCTCACCGGCAACAGAAAAATCTCGAAAAAGGGGACTCGGCAAAATAAACGAGACACGAATATAGTATTGTTTTTTTTCTTCTGATTACCAGCTGCGATTTATTGAAGACTTTCGAAGTTTGCGAAATAGTTCGGATGTTGGAAGATCGGCGTCGATCAGCGTCGAGGCTGCGACGACGGAAACGACGTCAAACGAGCCCTGGATCCATTGACGCACGAGAGCAGGACCCGATGCCGTTGATCATGTTGATCGTTGAACCTCGACGACGACGCTCGTTCGAAAGATCCTCGACGAATCAGGCTGGCAATCGTGTTTTCTTCATTTTTCTCGTGTAGTCCACCTCGTCGATCATCGATGTTGATAGGTCTCGTATAGCGGGTAGGTGGCGACGATGTTTTCACCTTAGTCTTCTGGCTTCGCGCTCGGACTCGAGTAAGGTTAGGAGGTCTCCCTCGCGCACCGGACCCTTCACGTTCCTGATGATCTGACGATTTTGTTCACCGAGAAACTCGACCTTGACTTGCGTACATTGTCCCTGAGAGCCGGTACGGCCGAGGACTTTGATAACACGTGCGAGTACGTGCGGTTTCTCCATGACTTTTTCCACACGTGGCTTCGGTACGGTCGTGAAAGAACGCCTCGAGGAAGTGAAAGAGGATTTTACGGTTTACGCAACGCTGGTCAAACGAGCGACTCGGCGAATCGCGGCGTTGTTTAGACACGAACGACTTCCGGTTCAGTCGCTCGTGCGAGTCAAATCAACCACACGTGGAGACCAGATGCAGGCAGCTATGTGAACTTGGCGATTCAACTTTGACTTTTTGCACTATTTTTCGCGTTAATCGTTTGTGAGTTGTTCGTGGTTGATTGTGAGAATTGTGAAAACAGTCTTTAGGTGGAAAAACGAGAGTGAAAAATTACCTGTGAGGTGGCGACTTGACTTCGACTTTTCGATGTTAAAAAAAAAATCGTTTGTGAGTTGTTTGTGGTTGATTGTGAGAACAATTGAAACGTTTTTGAGACCAGTCTTTAGGTGAAAAATGAGAATGACAAACTACCGAGAAGTTAGCAACTTGACTTCGACTTTTCCATGTTTAAAAAGAAAATCGTTTGTGAGTCGTTTGTGGTTGAGTGGGATAACAATTATAAGGTTTGTGAGATCAGTCTTTACTTAAAAATTGATAGAGTTAAAAATTACTGGTAAGTTAACGACTTGACTTCGACTTTTCGATTTTTTTATCGTTTGTGGTTGATTGTGAGAACAATTGAAACGTTTGTGAAATCGGCCTTTAGTTGAAAATTACCGGTAGGTTAGCGACTAGATGACTTTGACTTGTCGATTAATTTTTTTAGCGTTTATTGTGGGTCGTTCGTCGTTGATTGCGAAATCGATTGAAACGTTTCTGAGATCAGTCTCGAAAGTGAAAAAGAAAAATGCAAATATAACGGCAAAGTTACCGATTTGTCTGTGACTTTTGCATTTTTTTTGTTGCATTAATCGTTTCTTGGTCGTTTGCGGTCGATCGTGAGAACAAGTAAAATGCAGAAAAATTCGCCATGAACGGTCATATTACCCAACCCAGTTAGCACCTAAAAATCCGTTTTTACTATACTCATTGTAACGAAGATTTAAATCGACGCGAAAGTTGAAAAAAGGCTTTTGTGGTGTTCTCATCTTTATTTATAAATTTTAATGAATTTACGTACCATATACATGGTTATTCCACCTGAACGAAGAAATAAACGAAAAATGCCGGCGATCGTTGACGCAACGTAACCTAAAAAAATAAGTACACGGCATGGCACATTTGTATGAAATGAGAATTTTTTAACATTATAAAAATACACTTCATATATACTTACGAGGCGGCAGAAATATTTAACAATAAACGCACAACTTTTTGCGATTATATATCCTGCTTTTACAAAATAAATTTTGGCACACACGGGGCACGGAGTATAAACAATAGGTGGGCACTTGTTTGAAGTGATCTGTTTAATGTGACCTTTTCGATGACATTTGGATTACGCTATTGGATGACAACTTCTAGACAACGCATTGCCAACCTCCAAAATGCCAAGATTAAAAATGCGCCAAAAGATATCATTTAGACAACTTTTTAACAGATACGTTAGTTAGCAATAAATTGACAAGTTTTCGATGTATTTAAATAGTTATCTTTTTGACTCCACAATAAGATATCATTTTGATAACTATTTTGATTAGTCGTTTTGATAACCTTAAAATGCCACCTTTAAGGCAACCATATATTGATATCCAATTGCAAGTGACTTCTAGTTATTTTTTAGTCATATACAAAAGGCAACCTGAAAACGATAACTTGTAGGTATCATTTTGACATCGGTGCTACCTGGGAAGGCACAGCGTTGACGGGCGGTAACGTTTGAAGTTTTTCGAATTTCGCTTTGAAACTTTGGGAAAATATTCAACATATATAGTTCTATCGTTTAAAGAAAAAAAAATGAAATCGATTTTTTGATCGTTGTAATGTATATCCGGCCTTAAGAGGGAATGACACCTCATCGCGGTCGGCATGGTAGAACAATTATAGATTCTCAAAAATCTCTGAAACGGCTCTTCAGATACCGTCGAAACTTTGCCAAACGACGTCAAATAGATAGACAAACAGCTGTCTGCCCCTCAAATTTTCTGAATTTAAGAAAAAAAATGTAGATTGGCTTATCATAAGCCAATCTAGTTTTTTCCCTCAAATTCAGAAAATTTGACGGGCAGACAGCTGTTTATCTATCTATTCAACGTCGTTTGGCAAAGTTTCGACGGGATCTGAAAAGCCGTTTCAGAGATTTTTGGGTATCTATAATTGTTCTACCATACCGACCGCGATGAGGTGTCATTCCGTCTTAAGTGCATCGGAACCCACTCAATTTTTTAAAGTCCCGTAACTCTCTGATGCCGATAACGTTTGATAAGTTTCGAATGATAACGGTGACACTATATTAGTAAATATGTTGAAGAAACAATTGAAATACACTAATCATGCCGGAGTTATTCCCGGTAGGTCAATGTATTCAAAAATAAAAATAATTCCTTGACCAATTCTGCAAAATCATTCGGAGCGATATTTTGATCTGAGGAACCTTGTAATATATACGCTATTGAGCAGCCTTTGTACTAAATTGAAGAATCGATGATGTTTGTTTTTGTTACATTATAAATTAAATTACATATAATATATTTTTAATATTTACAAAAATAATGCTTAGAAGAATTCGCGTATGTTTCAGTCACAAGGTGACCCAAGTGTTTTATGTGAGTCGAGTATGTATAGATGTAGGGGCGACTATCAGTAGCTGTTGCGATCATTCTTTCAAACAAACGCCCGCACTACATGACATTCCAACCAATTCGCTGCTTGGTGTTAAAGCACGGGCACGCGACGAAGACGTGAATAATTATTTGCTGAAAGATGAAAATTCATATGCGAGGAATTCGCATAATGAGTTATATACAAGGTGGACCATTTAACGTGACCATCCCATATACCTCCGTTGCCTTTAGAGTGACGAAAAAATGTCAGGAGATAATTTGATTTATTTTGAAGGGCTGATATAGTGGTGAAAAATTCATTTTGGTTAAGGTCATATTTTTTGCATCCTCAAGGTCATCAATGGTTTTTCAAATGGGAACATGTTTTTATATTAAGACGTAGCAGATATTCAGACGAGTCCAACGACCTATGATATTATGACCTTGAAATGATTTTTTATCAAAGTACACGTTTTTTGAAGACGTCGGATGAATGATTCTCTTGACCTTCGAATAGTTTCTGGTGTGATAGAGGCGCAGGTTATCCAACGGATACGATAATGTCAATGGTCGGAGATGATTCTGATGTTTGTAAATACTGGCATTGTATCATATTAAAACTATAGCAGAGTGAAGAATGTTTACCATATACCAATATTAGAATCAGTAGACAAGTGTATCCATCCGAAGTAACATGTAATAACCGTATCGAAAATGGTATTGTACAGGCAAGCACAGAAAGTGGAAATGATTCTGATTCAAGGTGAGACCGGCAAAAACTCTGCGCAAGCGCAGGAACATTATGCACAACGTTACATTATTTTCTGCACAAAACAATTCAATCACATTATTCGGATATTCTTATGTCAATACCATCACGATTTCCCGTTTTTACACGTGTGTTTTGGTGAAAAATCATTTTAAGGTTATAATATTATAGAGTGTTGGATTCGTCTGAATATCAGGTACGTCTTAATAAGAAAAAAAAAGATTCTATTTGAAGAACCATTGATGACCTCGAGGACGCAAAAACTGTGACCTTGACAAAAATGAATTTTTCACCACTGTATCAGCCCTTCGAAATCAATCAAATTACTTTCTGACATTTTTTTCGTCCCTCTAAAAGCAACGGAGATATTAGGGGTGGTTACGTTAAATGGTCCACCCTGTATATTTGCCTTTTTAAGTTTCACATCAAGCGATTCGTTTCGTCGCGCCGTTCATTCAAAGCACTATTGTACCAGGGTTGAAAATATGGATACAGCGATATCAATATTAGGTACATTCTTTCTAAATGTATACAGGGTGTCCCAAAACTCAACGATAATCTGAGACCGAATGAAAGGCCAAGTTATACCAGTTCTGGGAAAAATACAAAAAAAAATCCATATCACTCAGTTCAGCGATAATAGACATTTTAAAAAAAAAGTTGAAATTCGACACCCTTTGTCGCATTTTCAAGTCCTGTGATCACCAATGTCACAATTTCGCTGTGATTTTTTTAATTTTGTGATCTTCATTAACGATGCTATTAATCGCAACTACAAATTAATGCAAAAAACATTGTTCATTTAATAAAATAAGTTAAGTTTTAGTGAGTCATGGTTCACAAAAATATTGTTACTTAACTTTGACACTTCATTTTGAAAAAAAATGTACTACACTACCCTTGGCAAGTTGTTTCAAAAGATGGCGCATTTAATCAAGATTTCAAAATGGTGCAACACTTGCCACTTTTCTTGCCATTAAAAATTTTATTTCTTATTTTTTTCAAATTGAGCTCATTTTGAACAACTCAACATTAGGAATTTTTGTTACTAAAATTTGTTATTTTTTGTTTCTGGTCTGAAATAAAATTATTATTTTTAGTAAAGAGGTAATTGAGTCAGTTAATAACCAATTTTTATTGTAAAAAACATATGTTTTTTAAAATAAAAATTGGTTATTAACTGACTCAATTACCTCTTTACTAAAAATAATAGTTATTTCAAAAGATGGCGCATTTAATCAAGATTTCAAAATGGTGCAACACTTGCCACTTTTCTTGCCATTAAAAATTTTATGTCTTATTTTTTTCAAATTGAGCTCATTTTGAACAACTCAACATTAGGAATTTTTGTTACTAAAATTTGTTATTTTTTGTTTCTGGTCTGAAATAAAATTATTATTTTTAATAAAGAGGTAATTGAGTCAGTTAATAACCAATTTTTATTGTAAAAAACATATGTTTTTTACAATATGTTTTTTAATAAAATATGTTTTTTACAATAAAAAATGGTTATTAACTGACTCAATTACCTCTTTACTAAAAATAATAATTTTATTTCAGACCAGAAACAAAAAATAACAAATTTTAGTAACAAAAATTCCTAATGTTGAGTTGTTCAAAATGAGCTCAATTTGAAAAAAATAAGAAATAAAATTTTTAATGGCAAGAAAAGTGGCAAGTGTTGCACCATTTTGAAATCTTGATTAAATGCGCCATCTTTTGAAACAACTTGCCAAGGGTAGTGTAGTACATTTTTTTTCCAAATGAAGTGTCAAAGTTAAGTAACAATATTTTTGTGAACCATGACTCACTAAAACTTAACTTATTTTATTAAATTAACAATGTTGTTTGCATTAATTTGTAGTTGCGATTAATAGCATCGTTAATGAAGATCACGAAATTAAAAACATCACAGCGAAATTGTGACATTGGTGATCACAGGACTTGAAAATGCGACCAAGGGTGTCGAATTTCAACTTTTTTTTTTAAATGTCTATTATCGCTGAACTGAGTGATATGGATTTTTTTTGTATTTTTCCCAGAACTGGTATAACTTGGCCTTTCATCCGGTCTCAGATTATCGTTGAGTTTTGGGACACCCTGTATTTATTCGGCAATGTCGGAACTTTGCGAATAGCAGAACCAAACGAAGACCTAACGTGCCAATTTCAAATACGTTAAGGCCAAATGGGACTGAGGGGAACTTATTCGTTTATTTAATATGATGTCTACCCTTTTTTCTAGCTTCGGTGAGCATACGATGTTTGTGGATACCAGCACTGACAAATCGTCTTTTCCTTCGGAAGCTTTGCAGCGCACTAATATATATACATTTAAAATCGTTTATTGCTTCCTTTTGCTCTGACATAACCTCTGAAAACGCCGACCGTCAACCTTACAGCCTCGAATTACGAGAGAACCGTGCGACGTTTGCCAAAGCGCATCTGTATTTTAATAGGGATTTTAAAAATCGCAAATTAATTTTCCGATAATCCGAACTCCTTCAAATTAACATATTTGTAAATAATAATGACGATGATCGACCGAAGTATACATTAAAAAAATTTCACAATATTCATTCGTACACACCATTAGCATTTCGCTCCAATCAGTGGGAACTGATAAGGTCGCACAACGTATTAGCATGGGAACTTCGTTTCTCCCACCACCCTTAAACATGATTCAGCAGAAACCTTAAAAAAACGTATCATCATGTACTTATGGATGTTTGTTTACAACGGTGCACGGGAGACGCCCCCATTTGGTGACCCGTGTTGTCGATGCCATATGAATCCGAAAAAATAAACGAAACATATCCTTAATGTGTATGTGTTGTCATGTGATTGATCCCAGATTCAGCAAAAAAATTACAAAACGGCGGAATGCTCTGATGATAAATTGTTTCCTATTTTTCTGATCATTCTACGAGCTATATAAAAAAATGTAATCATTTCGACTCAATTCTGCTAAGAACGTAAAAAACAGTCGACTGAAGGTGTGTGCCAAATCTGAGCTGAATCGGCCAATTGGTTATCGAAATATCGTGGTTGTTGATTTGAAAAGCATAGTTTGGCGAAAAAGGTATTTAAAGTAGCTGCATCTCGACCGCGCTCCCCGAGCATTTTGTCATCGGGAAGAGCAAAATTCGAGAATTTACTCCACTAATGCTATTCGTATCGTATTTACCCATAAAGGTAAGTGCATCGAAACCCACTCAAATTTAAAAAGTCCCATAACGTCCTAATATCTTTCGAATTATAACGGTGATACTATATTAGTAAACATACTGAAAAAACAATTGGGAAACACTAATAAATCGAAGTGATTGCCAGTAGGTCAATTTTTACGAAAAGAAAAATAATGTCTTGATCAATCTCGCAAAAACGTTCCGAATGATATTTTATTCTCAGGATTTTTGTATTATATACGCCATTGCTCCACCTTTATACTAAGTTTTAAAAAACTATGATTTTTGGTCCCAATTACATTATAGAGTAAATTGCATATATTTAAAAAATTAAAAATAAAAACGATGCTTTGGGGAACTCGCGAATGGTTCGGTTACGAGGTGATCGAAGTGTTGGTATTTGGCTCGAGTATGCATAGAAACAGGTGAGATTATCAGTAGCTGCGGCGATTGCTTCTTTCAAATAAACGCCGGGACTACGTGACATGCCACTAATCCACTGCTTATTGTTAAAACGCCGACAAGCGACGAAGAAGTGAATAATTATTCGCTGAAAGATGAAAATTCATGTGCAAAGAATTCGCATTGTGGTTTATATATATTTGCCTTTTTAAGTCGTAGCAAAGTTTCACACCCAGCGATTCGTTTTTTCACGCCGTTCGTCCGAGGCACGATAGTAGCGGCATTTATTATACAGCTACAGCGATAGGAAAATTATATACTGTTTTTCCAAATTGGAATTTAAAAAAATAATTACGAGCATGATCTTGTCATAAAAGTCTAGATTTTGAATATAAGTATACTTATAAGGATACTTACAGAGAAATTATATATAAGTACTCTATTATGCACAAATTGTATATTTGTCTATAAGTATATTTATACTGATACGAAACACAGTTTACTGGCTGAGACATTTTAATGTAGCTTTGTCGGCTATATTATAATTGCCTTGCGACCAAGCTAATTATTTTTATATCTATCTTTTCACGGGTGCTCATTGTAAACACTATATCGTTTTCCTTAGTGTAGATGATCACTTTAAAAGCCTAAGGAGGTACGGTGATGACCACGCTAGTAAACTAAGAGTTTCTTTTCCGCCATAATACCGCTACGTTTTAGACATATGTGTGTGGCCTATTTTTCGAGAAATATTTTTTAAGTTTTGAATTTCAAGCTACTTATTATTTTTATAATATGAGAACAAACGTAATAATCTAATACTCGACTTCAGTAGTACGCCATATCGTCGTCGTTTAGCATCGTCGCATTTTCGATAGCTATCATCGGTCCCACGCGCTCGTCTTATTCTTTTTTGTAGCCGGTAAACATGGAGAATGAAAATAAGTACTGTAGAAGTTTATCAAGAGAGTAACAGGATTGTACCTGAAGTCCAGTTTAGAGACAAAGGTAGATTCTGTCGGAAACGAATTAGAGAATGAAAAGATGATATTTCGAATGTAAATGCAAAACGTCGCGTTGACGTTAACCTCAATGTCCAATGTCCAATCTGTCCAAAGTCAAAACATATTTCATTGATTGTTATGTTATTTTTCCCTTTCCCAATTTTCGCAATATTTGCAGATATACAAACGAACGTTCATGTTATATGACAGTTCTTCTATGCTGAATTTACATATAAAGGCGTTGTATACATGTCGTCAGAAAGATTGAGATGCCTTAGCTATACATAAAAGAACTGTAAGTAAATATCGACTGTAGTATCGAGGTGGCAGCACCGGAGAGAGTGGGAGAGGGTGTGAGAGAGGACTCGGAAAAAGGAGGCGGATGGCGGACAAGAGAAGCAACGGAAATAAACCGTCTGAGATAAACAATAACTATTAAGGTTTTCGTACTGTGCGACTCCCCTCCTCACGTCCTAAGCGTTGCATCGACGAAAGGCCTTTTATAATCGATTAAAAAACGTACGGCTTCACACAATCATATTTTTAATTCGCGTTGAAAATATCCGATAGACGAATCAAATTTGCGCGGGTATCCGGCGTTGCCACACTTCGAGCAAGATGGCAGCGGTTACGTCGCGAGACGTCTCTCTCTCCGAATACGTCCGTTTTTCGCGACTTTATTTCTAAATTTATTGCTTATTTCTGCGGTGAGCTTTCCAATTCAAGTTGCCTTATTGATCACAACGAACCAACGAACGCAACCGTCAGTTTTTTTTACGTGTGTCTTGGCTCCAAGTAGTACAAAAAAATCGATATATGAGAGGACAGGCACATTTTGTCGTCTACGTGTGACTAATTCACCAACTTTAACAGTTAATAACTCGGAAACTGTACGGTAAATCTCGTGGAAACTCCGCATACGCATGGACGAAGCTCTCGACAATGCTATAAAAAAAAATCGGGCTTTTATCTTGGACTCGCTCCAATCACCGTACCTCCTTAATTGATTCATTTTCGTAAATGTTATCCCTAGCAATTTTGGCAACTGCGAAGTCAACCGAAAGTATCAACGGTTGAATTTGGACAGCTTTACAACTATAAAGTCGACCGTAAAAAGAATCCTAATGGTTGATTCAACAGTTGTTTAACCGCGGCCATTTTGTTTTCGCTGGATGGTTGTCTCACTCCGTCGCACAATCTGCTGCGGATATTCTCTCGCCCCCCTCCCTTTGTTTGATTATTCAATTCTCCGCGAATCATCAATTTAATTATCAAGACAGAATAATTTGATTAATCATTGAATATATTGCGTCGAGTCAAACATCCAATCAACCGTCGAGTCAACCATCAAATCAACCGTCGAGTCAACGATCCAATCAACCGGCGAGTCCAACCATCCAGTCAACCGTCTAGTCAACCATCCACAGAAAACGCAGGATGGTCGACTTTCAAAGATAAACAGTTGAGAAGCTGTCCAAATTCAACCGTTGAACTTTTACGTTGACTCAACTGTCTTTTACAACCGGTTGACCAAAATGACAGGGATGTTTTGTTAAATTAAGTTTTTGAGCGGATTGTCGTGGGCTCATAATTCGAAGCAGCTATTAAGTACTTGACGTACATTTCATACTTCTTTTATTGCGATATTTATTCACTTTAAACGAATTCTTAACGAAAATACTTTTGGGTACCCGTTTGCGCTACCTTACACCGATTGACCATGCAGCACTTTGCTTAAATAATAATGATTCCATTGTTATTCAAAATTTTTTTATTAAAAAAAACTCGAACTTGGCAAAACCATGTATTAATAGTGTGTTAAATCCCGACCTTGTCATCCTGATACTCTCAGCATAAAAACATATTGAAAATCGACCTGTATTCTAGGCTCTGAGCTCATGCAGACCCCTTCATCATGCAGATATACTAAACAGTCGATAGAAATACACTAATCCTATGCAAGCTATTATCGGTAGGTCGAATTATTTTCAAAAAAATAATTGCTCGGTCAATCACGGAGTATATCTTGCAATGGTTATTTTGTTTCGTGAACTTTGCAAACGGTATTCCATCGTTTCATCGGTCTGCTAGCAATACGTAAAAGAACAATGATGTCTATTTTCGTTAACATTATTAACATAATTACGTTTATATGGGAAATAAAAAAAAACACATTTCCACGGATTCGCTTATATTCCGATGATGAGGCGACAATGTAGTTGGGTGAAATATGCATAGAGGTAGCAGCAATTATCAGGAGTTTTTCCGATACCTCCTTTCGCATAACCACCAGGACTACGTGACGTTTTACAAATTCACTGCTCATTGTAAAAACACGGGCAAGCAACGAAGAAGTGAATAATCATTCGGACACAGGTGGAAATTCATATGCAATGCATCGTGACGCATATACATTTGCCTATATAAATCTGAGCAGAGCTTCAAATCCGTACATTGTCGTCTTTTCCCGTCTCGTACTATCAACACTGGTAGCCTCCAAGCAGAGCAAGTTCGTCCACAGCACAATCTTACCGAAGTTCGTTACGTGGATACCACCATAAAATAATCAATAAGGTAACATTCTTCTTAAATCAAATTTGAAAAATATAATCACACAGATTTTCGTTTTAACTTGAATTGATAGAGTTCCCATTAAGGCGTCTGGCCACCTTGGCCGATCGAAAAATGGGTATATTTAAAAAAAAATAATAAACTCGAAAATATTGGCCGCAATATTTTTATTTTTTTACGCAACGTCAGATAGGGCTTTAAGAATAAAGTTAATAAATTTCCGCTCAAAATATTAAAAAGTGGCGCCGCTATGCACATTGCCGCGGAGGCCCTCCACACGATACGCGCGGTCGTTGTCCCAGCTGTTACCCGGTCGTGTCACATCTGCAGAAAAAAAAATCAGGTCTTCCGTAAGTAGTGTCGCTACAATGTAGCGTAACGGTTTTTTTATAGACCATTAAAAAAATTAGAGTGAGCCGAAGAAAAAAATTTGGATTTTTCACCGAAATCATGGCTCACCATAATTTTTTTAATGGTCGAAAAAAACCGTTACGCTACATTGAAGCGACACTACTCACGAATGAGCTGATTTTTTTTTCAGATGTGACATGACCGGGTAACAGCTGGGACAACGACCGCGTGTATCGTGCGGAGGGCCTCCGCGGCAATATGCATAACGGCGCCATTTTTTAATATTTTGAACGGAAATTTATTAACGTTATTCTTAGAGCCCTTTCTGACATTGTGTAAAAAAATAAAAATATTCCGACCCATACTTTCGAGTTTATTATTTAAAAAAAAATACCCATTTATCAATCGGCCAAGGTGGCCAGTCGCCTTAAAAGACAGTAAGTTATATATGTATAAGTATTCTTACACCCATGCTTACCACAGTTTACTGGCTGGACAATCTTGACATTGCTATGTCAGCTATACTTTTATTGTCTTAACAACGAGCTATTTGTTTCTACACCTATTTCTATCACGAGTGGTTGTTGCAAGCATCATAGAGTTTTCCGTCGGTGTATACGATCAATTTCCATGTCCAATCGATTCAGCTGAGTGAATTTGATCTTATGTTCAATCAAGTTTCCTAACGGATTATCATAAACTCTTCTAACGGAGCAGTTATTAAGAACTTGAAATACATCATGTACTTTTTTTTATTGCGGTTTTTATTCGATCTGGTACATAAATTTGACAATGGAATTTCTTAACGAAAATACTTTTAGGTGTACGTTTGCGAGCCCAAAGAATTTTTCGAATAATGGCTGTCTTGAAGATCACTTTGTTGTTTGTATGCCTCGCAGTTGGCGGTAAGTACATTGAAAATGACTCTTGAGAGGTTGCAGTTAAAATCTTCTTGGACAACTATTATGACTTTTTGCATAAACGACCGTTCGTAAAGCCAATATAAGGAACTTCGTTAACGAATTAATTAAAGATAAAACAATAGAGGCTCGCAATTATTGAATGATTATTTCTCACAATTGATACTTAGAACGTAATGTAACCATAAAAAAGGATATAACTTTGAATATGTTATATTTGTTGTTTGGCGTTGGCGACCACGTACGTAAGCATTTTTGTAAGTGCAAACATTAGGATAGCTAAAAAATCATCAATAATTGTGTTTCAGCACAACTCTTCTTTACAATCCCATTGCGTTCCTGAAATGCGTGCCCTGCAGGCTTTTCAATTTTTGCTGTTTCCCCGAATTCATGTATTTTCTAATCAACATCTTAATGGCAGTCGTTCTAATTAATAGATATTTTTTTCCGCTATTGGATGTTAGAGGAGTCCTGTTTGTGTGATGCAATTGTCAAAGTTTTTTTTCTTTCGAGTTTAATGCCTCTGTAATGAAGATCTCACTTACCGATGTTTCGAAAAATAATATTCATTTTATGTCGAAAATCAAAATTAGCAGTCATTGCAATTGGCGTATCGGCACATATTTCGAATAACTAGTAAGAAATGCACCATTTTCCGATTCAATGTGGCTGCAAAAATCAGCCATAATCAATTTGCTTCGAAAGCATTCACAATATTGCTGCTTAAAAACACAGAAAAATCAATGAACAGTTGATGAATAGCAACAAATTATTTTCATACGCATTGTCATAGGAACCGTAGGTGCCCGTCTCAAACGTGCCTCTGGTGGAAAGGAAATCAAAATTAAGGACGCACCTTATTTTGTATCGTTAAAACGGAACGGGAAACAGGTTTGCGGCGGTGCATTTATAAGCACCCAACATGTCCTTACCGCAGCACACTGTGTGTTGAATGGTTCATTCACATTTTATAATACAAAAGTAGTAAGCGGTACGGATCACCCTGCTCAAACATATGTTGCACACGAGATATTAAACATCTCTGCACACGAAGGCTACTTAGAGAGAAGACCCGCGTGCGACTTAGCTGTTATCACGGTACGAGAACGAAAAATATTTATTCCCTGTACCCTATCACTTTGATTTATGAGTCTGAATCTGTTCATCATTGGAATTCCTTATACTACTGTGTCCAAAAAATAAGGTGACATTGTATTTATTTCGAAAATTCTTTATTTATTTTTCCAAATCAATTTCATCCCCTTCAAAGTAATCCCCTCCCGATGCAATGCACTTATGCCAACGGATTTTCCAATCTTCGAAACACTGATTGTAGTCACTTTCCGGGATGGCCTTCAGTTCCGTCTTCGCTGCGGCTTGAATCTCCTCTATCGTATCAAAACGGTGTCCCCGGAGCGATCTTTTGAGCTTGCTGAACAGCCAGAAGTCGCACGGCGCCAAAAACTCAACCCATATCGTTCCGCAACCACTGTATTCACCTGATCTGGCGCCGTGCGACTTCTGGCTGTTCAGCAAGCTCAAAAGATCGCTCCGGGGACACCGTTTTGATACGATAGAGGAGATTCAAGCGGCAGCGAAGACGGAACTGAAGGCCATCCCGGAAAGTGACTACAATCAGTGTTTTAAAGATTGGAAAATCCATTGGCATAAGTGCATTGCATCGGAAGGGGATTACTTTGAAGGGGATGAAATTGATTTGGAAAAATAAATAAAGAATTTTCAAAATAAATACAATGTCACCTTATGTTTTGGACACAGTATAAATCGAAACACTGAATTCCTAAATCATGAATGCACTATGTGGATCTGGTTGTAGTGCTCTGCAAATCAAGGTCGTCGCATAAACCTAAGCCTAAGCGCCTGAACGTTTTACCAGTTTTCTCCCAATACATTGCAGTTATCAGCGCATGTCGTATGGGATGAAAAACAACACAAAATAGCATTGCCAAATGCAGAACCACGGTATGAGGAGCCAGCCAAATTGGTGGGATTTCAATTACATAAATCACGAAGATCGGACCGCTCTCTGCGAGAATTGAGCGTGAAAATACGCCCTGTCGACGAAACTTGGAACAATTCGGGCAATTATGGTCCGGTCATTTATGGAACGATAACGGAACCCCAATCTATAAGCGACGTAAGCATCTATAAGTACTTACGCTGGCTAACCTGTTCCTGTACTGACCACGTGAATCATTTTCTTCATGTCACGTGAGATGTTTCCATTAAACGCTCGAATGCACAAAGGCTTTAGAAGTACGGATCAGAGTCATTACCACTCTGCTTTTTGACACATGTAGCCACAAAGAATATCTACGGATGAGGATGAAAGAAGATACAGGCGGGTGTTTGTCTACAAGCAGATGAGATGAACTTATTGTTGTATCTATGGATGATCAAGATCAAGTATCGGGAAAAAAATAATAATCGAGACTGTAAAGAATAATAGGGAACCTTACTGCCAATTTTTCTCGCCAGAGGGGACATTGTATTGTAACGTATACAGAACATGACGTTTACTAAGATTCTCTTTGTTTCTCATGTTTCTACGACTATTGTTGAATTTTCTTTAAATAAACCGTTTGTTGTGAATAAATAGTGAAGAATTTGTGCAATTGAATACAGACACGAAGGCGTTCATTTATTTCCTAAGAACGAAAAACTTTGCAACCAATGGGCAATTTGTACACATCGCAAGCACTTTACAGCAGCAAAAATTCACGGCTATATTCTGATCATTTTAGATCTGCAGATAATAGAAATAAAGGATTCGTTACAGCTCAGTGTATAAACATAATACTTTTGACGCTATTTACTTCTAAAAGTATATTGCAAAGTAGTTAATCATCATAATCTAAAAATTTCTATTCGAAATATTTTCATTTTTCTAACCTTCTGGTATTATTTCATTACATAATACTTACCTAGCTCATTTTCATTTTTTATGGGGATGAAACAGCCGGAAAATATTGGCAGAAGGGGTCAAACCTTCCCCGCTTGTTTGGAGCGAAAAAGAAACTTTAAAGAATGAGCAGAGAAGGAAAAGAGTAGAAGCCGATTTTTCAATTCCGGTATAGTCAAATATCCGTAATTATTGTTCAGTATGTTCATTCATATAATTTTAATGGAAGACAGACATGTGAAAATCATCGTGAAAATGTACCGCACGCGTTGACAGCTTCTTTTGTTTACGTTATGTTTACGTGGCGCCATCTGCGCTGAACTTTGCGTAAGGTTCCCTATTGAAAAAGGGCTGATTTCTGTATGTTCTAAAACAATCGTATTATTTCGAACGTCATAAAAATGATGGAAAACAAATCGTTCTGAACGGCTTTTAAATTTTTTTTAAATTGGACGATTGCACGTGAATATTTCTACAGTATGAGTTTTAGATTTCGATTCCGTAGCGATGGATACCTATATCATATTTATTGTATCAATATAATCGCTTGGATTTCATTCGAAAATTTCACGAATAATCTCATGTGGATATCTTAGAAAAGATTATTTCTACTTATGCATCGGCCTAGGGGTAATAAATCAGTGATATCTATCTATATATACTTGTATATAGCTTGCTTTATACGTTTTCCATTGCAGACCGATCTCGGCGCGGCTCTGGTGTACGAAGGGAGAATAGTTGGAATAGCTTCGGAGAGGCCTAAACACGGTCATCATGCTTGCTATTTTGTAAACGTCCTAAAATTCAAAACATTCATAGAAAAATCCATGGGAATGGAATCGTCTTCCAATACAGAACGTCCAACCGTCATTTCGTGGGCGCCCAAACGTCGTCGATTTTAATTATGCAGCATGGAAATAGTTTAGGATATAGTTTATAACCTAGGAACTGACGAAAATAATGTATTACCCGGAAACGGGAAGGAAATAAGTAAAAGTGATTTTCAACAATCTTCTGCGACTTGAAACCACTTCATTGTCTGATCCTTCCCTCAAAACGCTGGTTTTCTACAGACATTTTTTCGCTTCGTTGTTGTCACTTACAAAAGATACCCATAGATCACTCGTGGGGGGAAAAAACTTACTTCGATGTCCTAAGCTGCGGAATTTTCTACGATACCAGCGTGTATCGTGTCAGTCTAAGACTAACATTCTATTGACACAAGGTACGAATGGTGACAAAAAATATTGGGCTGAATTTTTTCTGATAGAATATGATCCCCTTTTCCTTATCATACAGTGCAATTTGCGTACGCTCCACAGTACCGTTTTTTAGGGGAAAAATAAAAAACTCGACGTATTTCGTTGGTTTACCACGATACGCTTATGGAAACCTCCCAATTATTTTTCAGTCAATTTTTTATATCTGCTAAAAAATAATACTTCGGAGCTGAAAAAATTGGTACGGTTTGGCTAATTGTCGAACCATTGCCACTGTGAAAATGAAGATTCACAGTACAGTTATAAAACTATTGATGTCTTTAATCGCGACTTTGCGCGAAATCGAAGCACCCAAACTATTATATCCTCTGCACACTGCGCGCGATGAGCGATGAGCGATGAGCGATGAGCGATCAGTGACCGGCGACGCGTTCGTGAAGTTTTTTTTTCCCACATTCACACTGCCTAGTTAGAAATTCGACGACAACACATTGGTAACACCGCGCCAAGCGAGAGCAAGTTGTGACAGAAAAATGGCATTCTTTGCGCTCGCATTAAGCGGTCTTCTAGCAGCACAGCATTGCGCATCCTCGCGTGAAAGCTGGTGTTAATCTTGTAATACAAAAATACAGAATATTGACGGTACATTTGGAGCACGCTCATTGCTGGATTATTGCAGCAGTGCGACATAAAATTTGGAATACGTTATTTCGGCAAGCTGACGGCACATTGGAGGTACGCTGTGACGCTTAATTGCCGCGAGAAACGAGGCACGTTATCACGGCATTGGGACGGAAAATTTGGAATACGCTATTCAGCAAGGTGAGGGCACATTGGCGGCATGCTGCGACGTTCCGTTGCCGGCACATTTAGAACACGCCGTAACGCTCCTTCGTCGACATAAACGAGGCCCGCTATTGCGGTGTTGTAACCGGCTAAATGGGGTTCTGTATTTCCGGTAGCTGGACAGGTGCGAACAAAGGGAGGGCGAAATATATAATTTTATTGAAGATAACCGCGCACACGTACCGGCTCGTGTGTGCGACGCCCGCCCGACTGAGGGCTACGCGTCATGCCTGGAATGATTTTTTTCCGAAAGTACGAGGCTGGGATTCAAACCTGCAACTTCACGATAAGCTGGCTTAGAAGGCAAGCACGCTAACCACTCGACCCTCCAACTGGTTCTACTTATATAACTAATTTTATGAACTTGACATTTGTCGTAGCAAATCTGCCTACGGTTGTGACTATGTACCTTGTTTTTTGCCAGCAATGGTACGTCACAGCGTGCCGCCAATGTGCCCTAACCTTGCCGGAATAACGTATTTCAAATTTTCCATCTCAATGCTGCGATAACTTGCCTCGTTTTACCGGCAACGGAGCATCACAGCGTGGTGCATTTATGACTGAAACGAGATATAAAGATGACATCACTCCAAATCTGTAGCTTGCCGCATGAGTACCGTTGTTGCAGCAGGTAATTGTTGTGTATATGTGCTGCAAACTTGCCGTCTTGACATCACACATATATTTCGCCAAACCACGCACCGTGACGCAAATTTGCAGCTTAATGCGGAAGCAAAAGACAGCATATCGGTGTCATGGTGTGCCGCCGTATGCTGCCGTCTTGCCGCTATAATGCTGACATGTGAATTTTGATAGCACGTATTTCTATCGGGGTGCGAGCGACGAGCGACTCGAGCTCGACAACTGAATGTAGGGTAACTTGAAAAATAAATTTTACTAAAGTGCGCGAAGCACTGAAAAACTATTCAAGTAAAGCTAATAATGTGCGTTAATAAATACGAGAAAAAAATATATATCAGTATTATATTGCTGTCAGGTTTCCGTTCACTCTATAAGTTCCTAATTGAAAGGACTTTAAAAATAAAAAATGACCGAAAACGTTGCAACAGAATAATTCTTGGAACACCGTTAGCACTCGAAAAATTCAGCGCCTTGTCCTTACAATATTTGTGGCAACGCTCACAATCAACAACTGTGTTGGATGGAGACGATTATACAATGGCTGAAAAATGTCGTCTGCAGGCGCGTTGTCGCTTGTCCCGAGCGACGAAAGTAGTAACTTGGTCAACTCCAGCCCCCTGACCGGCCCTCTGACGCTGGTAGATAAATGCTGTTCGCAAAATGTCCTTGCCGCACTGTGGCGCTAGTAGTTGTGTGACAGGCATGCTATATATGTATGTTCCACCGGGGTTTCGAATATTTTACATAAATAAAAGTCTATTGTTATAGTTGGAATGATTTTCCGTTCGAGCATAATAAATAACGTCGCAATAACGATAACAGGCGAAAGCCACGAAAGTATCGAATTGTTCAGCTTATCGGAGTATTTAGAGCCGAAGGCTGTCACATAACAGCCAACGCTCGATAGTGGCGATTTCAAGAACTAAAAAGCCGGGACAAAACGCGTTTCCGTTTATCATCTCAATAAACTTAGCCGCCGACTGTGAATTTATCGAATCTTTTGTCATGCCATTCGATTGTTAGTCGTTTGTGAGTGTTAGACAAAATCCAGTGTTTGTTAGACTTTATTTATTTAATTATACGAAAAACAAATTTCATGTCAAAGTTAGCCGCGGGAAAATGGTTTTCTAATGATTTCGAAGTTCTCTTCGTAACCAATCGTTTGTTAGTCATTTGTGAGTGATTGATAGTCGATTTTTATCGTTTGTGAGAGCTTAATTTTTATTTTATCGTTAAAAAACTTTTCATTCCCATAGCACGCTGCAAGCCACGTGAAGATGGCAGCATTGTCACGACGGCTGAGCACGTGACAATGTGCGGACTTTGCCCGTGTGAATCTTCAATTGCAGCAAAATGCTGATTATTTCAATCCTACATACATATATGTACATACATATATGTATGTACATATATGTATGTACTGTTTTTATGTAAAAAGGTGTTGTTTATGATCCCGTCCCGAATAACCCACGTTTCGATTATCCGAACTTTTGATTATCCGAACTAGTCTCGGTCCCAATTCGTTCGGATAATCGAGGTTCTACTGTACTTCAATATAACCAATTATGGGGCAGATCTGAGATGGTCGAAAAAAAGTGGCTGAATTGACGGAGAATCCCTCATATCGAACGAGGTTATAAACTCACAGAGACCGGTCGTGAGAGTATTTATACTGCTTTGAACGACTTTATTCATTGTTTTCAAAATGCTCACGTGAGAATTTTACGAGAAAAACTATTTGAAATGCGAAAAAGTGAGCCTCTTTAAAAATTAAACCATATCTCCAAACTCAGGTTTTGTAATACATACTCTTTTTTGTAGTCCAATAAATTACGTACGAGAACAAAAAACAACGTTAAGTTTTTAATCTACAAAACTACCCATCTGCGTGAAGTCACTAAAAAAAATTATCTTACTGCTTCATCAATACTATATTCGTACTAATCAGCGTGCCACTCAATCATACATTTTATTATAATACTGACACTTAATTGAGGTTATATAGTATAGAGGTTATCTGTCGTACAATCGTATCCGATATTTTATATACATAAAAAATATGTATAGCACATTACCTTCAAAAGACCGCAGCGTCACCCTTAGTATTCGCAATTTTGGAGACTATTTGAAATGCCGAGTTTGGGCACCTGTATCTAGTCTCCGTGGTCTTCGGTCACTGTTCGGCCGAATAAATGAGTGTTGAGTGTACGGACTAATTTATAATTTAAAAAAATACCTACAATGCAAACCTCTTATATCTGTGAATGATTTTCTTTGTTTGTCAAATACTTACGATTTTTGTCCGCCTGTTTCCAATATTGCAGCAATTGCGTTAGATAAAACGTTTTGAGGACAATTCTTCCAGATAAATCAGTCCTTTCATTGCTTCTTTTCAATTTTTACTTTTTTCAAGCTCAATCAGAATGTCGCGGTCTCTATCACTCAATACTCCGGCTATTATTCTATGGCTCGGTTCTTCGTAATCGCAGCGACGCTCGTGGTGAAATTTTGTACCTGAAACTTTAACACTTCGCGCACGCTTTTTCTACCGCTTCCCCTATGGAGATTGGTCTTCTGCACTCTAACCTCCATAGTTTAAGTTGCAATCCGCACGTGCTCGTTAACGAATTGTTGTCATCAATCACTCCTGTTCGACGTTCAAATGCGAAAATAGTGTGAAAATTAGAGTGAAACGAAAAAAAGTATCGCCGCAAAATGGCTACGAGCAACAAGGAACGTCAGCTCGCCGCGTTGCAGGAAAAGCAAAGGGCGATCGACAGAGAACCCTTCCGAAATCTTCGAATCGACGACCCGAGCGTTCTTGACAGCGTCGAAGGTCGCGAGATTTGCGGAAAATGCTACAAGTCGCGGAAATTCTTTTGTTACACCTGTTACACGCCTGTCATCGATCGAAAGTGTTTTCCCCGAGTAAAGGTACGTCAAACAATTACGCTCCGAGACTCTTGACGTTTCGGCAAGAAAGATAGCAGCAGGCCGGGTGTAACCTCAAAAAACAATGTTTCTCGACTAAATAGACTGGGAAAAATATTCATCGAATGAAAATCCTCGAATTAGCTATTTTCGAGGTCAACATGACCTCACAAATATTGGGACAAATTGTTCTCGGAGACTCTTGACGTTTCGACTAAATAAAAGCATCAGGCCGGTCTTAACCTCAAAAAACAATGTTTCTCTACAAAATAAACTGTCAAAAATATTCGTCGAATGAAAATCTTCAAATTATCGATTTCCTAGGCCAACATAACCTCACAAACTTTTGCACAATTTATTATTCTGACCCACCGTTCATTAAGAAACCGGAAGCATCTAACCAAAGGCTCAACATCTCTTTTCTTTCAAATTTTTCTTTCAACTAGGTTTTTACTCAAAAAAATTATTTTCTCTTGCACGTTTTTTCTTCTTAAATCAAAGTTTTTCGCGACGAACTAAATTTCACTCTGGGCGAACTATTTTTTTCTCAATTATTTCTCCACCATGTCAGCCGAGGCTGCGTTATATGATTTTTTACCCCGATTATAAAGCCGACCAATGATTTATTCTCCCGCACAATTGCAGCTTGCTGTAAAGGTGGACATTATCAAGCACGTGCGCGAGATCGACGGAAAGAGTACAGCGGTGCACGCCGCTATACTTGCCCCGGAGGATGTTACGATTTACACCTATCCCGAATTCCCCGTCTTCGACGACAACGAGAGAGTAAGCGATTCCGCGCGAATTCCGAGCGCCGGACGGCATTGGAAAATTGACAAGCGCTACGAAAAATATGCTATGAGTCTCAGGTGGTTCTGATATTTCCTAGCGATACGGCGAGCACGGTTGACCGCCTGTTCGAGGACAAGTGCAAGCGAGAAGCTCACTGTCGGCTGGGACTGTCGACGTATCCGGTGACCAGAGCGGTCTTCATCGACAGTACGTGGCATCAGACAAAGGCGATCTACAAGGACCAAAGACTGCGAGGTTCGTGTAGTTTAAAAAAGACATTCCTAACGTCCGCTATCTTATTTTTTCTCGACTTCTTTCTGAGAACTGAACTCGTTTAAAATAAAAAATGTACTTTTATCATCATTATAAAAGTTACGTAAGTCCGGATCCTTTTCGGGAATTTGGAAAATTACGAAAATGGCAAGCTGTAGGAATTCCGACGATATTCTCGATTTTCTCTTTCGAAACGAAACTTTCAATTTCGACAAAACAAAACAACTTCAATCATTTGTTATTTCAAATGATTCCTTGGAAATCGTACTTTTTCGACAGCTTGCCATTTTCAACATTTTCAATTTCCATTGCAAAATTTGCAAAAAAGAGTACCTTGCAATAAAATGGAAAAGTTTTTTCATAAAAAGTACGATCGCTCTATAATTTTCCGATATTTTCATCAATTTGATCATCAACAATATATATCTTGATCAATTTGTTAATGAACATATTTTTTCAAACAATTTTCCCACTTTATTAAAAAAAAAATTTTTTGTTGCAAATCTTGCAACAGTGCCCAGAAGATCGTCATCATCATTGATAAATTTTCGCCAAGGCCTCAAACTGCTATACCTTGAAGAAATTCCAAAATTATGCTATTTCGCAATATTCCGATGAGCCATTAAGGGGAGGGTAGCGGTTTCAGCGTGAAAAAAAAAACACTTTTTTGCGAATTTTTTTCATCTATATGGATAGAGTAAATTCATTGAAACCTTTTGTACATTGTTAAGTGTCATTTCAAGAACCTTCCGTGAAATTTGTACGCGAAAATATCTACAAACAAGCCGGTGACAAAGCTTTTCCACGAACGCCTTTGGAAAAACACGATTTGCCGTGTTCACTGTATCTCAGCTAGAAATTATCTGCAATCAAGTACCATTAACATTTAGTCAAAGTATCATCAAATCCTCCCCCCAACGATCTTTGATAATTTTTTTTTTTTCATTTCTAAATTTTTGGTCGTCATGTAAAGTGTAAAGTGCTATTTTTCACGAAAAATTCCGCCATTTTGGGGGTGGAAAAACACCCCAATGTAAAAAAAAAATCTCAAACTAACCGTTGGGGGGAGGTATTTTATATGTAGAAAGTGTGTACCAAGTTTGAAATAAATCGATCATGTAGTTTTCAAATGGCAGTGAACACGGACTTTGAAAAAGTGGTTTCGAAAAAAACGCGTTTGAAGTTTAGAGAAGTCGGAGGTACAGTGTTAAAGGAGCGGGACTAAATAGTCAATAAATTCGAGAGTTTTGCTCTGATTGACTTTAAATTTTGGGATTATATTCATAAAATGTTTAACTATAAGAAAAGACAAAAAAAAATCGATTTTACAAAAGTGCAAAACCCTACCCTCCCCTTAAAAAAACCCGCTACCTCTCAAGTTGTGTCTCAATGTCCCTTTAATTCGCAGACTTGCCCTGCGTCATTCTAAAATCGAGGATCTCCCAATTCTGGCGCCATCAGAGAAAAAGTCCGCGCTGGTACTTGGCGACCGTCGAAGCGATCCATCAGTTCATGGTGGAGTTGCACGTGGGCGCGTTCGGTATCCACGACGATTACGTCACTCGGCGGGGTCCGGAGGTCACCGAGGACTCGGGACCCGGTCAGCCCTACAACGGCCAATACGACAATCTCTTGTACTTCTTCAAGTACATGTACGAGAAGATTCACACCATTTACGACCACGATAAGCTTTGGGCCTACAAGAGGCCGCTCTTATGACGAACTCCTTCGGCGCATTGTCGGGAACTGACGCACGTGTCAAGTCGTTTCTAAACGTTCGCTTGGGTTTGTTTGGGTTTCATTTCAAAAAGTAAGTTCGCAATTTTGCGCTATAAGACAAATTGGGGAAAAAAATCGACCGTATTGTAAGTATCGAGAACATCGATATTCCATCGTTGCCAAAAGTTATTGTGAAAAAACGAATATTTGTATTTATTTACACGAAGCCAATTGCTGATTTAAAAAAATGTATTTTTGTTTTATCTTCTCGCTCTATGGCGATTCTTTTGCAAATGGAAAGGCGCGTTTTAAACTGCAATTAATATAGCGCATAGTGTATTTCTTTTTTTTCTTGATGGTATTGAAGTTAGACTGCAACGAAAATATATTTTCTTCGTGTTGCCGACTTCTCTTTTGGCACATTTTGACTACGGAAATTACCGAAACATTTTCGAGAATCATTATTAAAAATCTATAACCAAAACTTGCACAAAATGATTTTAGGCAATGAAAATAAAGAAACGAAGGAAATCGCGAGGAATTTTCGTTGCGTTCCAACGATGCAAACATCAGGACTATTTTTTCGTCCGATTGTCTTGAAATACCTCACCCTAAGGTAAATGTCCCAATTATTGAACAGCTAAGGATCTGGGGGATTGAATTCGGTGAGAAAAAAATATAAAATCAAGAAAAAACCATCGCTTTCAGGTTCAAATGATACTTTGATATTTTTACTTTCGAAAAATCACCCTTTAAATTATTTTTAAATGATTTTAAATGAAAAAAAAGAATAACAATGTGAAGAATGCAAATGTCCCAATTATTGAACACTGGAAGTGCCTATGTCCCTAATATTGAACAGGCATGTCCCAGTTATTGAACACTCTCGAGAATCCTTTTTCCGTTCTAAAAATATTATTTTGGGTACAATATTGAGAAATAAAAGCAAAATGAAACACTTAAATAATCTTTTGTTAATCATGTAAAAATACAAAAATATATATTTAGTCTCTTTTGAAAGGTTTTTGGTTCATTCGCATTTGGTTTGTTTTTGCTTTTCAACTCGAACTTTATTTTCTTTTTCTTTTCAGCTTCCTCATATTCTGTTTTTGTTTGAATTATGTTTTTGTTTTCATATTCTGTTTTTGTTTGATTTTGTCGCAGCTTGGCTCCCTGAAATATCGGAGAGCAAAAAATATTGAACAGTAAATTCGTATTTTTAGGTTACATTTAGGTTATATTCTCTTTTTACTTTCCTTTTTATGTTTATTGCACGAAAATACAAATGAAAAATATATTTGACGATCTTAGAGTTATTATTAAAAGAATAGAGGTAAGTTTATTCAGGAACTTACAGTTTTTGTTTGAATAAATCCGATTCACACGATCTGTCACACGTTAACTGTCTCGATGTTTTGATGGGTTTAATGACGCCAACTTGGAGAATTCGAGTGTTCAATAATTGGGACACACTGCATTTTCTATGTCCCAATGATCGAACACCGTATTTTTTAACAAATAATTAAATAAAGTTTTTTCATAAAAATTGTAATTTGTAAGAAATTTTCTGAGGAACCTGAAACGCCTTTACTTTTTGAGATGTGACAGTTTTGGAATTTTTTATGCCCTTATGCATGAAGCGGCGCGTCTTAGCAAAAACGATAAGCAGTTACCACGAGACGTCAAAACAAGTCACCGTTGCTGATTAAATAATTTTTTTCTCTATTAATTAAAGCTTTTTTTGCATAAGTAAGGTAACATTTCGATAGCTAAAAGTTCCATATATGTAATGAAATTTTATAAATAAGTAAATGCATGCAGGTGAATGAGAAATAATTAGAATACAAGATAGTGTTCAATAATTGGGACCTGTTCAATAATTGGGACATTTACCTTATTTTACTTTTCGCCGCGGCTCACGTAGGTATTGTCCTTAGGGATTAACGTGCAAGGAAAATGGAAGGATGCAACGCCGTGTAATTGTCATATCTCATCATTTTCGCTGGAACTTTGTCCCGGCGCGGTGCCACAAGATAATATTTATTCACTTCCTCGTGTCACTACATAAATATATTATCGTATTTTTAAAACAAGAGCATCCATCTAAAACGTATATATTAATTTTACATATATATATATATATATATATATATATATATATATATATATATACACACACACATATATATATATTATTTCCACTCTCAACTTTTCAGTTTTCTCATCCTCTCTTTCTCTTCCTTACGGTCGCACTCCACCGAAACACCAAAATTTCCAGTGCCTCGTGTTCGGCACACGGAGCAGATTTTCCCCACGCTACACTTACAAACGTAAAACACACGTATATAAATATTTCTTTACTGCTTCCTACATCTTTTCCTTTATTTTCATCCATTTTTTTTTCTCGCAAACGTACTCGAACTTTTTGGGAGACTCGTATGGATTGTGGCACAACGGAGATTCTCATGCCACAGTTGGACATGATCAAAACAATGTGACGCGAGCTTCGGGCGAGAAGCCCACAAAACGAGGAAAAAGAAAATGCGACTCGCGGGCCCAAAAGCTCGTATACGTATATATCGAAATAGCGGAAATGAAGTGCGAATTTCCGGCAGCTCGCCTTCTTGCAAAATACACGAAATTGTTTTATCGAGCGAATAAATAAATGCGCGGTCTTTCGTTTGTGGGACAAGTGTTGAGCGATATAAGTCAAGTCTCCCTCTCTCGCTCTCGGTCACCCCACACGTTAGAATCACAAAAATCCGGCTTTAAAATCGCCCATGTGTGTGTTCTAAAGACGTGTGTGGATGTGTTTGGGCTCGTTTGGGTTTTGCATGGAAGAAAGGAGGAAAGAACGAGATATCGCTAAATTCGCAACAGCCAAAACACACATACACACACACACACACACACACCAACGACAACGATACGAAATAACGCCAACGATTTTTTCTCTTTTCTTTCGACTTTGGTCGCAAGTACATTTACACACCCCGATTACTCGCTCTGACGGCCTTATTATATTCAAATTGCCTGTGGCGCCTGCAGACGGTCGTTTCACTTTTAAATATACGCATATATGGGGCATTCCACGTCACTTCAGCCGGTAAAAAAAAATCCACAAATAATTTTGAAAAATCGAATTCCTTTATTCATAAATATTCACCGAGTGTCGAAATTTTTCAAAAATTTCTGACGCTTTTTCTCGTTGATTGCCATTTTTTCACATTTTTCCTTTCAAATCGCTGTACCTTTGGCAGGATTTAACGTACTTACGATCGTAAAAAACGACAGTAATATGTCATATGTATGTCATATGTATTTCAAAAACCTGATAAACAAACAGAAAGTGCTGTTCAATCAAACTCTTCAATCGAATATTAATCAAAAAATGTAAAAAAAATAAAAATAGCTGTTACTTCACCGTGTTTAGGAATCCCATGATATAAAAAATACCAAAAATCCCTTTTTCGCATTCACAATTCGGAGAATTTCTTTAAAATAAAATAACGAGTGTCTTTCCTTGAGAAAAAAAATATTTTTGCATATTTTGCCCTGAAACGGACATTCGACTTGCTCAATAAAATCTAAATTATTTTTTTTCCGGAAGGCTAGAATAAGACGCACATTTTCGTTTTTTACGAATGTAAATACGTCAAATCCTGCCAAAGATACAGCCATTTGAATGGAAAAATATTGAATAAATGGTAATCAACGAGAAAAAACGTCAGAAATTATTTAAAAATGTCAACACTCGATGAATATTTTTCACTAAAGAAACTCGATTTTTCAAAATTATTTGTTTTTTTTCTACTGGCTAAAGTGACGTGGAATGCCTCATATATATAGGGTGATTCACGAGAAGTTAGACGCTCTAAAACATCTATGAATATTAATTTAAGACGAAAAAGTCAAAGACAAGGTTTGAATGGTTCGTCAATGTCCACATTTTGATAGTCTTAGATCTTGATTCAAGTGAAGTTATCAACCTAATTTCAACCTCACCTTCACATTATAAAAGGGAAGCCCCTTTTTCCTCGGCCACTAACGTAGAGCACAATAAAACAAAACTCACAATATCATGACATTGGCATGACCTTGAAATGCCAAAAAAAAAAAATCGCAAAACGGCAATTGACGCAAGTCAAGCAAGAGAGGCGGTGGTTTCAGAAGCAAATAATGTTTTTATTGCATGACATGTTGAAAAATGAACCGCAATACATTTGACGATGCGTGAACTCTTTGCAACGTTTCGTTAGAAATCGCTCGGCAAGCGTGGTTCATCCGTTCCTTCGTATCTTCCCGAGTGGTTGTTACATTTCTGTAGAATTCGCTTTGCAATGCACTCGACGGAAAAAAAAAGTCCAACGGTGTTAAATCGGGCGATCGAAGTCAGGCAACTGGACCGTTTTTACCAATCCACCGATCTGCCATTTTTTTCTATTAATTCGAGGTCATCCCAAGATCAAAATATTATAGGTAATTGGCTTTGTTTTTTTGTGCTCTACATTCGTGGGAAATAAATGGAGGGGGCCTATCGTTGAAAAAGTGGAGGTGACCTTGAAATCAAGTTGATATCTTCACTTGAAAAAGTATCTAAGGCTACCGAAATGTAAACATGGGCAACCATTCGAATTTTTCGTCCAAAATGAATATTTCTAGGTATTTTCAAGTGACCATGTATATATACACACACAAATATATATATATATATATATATATATATATATATATATATATATATATATACACACACATGTATATGTATATATTTGTAATTATTGGAGATTAAAATGATACAAATTTTCTCAAAAAAATATGATTAATTCGACAAAAAATAGACGGAAAATGGGCCCACGATGAGACTAGTCTTAAAAATCGTAGAATGGGTCACTCTGTGGTACAGAATTTTTTGAAAAAAATTTAAAAAGGCAATCATCTTTAAAAAAATAGTTTTCAATTTAAAAGCAAAAAAAAGTTGACATTGATAATTGATCATTTTTCCTTTTTTTAAAACGAAAGTATGCATCATTATAATTATATCGTGACATTTGTCGATATCTCAATTAGTTTAGGAGTTGTCAGCGTTTAAACGTTTCCAAAACTTCCGAAATCGACATTTTTTGGAAAATTATAACTCCCAAAAGAGAACAGATAAAAAATTAAAAATTGATGTGGATAATCCTTTCATGGGATACAATTTTACAAAAAAAAATCAGGTAAACCAAAATAGGTCGGGGTCAAGGGCTAGGTGAAATGGCGTGGAATGTCCCATATATATATATATATATGCCACTGTTTTTCTACGCACTGATCGTTCTCAAAATTTTGATTTATGAAATTTTGACATTTTTCAAATTTTTCAGCAAATTTCCGCAAGTCTGGGTGCTACGGTACTCTTTTTTACTTGTGAGATTTGAAAGTTACAATACCGCGGTTATCAGCATCAGCCAAACGGTGCATCGCGCCGATACCGGCGGTAGATTTCAAGCCTTACAACCGAAGTACTCGACAAAAAAAAACCGTATCTATAGTGTTTCGAAAAGTTCTCGAGCTAAGCTACAAGAGTATAAAATTAAAAATGGCGGCTCTGACGACAAATTCCGAAGTTGACCTTCGCATGACCTTGGTACTCATACCCAAGGTCAAATTAACATTGCTATCTTTCTCTCCTCTGTGAACGAAACAACTTTTACTCGGAACGTATTTTCATTATAATCCGTACTTTATGAGATACGCGCTTGTGACACTTTACCCGAGACATCCTGTATGCATTCCTCGGTCTGCGATAATGCGAGATCGCCGCGACGATCCCGTAATATCTTGACCTCTCGATCTCCGTCCGATCTCGCATACGGATCACTATGGATTTGGGTCAGTTCCAATTTCGCTCCGAGGACGATACAATAAATTCAGGACCGTCGTGCGATTTGGCAAATGCTTCATATTTTACGTTTTTTTTTCCTCATTTTTTTCTTTTTGGTTTTTAATACACTCATCTACTGAACAATTCACACTGAGATCAATGGTCATACGTTAAGTAAACAGATTCGCAATTCCTTGAGAGCGCATCGATTCGACGTGGAAGAAACTTTATTTTCTTTTTTCGTTTTTTTTTTTAAATTATTTACGCGTTGGGAAATTTTGGCCCGACCGGGTTTTCACATTCCGATTGGGCGCCCGAGGCAACGCGGACTCGGGCAATCTTTGCTACTCGACTAGTCCAGGTCGATTTTACACGCGGCCGCGCGTGATCGTTGGAGGAAAAAAATCGAATCAAGCGTACGAAACTTTTGAAGTACAACGTCCCGTGACGAAGAAAAAATGGAACGGGCGAGAAAAAAATATCGTTGCACGATACAAAGGATTGTGTTGGGGAGATAATGGTACGGGATAGTTTACCATCGATGGCCGAAGTCGGGCAGGAAATAATCGAAATTACTGAGCAGGGCGTTGTGCCGATTCTTGTTCAAGAATACTGATTTTTTATGCGGTAGATTAGCGCGGGTCGATCTTGTTTTCGGAGAAAAACATTAAATATCAACGAGAGTTTGAAGGTCGATGTAATTTCTGAAAATAATTTTGCTAAATTGTCTATATGGTTATAGATCTTTTTCTTTAAGGTCTTTAAATTCTAGTTTGAAACAGTTTTTTAAACGGTAAATTTACATGAAAGAAATTTTTTTTTCCGCCTTGAAATGCAAATGAAACAATACCTCTTTCACATTCTTTAATTAAACTGTAATAAGTAATTATTTTACATTTAAATAAAAGTTTGAGATTTCGATCGCGAAAATAGTTTTTTTTTCTCCGATTTCGAAATGGTAAAGAATTATTTTTCAACTTTAAATTCCAACAAGGACAACAATTTATTCATATTCAAGTTTCAAAATGCAGAACAATTTTTTACTTGACAAACACTAAAGAAGGTGCTCGAAAAATTGCTCTTTCACATTTCGAACTTCAAAGTTGTAATTATTTATTCATCATTATTTCGTAATTAAACTTCAGTATGTCAATGACCTCTTCATTCTATTCAAATTTCAAAATATAAGCGCCATATTTCTTATATTAAAATTCCATGCCAGAGAAAATCTTTTTCCAAATTTAGACTTCAAGACCCCCAAGAAATATTTCTCACATCTCAATATTAAAATAAAAAGCGATCTTTGAAATTCAAGTACAAAAAAGTACATTCTAAATTTCGCAATTTGAGTTTTAAAAAAACCTTCGCTCGTTCAAATTAAATTTTTACTCATTCAATTTTTTTCAATCTAAAAGTATTTTCCTAATTTCGCAATTCGAAAAATACCTTTGCAAGTTGGAATTTAATTATTATTTGAACAAATTTTCATTTGACAAAAAAAATTCTAAATTTTGGCCTCCGGACGTTTTTTTTCGCCCGAAAAATTCAATAAATCGCGCTGCTAAAAATAAAAAATGAAAAAAAAAAAAATCAGTAGCCTCGAACCGCAATCGGCCCGTTCGACGAGGGTGTTCGAGGTGTCCCATAAAAAGGTCTCGAAACGGTGATAGACAGCTTCGCAAAAATCGTAGAAAAGAAGGGACGCGACGACTCGCGGAGTTTGACTCACGTGAAGATCCGTAGAGAGAGAGAGAGAGAGAGAGGCAGAGCGAGAGGTATCACTGGGGGGGGGGGGGCGAGGTAGATTCACCGTGTGAAATACGAAAGTCGAATAAATATACTACTCCGGTCGAATACTGGAATGATTTCACTTTTAAACGCGCCTCGACACTGAGAACAATAACAAAAAAAAAAAACAACAAACCGATTCGAATCGTCGCGAACTCATTCGCTCTTCGTCGTCTCGTCCGCGTATTCTACCAGCGCAGAGCATACCACCATAGACATTTATTTAAATATTTCTTTGTTTTCTTTGCTTTTTCGTTTCTTTTGCTTCTCATTCCGCTGTATTTCTTGAGTTTCTCGCCCCGTTTACTTTTTTTTCTTGTCTTCTGCCCCGTCAGATTCGCGGCACTTAGGACGCGTTGAGTAGACCTCTGTGCGCGAGGGTGTCCCGCAACGACAAGTAGAACTGCAGCTGTTGCTCCGGCTTCAGACTATAGACCTGAGTCAAATACAAAAACGTCACGATTAAAGTTTCATGCCAAAAGTGCATCGCGAAAAGGTCGAAAAGAAAATATCGATTTCGTCTTTACGAACTTTCTTTATGCGGGATTGTTCTTTTTATCATTTCTTTTGTCCGTTGTTCTGCTCTTTTACCTTTTTGACGACTTTTTTTTCTCACTTTTTCAATTATTATTTACCTCTTGTTCCGCTGTTTTTGCCTCCTTTCACTAAATATTCTCTAATTTTTCGTTGTTTTGTTCCCTTGCTTTTTTTCATCGTGTAGGTGTTGGCTTTTCTTTTTATGTGCATTTTTCCCTAGCTTATCCTCCGTTTGTCCTTTTTTTCTGTATTTCTTTGCTTTACTATTGTTTTCCTTGGTCTCAATTATTTGTGCCTTTTTGAATTGTTTTTTTTTCGCTGGGTGGGGGTCAAAACTTCGAATGGCCAAATATAGAACGACAAAGATTTCGAAATGACATAGTTGTAAACTCAAAATAACGAAGGTTAAATTATTCGAAATTTTATCCTTTGACCAATGACGAAATCAAATAACTATTACACCAAAGGATTATCTATTCGAGAACATGTATTCAGATAGTCTGCAGTTTGAGTCATGCAAATACAGATTCGAACCAACTACAACATTCGTATCTCCGAAATAGAAAAAAGTGAGTATATAATATTGGTAATACCATCTATAGCAAAAAGCCATATATCGAGAATACAAACTTCGAATGTGTAGATCCTAGATACGCAAATGATCGATAGTCCAAAATGGCGAATACCTAAATAGCGAACATGGGATGACGCCTTATCCGACTGACCACCAGCGTCGTCTGCCAGCTTCACTCTGAAGCGCAAGTAACGTATTGCTCGATCATAACTTGTCGCTGTCCGGACCGTTCGCCTTTTCGACCTATCGCTATTTTAACTAATCGACTTTTTGGGCCCTTCGCTTTAGTGAAGTCGAAATTGTAAACCATCATAATATTTACGATTCGATGATTAGTCGTCTCGAATTGATCGGTGTATTTATACCGGAAAGTTGATAATATATCTCTCATTGTTTTGTTAAATCTTATATTTATTTTCTCTATAAATCAATTTCGAGATATTTGTATGCATCGTTTTAACAACTATTTTACAGACTATCGTAAAATTGATCTATCTATATTGGAACGCTCGTCATAAATGAATTCGAAATGTCGGTTTTTCTGAATATTGATCGATCGAATTTGCGATACTCACCCTTTTTGCTTTTACTCAAACTCGCACTTTTAAAATTGGTCCTTTTGTTATTTTTATTTATATTCCTTTTTTTTAATGTCATTTGCGTGTTGGCTTTTATTTTTATATGCAAATTTTCTTGTTCCCTCCAGATGTCTCATTTTATCACTACTTCTGTTTTTTCTTTTTTAAAAATTGTTTTCTACCTTTTATGATTATTATTTTTTTTTACGTCGTAAAGAGGGGGGGGGGATCTTTTAAAGACCATGGGCGTCTTCGCTGCGCCAGGGGTTAGGAGTTGCCTCTTAAGGGGGGATTGTCTTTTTTTTCGCAAAATTTACCGCTTTTTGGGAATTTTTTTGTGAAGAAAGTATACAACGGAAAACTTGTGAAACTTGGCATATAGTTTTATTGATCTGTTTACTACATACAAAATTTTTTTTAAACAATTTCATCAAAAAATCCGCCTCCCACCCCCCTCGACGCGCGATGGTTCTTTTTTGATGGTGTGCACGATTTCTCAAAAACTATTCAACCGATTGCCTTCAAATTTGGACAGAATGCTCAGCTGACATCCTTTTATCGTTTGATGAAGCAAAAAAGCAATACGTTTAATAGTTTTTTTATTTATAACAAAAAATCGATCAATTTTTTACGAAAAATCGATACTTCAAGTTGAAAACGTCACCAAATCGTCAATTTTTTTTTCCCCTTCATCGAACGATAGCTATATGTGTCTAAAGTAAAATGCTTTTTGGGTTTTTGTTGCAGGATGAACGTGAAGGCTGTAATCGTGCACACCATCAAAAAAGGATCATCGCGCGTCGAGGGGGGTGGGAGGCGGATTTTTTTATGAAATTGTTTAAAAAAAATTTTGTATGTAGTAAACAGATCAATAAAACTATATGCCAAGTTTCACAAGTTTTCCGTTGTATACTTTCTTCACAAAAAAATTCCCAAAAAGCGGTAAATTTTGCGAAAAAAAAGACAATCCCCCCTTAAAACCCGGAGCAGCGTCGTAACCCGTGTGCCGGACTCTCATCTCGCATCATAGGGTCGAAGGGGGTCATCCCTCTCGGCCAGGGTTTTCACGAGATGCATACGGGCTAAAACCCTCCCTCCCCTGGCCAAAAAATCGAAATTTCTTGGTCAGGACGGGGAACCACTTCTGTCCAATGACCGGCCGTGCAGTGAGTTCGCATTACTTCCGGCCGGACATCCTGTCCATGTCCTCTTGTCTGATCGTATCGTCTCGTCGTGGTCTTGGCTACCGAGTGCCGGCCCTTCTCATTCGCTCAGTCACCCAAACATCCGTCTGCATTCTTTCTCCTAAGGACAGTCTCTACGAAGGTGAACACGAGGGCCCCCCGCCGCTGTCCTGGGTCATCACGCCAACGATGTTGTCTGGCGTGATTTCTCCAACTGTCGCCTCTAGTCGGCGTCTCGTCTCGGTCCATCGGTCACGTGTAAAGAATGCGTGTTCCGCGTCGTCTCGATTATTATTAATATTACTATCACTACGTAGTTCTTTGTCCTTTCTAACCTCGGTCATAAAATGTTTTATTTTATTTTTCATTACTTCTCCTGGTATTTTTTTTTTCGTTTTTCCACCCTCATTCATTCTCTTGTGGCTTTAAAAAATAAAATTTGCTCTCCTTCCACTGTTATTATTCCTTGTTCATTCTTATTTTTGTTTTCAATGTGATTGTATTATTTTATTTTGTGCCTCTGTGGCTCACCTGTTGAAGAAGCTTTTGGGGCGAGGCTGTGTGAATAAACGACGAAATGTAGACGTTAACGAAGGTCGCCATCAGGTACTGACAGTCAAATCTATCCATTATTCCTCCGTGGCCAGGAATTATGTCACCGAAGTCCTGGAACGAAGAAGAGAACCGATCAGGACTGGCGGTTGCATGTGATTCGTAATATTAATCCACTGTTTAATCGAGTCACCCATCCGGGTGGTCGCCACTTCCCCCCGGCATATCGAGACAATAACCTTGATTTTGAACGCTCGCTTGAAGCCACTCGCGAAGAATCCCCCAAAGGGACCAATTACAGAACTAAACACCGACATGGACAAAGAGTGCAGCAAGAACGGATACATCGTCAGGCTCGTTTTCCAGTTGAACTGAAATTCAAAGAAATCATTAGTTGGTCCAGTCGAGGTGACGGGAAAGGAAAGTAAGCCGAGGAGGCTCTACTACCATCTCGGCGGTTCTCTGTAGACTCTGGGGCAGCGTGTACTCCTGGGGTTGGAACAGACTCGACGGTTCGCAGTCCATGGTCATACGACCGAGTACCTCGCTGTACTCGATCGGACATACGAAGTAACGATACTGGCACAGTACGTACGACATCTGAATGAGAAAAAGGATGTTGGATAAGTTAGACGGAAAGCTATTTGTTTGGGTTTGGTCAGTTCAAGAGAGACTGCTCCGTATTTGAGCTATCGTGAATAAAACTTTTTTAATGCGACATTATAAACGAGCTACTTTTTTATAGGAAAGTAATTTTTTAAAGAAAAATATAAAAATATTCAATACATGTTAAATCTGTCAAATCGAAAGAAAAAAATGGAATGCTTTACAAATTCATGAAAATGAGAAATACCTCCTAAAACAAAACTACACAAATGTTTGATTCTTATCAAATTTATCAAAATAATCATACTTTTTTAAAGATAAATATAAAAATATTCAATAGTTTTCAAATTCATCTAAAAAAAAAACTTTTAACAAGAAATATAATATACTGAATAATGTTCAAAATAAAAAGACAAAAATATTCAATACTCATAAAATTTATCAAAATAAAAATACTTTTTAAAACAAACATATAAAATATTGAATATCTTTCAAATCCATCAAAAGACAAAACTTTTGGTAATTTAGATGAGTCACTTTTCCGAAAGATGAGCCTAAATTTTTTTGTTGCTATTTTCTCTTTTATTGGGTTATCAATGATGATATTCAGTCGGGGGAAGCTGAAATTCACCCCCCCATAAAAAGTGATGGGGTTTTGGAGTTCGTGGAAAAACGTGATAAAATAGGGCATTTTTGAACATTTCGAAGCCTATATTGGGTTTGTTTGAGTTTTTTAAAAATACGAAATTATTTTTAACGCTTTTTTGCTCGTAAAAAACTCCTGACTGAATATCACTTATAACCCAATAAATGAGAAAATGGCAACAAAAAATGTTAGGCTCATTTTTCGGAAAAGTCACTTATCTAAAGAATAACCAAAATTTTCAAAAGAAAAACATAAAAATATTGAATCCTTTTCAAAATCATCAAGACAAAACTTTTCAAAAGACAAATATAAACATTTTTAAAAATCAGCAAAAAAACAAACGCATGGACAAGCCTCTACCAGTGGAATTCGTATGAATGAAATTCAAATTTACCAGCAATCCGAGGAGGACCGTCGAAATACCGCCGCCTATGAATCCCTCCCACGTCTTCTTCGGCGACAGTTTAATGAGCGGTGTACGACCGAAGAAGAAACCGAAGATGTACGCCATCACGTCATTTATGACGATCATACTCACCGGGACGATAAACCTGAAAAAAGCAAACCTCTCGATCGGTTGTTCGGGCGCTTCGACACAGATACGTACAAGGGCTTCCTATTTATCTTGAGACACCCCAAGTCAGCGAAGTAAATCGAAAAATCCTGCGATAACAATCGTGTAGATTCAAACGAGGAATGAAATGGCAAAGAATACTTCCTTATTTAGTGATCGTTGTCAAGGTGATTTCAAGGTCGACTTAAAAAATGGAAACCTCAATTTTTTGTAGCGAAATCTTATTCTACGATTTATTTATTCGACCTATTTATGGTCGAAAGTGAAAGGCCATCATTTTCAATATCTTGTGTCATTTTTGACAAAAATAATGGCCAAGTGGAAAAATATTTCAGACAAAAGGTAACTGTTTTTTTTTTAAACGAAGAATAAGATGCCGCTAGAAAGAACGGATACTGATTGACCTTGACAAATCACCTTGAAAACGTCCACTGAATAAAAAAGTTATCCTGCCATTTTACTCCTCGTTGGAACCCACTCGATACAGTACTACCTCTCTAAGAGAGCCCTCGCTAAGAGAGAATTTCCCCGTCGTTCCGCTTGAGCGCATTTTATGGCTTCCCCCACCTAGCTCGAGCTGTCCAGTGTACCCGAGGCCTCTCGAGTTTGTCGCGGACAACTCGATAAGAGATCGCGAGCGATTTCAGAAAATCGCACGTCGCACGATTGTCAAATGGATAATATTCCTTTGTATAATAATATATACGTTTGAGCCGTAAAGTCGGAGAAAAAAACATGCACCATAATTAAATTTCAAGTAGTAATTTAATGCAAGTAAAATATATTTTAATAGACATTAACACAGCATAGAATATTATTGATATTGATAAAAATTATCGAGGCTACATTATACTAGAGATATGTTTATGAGTAGTAGTAATAAATGCAAATATCGTACAGCATGTACAATATGTATGTATCATAACATATATACTATACATCAGAGTATAGAGTCCTGTTGACGTCCGCAAGAATCGTAGAGACGGCTTCATTTTCGTGATCAGCTGGCGCTCTCTTATCGAGTTCGAGTGGAGAAACACATACACGCTACCACATGCGCGATTTTCGAGCGCGCTAACCTAGCGGTGGGGGAAGGATTCGGCGACGAATTTCTCGAGAATTTCTTCCCCTAACCGCCCTAGACCGCTCTCTTAGAGAGGTAGTACTGTACGTGTTTCCGCATTTTTCCATTTACCTCGTTCTTGACTTACTTCGCAAAATGTCTAGATCTATAGAGAATGCTCCGCTCACCATATCAGGCCCTCGAATATGTTCTGTATTATGAGGTAGCTCTGCGTAACGACGATCAGCAAAGCCACGTGGGTCCAGGCGAACAGCGAGAATTGTTTCATGTAGTATTTCTTAACGAGCGAGAGAACGAACCACACGAAACCCACGATGTAAAGACAGAACGATATAAAACGATGATACGTCACGAGGACTCGCAGGTAATCCTGAATGGGGGAAGAACAAAAGGGAGCGCGATTATTCAACAATTATGCCACTTCGTTTTTATTATTGTTGCTGTTATTGATTGAAAACGGGGGTACGAGAATAATTGAAAAATCAATTATTTATAATAATGTTTTGCACTTTCATCGCCTGTTTTATTGTACGCGACTTTTAGTAGCAGTTGTTGCATTTTCCAGGTATACACTTTCGAGTTTTTACACAGTACCATGTGTACCCCCTATACACATTCATGATTGCTACGCGTTATTGATTCAGAAATTCCCTGACTTTTCCAGGTTTTCCACACAGGTTTTGCAAATATTCCAGAGTGATCCGGGTCAAATAAAGAACAGATTTTTTAAAGGGAGACTTTGTCCTTGAAATTTTCAAAAAGATGTTAGCTGCTCAACATGAGCAGCTAGAAGAAGAGGAGGGATGCCTCTATGGACCAGGCATTGCCGATTAGCGGTAATTATAAACACATTTGTGTAAACACATTACAAAACTTTAAACGCGTTTTTCTCGAAAACACGTTTTTAAAAATGGCTGACATTCTCCTGACCGCTGTAATTAACATATCGACCGGAAATTTGGAAAGCATACTCAGAAAATATGTCTTCACGGAATGACGGCTCGTTTTTTCGATAGATACATTTTTGCATTTATTATTTATCTTTTTGTGCGAAAAAAAAACGCGAAAATTCGATTTTTTTTAAGTTGCCGCCATTTTCCGAAATTTGTACTAAACGAAAAACCCATCCGTCATTCCATGACCAAAGGGTCACAGGTGGATAATATGCTTTGAATTTGTGTTTCAGATGAACAAAGAGGGGGCAGTGATGTCAGCCGTTTACCTCCCGCGATTTGAGGACCTGTTTTCGCGGAGCTGCAACGGCCGCCATTTTGGTTTAAAAAAAAAAAATTTTTGTAACGTTCTGTATATCATGAATAAAAGCAAGAAAAAAACCGCACACAAAAAGGTTTACTCGTTTCCTTTAAAAAAAATAAAATGTAAACACCTGAAATATGGCACTCCAAGGACAAAGTCTCCCTTAAGATCAAATACACGAAAATCTTAAATATTGAAATTAAATTCAAAAACATACTGGAAATCGAAAAATAATTTAAACACAGTGAAGTAACAAAAAGTAGATTAACTTTATGATAAACAGAAATTTTTATGCCAGTGTCAATAAATAAAATATAAATATAAACACTTATCTACAATAATGATTGCGTGCTTGTGTATCCATAAATCAAATGCAAATTTATAGAGCTTTAGAGTAAATAAGTATTCAGTTTTTGAAATTTTCAATGTATTGCACTGACATAACTTTTTTTGTATATGATAAAGAATCATATAAATATTTAAAAGACACAAAAATATTTATTTTTATACTTTTCAGTTTTTTTTTAAGTCGATTTCATTTTCCGTAATTCGTGGAAATAGTAAATTCTGAAAAAATTCCAGAGAATTTTCAAAATTCCCTCACTTCCCTGATTATTCGGGGAGAAAAGAAATTCCCTGAGTTTTCCCGGTTTTCCCTGCTTTCCATATGCGTAACAGCCATGATATTTTCCCTCTATCAGATTATAATACAACGCAATATAATTTCTTTTTCTTACTGACATTTTTTGCTCCACCCGCTTAGCCATTCTTACATACCGGCACAGTTTTTGCACCGCCCCTCCCTTCAATGCGCCCTGTATTTTCGCTTTTAAGGGGTCTTCTCACTTTAGCCGCTAAAAAGGCTATTTTCATGAAAATTTTTGATAGGTTTCCATTATAGATGATGATAAAAAAAAGTTGTTACACTTAATAAATACACTTTCGAAATACTTTTTTTTTAATTTAATGTGTTTATGTAATCCAAACAAACTTTAAACACATTTTTCTCGAAACAACGTTTTTCGACGGCTTATTGATAAAATTTTCGAAACTACTGAACCGATCCTTGTGAAATTTTAACCACATATTCTTTACAACTACAGCTATGACGCATATCAAGCATTTTTTGAAATATTGATATTTACTTTTTTTTGCAACAAAACGGTAAAAACAGCACGTGTTTTCGAAAAATGTCCGCCATTTTGTTATTTTTGCATAAATAAAAAATCGTATGATATGCGCTATAGCGATTAACATACTGAATCTAAAACCATTTGATTTTTTTGTTTCGGATGATCCATCTCCGAAATTTCATCAACAGCGCAGACCTACAATTTTTTAGGACATTTTTTTAACTACCATTTTCGTCTATCAATAGGGACTCAAATAAATAAATAATTTAAAAAAAATGTATTTCGCAAGTGTATTCGTTAAGTGTAACAACTTTTATATCAATATCTGTAATATAAACCTATCAAACAAATTCATGGAAATAGCCTTTCTTTAGCGTCTGAAGTGAGAAGACCCCTTAATATCTTGATATTTTTTATAAATTAATTCAAATGAAAAGTTATAAATGTGACTAAAATCATCTCAATTGGTGATTCAAATTGAATTGTCGGATTGTAAGAATAAGAACAAATATACGATTGAATTAATAACCAAATGAACAATATTACATATTCTTGTAAATACAGAAATTTTTATGTAAAAAGTAATTTTTGGTTCGTTATTTATAACGGAGTATCGGAAAAATATGGAGAAAGTAAAAAACGAAGGATACTAAGACTATACGTCGATTTTGTGAAAGAGGAGGAAGAAAGTTTCGACACGTACTTGAACGTGAAAAAATTGAGTAAAAATGGATAAGGTATGTGGATGGTCTGGAAAAATGGCGAAGAGACTGTAAGGGGAAAGCGCTAAAATGTCAATTAATAGAGGAATTAAGGTATTTGGCCATCATGTAATTTTTTTTCCATTAATTTTTTTTTTAATAAGCCCTGAACTGTTAAGAACATTTTAAACTATCGTACGTATTGAAAAACGCAAAATTCACCAAGTTACAGTTATTTTTCGGTAGGAAGGTTGAGCCGCTGCGGGCGGTCGACCGTGCGGTTCGATCCGTGTTTATAACTCGCACGGTTTAGCTCACGCAGCTGTCCTGCGTTATCTCGAAACTACATTTTTTGAACTGGTACTATCGAAATATCGTAAACTATCGCCCGTTTGTTTCCAAATTTGATTAGTTTTTGTTTTATTATTGTTTTTGCTCGAAAAAGTTCGGTGAAAAATACAAATTTTTTTCTTCGGCTCACCATAATTTTTTCCAAGGTCGAAAAAAATAACCGCTACGCTACATTGTAGCGACACTACTCACGAATGAGCTGATTTTTTTTCTGATATGACACGACCGCATGCGGCGCCATTTTTTGATATTTTGAACGGAAATTTATCAACGTTATTCTCAAAGCCCTTTCTGACGTTGTGTAAAAAAATAAAAATATTCTGGCCCATATTTGTGAGTTTATTTTTTTGTTTAATATACCCATTTTTCGATCGGCCAAAGTGGCCAGACGCCTTAAAGAGAACTCGATAAAATAATTGTGTAAGTATGTGAGACTGTTCATGGTGAAAAGTGAAGCATAGAGGAGAGAAAGGTGGAAGGGAAAGATAAATGTAAAAACAAAAGGCAATTTTAACGGAAGTCTGAAATCCTCACGGATGAAATAGGCGAGAAGCCTTAGGTAGCGCGCGGGCACTATCCGTGAATAGGTTCGCTTATTGATTTTGTGTCGTTTAGCCCGGTACCAAGTCGTATGTGAGCCCAGCATCACGGTACACAAATTCAATTACCGACCAACGGATAAAAACGGTCGAGCTTCGCTCGTTCCCTTTTCATGATGTTTGCACCGTTGGAATGCAACGAAAATCAATTCCTTTTTATCATTGATACTTTTCTTGACTGTGAAAACAATCGAACGTTTTTACGTATTCTTGTGAGACTTACGGCCTCAATTGGCAAAAAAGAGGGCGTGATTAGGTTTGATAAGCATTTGACTGTGGATAAGCATAAAAATGCAGAACAGGAAAATTAACAAAAAAAAATCGTTGCACTCTAACGATGGAAACTTAATCATCTTTTTTTGCAAGGGCAAGCTGCTCAAATTTTTACATATAAACATAAATATAAATACACAAATATACAGCTCAGTAATATATTTAGGACCAAAAATAAATGAAAAAAAGCAGGAATGTTTTTTAATATTTATTAATTAGAACCAAAAATAAATGTCAAAAAAGAGGAATGTGGCTACTGTGAAAATCTCAAAAAATCGATAATCGCTTGAAGCAACTCAAATATAAGAGGAAGGTCTAACATATGGGGCAGGAATCGAAAATTAAAGGTAAGCTTATGATCACAACGATAGAACGGCTAGTTAAACTTTGAACGCGTTTTACTCGAAATTATGTCCTTCGAAACAATGCCCACGATTTTCCGACATCTAACAAACGGATTGACTTGGACTTTAATGCACTTATTCAGTGAAGTAGCCGTTTAGTCTTGACTAAAGTTTTTCTTCTCAACATTTTTTTTCATTGGTTATTATCGATAATGATGGCATTCCTCGCAAAATAAAAAATAAAAATTCAGCACTTTTTTTCGATGATTGAAGCACGATGACAAAAAAAGCTCGGTCAAGTCTTAGCAAATATTATCAATCTTAACGGGTTAACGCAGTTAGAAATTTCAAAAAATCGATTTTTTTATTACCCTTTCGGAAAGTACAAATATGTGAGTATATTCCCTGAAAAATTTCAAATCGATCCAGCGAATATTCTCGGAAATACACACATATTTGTAAGCACGCTCGGAGCACTACAAAGAACGACTGTTGAAACTTCAAACGCGTTTTTCTCAAAACGGTGTTTTCGAAGTCGGTGAGCACGAGTTCTCAAAAACGGCTCAACCGATGGGTCTGCAATTTCAATAAAAACTTGTCAGATATATTCTTCAGGTATTGATCGAAGGAATAAGATTTCCGATAATTATTTCTATTTTTTTTCAACGATTTAACGAACAAAAATTGGTCCAAAATCAAAATTGTTTCTTTGCGGAGCCACTATTTTGGTCAAAAATTAAAATTTCGACTATTCCTTCGGTCAATACCTGGATTCATATATCCCCTAAATGAATCTTTTCGGTTTTTTCATTTTAGATAATCCAAACCGGAGATACTTTGCTCACCGCCGGACACTTTTTTTCGGGGACCTCCAGGAAACTTCCTACAGGAGCAATGTCAATATTTTTGAAAATAAAAAATGCCAATCTAAAGCTAAAAGATGCCACAACACTGCCTTATACTTTTCGTTTTGCCCAAATGAAACCCTTTTCCAGAAAAAAATCGTGAAAAAACGACCTTTTTGGCCTTGCAACTGCGTATAACGCCTTGGGAAACAAAAATCGTTTTTTTTTTGTTCCAGATGAACCGGGTGGTCAAAATCAAGTACACTTTAATTATTAATAATTTTTTATGTAATCTGGTACACAACTTTGATGATGTCCGTACGATTTTTCAATCATCCTACTTAATTCTTTAAAACTAATTTTTAAAGATAATACCGATTTTCGGGTTATCGCAGTAGCCTAACTAACCCCTTCATGCATAGAGGGGCACTGTGTAGAAAACTCGCACGGGCGTACGTGAAAACGTACACCAAACTGACTGGAATCCTAATTTGTTACTGCGCATTCTTATACCTCACCTCCGGTTTTTTTGTAACGCTATAAAAAACTTTTTTCATTTCGAGTCTCACGACTGAAAGAAGACTCATCTACAGTATTTCGGAAAGCTCTCGAGCAAAGCTACAGGCAATGCTTTATTTATCTTCGATGGCTCTGGAAGACGTACTCACCGTCTGATTTATCACCACCGCAAAGTAGTCCATGAGGTTCTCACCGTAGAAGAAATAATTGGACGTAATGAGAAAGTACCAGGACAATGATCTGAACCAAGGCAACCCGTGGATCCTGTAGACCGCGTAACCGATGTTGATGATCTCCGCGAAACATTTCACTTGCACGACCAGCGTCTGACATAGAGATACATATTTTTTTTTTGGTTGTTTCTTCTTTGCACCGTTTTGGTGGCTTTGTTTTTTCATCATCATCATTTCCATCTGTCGCGCGGTAAATTTGTCAATACTGTCAATGAAAGTGTACGCACTGTGACCATCAGTGCCAGCGGCCCGAAGTAAATGACGAAACAGAACGCTCCGATCATCAGCCACGTGAAAATTCCTCGCACGATCCAATTTTTCCAGCTGCACATTCAATGGTCAGTTAGAAATTTTTCCCGAGCTCGGTGTACAATTGTGGCGTGGGAGAATGAATGAAGAGACAGGGAAATGTTGGGTGTGGAGATTTACGAATTTTACGTTCGGTTTTGGGATGCAGTTTTTTTCTTAGCGTTGAGTGGAAATGGCGAGTCGAAATTCTGATTAGTTTTGGCAAATCGTTTTTGGGAAAACGAGTATTAGAATCTAGGGCATTTGGTGGAGTTTTTGGCTCGTTCGTACCTCGAGCAAAGCCAAACGAACAAGTTCAGATGCAACAATCTGGTAAATTTTGGGGAATCTTTTTCGGAAAGAATATCGGAAGCTAGGGAATTTAGCCAAGTTTTTTATGGTGGAATTTGGTGGATTTAATGCCAGTTGACATCTCTCAAAGATAGATCAACTGTTGTCATTGACGTTGAAGTTTCACTTGAACTTACGCCACTTTATAATAAACTCAGAAAAGTTTCTTAGATCTATAAGTCTATCATTATTTCATAACTAATCTTTTTTCTAGAATATTATTTTTTTAAATTAAAATTGTTAATATTTTGACAACATTATTTACTTACTCTCAAAAGAGGAGTTGTGAATAGTTTTTTAAAATTCTGATGTCTGCAACTTTTCTTTGAAAAATTGTTTTGCAATAAAAAATTGAAAAAAAAATAGTTCGTTTGCACTTTAAATGATTTGTAATCAATTCTTCGCATTTTGTTAACAATGAAATAATTACTCAAATAATTATACCCATTTCGTGATCGAGATGAAAAGAAAATGTCCCTCGCATTTCAGAATTGAAATGAAAACATGAATATTTGAAAAATATATCTCCTACATTATAAAATTAAATAATGGAAAATTCTTCTTCCCCATTGTGAGCTTTGAATCAAAGAAAAAGTTCCTCAAATTTCCCTCTAGATTCCAAAGTTTTAATCCCGTCCGAAAAAATATCAATAGCCTTCAATAACTTCCTCCAAATGAGCGTTGGGTATTTACCGGTCGGATAAGCCGGAAAGAGCGATCGTGAGGATGTTGGGTGTGTGATTCGTTCCTTGTGGCATGGTCTTGACCAGTTCTTCCACTTCGACCTTTCCGTCATCTTCGGATTCGATGTCCTGTTCTTTCTACGATTAGAAGGAAATGCAAAAAAATAGTAACAGTATCTCACAAGTTCGCATGCAAAACTGTAGTCATCGCTTTTTGAAGCTCCGATAAAATATTACGCTGTTCTTAGTCATACACATACATTAGGTGGTTACCCACTGGCAATAGATGACGTTAGGTACATGTTTGTTTCGATTCAAAAGTTTGCAATAACCATAGTGAATAGTCCATAAAGTCTCGCTAAAAGGCCATCGGCGACGTTTGTGCGACACTTTAACATCTTCTATTTTAATTATCTCGACAATGGTAAGTTTTCTTCCGAATAAGTCACATTTTTGGCAAGTTATGGTCCATTCCTCCCTGGCAAAGAAATTGGCCCCGAAAACGTATTGTTCCCTAGAGGAAGTGAATGCGGAATATGTTCCTTAGAGTACAACGTTCAAAGAGCGCTTTGGCCGCTTCCAAAGTCGTGATTTCTTTCTGGACAACAAGAAGCACGGCAAACCACCCAAAAGAAGACCGTCGTGTATTACGAGTAGCTGAAAGTGTCGAATAGCATCACTAGGGATTGTTATCGACTGCAACTAATGCATTTGAAGCCATGTACGAGAAGAGTCCGGAATGGAAAAAATTCCCATGACAAGTTGATTTTGCATCACGACAATGTCAGACCGCACATTGCTCAAGCGTAACAAGTACTTGGAAGGCGTCGACTGGCAAATCCTACCCCACCGGCCATATTCCCAGACATCGCACCCTCTGATTACCATTCGTTCCACTCGATGCGGTCGACGCTTACGGATGACATTAAAGTTTCCATAGTTGGGAAGCATTTTTTTCCATTCTTTATTTCTATATTTTCATTATCATCCAAATTCTCCTTTCACAAATTGGGATCAAAATCTCTAACGAGGAAATGTGAAGACATTCGTGGGATAGTCTGAATCAGCCAAAGAAAAATTCGCGCAATGACAAAGAATTAATTTTCTTTGCATATCAACGATGCAAACTTCAACATTATCGCTTACGGCTCGGCTCTTCACCTCGTACAAGAGTAAAAAAATAGCTAGACTGGATTGATCCTAAAGAACCCGACGGCTTCCTGCTCGGAATCCGATTGTTGGCCAATTTGCTACCAAACCACCATCTTTTCTTCCGCTAAGCAATGGGCCGCGTCTAACGCGACCGCCTATACAAATCGTTTCAAAATTTTATCTAACGTCGCAACATCTAAGTTCGAAAAGTGTTTCACAAACGAGTGCGAAGCCAAGACATTCGAAAAGATTATCGTCGCAACTTGCGATGACATGACTAGGTCTGAATGTCAAGAGATTACAGTTGATTGCATAGAAAACTGTAATTTAATTCTAGCCGGTCGTCATGCAAGCGTTTTTTTTTTTCGCGGAATGGAAAATGAACAGCCCTTGAGTGAAATGTTTTTTCGCAGTCCGATATAAATCGATTGGTCATTGAATAAAACTCTTCTTGCAGAGTGACATGAATTAATTGGCGTTGATTGGTATTTTGTTGTTCCCCGACAGACATAAATTGGCTATTGGGTGGAAACTAATTGCAGGCGGCAATTGTCATCAAGATTGGATTTATTGCAGACGGACGTAAATGAATTGACATTAGATCGGCGATTCGCTCGAGAACCCGAGGATTTTCGTTGACACGCAGGAAAATAAGAGAAGGCACGTCCGGTTTTTGCGGCTAGCAAACATCGTCGTGCAGCCGAGAGAGCGACACCGACGAAATAAATTGGGTGCAACGAAGAAGACGCGAGTCGCGCGTGTTATTGGCTGTCACACAATCGATTGCGCTAATTATTCGAAATGCGCTTCGGCCAACGATGACAGCGACAGTTTCATCAGCCGAGAGGCCAAAAAGAAAGAGACAGAGAGCAAGAAAACTTCAAAAGCTCGTAGGAAAAGGACGTTTCTCCACGCGTTTGGATTTGTTTGAATCACAAAAAAAGAATACAAACAAAAAAAGGTCTCACCTGATCCGCTTCGTTGACGTCTCGAGCTCCCGCCGCATCGACCGCCGTTCTCTGACGTAGCTCGGACATGTTTCTTTTTTTTCTTCTATTTCTCTATTTTTTCCGTCGGTTTCGTGTCAAAACCTTCGAGGAATAATTGCGACGACGCGCCACTCGTTAGACGAATGAAAATTCGAACTCGCGGCTCGGCACAACTGATACTCGTTCACCACCGCCTATATCAACTGCATATTTACATGTTTAAATAATCAGAGGCAGCCCGTGTCGCGGCGGGGCGTACGCGACGGTGGATTATGCGGGAATGGGACGCGCGGCGGGCGCGACACCTTCGAGGGCGCCTCCACGCGGCTAAACCGCGCACTAGCCGCGGAAGATCGATCAATCGCAGCAGACGATAAAACGAAGCGCGCGCGCATACTTCTTTTCCTACGCATTTGTTGTTTGTTCGAGGGATACGCGTGAATCGTAAGGATAAACGCGCTAGCTGTGACAATCATAAAAAACGTTTTAGGCAAAGCGGGCAAAAGTTTCGGATAATGTTCTGAAAAAGCACTGGGCGCGCTGAAAATTTTGCACGAACCTTCCTTTTGACGATCTGAGAAAATATTCTTAAAGGTTTTTTGCGATTGGCGATACTTTTCGGAATATTGAATTTTGAAAGTTATTTATTTTAATTCCCTTTCACTATATCCACATATGTAGTAGGCTTTGTTCTGACTATACCTATAGGTGATCGCGCTCTCCTCTTTGCGCGGATCTTCGTCGATCGCGCTCATCGGCCGGTGGAGAAGGGGAGGGGGAACGAAAACGTGTAGAAACGAAGATCCGCACAAAGCGGAGAGCGCGATTACGTATACAGGTATAGCCACAACACAGCCTACCGATGCATAGCTACAGCAGGAGCGCCGGGAAATGACTCAAAATTCACTGTTTTGAAAACTATAGCGGGTGGCAAAAATCTTTTTGCAGGCTCCCTTAGAAAGTCGAAAGAAAGGTCTGTGCGAAATTTCAGCTCTATAGGTTCTTTGCGCTTTTCGGAATTTCATCCCCATTCTGAACTGTTAGCGGACACCGAATTTCGGTAAAAAGGCGACGATGTACGTAGTTATTGTTGTTTGGAAAAAATTGGCCGACAAAGTTAACCGACCGATGCACGTTGCGGCGTTGCGCGAAACGATTGCGTTGATTTTTGCATTACGCGTTACCTGCGTATATACATAATTAAAAAATGCAATATATATAAATATACATGTACGTAACAGCGATCTAAGAGATCGAATAAGAAAAGTCCGTGCTGCAGTGTCGTACATAGCGAGCCCGTATATAATTTTCCTCATCAAGGTCGTTCAAAGGTACAACATTACATAATAATCAGAGTATTTCGAAATTTCGCCTGTGCATCGTCATACATACATATACATACATGCATACAGACATACATACATACATACGTACATACATACATATTTACATACATACGTACATACATACATACAGAAAATACATACGTATTTTCGGGACAAAGTGTCTCGAAAATACGTCGAACGATGGGGGTGACATCATCCTCGTCTTCGATAAAGCAAGCCAAGACAAAACCGCCGAGTTTTCTACGGCTATCGAGACGGCCCTCCGCGAAGAAGCGGCAATAAAAAGCAGGGTGCAGCTCACTACGATCGAAATCAAAGACCTGGCCGAAGATACGACGAAGCAGGAGATCTGCGAAGCCCTCCAGAACGTTCTAGACGAGAACGCCTTGGTGGAAACTGAAGCTGTCAAATCTACCCGGAAAGCGTACAGTGGCACCCTAACAGCGACGGTGACATTACCTGCCTCGGTCGCGAAAAAGGCTGCCAATATAGGGAAAGTTCGAGTTGGCTAGGCAGTCTGTCGAATCCGAGAGATAGTGAAGCCAACTAAGTGCTTCAAGTGCTGGCACTATGGGCATCTGTCTAGCAGTTGCAAAAGCACGGTGGACAGATCGAAGTGCTGCATCAAATGCGGCGGCGAAGGTCACAAGGCCGAAAAGTGCGCTGCAGAGCCCCGCTGTGCTCTGGGTAGCGGCAAAGAGGATGATGATGCTTGCAAGCATCGGCAGGAAGCTTCAAATGCCCAGCGTATAAGAAGGCCTACCACGACACGGAGAGAATTAAATGTTAAAAATTACCGTGCAGTAACGGTAACCAGATGACAACCCTGAAACTTCGTTTATTATTGCTGGGTAGAACACAGATTTTCACGAAAATAAAACAAAATTTCTTCTTCAGATAGAACATTTTACCAGTTTTTCTAGTAAATTTTGATGTGTTACGAAATACGCAGAACTTAAATTTAAAAAATATATAATATGAGCGAAATTTTACTGTGCATTTTATTATTTTATGCCTTTCAAAAATGTCTATGAAAAAGTATCGTCTTTGTAACCGTTATTTTAAGATTTATTATAAAATTTAATGAATGTTATAGGAAAATGTATTGTGCTCTCGTTAAAAATTATCGTGCGCGCTTGGTTAAAATTATCGTGCGGTACGGAACGGTAATTTTGAGGCACTGCATGGTAAAAATTCCCCTTATACCTTTCACTTCAGAATGGTATGGTGGTGGGGCTAAGTAGGGGTCTCATTTCAGTGGTCTATCTATTCTTTATATGGCGCGATGGGAGTTGCCAAAAAAATTTCGTCTGAACTGCGTACATCAACTGCTTATAAAATTTTTAAGAGTGAATACGATTTTAAATTATGCCAAAATAATATGTGCGCAAATTAGTCACGTCACTCGAGCCCATGATGGTACAAAATGTATTGTAAAAAAATGGTAGTATTAGATGAAAAATAAATTCTAATAATTAAATTTTTCTCCTTATCCGTTTGTTAAGTATACCAATTTATATGAAAGAAAAAAAATTCCCAACAAAAAACAAACAGCGTTCATTTGTACCAATTTTTCAATAATAAATAATATTTATTATTATTATTATGGTTATTATTATTTCGGTTATTATTATGATTATTATCGCACCAGTCTTTGAAAAAAAAATACATTGTACTAAAAAACTAGTGCGATGGTCGAGTGGTTAGTGTGCTCGCCTCTGAAACTACGGATCGCGCGAGGTCCCGGGTTCGAAACCCAGTTGCTGCGTACATTCGTCGTGGAATGTTTTTCTTCGGAATTTCGCGGCGAAATATGACAGAGGGAGAAGTGGTTGGGCCGCAAGAGGGGCGGGGGGGGGGGGGGGGGACAGGAAGAAAGGTGGAGAAAATGGTAAACAAAACAGTAGAGGAAAGAAACGGTCACAATGAGGGGGAAGAGAGATATATATAAATTTTACCAGTCTTATAGGATTTTTTTCTGCTGAGATTGACGCAGGTAAATTTTACTGTGCAGTACCGTAAAAATACCGTACGGTGCGGTTGGTAATTTTTAACCGACAGTAGGTAAAATTTTAGCTACGTACTTGAAATTTTCTGTAACGTGAGTTAAAAAAAACTTGTCGCGTACGAATTATTACGTTTTTCCCACTTGTCACTACATTGACATATATCACGTTAATTTTTACCGTGAAATTCACGAGAAAAATTACTTTTTAATTCTCTCCGTGTATTGTCTCGTGGTCGCCCTCGATATCAAAAACGCGTTTACTTCAGCCAGGTGGAGTAACATCTGCTCTGTGCTGGATAAGCTGAACGTGCCATCCTACCTGAAAAGGATAATAGGAAGCTACCTTGACGACAGGTTCCTGAAGTATGACACAGAAGATGGACCACAAGAGTACAAAATCACTGGTGGCGTACCTCAAGGCTCGGTGCTCGGTCCACTTCTGTGGAACATAATGTACGACGGCTTGTTGAAACTAACACCGCCACAAGGAGTAGAGATAGTCGCCTTTGTCGATGACGCCGCAGTGGTTGTCGTTGCGAAATACCTGAAAGAAGCTAACAGGATGTTCGAAGAGACATACACCCAGATCCAGCACTGGATGGGTACAGCTGGCTTGAAACTAGATGAGCACAAGACAGAGACTGTGCTGATCACCAGCAGGAAGAAGAGAGAGACGCTAAAGCCGACTGTGGGCATCACACAATTACGTCACAGCCCAGTACAAAATACCTGGGTCTGATGACCGACGCGCGACTCAGCTTCAAAGAGCACGTAGAGTACGTCGTTGGCAAGGCGGGAAAGGTTAGAGCGGCGTAAGCGCGACTGATGCCAAACATAGGCGGGCCGAGGCAGGTGAGGAGGAAGCTACTAGCATCAGTGGTCACTTCGGTCAGAGGTTTGGTCACGATGAGTCTGCGGACTGTCCAAGTGGATGTGCAGTACCAGAGGATGCTGAACACGCATTCTTCCAGTGCCCACGCTACCAAGAAGAAAGAGAGGAACTGGAGGAGGTACTAGTGGAAGCACCAACTCCAGAGACCTTGGTGGGACTCATGATGAAAACAGAAGAGAACTGGATAGCGATTAGTAGTTTCGCTACGGCGGTGCTGAAGAAACTGCGCCAAGAAGAAAAGAAGAAGCGAGACAGCGACGATAGCCGCTGATGCTTGAAAAAGAGGAAGAAAGCCAGTCGGCACCATCGGAGGAAGAGCTACGGCTATGATCACTCTCGCGAAGTAATGCTTGGCGGCGGTCCCGCGGGAGTAGAATAGGTCAGTGAGAAAGAGGTTCAGGGTTTTAGTTGGTACAGCAAGTGCGCGAGTCCAACACACGGCTTGCATGGAACCCCTTGCAACGGGTTGCATGCAACCTACGGTGCATTAAGAATTTCCACCCTCTTAAAAAAACATACATACATACATACATACGTACATACATACGTACATATTTACATACATACATACGTACATATTTACATACATACATACGGACATATTTACATACATACATACGTACATATTTACATACATACATACGTACATATTTACATACATACATACGTACATATTTACATACATACATACATACATACATGTGTGTGTGTGATTGTATTTAGCTTTAAGGCCTTAGGCCACAGTAAAGGGGAGAAAATCATGTGCGAATTTAACAATTTTTTTTCGTATAAAAAAGTGATTCACTCATATGATTAATTACACATCTATTTAGTATGAATATCAAGCTGTTAGAAAAAAAAATATATATATATATATTTTTGTTTCGATGTACCAAATGGTCGACTACTAATATTTTATTTTGTTATCTTTTTTTAGGCTCTCCGCGGCGTGACATTTAGCATCCACAATTTTTGACCTAGAAAGAAAAACAAAAATTCTCGTCAAACTACATTAGAATACCTAGAGAAGTACATAGGGAATTTAAAAAATATTGTTTTATTGAAAAGTTGTAGGTATTTGAACTTAAAAAATGAATTTTCAGTGAAAAATTTCCCTACAACTGCTCCTAAACTGCTCATGAAATGAAAAGTTTTCGGTTTATCAAAAATTCCGTACGTACTTTTCTGCGAAATGCAATTAGGAACATAACCTTCAAATTTGAAGTAAATCGAGTGAAAATTGTTGAAGTTATTTGTCACGCCAATTGGAAAAAAAGCTGTTTCGAGAAGTTTCGAGTAGTCGGCCATGTTGTACACCGAAAAAAAATATATATTTTCTAACAGCTCGATATTCATAGTAAATATATGTGTAAATAATTTTACGAGGAAATCACTTTTTCATACAAAAAAATGGTTAAATTCGCATATGATTTTATACCCGTTACTGTGGCCTAAGGCCTTAATTTCCTATGAATTGGGATGACCCGAAAAGTGACGTTCGACGAAAAATATAAATGCCTTGTATCGATATAAATACCTATCAGAATCACCGCCATGTATGGTCTACAATCGTTTTTTACTTTCCGAGAAAAAATACATTTTCACATTTTTGTTCAGGTTTTTCTGTGGCATAGGTTTTATTTTTTCTTCTCCCTCGTGTTTACTCTTCGCAGTCTTTCAAAGCAATTGGCAGTCATTTAGACTAGTATAAGTACTTTTTTACCATCTGAATTTTCGTGCCTAATCTTCTCAACTCTATTTTGTTTAACTTTTCATAAAAAACTAAGGCATCGACGTTAGTGTTCAGCTAGTAATTTATTTATTTCTCGACAGTGTGCACTTCATATCGACAACATAAGTAAAAAAAATCGCGAGCAAAGTACGTACACAAAAGAAAAAAAGAAAAAATGCATTTTTTCTCGACAAGTGTAAAAAATCGTAGAGCATACGAGGGCGTGATCCGGATAGGATAATAATACGAGGCACCTAGACTTTCCTTTTGTACGTCACTTTTCGAGCTACCCTGTGTATATATTTATATATATGTATATGTATATATTTATATATAAATTCATTCGGCATATTTAAAAATATTGAAAAATTTCATCTTGATTTGCATTTATTTCTGGCATATTTAGAAAAAAAATATTTTTCATAATATATAAATATACGGGATATCCCGTTATGAATGGATAATCCTGCAACTGTCGATAGGTCAGATCATGTCTTACTATATGCTGGAATTTCAGTTCAGTAAAAGTCCCTCGGTTTTCAAGATAAAAATCATCTGCTTTTGGTTTTCCACATGGCATTTCTACAAATGGTAACTTTTTTTACCCATAAAAGCCGATATGCCGGATCGACTCGAAGTTTGGTACACTCACGTTTTTTGGCCTCCTGAGCACGAATATGAGAATGAAAATTGACGCAAATTTTATCTTCAAGGTGAAAACTCAAAAAAGTCGATTTTTGAGCGTTTTTTCTAGATTATTTCAACAACTATTGATCTGAGACAAAAATATTTCAAACAAAAGTTGTTGATTAAGCGAAAATGCATGTTTTATGTTTTATATATTTTTTCCCTAAAACCATTTTTGTTCGAGAAAAACAGGATAATGCTCAACTCAAACCCAAAAAATGCCTTCAAGCATCCCAAACCCAATTGAATCCCAAACATCCCAAACCCAACCAAATGCACAAAAAATTGGCGCAAGTTTGATTCTCAACATAAAAACGAAAAAAGAAAACGGTTTTCGTATTTTTTTAAATTTTATTTTAACAAATATCGATCGTAGAGGAAAATGTCTTCTACGAAAGTTGTAACCCATTAAAAGGCTGATAATTTATGATGTATACAAATTTTGTCTTAAATCATTATTTTCCAAGAAAATGGGAGAATACTCCAATAAGTATATTTTGCTAAACTCTATTAGTTTCGACGTTATCCAAGGCGCCCAACAAACCCACCCCAGTGTTCTACTAACCCTACGGTTCCACGCATGCATCCAAGGTACGCCCCGCTCCCCCCATGGAAATTTATGTATGTAATATATATGCAGAAAATTTATGCTACATATATAGATATATATCGGTCGCATATATAGTGACGAAAAATAGAATAATACATATATATTCAGTAAATATGCACTAAATATATGACGCATATATGACCTATATATTTTCGATATATTTTTCTGACCAAAAAAATATATATGCTACGTATAAACACTATATATGATGCATATATGTGGCATATACGACGCATATATTTTCGATATATTTTCAATCGATTTTTTGTCAGAAAAATATATCAAAAATGTATGCGTCATATATGCTAAATATATGTGGTATATATGCAGGGTAAATTCTACATATATCATTGATATATGATACATTGATATACAGTAATACCACGCATATACATCTCATATATAAAAACGTTACGAATATTAGAATTTGGCACATATATGCAACGTATATTTTCAATATATAGCATACAGTTCACATATATTGCAATTATTAATAAAATAAATTTGCAGTATACTTTTGCGTATATAAATTTCCATGGGGGCTGCCGGCCACCCCAGTGTTCTACGCACCCCGCGATTCCACGTACCCATCCGAGCTGTCCTCCGCCCATCCCAGTGTTCTACACACCCCGCGATTCTACACACCCATCAGAGGTGCCATGCGCCCTCAAGTTGGGCATTATCCCGTTTTCCTCGAACAAAAATGGTTTTAGGAAAGAAATATATGCAACATAAAACATGCATTTTCGCATAATCTACAACTTTTGTTTGAAATATTTTTGTCTCAGATCAATAGTTGTTGAAATAACCTAGAAAAACCGCTCGAAAATCGACTTTTTTCAGTTTTGACCTTGAAGATCAAATTTGCGCCAATTTTCATTCTCATATTCGTGCTCAAGAGGCCAAAAAACGTAAGCATACCAAGTTTCAAGTCGATCTGGCATATGGGCTTTTCGGAACTTTATCCTTAAAAAAATACTCTTGGTTATTTGTTTTATGTAGGTCTTCTTTTCTGTAACTGTACAAAAAAGATCTTATGCAGACTTTTCATACAAACCAATTCGAACATCTGACTTTGATCCCCTGCGGTGTAAAAAAATGTCCTACGCATATCGTGCCAGTTACTTTCAAAAGTTGTTATTGTCGATTTACGTTTGTAGAAACGGCATACGAAAACTTAAAAGTAGATGATGTTTTTTTTTCAAAAAATAACATAAAGCCCTAAATCTTGAAAACCGTGGGGCTTTTACTAAACTGAAATTCCAACATATAGTAGGACATGATCTGATCTATCGACAGTTACAGGATTATTATTACAGCATTAGTTTGAATTTTTGGCATATTTAAAATAAAAAAAATTATTTTTTATTATTATATATATACACACACATATACAGGGTGTCCTGTAATAAATGGTACAGGATACCCTGTATATGTGTGTGTATATACATACCAGGTGTGTAAGTATGAAACCGGAATTTGCCCATAGGTGGCGCTAGATGTCGATGCAGTTACCGACACATCACGTCAGCGGTGTCTTGTTATTGTATTGATATCCGACAAAGATTTCCAACTCACAATAACACGAGTTTCATTCAGTAGCATTAGTTTATTAGAGATAAACATGTCGAGTTTTGTGCCAACAAATTACGATTTGCCGACAGCACTACTTTTCTGTTTTCATCTGAAGAAAACCGCAGCCGAATCGCATCGAATGCTTGTGGAGGCGTTTGGTGAGCATGCTCTCGGTAAAACACAGTGTTTCGAGTGGTTCAAACGGTTCAAAAGTGGCGATTTTGACGTGAGGAACGAAGAACGTGGAAGACCACCGAAAAAGTTTGAAGACGCTGACCTGCAAGCCTTGTTGGACGAAGACGACGTTCAAACACAACAACAACTGGCGGATGTACCTACGGTAATGATATGGTACTTTGTATCATATCATTACAATAAACGTGTTTTTTCTGTACAAAAATTCCGGTTTCATACTTACACACTTGGTATATAATAAAAAATAATTTTTTTATTTTAAATATGCCAAAAATTCAAACTCGGGACTATGTACACATTGACCGTTTATAGGAAGCGAAAAAAAACCTTCGCTGCAAAGCTCATATGGTAAAAGATCCTTTTGCAAAAGTTTTTAAATCTTTTATTCTATGATTTTATGTTTTTTATCGTATTTTTTTGGACTAGACAAATAAATAGAATCTTTGTAGCCTCGCTCACCCATAGACTCTCCCTCTCTCCGTCATTATATATTAAATATCTATCTATCTAATTATCAAATTTCTCTCTCTCTCTCTCTGTCCCCACGATTATTAAAATTCGACGTATCGTTTAAATATGGTAAAGTTTATTTAATAACATCACAGATACAATAATTATGTACACAATTGTTCAGATCGGAGCGAACGGGGGGGCGGACGAGGGCCGTTATGCGGTTTTAAAAAAGAAAAGAAGAAACAGTTTAAAAAAAGCACATAACGATAGAAGGGGGAAGAAAGGAAGAGAATGTACCCTCGTGTTCCCTGCCGTCTGACAATTCAAGCACTGAAGTACTAAGTATTCGAGTAAAGATGCTCCGGAAGGGAGGGCCGGGGGGTTGGGGGGTCGGGATGCTACAATCCCGAAACTTCAGTTGCATCTTTGGAAGTAAATCGAGCGGTCCTTGTTTCGCGTCCGAAGCCTAACGAACGAGCCCGGACCGAAAAAAACGCTCGAACGAGCTCGCGAATGAATTTCACGTTGACGCAGTGTGCATTGTCATTTTTTTCTTTAGCCCAACAGGCATTCGCATACGTGGCGATTTTTTTTTTTCGAAAAGGTGCGAACTTTTCAGCGATGAATATTAAAGACTACGAACTTTTTTTTGTCTCTCATCAATAGATGTGGGAAATGAGAGTTCATTTTCGAAGTTTCCGTATGTTTGGCTGCATCGTGTTGGGGGGAGAAGAGGATTAGAATTTGTTCGGATAACTGACAAGGAACATCACTCAAGTGTCCGCCGTCGATTTTCTCGAAACTCATATATGTCATAAAGCATCGAAAACTATTAGACACGTATTTTTTTTTATCCGAGGAAAAACGTTTATAAGGGGAGAAACGACCCCTCGAAGAAAGGCGGCCCTTAATTTTTTTTCCTCCAATACTTCTATAGTGGATTTTTCATCGCTTTACATTAGAAGAATTTTGGTTTCTGTTTCATACACATCGGTGGGCTGCTTGTGGGTGAAACTGCAAAATCACCCCTCGACACGCCTTTCATCGAGGGGTGGTTTACCCCCTTAAAACCTTTTTTCCGCAGATAAAAAAAAATACGTGTGTAATAGTTTTCAATGCTTTATCACACATACGAGTTTCAAGAAAATCGTCGGCGGACACTAAAGTGATGTTCCTTGCGAGCAGCTGGGCTTTGGGTTCGTGAGAGCTGTCTAGGACACCGACGAAGGAAAGGGTGCGAGGTCGATCTCGCCGATTTCGATGAAATTTGACATGCTTGTGAAATGGGTAAAAATAGGCGACACGTATTTTTTTTATATCTGCGGAACCCGATTTTTAAGGGATGAAACGCACCCTCGAAAATAGGGGTGTTTTTCGTTTTTCGTCGATAACGTTATCGTTCTCATTTTCAATGTCTGGTACACGAAAAAAATAAACACTGCTGCAATTTGAACTTTTTTCATATCTCGTACCGTTAAAAGGTTATTTACGAAAAACGAAAAACACCCCAATTTCCGAGGGTGCGTTTCAACCCTTGAAAATCCGGTTCCGCAGATTAAAAAAAAATAAGTGTCGCCTATTTTTACCCATTCTACCAGCATGCCAAATTTAATCGAAATCGGAGAGATCCACGTCGCAACCTTTCCTTTAAATCAACAAATATTAGCAGCAGAAATATTTTCCAATCTATCAGACTTGGGAGAAAACTTTTCCTACAAAAGTTGCACATTTCGAAGGAGGTCGTCGAGTGGAGTCTCGCTTTGGAGATTTCATATCACCTACGTTTTCTTTAAGGGCCAAAATACCAGTAGGCGAGAAAATATCGTATTTTCATTATTTCTTTTTAAGGAAAGATTTCTTCACCATTTTTGAGAGAGGGAAAGGTCGCGAGGTCGAACTCTCCGATTTCGATGAAATTGTACATATTTGTAGAATGGGTAAAAATAGGCGACGCGTATTTTGTTATGTCCGCGGAACCCGATTTTGAAGGGGTTAAACGCACCCTCGAAAATAGGGGTGTTTTTCGTTGATAACGTTTTAACGGGACGAGATATGAAAAATTTTCAAATTGCAACAACGTTTACTTTTCCATGCACTGTACATTGGAGATGAGAACGATAACGTTATCGACGAAAAATGAAAAACACCCCTATTTTCGAGGGTGCGTTTCACCCCATAAAAATCGGGTTTCGCGGATATAAAAAAATACGTGCCTATTTTCACCCATTCTATAAACATGAAAAATTTAATCGAAATCCGACCGAGTGACCTTTCCTTGTTGGAGTATGTTTTATTACTACTTTTGGCTGTTGAGTGGTGTTTTTTTTATTGATCTTTAAAAATGGCGGAGGCATAACACGGTCTTTTAAACTGCAATCTTTAGCAATAAATCTTTCGAACCTTACTGTCTGAAACATGACCCTAAATGTTTTTGAAAAAAAAAAAGTATTTTTTCATTGGAAAATGTAGCATTTTTTTTCGGAAAATTCAATTTTTTTATTTCAAAGCGTGCCAATTCATCGATTTTCAACCGTTTTCACTTTTTCTTGGTTCGTATTTTGCGTATGAGTATTCACGAAAGAAAAATCTTCGTTGGTTTTTTTCGGGTTGATTAGAAGACCGTGCCTGTTAGAATACCCTCGCGATTTTTAAAGATTAATTTTGAAAAATACCATGTCACAGCCCAAAGTAATACCAAAAAATGCCCTAAGTCTAAAAAATGATGACGAAATCTTTCCTTTACAAAAAATCATGAAAATCAACCATTTTTTTCCTCGTCTAAAAATGAGGAAAGTGGTTTTCACCCCTTAAGGCGGAACACCAATGTGACGGGTGAAAAAAATCGATTCTTTTCCGCATTTTCTTACAGTATACGTATTCAGAAATATGTGAAAATAAACGTTCAAGTAAAAATACTGAAAATTTACCAAGTTAGAGACGATTTAGCGAGAGCAGGTAGCGCGACGATTTACGTACACGAAAACTTTCAATCGCGTTTTTCTCGAAACGACTCTCCTCGACCGGGCCGGAATCATAACGCTAGCTATAATTTTCCGATTAAAAAAAAAATCCGTAATTGCCGTACCTACCGTTGTACTCAAACGTTTTTTTAATTCAGTTTTTTATGCCCACGAACATAAGTAAAAAATTCGCCATAATTACACTTTCTTTAACGCCCGCGATTTTGTGATTCTTTTTTCGAAAAACCGCTACGTACAACGTGAACTGTATTTATATAGATTGCAAAACTTTTTTATTTTTAATTTTCAGACGAACCGTTGTTACGTTATCGATCCGGCCGTTGGACCGCATTTTTCATAGAGAGTCGCTCTTACATACATCAATAACGTAAATTTGTAATTTTTTCAAATAACATTTCACCCGAAGTTCAACGTGTGTCTAATAACATACTTTTTCCCCCAAATCTCGAATGAATGATCTAGTATACAAAAACAATTTGAAAAAAAATGACCCTTTTTCGGCCTGTCACGGTGGTGTCCTCTCTTGAACTATTGAAACAAGATTAGAGCGTTTTCGTTAATACAGACTGACGTGATTACGAATGAAATTGCAAGCGTGCATTAAAAGTGGTGGCCATCACTTTGATCACCTTTTACAAGTGTCTGCGCCGTTAAAAAAATCAATTCTAGGCTAAAAGCACTGAAATTTCATTTTTGTCAATCTTTTTACACTACTTGATCGATCATTTTGAATTTGGGCGGGTGAACTTTTTTCTTCTTCCTTGACAAAATTCGAAAAAGTTGGTGGTCCCGTTTTAAAAAATGGACGTGACCTTGAAATCTCCGAAGCGCCCTCACCTGAATGAACCTCGTAGCCACGAAGAGAAATATTAACGCTGTCAATATTGGTATATAGCGCATCTTTACGCCGTCAATATTATTGTATAGTTAATATTAACGCAGTTAATATTTCCGCAGCCAATATTATTGTATAGTTAATATTAGATGTAGTAAAAAGAAATCCATTATTTTTGCATGATATTTAAGGCGAAAATAATGGATTTCTTTTTGGTACACCTAATATTCGTAACTATTTAACAATAATTAACGAGGTCAATATTGTTATAAAGTCAATATTAACGAAGACTTTGTCCTTGAAATTTAGCGGGAGATGTTAGCGGCTCGACATGAGCAGCTAGAAGAGGAGGGATTCCTCTATGGACCAGGCATTGCCGATTAGCGGTAATTACAAACACATTTGTGTAAACACATTACAAAACTTTAAACGCGTTTTTCTCGAAAACACGTTTTTAAAAAATGGCTGACATTCTCCTGACCGCTGTAATTAACATATCGACCTGAAATTTGGAGAGCATACTCAGAAAATACGTCTTCACGGAATGACGGATCGTTTTTTCGATAGATACATTTTTGCATTTATTATTTATCTTTTTATGCGAAAAAAAAACGCGAAAATTCGATTTTTTTTTTAATTGCCGCCATTTTCCGAAATTTGTACTAAACGAAAAACCCATCCGTCATTCCATGACCAAAGGGTCACAGATTGATAATATGCTTTGAATTTTTGTTTCAGATCAACAAAGAGGGGCGGTGATGTCAGCCGTTTACCTCCCGCGATTTGAGGACCTGTTTTCGCGGAGCTGCAACGGCCGCCATTTTGTTTTTTTTTTCAAAAAAAATTTTTTTAACGTTCTGTATATCATGAATAAAAGCAAGAAAAAAACCGCACTCAAAAAGCTTTACTCGTTTCCTTTAAAAAGAATAAAATGTAAACACCTGAAATATGGCACTCCAAGGACAAAGTCTCCCTCAACGCGGACAATATTAATATATAGTTAATATTAACAGTTAATATTATTTGTAGTCAATATTTCCACAGCCAATATTATTATATCGTTAATATTAGTAACTATATAACAATATTAACGCGGTCAATATTAATGTATAGCTAATATTAACACAGTTAATATTAACGCAGTCAATAATACTATACAGTGAATATTTACGCAGTAAATATAATAAAATTTCGGGCGAAATTCACGATTCGTCATCTAAAAATATCTGTGCTCGGTCACCCGAACCCCCTTTATTTGTTTTTCTCTCGAAAACGTGTGCAAACTCACGGAAACTTCGAATTTCAACTTTCCTCGGGCACGTACAGGACCAATGAGAAGAAAAAAAAACCACGAGCCTCCGATGCTCATTGGAGAATCGATCGAACTACCGCTAAAAAAAATTGAGAATATCGTTGGACCGCGACGAAATTTTTTTTCGCCCCCGCGAGCGCAATTTCGGTCCTCTCGATCGTTTCTTTTTTTTTTTTTCAGTGCGACGATTCTCGTTTTTGGACTTCTGTTGCGTTTTTTCATCTCTTCTTCTGGACGATCGACGTTTCGGTGAAAATAAGGGAATTGTCTTTTTTCGCGCTCACTCCGCTCGAAGAGGAAGAGAATTGATCGGCGCTCACGTAAAATACCGACCAGAAGAAAGAACGCGTTTGTTTTCTCACTCGTCTCAAATCTTCGTGATTTTTTTCGAGAATTCCACGCCATCTCGACTCGCGCCTGACCCTCTCGCATATCGTTCGTCATATTATTCTTTCTTTGTTTTTTACACTTTTTCGTTTCAATCCGTATAAAGATGAATATCACACAACTGTTTTTTTTTTTTTCGTCCCAACCGTTATTGCACTCTCCTGATGTTTTTAAGCGCATCAGACTACGATCGTAAATTAAGTTGATTTGGCAAATTTGAGAACGGGCTCACGGGAATCCAAAAATTCAAGCGAAGTTGAAATCAGCTATATTTGAGCGTTAATTGTGCGGAGCATTGAATTTTGTGCGTGAATCGAATGAATTTTTTTTTGGAAATTCCAGCGTTAATCCAGCGTGAAAAAGTTTGTCCAATCAGAATCTCCACCGTATCGGGATATTGTTTTAATAACAGTAATTATTCTGTAATAACGATACAAAGTTGATGAAAAATTTCCCATTGTCTAAGAAGAAATGAAAACAATTTTCTAAGGTTTTTTGTAAATTTAAAAAAATGAATTAGAAATTGTCGTTAAAAAACTTGCGATTTTTCTTTAAAAAATGCCGAAAGAGTTTTCGGAATCTGCGTGAGAAACAAATCAAGACAAATGTTTCCGATGAGCCATTGAATCTTGGAAAGAAGACGACAATTTTTAGAAAATTCCTGAAGCCTTTCCCGAATTTTCACAAGAAAAGAAAACCAAGCGAAACTTTTGTAAAAGATGATCGTATTTTTGGCAGAAAGTGAGATTTTTCTCTCAATTGCGGAAGTTTTTATTCTTCAGAATTTCTGGAAGTAAAAAAACCCAGTGTAAAATTTAAAAAAAAGGCAGAGAGAAAGAGAGAGAGAGAGAGAGAGAGAGAGAGAGAGAGAGAGAGAGAGAGAGAGAGAGGAAGAAAGAAAGGATGGCGGTGAGAAAAAGAGAAAAAGAGAGGACAAGAGGACAGGAGAGTGACAAAAATAGAGGAGAGCGAGAAAGAAAGATAGAGCAAAAGACAAAGGATAGAGATGGAGAGCAAGGAGAGGACGACAGAAACGCTAGAGAACGATGAGATTAAAGTTTGCAACGTTGGATTGCAATGAAAGTTCTTTTTTAATTGCTCAAATTTCTTCCCATAAGTCGTAGCCACGAAAATCTCTCAACAATTTTTCAAGTTGCTTATTTAAAGATTTACTATCTAAATCTGCAAGTGAAGAATTCGTAGATTCATAAAAATGAGTAAAATTAAAAAAAGATTTTTCGTTGAATTCCAACGATGCGAACGTCAACGCCACAGGGAACGAGAATGAAGAAATTCTCAAGAAAGGAACTAAAAGACAAATGCCAAAGAACGAGAGAACAAAAAAGAAACACAGAACGCGTGTCCGGAACCAAGTGGATTTTTCGACTCGCGTCGAGCCTGTTACCCCGTGCATGACAAAATTCAGCGCGGCTAAGAAAAATCTCCCATTACGAGACGAGGTGGTCGTGCCGCGATCGAATTGGCATGGAATGTTACCGCGTGTTTTCTCCGTTTTGCGTTTATAACCCGATTACGAGAGTCCGCCGTTTGGCGATTGTGCGCGCGTGTCAAGCGCGCATCAAGCTCGACGTTTGGTAATTTTCTTTCGACTCGGCTGCGTCACTTCCGCCCGGCTCGTCGGGACGGTCGAGGTCGGAGCTCGCGAGGACGCGACCGGTGTCCACGTACTACAGATTATCGTCGGTCTCGAACACGAAGAGCAGAGCGTCGTGGTACGAGCGCATCGGGGGTGGCGGACCCGAGTCCGGTTTGGCCGTTTCCGGGGCGCACGTCGCGTGGTCCAGGCTGCGCGGCAATAGCGTTCGATTGAGCTCGGGCATCGAGGCCGTAGGATCCTTCAGCGGGAGCGTCACGTCGCGCAACGAGTCCGTCGGCGACGGAGGAAGCACCACCTTCTCCGGGGCATTCTGGATGAATATTACTCTGCCGAGCGACCGAGAAAACAAAGTTGCCAATCTTTAGAATCGCATTGGGACGTTGGATAAGTTCTCGCTATTTTTTTTCGCGAAAGTTAAGGCTTTGTTTTGAAAAAAATCATTCCTGATGAAAATGCCAATAACAATGATAAGGGAGTGAAGAGAAGTTCAAAAAATAGATAAAAGAGGGACTGGACAATTTTTAAAATTGAATTTTGAGGAGGGAATAGGAGAAAATCAGAGAATCGACGTATCGTGATAAGTATAAATATATTATAGAAAAGGACGAGATCTCATGGAAATATTGGTCAAGGAGGGAGACAAGGAAATATAGGCGAGGCTAACAAGGAACATCCCTAAGGTGACACCCTTCGATTTTGTCGAAATTTGGATATGTTATAAAGCACCGAAAAGTAAGCGATACGTATTTTTTTATCGGGGGAAAAACGGTTTTAAGGGCTGAAACGCACCCTCAAAAATGGGGATGTTTTTCGTTTTTCGTCGATAACGTTTTAACGGTACGAGATGTTGAAAAATTCCAAATTGCAACAATGTTTATTTTTTTGTGCACTGTACATTGGAGATGAGAACGATAACGTTATTGACGAAAAACGCAAAAGTGTAGGAATGTAAGGTGTTGATAATAAGTGTAAAGTATGCATGTGAAATATTTATGTTTTGCAAAAACGTTGTGCAATTAAACTTGATACTACTACTAGAAATGCCAATAAATCTTTTAACGGAGACTTTGTCCTTGAAATAGCAGCGGGAGATGTTAGCGGCTCAACATGAGCAGCTAGAAGAAGAGGAGGGATGCCTCTATGGACCAGGCATTGCCGATTAGCGGTAATTATAAACACATTTGTGTAAACACATTACAAAACTTTAAACGCGTTTTTCTCGAAAACACGTTTTTAAAAATGGCTGACATTCTCCTGACCGCTGTAATTAACATATCGACCTGAAATTTGGTGAGCATACTCAGAAAATATGTCTTCACGGAATGACGGATCGTTTTTTCGATAGATACATTTTTGCATTTATTATTTACCTTTTTATGCGAAAGAAAACGCGAAAATTCGATTTTTTTTAATTGCCGCCATTTTCCGAAATTTGTACTAAACGAAAAACCCATCCGTCATTCCATGACCAAAGGGTCACAGATTGATAATATGCTTTGAATTTGTGTTTCGGATCAACAAAGAGGGGGCAGTGATGTCAGCCGTTTACCTCCCGCGATTTGAGGACCTGTTTTCGCGGAGCTGCAACGGCCGCTATTTTGGTTAAAAAAAAAATTTTTTTTTAACGTTTCGTATATCATGAATAAAAGCAAGAAAAAACCGCACTCAAAAAGCTTTACTCGTTTCCTTAAAAAAAAAAATGTAAACACCTGAAATATGGCACTCCAAGGACAAAGTCTCCCTTAAGGGGGGATTATCTTTTTTTTCGCAAAATTTACCGCTTTTTGGGAATTTTTTTGTGAAGAAAGTATACAACGGAAAACTCGTGAAACTTGGCATATAGTTTTATTGATCTGTTTACTACATACAAAAAATTTTTTAAACAATTTCATCAAAAAATCCGCCTCCCAGCCCCCTCGACGCGCGATGGTCCTTTTTTGATGGTGTGCACGATTTCTCAAAAACTATTCAACCGATTGCCTTCAAATTTGGACAGAATGCTCAGCTGACATCCTTTTATCGTTTGATGAAGCAAAAAAGCAATACGTTTAATAGTTTTTTATTTATAACAAAAAATCGATCAATTTTTTTCGAAAAATTGATACTTCAAGTTCAAAACGTCACCAAATCGTCAATTTTTTTTTCCCTTCATCGAACGATAGCTATATGTGTCTAAAGTAAAATGCTTTTTGGGTTTTTGTTGCAGGATGAACGTAAAGGCTGTAATCGTGCACACCATCAAAAAAGGACCATCGCGCGTCGAGGGGGGTGGGAGGCGGATTTTTTGATGAAATTGTTTAAAAATTTTTTTGTATGTAGTAAACAGATCAATAAAACTATATGCCAAGTTTCACAAGTTTTCCATTGTATACTTTCTTCACAAAAAAATTCCCAAAAAGCGGTAAATTTTGCGAAAAAAAAGACAATCCCCCCTTAAGGCCTTAGGCCACAGTCACGTGTATAAAATCATGTGCGAATTTAACAATCTTTCGCGTATGAAAAAGTGATCTATTTAGTATGAATATGAAGCTGTTAGGAAATATATATATATATTTTTTTCAATGTACAAAATGGAAATGGCCAACTACTAATATTTTCTTGTGTTATCTTTTTTTTAGGCGCTCCGCGGCGTGACATTTACCATCCACAATTTTTTACCTAGAACAAAAAACAAAAATTCTCGTCAATCTACATTAGAATACCCAGAAAAGTACGTACGGAATTAAAAAAATATTGTTTTATTCAAAAGTTGTAGGTATTTGAACTTAAGAAATGAATTTTCAGTGAATAATTTCCTTATAACTGCTCGTAAAATAAAAAGTTTTCGATTAATCAGAAATTCCGTACGTACTTCTCTGCGAAATGCAATTGGGAACATAACTTTTGAATTTGAAGTAAATCGAGTGAGAACTGTTGAAGTTATTTGTCACGCCAATTGGAACAAAGCTGTTTCGAGAAGTTTAGAATAGTGGGCCATTTTGTACATCGAACAAAAAATATATATTATCTAACAGCTTTATATTCATATTAAATAGATGTGTAATTAATTTGATGAGTAAATCGCTTTTTCATACGAAAAAAAAATATTAAATTCGCACATAATTTTATACCCGTTACTGTGGCCTAACGCCTTAAACTAAACGCACGCAGTTGCGGCAACGCTATCTGCTGGAAAAAAACAGCGACAACTTATTCAACGTCCTAATAAGATGGAGGAGTTTGTGACGAGGGCAAGGAGCGTATGAGTAACCTGTTGAAGGCTCGCCATCGTCTGCAGAGCTCGATGTAAGCCTTGCACTGGATGTACATGAATACGAGGCCCCCGGTCGAGCCGATCACCACGACGATCAGTTTCGTCCAGAATGGCCAGTCGACGAAACCCTTGCGCGCCTCCTCGACCGAGCGCTCAACGAGAACGTACAACGACCAGGCGACGCAGAGCGCCGCGACCGCGTGAAAAGCAACGGCGCACCACAGCTTCCGAATTTCCGGAGCTGACATGTCGAGCTTCTCCCACTGGAATTCAAACGACGGCGTTTCTTCATTCGCCATTTCGCCAAGTTCATACGACTTGAAATATTTCGTTTTCTTCAACGCAACGAAATATCTCGCCAGCGAAATGCGTTTCGGGAAACAAACGTTTCGAACGAAAGTTCCACAGTTTCGCGAAACAAAAATCACGGTGCTCGTTATTTTTTATTTAATCGCAATTCTTGAGGTTATTTCAATGTGAACTTTAGTTTTTTCAATTCAACTTTTGTAGGAAACTGTTTCTCGTTTGAACTCAGATTGAGAGATATTTTTAATATATAGTAGTAGTAGTCTTTATTGCCACGGTATACCCTTTAAGGGGGGCGATACCTTTAGGCGAGAATTTTTTTTGCTGATTTTCGTGTCTTTTTTTAGGCAAAAATTCTTTACCGCTTTTGAGACTTAGGGTATGTTTTATTACTACTTTTGGCTGTTACGCGTTTTTTTTTATATTGATCTTTGAAAATGGCACGGTCTTCTAAACTCCAGTTTCAAAACTGGCGTAACTTATAGCTAAAAAACTAATCGACCAATTCTGATAAAGTTTGATATAAATATTTCTAACCTTATTGTCTAAAATATGACCTTAAATGTTTTCGAAAATTTGAAATAAGTATTTTTTATTGCAAAATGCAACCATTTTTTTCGGAAAATTCAATCCTTTTGTTTCAAAGCGTGCCATTTCATTGATTTTCAACATTTCTCACTTTTTCGTGGTGCATATTCTGCGTATGAGTGTTAATGAAATAAACATCTTCGTTGGTTTTTTTTTTCAGATTAATCCCGCCGATCCGTTTAGAAGACCGTGCCGTAACTCCGTCATTTTTTTAAGATTAGTAATAAAAGAAATACCACGTAACAGCCAAAAGTCGTAATAAAACATCCCTAAGACTCAAAACAATGAAATCTTTCCTTTTTAAGAAAAATCATGAAAATCGGCAATTTCTTCCTCGCCTTCCCGCTTTTAAGGGTGTTTCCACACAGGCCCACACTCTCTTCTTCTTTAAATTTGTTCTTACAAAAGATATAGTACGTGCACAACTAAGTTTACGGGTTTTTTTTGACCAATAAAAAATCGAAAATTTCAAGACAAATACAAAAATGGTTCATTCGAAGTATAGTCCCTCGCTATTTACACGTTTTGGCCATCTCTCTGGCAATACATAAATGCCGCGACGATAAAAAGACGCGTCTTTGGACTGAAACCATTCGTCCAATCAATTTTGTACTGCATCGTAATTGGCCAAGTGTGGCCCACCCAAGCCATGCGCCATCGACCGGAACAAGTGATAGTCTGAAGGGGCCAGGTCTGGCGAATACGGCGGGTGCGGTAGCAGATCCCATTTCAGTGTTTTTATGGTGTCCTGGACGATGGAACTGCGACGGCACGGAGCGTTGCCGTGCTGCAATATCACACGTTCGTGTCTCGTGTTCCATTCTGGCCGTTTTTCGAGCAATGCGTGGTTCAAATTGATTAGTTGCTGTCGGTAGCGATGCCCATTGACCGTTTCGCCTGGTTTCAGCAGCTCATAGTACACGATTCCTTTCTGGTCCGACCAAACGCAGAACATTGTCTTTTTTCCAAAGCGATTTGGCCGTGCCGTCGATGTTGACGCTTCGCCAAGTAAAAGCCACGATTTTCTGCGTTTGGGATTCACGAAATATATTCATTTTTCATCGCCAGTAACAATTCGATGCAGGAAACTCTTTCTGTTCTGCCGCAAAAGCAAAATTTCGGAAGTGGCTCTTCGATTTTCCATTTGTCTCTCAGTCAACTCATGCGGCACCCACTTTCCTTCCTTATGAATTTTTCCCATGGCGTGCAAACGTTTCGGAATACATTGCCGAGTCACATTCAATGCCTCGGCAAGTTGATCTTCTGTTCGAGTGTCATCTTCATCCAATAACGCTTGCGGATCGGCGTCCGCAAATGTTTGCGGTCTTCTCGAGTGCTCCTTGTCCCCAGTCTCAAAATCGCCACTTCTGAACCGCTTGAACCGATCTTCACACGTTGTTTTTGATGGTATATGTTCGCCGTAGGCCTCCTCAAGTAACTGACGTGCTTTTTTAGGTTGAAGCAGAAAATCAATGCTTCCCACAAATGCTGTGCATTTGGCACAAACTTTGACATTTTCGAGGTTAGAATAAAGGTCGTTGTGTTGCGATATTTGTTTATATTACGACTGAGTATTCTTAACAGATGTCCAAGCTATAAAGACACCCAATTTCAGACCTGTATGCCGACTACATGTGTCGCTGGCGCCATCCATGTGTGAAACCCGGGAACTTGGTTACGCACCTAGTACACGCATATCCGTTTTCGTAACGTTTTATAGGCCGGTATTTTGACATCTTCGCGCTAACTGTTTTGAACAATACCTCGACTTCTTTTACGTACGCGCATAGCTCTTTGGCGGGCTTATTCCTCACCAGTTCCTGTAATTTTTGTTTTAGGTATTCTCCCCTTTGTATTCCGCGTTTTTACTTTGTCCATTACTTTCGTTTTGATTTCTGCCTTCACCACTTCGTAGCTACAAATGTGTTTCAAGCTCTCCTCCTCTCCCCTACACATCCGGCAGCTATTGTCTCCGTATGCCTTATTGCCTTTTTTCTCTCGTTCCGGCACCTTATCTTTACCCATAAATAATATCCTTCGTTTCCCCAGTGAGCTCTCCTTTATTTCCCAGTGTTTTTCCATTTCTGCTCCCATACTCTTAGCAGTATGTCGATTTGTCAATCCTGCACCAATTGTTCTGGATTTGCTGTTTCATTTTTATTTTTATCGCCTTTTTCAACTTTTTGCTCTATTCCTCCCACATTCCCGGCTCTTACTGCCTGCCATATTCCTCCTTCTCCGACGTCCCGCATGGCTTTGGCAAGGTCCTCTCCCCACTTTAACGAGCTTTCATTGATAATTCCTCTTACATTCTTCTTCAAGACACACCTTCGGCCAGCATCTTTCTTCCAACTTCATAATTTCTATCAGGTATTTCGCCACTCTTTTCCAGGCCTTTATTCCCGCCCCTCTGCACTCCGATTCCATTCTCCAAATATAGTCTGGTGTGTTTCGACTGAGATTCCCATAACCATTTTTACGTATTTTCCCTGCCATCTTTCCACAGATATTTCAAATATTCAACGAAATATGCTGTACTACCTCATTCAGCGTTTCGTCGGATATTGAAAATATCTCGAAAAATTGAAGTCAAACGGAGAAAATTTTCACACAAAAGTTACCAATTTTCATACGCAAAAATTGATTTTGAAATAAAAAATACTGGTTCCTATTGAAAAACTGACGATGACCTTAAAATAACCTTGAAAATTGCCACCAAATGAAAAACAACGAACACCATCATTTTTGTTCTGTAAAACAATAAAACTTTTGTTACAAACATTTTTTCCCAAAACGCATTCCTCTCGGGATATTTCGTTGTGCCAGCTTGAATGGTACACCCTGTATAAATGTATATATGGATATATGCACGGAGGAAAAAACGCGAAATGTATGAGGCTCACCTCCGAAAAGGGTTTTGTCTTGGCGTGCATGATGAACGTGAACTTGCACAATTCGCAGGCCCGCGTATCCGATGCCTTGATCCATTGTTGAAGACATGCTTGGTGTACGTAGCGCAGACTGCCGCTGCAGTAACAGGGAGCCAGAAGAGGCGCTCCTATGTCCCCCTCGCAGTGGCATATCCTGTTTGTTTTTTATGAAGAAAAAAAAACGAATAGAGAATTTGACATGCGCAGAATTTAAAAACAAAACACCCAGTATAAGACCGGAAACGGAGGATAAAAGTTCCGTGAAGTATTGTGCAGCGACATATGGAGGGAAGAACGTCGTCGATGTTCACGGGCCAATAGAGTAGTCCGAGAAAGTATTTCACCTTGCGAGAGGATAGTAATGAAGATTTTTTCGGCTTTCGCTTCGACTGAGGCGAGTGAAATCTCAAATTGTCGTTGTGGACATTGTGGAGCCTACTTTACCGACGGAGCATCGCAGCAGTTTCCCCGTGCCATTGTCGAGGCTGCGCAACGTGCGGGGAAAGGCCTAAGACGATCGGGAACGAAGGACAAGCGGACGAGCGTATCTCACTAATCGAATTAGCCGATCGATAATTTCACGCCACATCGAGCACTTCCCGTTGCGCCTACCGATAAAATTTTGGGGTCTTGGCTCACCGGCATATGTCGTGATTGCTGGATGACAGCGTGCTAACGGAAGAATGACAGTGATTCGGCATCACGGTCACGACCGTGGCGTAGGCTGGCTCCTGAAATTAGACGAGGTAGAAACGTATAGTTAAATCTTCTGGTCAATTATACGTCCGGCTAGGAAAACATAATTTTAACATTTCTGAGAGGATTCGATTCGTTGGCAAGCTCCTGAGCACCAGTGCTGAGAGTTAGTATGAAACTTGTGTCATTTGAACGATGCATTGTCGTATTTGTTTGGGTTGGAAAACTATGGGAACAAACCTTCTGGGCTTGTAAAACAATGCGCAATACCCAAAATATACCCAAAGAAATTTTAGACTAGTGTATTAGTCTTGTCAGCAAAAATGAGTGAGGAAAATAAAGTTTCGAAGTAAAACCCAAATAAACAAAAGCAAACTTTGAAGCACGTAAAACTCAAACAAATCCACACTGGAAACAAATCCACTGGAGCTCATACGGAGCCTAAACGCACCCAAACAAACATCGGAGCTCGCAGAGACCCCAACCAAACCGAAACAAAGTTCAAAGCTCATCGAAACCCAAACAAACTTTGGAGCCCTCAGAACCGGTGCAAACCCAAACATACTTTGTAGTTTGTATAAAAGCCAAACAAGCCCAAATAAACTCGTGAACTAGTTGTTTGTAATCCAAACAAACTAAAGAATCTTTAGAACTCCTACAACCCGAACAAACTTTGACGCTCTCATAACCAGAAAAAAAAACCAAACAAAGTTTGAAGCTCTCAGAATCCAAACAAAACCCAAACGAAGTCTGCAGCTCTCAAAACCCAAACAATGTTTAAGGGGAGATATACACCTAGATGATCGAGGTCGAGGGTTTAGAATGTAAGTTGACAAATTTCATGATTTATTCATTCCCAAATTTTCTCAAAACCGCGTTTTTCAAATCGGTACCCAACATTTCTCGAAAACCAATTAACCGATTGCCTTCAGATTTTTTGTGGTTATTCTATACACCATTATCTAGTACTTGTCATAGGATTTTTTTTCCCGTTACTTAGTTTTTGTTTTATAGGCAAAGTAATAACTAATTTTTGGCCCAAAAATCGCTATTTGTGTTCAAACGTCCGCCATTTCGTCATAAATCGATATTTTCAAAATCGGCTATCACAAGTACTGGATTATAGTATCTAATTTACTAATCTTTTTGGTTTTTTTTTTCAGATGATTTTTGAAGAAACTCTAGTGGATACGCAGATTTTTTTACGACCCTCTAATGATCATACAATATCCTTGTGTATTTTTTATATTTTTAAATAAAGAAAATTAAACGTATTTTTGAATGTATATACTTTTTGATAATTAAAAGCCCAATCCGAAATTTCAAATAGTTTTCCTTGAAAAAATTTACAAAAATGACCTTTCTTCCGGCTCCTAGGTGTATATCTCCCCTTAAATTCAAGAAATGGCAAAAAGGACACAAGGAGCGTTAATTCTCTTTCAATTATCAGTCCAAATGGGCCCAAAAATCACTATTTGTGTTCAAACGTCCGCCATTTTGTCATAAATCGATATTTTCAAAATCGGCTATGACAAGTACTGGATTATAGGATCTAATTTACTGATCTTTTTGGTTTTTTTTTCAGATAATTTTTGAAGAAACTCCAGTGGGTACCGTATACGCAGATTTTTTTACGACGCTCCAATGATCATACAATATCCTTGTATATTTTTTATATTTTTAAATAAAGAAAATTAAACATATTTTTGAATGTATATACTTTTTGATAATTAAAAGCCCAATCCGAAATTTCAAATAGTTTTCCTTGCAAAAATTCACAAAAATTACGTTTCTTTCTGGCTCCTAGGTATATATCTCCCCTTAAAGCTCAAAGAATCCATGGAAACCAAAACAAAGTTTGAAGCTCTCAGACCCCAAACAAACGCAAACAAACTTTGTAGCCCTCAGGACTCATACAAACCGAAAAAAAGTTTGTAGTTTCCAGAACCCAAATAAATGTTTGAAGCTCGCAGAAGTCAGAACCCGAGCAAACAAACCCAAAAAAAGTTTAGCAGTTCTCAGAACTCCAACAAAGTTTGTAGCTTTCGCGACTTGAATCAACCCAAAGAAAGTTTGCAGTCTCCACAGCCCAAACAAACGTTTAGAGCTCTCAGAACCTAAACAATGGTTGAACCTCGCAGAACTCAAACAACTTTCAAGCTTGCAAAATTAAAACGAACCAAAACCAAGTTCGAGCCTTCACAATCCAAAACAAACCCTCAAAGCCCTCAAAAGTCAGAATCCAAGCAAACGTTCAAAGCTCCCAGAAGCCAAACAAACCCAACCAAACTGCGAAGCTCACAGTAGAATTAGAAAACTGAAACGACGCGACATTCCCCAAAGGTGAACAGCTTTCCCAGTATTCAGGCTCATCATCTGAGCCAACGAGTGGCGTCTTACCCTGGGCGACCATTCCGGCAGAGTCTCGGCTGCGGCGGGACTCGTATTGTTGGAAGGGCCCAGGGACTGCGGCGGCTGCTGCCAGTCCGGCGGATTCACGCTGATCTGGTGAATCGGCATAGCTTCGGAGTAGCGCCTCGCGTACATTCGCAATTGCGCGCAGTTGCCAGATTCTACGCCGCTTCGACGACAGCGTTTTCCTTCTCGTCGCGCAAGTTCATACCGGACCTTCAGCTCGCCCTCTTTCTCATCGTACGACGAATCGCACAGGATCGCTGGACGTACGAGAATGGACAAAGCTTTCGCAACCACCTGCGAAAAAGTCGTTTTATCCTCCTCCTTGCTCAATCGGCGAATTTACAACGAGGATGCAATAACGAACTGTCAATCGAAACGAGTGACACGTCCATCATTTCGAATAGTTCGAGCAACGCGGGCAGAGTCGAATAATCTCACAACGCGCGAACAAACGTTCAATGTGTTAACGAATAGGCGGCGAAAAAAATGTCATCGCGCTGCAAACCACGATCTATGGATAGATATATGTATTTATTTGTCGTTTTTCGTTTAGATATCAAAACCTACGATGTTTCGGACGAAAAAGACACTTTTGCTGGTTACAATACGAAAAACACTTGCGCGACGTAAACTTATCGAATTTTCAGCCTTTTTTCCTCACTCGTTCTTCTCACGTACACACGCGTAATGGGCCGCTGCTTTGTCCGGGGCTTTGACGCTGCTCGACCCACACGTATGTACCCGCGTATACAAACGCGCCGCACGCACACACACACGCCGCGCAGAATCGCGACAATAATAAAGCGCGCTCGGAGAGAAAAAAAAACGTACGCGCGTATCTATAGCCGCTTATCGCAATTTTTAATGCGCGATGACGAAAGTGCGGTTGCGCTCGCGAGTGACGCTTTGTCTTATGCACACTGGCCGAGGGACGATATCTTTAGTGGGCGCGTATTGACGGAACGAAAGAAAAAAATTGTGAAATGTGACGAAGTGCAATTTTTTTCTCCCTTCAGCCTGTCACTGGTGTGTATATATATATATATATATATATATATATATATATGTGTGGGTATGTATATCGATAGATATATCTATGCAGGCATCGTAGGTGACGTTATCCGATCCGTTTCGTTGCGAGCACGGCCGCGCGCGAACGGATCAAAACATCGCCGCAATCTCGATATTTCCGACGTTACATTTTATCCCGTCCTCTCGCCACAATCGACGCTTTTTGACATTTCCAAAATGCCAGCTCGCAAAGACTGAATTTTGACGAATTTTCGGTATTCGTTTTGACCCATCCGCAGCGACGGGACTAGCGCGCGCGTCAGTGTGGACAATATTTTTGCGGCCTCGGGCCTTCAACTCGCAATCGCCGAAAGGACGCACGGGAGGGGGGAGCCGTTGGAGTGGGGGCAAAGAACGGGCAGCCTATCGCTAATCGACGGACGAGTCGAAAAGTACGGGGGAACGAGTTTTTCCGCGTTATTTTGGTCGTGTGTACGAGTCACGCATCTCGATGTGGGTGACACACGAGCGATACTGGCCGGGGGCGCGTGCGCGCACGAGCACCCAATCGCGAAGGCTGCGAGGCGAGCGTGGACCACGGTCTTACATACAGGTCTTGCAGCGAAGCTAAATTTTCGTGGTGGGGGTAGGCACGCTTATCGGCTTCACTTTTCGATCCGCTAGGCGTCGCTACTAGCAAGGGGAAGTAGTTTCCCCCTTACCTCATACCGGCGAATGGGCCCAAGGTGTTTACATACGTTTTTGTGGTGCGATTATCGAAATAATCTTTATTTGCGACCATATACCAGAAGGTTCTACGCGATTTACCGTGATACATTTTTTATCGTGTTTTTACGCATAAGTGTGAATTCTTTTTGGTAGTGTTTGCGAGAAAATTGCGAAATTGCTAAGGGTTGCGCGGTTCGTAATTGTAAAACGGGGTACAAAAATTGTAAGCAGAAATGCTCCGTGTTTCGCGTGCCCAGAAACGTCGAACGATACGAAAAATGGCTCGATGCTATTCCGGGACTGAAAGAGTCTCAGTACGTGTGCGAAAAACATTTCGAAGAACGATGTATTGTGAGACATTAAAAAAAAAAGGATGTAAATGGTCGTAATATGTGCTGGTATGAATTAATGTATTCAAAAAGTTTTCAGTTTTTTTTTAGATGAAAGTAGTCATCTTTTTTTTAATCAACACATTTCTTAATTGGTTTCGTATATTATGCGGTTTACACGACAGTACGGTAAATTAAGTTAGGGAAAACGGCGCATGCGTTGCGTTCAGGAGGGAAAAGGACAGAAGAGCTATTTCTCTCTTCGTCGCACCACTACTTCCCCTTGTCGTCATGCGCCGAGCGGCAGAAATCGGAATAAAAAACAGAACCGCTAAGGGTGCCTACCCCCACTACCGCCGTTGTCAGACCTGTATGTAAGACCGTGGTCCGATCTGTTATTTTGGCGCTAACATAACCTTAATTTGTTTTTGATATTCATCGAAATTAATTCACGGCTGACGGAAAAATGAAGAGAAAAAATCCTTGCCTGCAGCGAATAAGAAATGCGATCTAAACGCATGGCCGAAAAGTTCTTTATTACAAATCACATTTTTTCGCTACATAAAATTAAACTACGACTTATAATAACATAAATTTCGAATAAATGGGTAGATTGTAATTTGAATACGTCTGCACTTGGATTACATCATTGTTATTGTTATCTCAGATTCATCATTATTATATTGACTGAAAACAATTATCTTTTCACAATTTTCATGGCGATAGATTCGCTGGTGTATTTCTTCGAGTTGGGCCCGTCGTGCTTCGACTCGACAATACTTTTGCCGCATGACTTTCGCGTACCCGTCGAAGACGTAGCGCACTTATTGGCGATTTTCATTCTCGACGATTTTTCATTCGTATTTTCTGTGCTCCCCAGCATTATTGACGGGCGACAATGCGGCGATACTTTAGGCTGGCCTGCTGCAAATTCGAATCGCCATTAGCGAACATAACATTTTCCGAAATAGCATAACCAATCCATTTGTTATTTTTGGCTGGATTTGTAGGACCCAGCGCTCCCGTCAACGGCAGAAAAAAAAACAATTAAATATTTTTCGGACACGACAAAATGGATTTGATTTCGAAAAATAAAAATCATTTTTATAAATAAAAAGTAATATTTGTAAAAATAATAAAATAAAAATAATAGTTATAAAAATAATTGAAGTAATAACGAAATTATTATTTTTATCATTATCGAGGTTATTATTATTATTACTAGAGCTATTATAAAAATTGCGTTCGTCATATTGTTATTGTTATGCAATCTGTTATTTATCTCATTTTTATAGTTATTATTTATTATTGTTTAAATTGTTGATATCAACATGCTTATTATAATTATTGTCATTAAGCCTAGGCAGTTTGATGGGTCGATTAAAAACGTTCAATATAATTTATCGTTGAAAAACCATTGCATGATAAACTGATAATAACTATGATTTTTATTATTAAATAAATTATTGGGATTCTGTTTCACAGTGAAGAACTTGTTCACAAAACACCTGAAAATGCTGGCAGGTAAAGCACAAGCAGCGACGTGGGGAATAATGAAACGAGCGAGAGAAAACAGTATGAAAAGAAGCAGACTGGACCCACTAGGGGGGGGGGGGGGCGATTTTAACTTACAGTGCCGAAACTTGGGGGTGGAATGAGACAAGTGAAATCGAAAGAGTGACCGGGAGGTACATGAAAATGATCATGGGGGTAATCCTAACACACCGTACTATACATAAAGAATGGAGACTGGAAGGCCGAAAATCGAGGTAGAAACCAGAAAGAGCGAGTGGCTACATATCAGAGTTGGGCGTAATTCTATTTATAAATACGAATACGAATTTATTCACATTGTGATTTTCATGTGAATATAAATACATATTTATTCATACTTCACTTATTTGTATTCACGTGCATGCATACAAATACAATTGTATTCACACATTTTCTGAACATACAAATAAATTCACAGAAAAAAATTGTGAATATTTACAACAAAATCCTGTAAATTAAAAAAAAATCACAGAAAAATCTCTGAATGCGAATGTATTCACAAAAAAATTGTAAATACGAAAAAATTCACAAAATAAGTTGTGAATTTTGTCGGATTTAAAACAAATTGAAATCAAATTCACAATGATTAGATTAAAATTTACACCAAAAGTGAGTTCTTACTTGTTGAGTTCAACACAATGTTTTCTCTCGCGTCAGAACTCACTTTTAGTGTAAATTTCAATCTCATTGTGAATTTGATTTTAATGTCTTAAGTACGAAAAAAAAATCACAACTTATTTTGTGAATTTTTTTGTGTTTACAATTTTTTGTGAATACATTTGCACTCACAGATTTTGATGTGAATTTTTTTTAATTCGCAGGATTTTTTTCTAAATATTCACATTTTTTGTGAATATTCACAATTTTTCTGTGACTTTATTTGTATGTTCAAAATATTTGTGAATACAATTATATTTGTATGCATGCATGTGAATACAAATAAATTCGTATTCACAAGTGTGAATTTATTATAATACGAATATAATATAATACGAATTTATTTGTATTCGTATTTACAATAAGTAAAGTATAAATAAATTTGTATGTATATTCACAAAAAAATCACGATGTGAAATTCCTATTCGTATTTATAAATAGAATTACGCCCGACTCTGCTACATATTAAACAAACTAAAAATGGATAGCGAGAGATGGCCGAGAATTAGTCTCAGTGGAGAAACAAGGAACGAGGTATATAGAAATCCTTCCAAGTGGGGTAGACACATGGAAAATGCGTTTAAAAAAGTAGGAGATGGGCAGTCGATGCTAAGAATAAGAATAGGTAAAAAAAATTGCGTCGGGACTGGTGCAGAATAGAAACCTCGAAATACTGTTTAGAGTATAAATATCGTATAAGCAATGCAAGGGTGCAAAAATATTACGATCAGAAAATAACAAAAGGAGAAGATTAAGAACAGTGGTGTCGCAATGTGGGAAAGGAGAGAAATAAAAGGTTTAAAGAGTCGTGCAGACTGTGCAGGAAGGGAAAAGAGAATTTACAGCATATGAGGCAATGTGAGATATTTAGGAAAATGACAACTAAAGATGTGAGAGAGAACGTGGATGAACTCTTTGTCGAAACAAAGAAGCAGATAGTATGGAATGAGCTGCTAAATGGAGAAATTAAGCCCGTGCTATGTGAATACATGAGAATTTTCGAAAAAAAAAGGTGTGGCCTAGACAAAACGAAAGTAATACAAGATGATAATTTATAATAGAAATGTAGTAATAGGGTAAAAGAGATTAATATGAACCGAAGGTAAGAGTATACGTAGACTTAAGAGTTGTATAAAAGAGAACTATACATAGTTCTCTTTTAGTTCTCGGACGCTAAGGTAAGATTAAAGGTAAGATTATATGTAGACTTAAGAGTAGTATAAAAGAGAACTATACATAGTTCTCTTTAGTTCTCGGGCGCATTCTTACATCAATTTACAGCGGTTACAACCGCTGTAAATTGATGTAAGAATGCGCCCGAGAGGCAAGAATGACTAAATAAATCTACCTTATAATAATTATATTAATAATGATAATCATCATCATCGTATCTTAAAAAGATTTTTCTTTAAGAAAATAATAAGTATATTATAATAGCACGAACGACAACAATAACAATTATTTACTTTGTATTATGACAAATTTAACGAATACTCACAACTTCGAGGGGATATTCGTCGCTTCAATTGACTAGCAAGCACCGCCAGGGTGTCATTATTGTTACTTGCATAAGTTGATTGTTGATGGCGATGATGATGAGAGTAACTTGAATATTTTGTTGACTTTGTTTCGCTGTCGCTGCAAATTCGCGCACGTCGAGGGTGCGAAGGTTGAATCATCTCGTTCTCTGTTAAACAAAATGTATTTTTAAAATGATTTTTCCATTATTATGATAAATAATAATAATACAAATTTAATATTACTATTAGTATCATTATTATTATATCTTAGTAGAAGCAATTGTTTCGATAAAAGTGTAATCTCATGGAGAAAAAAAATAGCCCGCGTGATTATTACCGTATGCATCGCTTGTGGACGAGGACCGACCGGTTGACGCGGTCGGTAAGGACAGCTTGCTCGGTCGGTAACGCGAGGATTCTGTTGTGCAGCAGGTACTACAGGTTTGGGTTTCACTGTCGTATCGATCACCTACACACACACATGCATTTGTATTTGAGGCACGCGATTAGACAATTGCGAAAGTAATGTTATTGTGTTTTTGCCATTTTTAGTTTTTCGATCGAAAAAAGTTGAACGATGAACGCGTGGCTTGCTTGGTCGGTAACTCGAGAACTCCTTTTCGTTATAAATCGTCGCAAGTGTATATATGTGTGCGTGTGTGTGTGTGTGTGTATAGGATATGTAACGAAATAAGACTCTCGAAAATTATTTCAAAATTAAATGAAAAAACAAAATGATCCCAATATCAATGCATCCACCTATCGTGAATGGCGAAAAACTTGCTCGCTTGAAAAAAAAAAAAATAGCAGAATCTCATCACCTCTATTTTGCGCCCGCAAGAAAAATCATCACCAAAATGAGCGCGTTATTGGACAACAATCCCTAAATAAAAACATTCAACGTACTTAGCTGTCCACAGCAGCAGATGAATTGCGGCGGGGCCGTACTTCCGATCGCCCGCGACCTCGAACGGCGCTCCTTCCGCTCATCGAATATGTAGTTATCAATGAATTTTACTGCACAATAAAAACACCAAAAAAAAATCCTTAAAATAGGCTTACGAAATAAAAACGTTTAAAAAAAACTATTAGAGAATTCAGCGATAAATAAAAGTGGCTCAGTCGTGCGTGTCTATCGATAGGACAAAGCATGCGAAAGGCAAAAACTTACTTGCCAACGGACCGAGTACAGGCGCGAGAGCCGAAACGGCCTGCATTATCTATACAGATCTATAAAATGTTAACAGTATTTATACTTGAGAGCGAATGTTAGAAAAATGTTTTAATCAATTATAAGATCGCGAATCGGAACAAACGTCTCTGCTCATCGACCACCAGCTCGGACTGAAATTTGTCTCACACTGCTGTTGTCCATACAACGAAGGTTAAACTTATTATTGCCGCGTAGAGCAGGAGCATCGTGTAAACGAAGTGGAAAAAAAAAACAAAAATCCCACCGTTGCCTCGAGTGTTATTTGAGTCTCATAATATTCACGAAAATTTCTGGAATAACCCGAGACACAAATTTTATTTGGATGATCAATATATAAGTATATAAGTATGTCATAATAATAATAACAATAATAGTACTAATAATGACGATCATGACGATAAAGATAATTCTAGACGAATTCGGAAATAGTGATAATGATAATAATAAAGAAGAAAACGAAAATAATAATAATAGAAGGAAAAATAACAACAAAAAGAAGAACAACAATAATTTAAAAAACAAGGATAATAAAAAAGAATAGCAATGATAATAGTAATTAATATAAAATCTTTTTTTTTCAATCGACATATTGCGCACAGTACAAAAGCAGGAAGTATACCATAGGGACAGAGAAGTATTGGGAGTATGTGAATACAATGGGCGAAACAAAAGAAACCTGGGCGAGACCGAGATGTGGGAATGTGGGGAAGGAAGAAAACAAGGGATATAGTGACAACAAATAGAACAGCCGTGCTGTCGCTGAAAAACCCCGTAATCGGAAAAAATTAGAAGCTAATTTTTTGAAAGGTGATTCTGTAGGTACCGCAGGTGCTAAATTCAAGTTTGCCTAAAAATCGCAGTGTAGGGTTTTTTTTTGTAGGAAATGGGGGTGGATTAATGCCAAACTACAACCTCTACGAGGTCGGCGCCGTAAGACGAAATGTGCAAAAAAATCCAGGCTTTAGTTTTGTCCACAGCGCCGAAGTCGTGGAAGTTCATTTTGGAAGTGAAAAAGTGGGGTGAAAGTTTGAAAAATCAGTTTTAATTCAATCACTCTTTAGAAAAATTTCGTACACTTTTTGTTCAACTGGGAACGTTGTAGCCCTAGAAAAGACGCGTCGATCGAGTATTTGATCATCACTCTCCGATAATATATTCACCCCCAAAAAATGGTTAAATCGCAAAAAAAAAAATTGTTTATTGAATAACTCAAAAACAGTCGATTTTTCGGGTATGGTTCAAATGTACGAAATGTAGAGAATAATTTTTTCTATATTTTTGTTTCTATGGACCACCCTTGAATTTTGATTTTCCAAGCCCCCTCGGGGGTTGGAAATTCAAAATGAAATTCTGGGAAAACTATTGACCGCACGAATTCGGCGCTATGGAAGAACTTGTAGCTTGAACCCTCAGCTACATTTTTGCCCACAGCGCCAAACTCGTGTCTCTTTATTTTCGGTCAATAGTTGTCCCGGAATTTGATTTTGAATTTTTAACCCCTGAGAGGGGTTCGAAAAAGCAAAATTCAAGAGTGGTCCATAGCAATGAAAATATAGAGACACTTATTCTCTACATTTCGTACGTTTAAACCATCCCCGAAAAATCAATTGTTTTTAAGTTATTCAATAAACAATTTTTTCTCATACTTCAACAGTTCATTCGGGGGTGAAGATATTTTCGAAGAGGGTTGATATCAAATACCCAATCGACGCGTCTTTTCAAGAGCTACAACGTTCCCATTTGAACAAAAATTGTATGAATTTTTCCTAAATAGTTATCGAATGAAAACTGATTTTTCAAAATTTCACCCCATTTTTTCACCCCCGAAATGAACTTCTACGACTTTGGCGCTATGGACAAAAATAAAACCCGGATTTTTCTGAACATTTTGTCTCCCGGCACCGACCTCATGGGTATACAGCACGACTGTACTAAAATGCAGGGTTTCTAAACAAGAAGTGGAAAACCGTGCATATATGTACGTGCGAGAAAGCAAAGGAAAAAAATAAATAGATATGGAAAAATGGATAGGGGATAAAAGAGAGCAAATCGATGGAAAAATACAGACGGTGCTAAAAAAGGAGCCTGTAACTCAACTATGTATGTACATAAAGCACTTCGAGAATCTGATTGGAAAAATGGTAAACAAGGAAGCGAATGCGAGACGAAACGAAAGGCAAAACGACAATAGGATATAAATTAGAAATAAGAACATTTTTGTAAGGGGGAACTTTTGTATGTAGGGGAGGCCTTCTGTGGGTGAACACCCTGAAGGGGTATACCTGAAATAAATACTACTACTATAAAATCATTTGTTTACCATAAAAAAAAGAGAACAGTAACAATAATAATAATAAAAGTAACAAAATAGTAGTTTCAAATGATTCTTGAGTTTATTTGCATATCGTACACAATAATAACAATAGTTACAAGTTGCAGGCGCCGGGCCGAAATTCTCGAATAATTATGACGGCGATAATAGTTAAAAAATAACCACATTGGACTTGAGTTCGTGTTGGCATTTCATATATAATCACAATAATAATAAGACTTATAATAAGAGAAAAATACGTAGATAATAATAATCATGGAGAGAGGAAGAATAATACTAAAAAGAATTACAAACAATAATAATAATAATAAAGAGCTGGAGTGATGATAAGGTAAATAAGTATAGCTTAATAATAATGATAAAAAAGAATCTAAAAAATAATACCTTTTTTACCGTAAAAAAGAGAACAGCAACAATAATAATAATAATAAAAGTAAGAAAATAGTCGTTTCAAATTATTCTTGAGTTTATTTGCATATCATACATAATAATAATAATAATAATAATAATAGTTACAAGTTGCAGGCGCCGGGCCGAAATTCTCGAATAATTATAACGGCGATAATGGTAATAAAATAACCACATTGAATTTGGGTTCGTGTTGGTATTCCACATATAATCATCATAATAATAAGAGGAAAATACGCACATAATAATAATAATCATGAAGAGAGGAAGAATACTAAAAAGAATTTCAAAACAATAATAATAATAAAGAGCAGGAGTGATGATAAGGAAAATAAGTATAGCGTGATAATAATGAGAAATAAGAATAAATGAATAAGAAAAAAAGTATTAGGCAATATTAACTAAATAATTGCAAAAGGTAATTTTCACAGAGTAGATGGTAATAATTGTTTTTTTTTCCAAAAAAAGCGACAACACGTTTGGGCCAATTAGACAGTACAGCGTTTTAATTCGCCGTCGTATGTGGTCGCGGTACAAACATCGGATTCGCAAAAAATCGGCAAACTGCGAAATTTCGAGCTGTCAAGGTACGTTTCCGTATCGCGATAGGAATGATCGAGACTCGAAGATTCTTGGCGGTCCGTTGCGCACGTGGCCGCGGCAACGCTGCCATCGACACTCTTATCCACGCCGGTGTCACATTCATTGGCACGGGAATAATCGTCGTTGCTGAAATCGAATGGAAAATTTGGCGTTTCCGAGTCGTTTCCGGCGACATTTTTCGCCGTCACGACTTCCGGTAAATCTCGCGGCGGAAATACGACGGAACGATATCGCGTCGAGGCGTCAACCGGAAGTAGCATGTCCCACGGGGACTCGGTGGACATTTTTTTCGCAGAGTAATTTCTCGTCGTGGCCGGGGAAGGTGATGGCGATTTCCGGTCGCTCGGTTGACTCGCTGAAGAGCTTCCCTTTGACCTTGAACGTTCCTTGGCGCGCACGGCGTGGCGCGACGAGCCTGCCGGGACTTTGCGATCGCCGCAACTGCTGATATCGTCTCGGGACGATCGACACTTTTTCCAACTGTCGTCGAGACTTTTCGAACGCGACGATGGCGATGCCGAGTGACGACGATGACTTCCGCCGTGACGTTTCGGCGCTGCCTCGTGATGGAACGGTACTCGTAGATTATTACTCACTTCGGCGGCTCGGTTTTTCGCACATGCGCAGATCGGACTTGCGATTGCTGGGAAGATGTGGATAAAAATAAAAACAGAACGAATAATTAGTAATCGTGTCTTAAGGCGGTCATCACGTGTTTAGTACAGTCGTGCTGTATATTGGAATCGGACAAAAATTAGAAGGATGGTTTTTTGATAGGTGATTTTGTAGGTGCCGCGGGTGCTGAATCCAAGTTTGCCTAAAAATCGGGGTGTCGGGTTTTTGTTAGGGGATGAAAGGGGATGGGAGTGGATTAACGCGAAACTACAACCCCCAGGAGGTCGGCGCAGGGAAACAAAATGGCCAGAAAAATCTGGTCTTTATTGTGGTCCACAGCGCCGAAGTCGTGGAAGTTCATTTTGGGGGTGAAAAAGTGGGGTGAAATTTTGAAAAATCAGTTCTCATTCCATAACTCTTTAGGGAAAAATCGTAGAATTTTTGTTCAAATGAGAACGTTGTAGTCCTTGAAACGACGCGTCGATTGGGTATTGATATCAACCCTCTCCGAAAATATCTTCACCCCCGAATGAACTGTTGAAGTATAAAAAAAAATTGTTTATTGAATAACTGAAGAACAATTGATTTTTCGGGGATGGTTTAAACGTACGAAATGTAGAGAATAAGTTTCTCTATATTTTCATTGCTATGAACTTCTCTTGAATTTTGCTTTTTCGAATCCTTCTCAGGGGTTGAAAATTCAAAATGATATTCCGGGACAACTATTGAGCGAAAATAAAGAGACACGAGTTTGGCGCTGTGGACAAAAATGTAGCCGAGGATTCAAGCTACAAGTTCTTCCATAGCGCCGAATTCGTGCGGTCAATAGTTTTCCCAGAATTTCATTTTGAGTCTCCAACCCCCGAGGGGGATTGGAAAATCAAAATTCAAAGGTGGTCCATAGAAACGAAAATATAGAGAAAATTATTCTCTACATTTCGTACAGTCGAACCATACCCGAAAAACCGATAGTTTTTGAGTTATTCAATAAACCATTTTTTTTTTTGGTATTTTAACCATTTTTTTTCGTATGAAAAAGTGATTCACTCATCAAATTAATTACACATCTATTTAGTATGAATATCAAGATGTTGGAATTTTTTTTTTTTTCGATGTACAAAATGGCCGACTACTCGAAACTTCTCGAAACAGCTTTTTTCCAATCGGCGTGACAAATAACTTCAACAATTTTCACTCGATTTACTTCAAATTTAAAAGTTATGTTCCTAATTGCATTCCTGAGAGAAGTACGTAAGGAATTTCCGATTAATCGAAAACTTTTCATTTTGTGAGGAGTTTATGAGCAGTTGTAACGAAATGTTTCACTGAAAATTAATTTCTTAAGTTCAAATACCTACAACTTTTGAATAAACAATATTTTTTAAATTCCTTACGTACTTCTCTAGGTATTCTAACGTAGATTGACGAGAATTTTTGTTTTTTGTTTTAGATAAAAAATTGTGGATGCTAAATGTCACGCCGCGGAGCGCCTAAAAAAGATAACAAAAGAAAATATTAGTAGTCGGTCCATTAAGGTCCATTACAAATATTAGTCGGTCGGTACATCGAAAAAAAATATATATATTTTCTTACAGCTTGATATTCATACTAAATAGATATGTAATCAATTTTATGAATGAACCACTTTTTCATACGAAAAAAATTGTTAAATTCGCACATGATTTTATACCCTTTACGCCGGGCCTAAGGCCTTAAGGAGGTTGGAGCTTTAGCCACAATCCAAGGTTAAATTTAATTAAAAAATGCATGTTATTGTTTAGACTATACTGAGTCTTTACGAATTTTTTAAACTTTTTTCACCACCAAACACCAGAGATAAAAAATAGTTTGATGTATGTAATTTGACCTGCGGTTAGATGGGCAAGACTTTAACACTAAAGGTTGTGTAATTTTTTTTGTTATTTAGCACCAAGATAATCCTTTTCTAACAACGGATTAACGCAAACTGAACCTTTGTAAACATTTAGAAAAAAAATTTTTATCTTGCCCATCGTAAACCATGGGCCAATAATCTCGTGACGTAAATATGAATAGGTATAATTATAAATTACTCAAAATTTCATTGTGAATTGTATAAAACATTCGTCGTCGTAATTTTTTCATAATAATCATCGATAATGTTATACTCTTTCAAGTTGGAAGTAAGCCAAAAGTTTTTCTACTTTACGTAATAAAAATATAAAAATGCATAAATTTGCCCTTTAATTGTATATTAAAAAACAATAGCATATACAGAATAAATCTGTACCTCGTAAGCATTTTTTTTAGGTTCATTGAAAAAAAAAATGAATAAACCGTCATTTGTCTCAACTTTTGACTGGAAAAAACGGAGAAAAGGAGGAACGGTGTAAAGCCGATTCGACTCGTTATTTTTGTTTGATAATTCTGATTGGTTGTAAAAAGTTAATAAATATGTGGTAAAAAATCAAAGAAATTGTGTTTTAATCGTCAAAAAACATTCCCAAAAATAGCTGTCACATGGGATGAACCCATTAACGAAACGCCTAATATATTGTTAACGCTTGACGTTACCGATCGGGCTGTGTGTGGATTTTCAATTTAAATTACTTTTTCTATTCATGTCGAGTGTAGGGATGTGGGGTGTAGATAATAAGTGAAAAGTATGTATGTGAAATATTAATATTTTACAAAAAGCTTTGCAAAAAAGTTGAGAAAATAAAACTCGACTTTTTCTATATTAAACGATTTAATTCATGTATTGTAAAAATTGATATAGTGGTAGTATTTTATTCCTAGTACACCATTTGTAAGGGTGTTTACATAAATGTCCCTCCCTTCTCATTTCCGAAAATTATTTTACATTGGTTTTCCTATATCTATCCTAGTTGCTAGTTCCTCAAATTGTCTGATGTAGTTGCATAGTTGCTTTGCAGGTTGCATTTTCATGGAGGTTGCAGGTTGCATGAAGTAAAATAAATACATTTTTTTTGTTTAAAAAACAATCTATTTATTTTACTTCATCCACCTATAGCTGAGAAAGACTTGAATTTTCGAGCTCGGCTTATAAGACTTTTTTTTGTAGAAAATTACTTTCTCTACAAAGTTCTCATCTGAATTCTTTTCGATATATCTAATAGCTTAGGCGTTACAGCCGTTTGAATAGATATTTTGCACAATATTCACTTGAAATAATGATGCCGCTGAACCGATTGAATTTACGGCCATGGCTCAATGAACTTTATTGCGGAGTATCATATTTCCTACGAGAACCAAATTGGAAAATATCGCGATATCAAAATTCACGCAATGGTAACGCTAATAATGAGAAAAACATTTTTTTCAATGTTAATCAAATGGGAAACCTTCAATTTTGATTCGCGACCTCTAAATATTTTTTGACAACACCCCCCTTTCACGAAACTTCGTTTTTGGGTACCAACTAAAGGTTTTCAGGCACGATGAGTCAAAAAAAAAGTTGCCCTGAAACGAATCATCCTAATGTACATACATACGCAAGCACCCACATGTACTTGGTGTTTTTTATATTTTTATACAAAAGAGGTTCAAATTATAGTTTTTTTTGTTGGTTTTTCCATGCATAATTTGAACAGTTTTAAACAAGAGATTACGCAAATTTCCGATTGTTTTGTTTTTTTTTCACTTAGACCTAAAAATGTCTGCATGTTACCTGCGACAGGCGTTGAATGTTTCGCGGAACGTGGCGACAGAATTTTTTGTATCGCCATGCCGACTGCGCCGCAGACGTCCAGGGACCAAGAACAAGGTAAGCACACAGTGTTAAAGGACACAACGGTAATTGGAACGAAACCGTGTTTTATTAAAGTATCGAAAGAAAAAGATGGAAAATTTTGAAAAGAAAATTATCTATATATACCTGCAACACCGACGAGAGCACCGCCGACCACGTGACCCGCGTATTCCCGATTTTCCAGCATAATTTACGATGTCGCGTTGACGCGTCTTCTTTCGCGACAAGTGAGCCACACGGTGAGTCGAAGAGCCATCGTCAACAATATATTTATATAGATATACGTATATATACACGACGCGGTGACGCGCAAAAAAAAAAGAAAATAGAATGAACCCGTTATTCCGATCGTCGACGTCGCGGGGCCGCCACGGTCGCGATCTCACTCACCACCAATGAAATTCACTCACGACAATAATAAAAATATCGGCGGTTTATTATGCGACGAGCTTAATTACAAAATTATTATGCGCGATCGATGCATTTTTCCTTTCGGTGTATTTTCTTCGCGTTTCTCCACGTTTTCTCTTTTCCTTCTCATTATTTTTCTTCTCTTTGTTTGCTTTTTTCTAACACACACACACGCACGCGCGCGCGCGTACTACTCGGCGTTGAAATGTCGCAACGGTTTGTCCGAACGACGCGCGATCAAAGATTTCACTATACAGACGCACATCCAAGTACGAAGCGTGTTAACCACGAAGTCACGTGCCTTCGCAAAGAAAACAAAGACAAAGTAAGCACCGACAAGAGGACAAACGGACAAACAAAAAGAGAAAAAAGAAAAGCAACGAAACGAAACGTCGTAATGCCGAGTGGAATTTCATTCGAAAGGAGAGACAGCACTGGCGAAATTTCGCGAGTTTTATACGTTTTTATTGAAATTATGAATATATATCTTAAGTTTGGGAAAAATTAAGATGATTTTATGAAATTCCTGGAATTTGTACAAAAAAAATCACGACAAGTTTAGAAAACTCGCTAAATTTATGAAGTTTCGTGGTTATTTGAAGCAAATACGAAAAAAATGCATGAACATTTCATAATTTGACGAATTTTTCATGGCAATTTTGTGAAATTCCTGGTCATTTTATGAAATTCGTGAAACTTCGTTATACTTTCGTGAAATTCGTCAAATGTCATAATTTTATGAAATTCGTGACATTCCGCGATAATTTTGTGACATTCGTAAAATGAGCCAAACCTCATGATCGTTCAATGAAATTTCGTAAAAATGTTATTTCAATCCTTTTTTGTATTTATGACATTCAATGTGAGACGAAATTTTATATTTCGTGAATTTCAACAAAATGTCTCCCGGATGTCATCAATTTTCATGCCGACGTTATGAAATTCCATAAATTTCATGCCCGTTTTATGAACTTTCCTGAAATTTCTTCGAACTCCCCAAGCGTGTCATCCCGGTCTGATGAAATTTCTCAAAAAATCCATAAATTTCACGCGCATCCGACAAAATTTCCTCAACCGTCGTTCGAATTCCACAAATCACTGCGAAATTTTCATCATGAAAGTTCACATTTTTTCCCCACATATTCATAAATTCCCGCGAAAATTCCTAAACATTCGTGAAATTTCGAACAAATTTGGACGCCACGTTGATATATTAATGGTTGATATATTAATAAATAATAGTGCGAAACATCGCGAAATTTCACGCGTAATTTCACAAATAGCATGTATGAAAGTTGATGAATTTTTTGTTGTTGTCAAGAAACGTCACGAACGAGTGAGCGAACATTTGAGCTAAAAACGAAGCTACAGTCGAATCTAAAGAGAAAGCCGTGTTCATACCGGCGTGTTCATATATTTATGTAATATTCACGTATGTATAAATTTCCTTTTTAACTCCCCCCTTCCTCCCCATCTCTCTTTCTCTCTCTCTCTCTCTCCCCGTGTTTTTCTTTCATTGTTCTCCTGGTCGAGTGTCCCTCGTGCCCCTCAGAAGTACAATCTGATGCACGACTTTTGCGTTATGTTCGACTGGCACTTGGGGCACTTTTTCGACATCGCGAGCGTCTGCTCGATGCACTCGGAGCAATAAACGTGGCCGCAGCGGGTCGACGTTGGCTTTCGCTTGGAGTTCAGATAGTCGAAGCATATTGGACACGTGAGGACGTTCGTTTCGCCGCTCGCGGAATCGTTTATCCTTGTCGCTGGCTCGCCCGAGGACGCGTTGCTACTGTCGTCCAAGTGTATCACGGGGGTCGCTTTCGCGCTCTTGTTGCTCTCCCCTCGACTGCGCTTCTTCGGCGGTAAGAGCCTGCGACGAAGGCAAACAGTCACGATAAGTTCACTGGTATATTCCTACGAGTTGGGTTATCCCAACGCGGACAACGCGGAAGACGAGGGCCGAGGAAGGGAAAAGAAACAAGTCGAAACGCAGGTGAAAAGGGACGAGAAGGCTAGACCGAGAGGAAAGAAATGGAAATGAGGCAAAATGACGAGTGTGCAGTGAAAGTGGTACGGAAGGGGTCGTACAAACTCGAAAAAGGTATACGAACACTGAATATTTATGCAATTTGAGAAATATATATGCACTTTTGGGAATATTCGTGAATATGCGTGGAATGTTGACCGTTTATAAAAATATGAAATTTTGTGAGTTTATGAAATTTTATTAAATTTCACTGAAAATTTATAAATTGTTATTTTCATGCACATTCATTAACTTTTTACGCAGTTTTCATCAAACGGTCCTGGAATTTCATAAATTTCGATTAAATTTCATACATTACCATGGAGTTTCGTTAATTGTCCCGAACTTTCATTAGTTCCCACGAAATTCCACACATTCCAAAACATCCAAGAAAGTTGATAAATTTCATAAATGTTCATCAAATTTTACATTTTTTCGTAATACTTGATGAACAATCACGAAATTTCATGAATATTAAAAAAAATTCCCACAATTGCACGAATATTCCTAAAACTTGATAAATATTCCGAAAGATGCACAATTATTCCCAAAATATCATAATCCTGAAATTTCATATTCATCATAACCACATAAACATAAAATTTCATAGTCATACATAATCCTATAATTTCATGTAAATTCCTCGATTTGACAGATGTTAGCAAAATTACACAAATATTTACCAATATTCCCAAAATTTCATAAATATTCCTAAAATTTCATAAATATTCCCAAAATTTCATAAAAATTCATGAATTCTGTTAAACTTCACACGAATATTCACAAAATTGTCACAAATGTTTGCAAAATTTGGCAAACATGCATTAGCACAGAACCCGAACAAAAGAGCAAGAACGCTCGACTCAAAAGCAAAGCTCCCCGAGAACTGAAGGCAAGTCAATGGCCGGCAATAGGGCAGCAAGTCAGGAAACAGCAGGCAAAGGCGACATGCCCTCGAGGTGGCTCGGAAAAAGCAGAGAAATGCGCGCAACTGTCGCTTCGTGAAGGCAAAAGCGCTCGAATCGTCGCAAGGTGCTGTGCGACAGGCAAGAATGCCTCAACAATGACTGAACAAACGAAAAAACGCATCACCTATTCGGAGAATTGATCAGTTCCAAGTCCGGCAGCTCGGCGCTCGTTATCCTCGAGGACTCGGCTTGTTGGCCTCCGTGATTCTGGTTGAGCCTGATGACGCTGGCTCTCCGGTGCGGCGTTCTGCTGCGATGCATCATCGGCGAGTCCACCGTCAGGTCCACTATGAACTCCGGCGAGGGCGATCTTCTGTACAGCGAGACGCGCTCCCCTCGCGCGTATGCGTGTCTGTTCTTCTGCTCCATCCTGACTATCCCCCTAGGTATATACTCGTGTACTAGCGCGTCTGGTGTGACGCCCTCGCTCTACTTGAAAAAAAAAAACATCGAGAAAAGCTTTTTTTTTTAACGTTCAACGCGACTGCAAGCCAAAAGACGAAATCGCGAGTGTCAAAATGGTCCGAAAACATCGCGAGCAATGACAATCGGGTATCCGAAAATCATCGAAAGGCCACTTTTTTCCCCTCAAATACGATTTTTAATCATTTTTCAGATACGTTTTTTTCTTTTGGCAAACACGACGAAAAAAATTGCGACTGGAACTTCCGAAATGAGCGCACAATGCGACTTTTAATAATGATATACATGTATATTGCGTACGGTTGAAAAAGGTTTTCAGAACGCCGATGAAAATCCTCTCTCCTTCCCCCTCTCGCTCACTCTCTCTCTCTCTCTTTCTCGCTCCTTCTATCTCAGATAATACTACGAAACGATGAGATTTTTTCTTCACTTCTTTGCTATTATGCGAACGCCGTTATCAACGCGTTTCGACAGTGTGCTAACCACACGAGTTAGTATTTTGCTCGAGAGCCCGCGAGCGTTGATCTTCTTTGCTTCGCTATCGCGTTGCACTGGAGAAGTGAAAGGAAAATGGAAAAAATGTCCTGCCCGCGGTACAACCGTCAATTGGCGATGCCAAGAGACAGACGAAGATTCACTGGCGGAGCCCGCACCACTGTGTGTTGTACGTCCGGAAAACTTGTGGACAAATTTCTTTTGCCAGTGTATTATAATAATAATAATGTGGCTGCGGCGAGAAAAGGAATCGGGGTGGCTGAGAGTGTTGAGTCGAAATTTTAGCCTGATGGTAAAAAGAGCGTGACGGGAGATTTAATGGTGAGATGGTTTGACATTGGAGGCGCTCTGATCGCGACGATCCTAGTGATAAATTGTTTTGTTATATATATATATATACAGGGTGTCCCAGAAGTAACGTACGCCCTTCTAGCATCTGGTAGGAAAAAAAATTCTGAGACGAAAAGTCCTCACTCATTTTTTTATTAGACGCATAGATAATTAATTATGAATTAAAAGAAATAGCCAATCAGGTGCGCGCTACAACGAAAAGGCAGCGCAGAGGGGAGGAATAGGGGAATGCGTTGTAATTGCGTGCGCCTGAAAATGTGTGCGGAGGGAAACTTCCCGACGAGGAGAGAGCGCGCGCGCGCGTGTGTGTGTGTGTGTGTGTGTGTGTGTGTGTGTGCAAGTGTGTGCCTTTCCGCTGTAGCGCGCACCTGATTGGCCATTTATTTTAATTCATAATTCATTATCTATGCGTCTGATCAAAAAATGACTGAGGACTTTTCGTCTCAGAATTTTTTTCCCTACCAGATGCTAGAAGGGCGTACGTTACTTCAGGGACACCCTGTATATATATATGGGGCACTCCACGATATTTCACTTAGCCCGTGACCCCGACCATTTTTTATTTTCCAGTTTTTTTTACAATATTGTAGGCCATGAAAGGATTATTCACACCAATTTTTAGATTTTTATTTCTTCTCTTTCTGAAGTTATGATATTCCAAAAATGTCGATTTCGGAAGTTTTGGAAACGTTTAAACGCTGATAACTGGAACTAATTGAGATATTGACAAATGGCGATATGTAATTTCTTTTCATTTTGAAGCATACTTTCGTTAAAAAATATGAACAAATTATCAGTTATCAATGTCAACGTTTTTTTGGCTTCTACAGTGAAAACTATTTTTTTTAAAGTGTATTGCTTTTTTTATTTTATTTTTTCAAAAAATTCTCTAAAATAGAGTGACCCATTCGATGATTTTTAAGACCAGTCTCATCGTGAGCCCATTTTTCCTTCTATTCTTTTTCCAATTCATCATGTTGTTTTGAGAAGATTTTTATAATTTTAGTCTACAATAATTTATTTTAGGTATAAATACAATTACAATTACAATAGGTTATTTAAGGTTTATTTTTAAATTGCATCTATATGGATTGAGTAAATTTATTGAAACCTTTTGTACATTGTTAAGTGCCATTTCAAGAACATTCCGTAAAATTTGTACGCGAAAATATCCACAAACAAGTCGGTGACAAAGCTTTTCCAAGAACGCCTTTGGAAAAACACGATTTGCGGTGTTCACTGTATCTCAGCTAGAAATTATCTGAAATCAAGTACCATTAAAATTTAGTCAAAGTATCATCAAATCCTCCCCCAACGGTCTTTGATAATTTTTGTTTTCATTTCTAAATTTTTGGTGTCCATGTAAAGTGAAAAGTGCTATTTTTCACGGAAAGTTTCGCCATTGTGGGGGTGGAAAACCCCCTCAATGTATAAAAAAATCTCAAACCAACCGCTGGGGGGAAGTATTTTATATGTAGAAAGTGTGTACCAAGTTTGAAATAAATCGGCCATGTAGTTTTCAAATGGCAGTGAACACGGACTTTGAAAAAGTGGTTTCGAGAAAAACGCGTTTGAAGTTTAGAGAAGTCAGAGCTAAAGTGTTAGAGGAGCGGGACTAAATAGGCAATAACTTCGAGAGTTTTGCTCTGATTGGCTTGAAATTTTGGGATTAAATTCTTGAAATGTTGGAGACGGAATTTGAGGGGCAGACAGCTGTTCGTCTATCTATTTGACGGCGTTCGGCAAAGTTTTGACGGGATCTGAAGAGCCGGTTCAGAGATTTTTGGGAATCTATAATTGTTCTACCATACCGACCGCGATGCAGTGTCATTCCGTCTTAACTATAAGAAAAGACAAAAAATCGATTTTTCAAAAGTGCAAACCCTCCCCTTAATCTGAAATTCCGTACGTACTTCTCTGCGAAATGCAATTAGGAACATAAGTTTTAAATTTAAAGTAAATCGAGTGAAAATTGTTGAAGGTATTTGTCACGTCAATCGGAAAAAAGCTGTTTCGAGAAAAACGCGTTTAAAGTTTTACATACTCGATGGCCGTGCCAGAGGTGGGCTTGCGTTAGAAGCTCAAGGTCGGTGAAAAAAAATTCTTGCAACAAATCAAATAGTAACTTATTCTTATGATGATAAAACGATTTTTTGAAAATTCTACTGTGGCCTTACCCCTTAAAAGAGAAGAGATAAAAATATAAACATCGGTGTGGGGTACAATTTTACAAAAAAAAAATCAGGAAAAATAGTCGGGGTCACGGCTAGGTGAAATGGCGTAAAATGTCCCATATATATATTTATATGTTTCGAACATTTCGATAATATGGCACATAAATCCATAGGTTCAAACAAACAGCAGCGCCACTACTTTCCCCACCCAGCAATAGGGCGAATCAACGACTTTCCGTAGTCTCCGTTGCGATCGCAACGACCACCGGTAAAGGAGAATCGCCTAACGCGCTAGCGCGCATGCGCCCCCCGCGCAGTGGCCGATCTCGCCGTTGTTGTGCGCAGCGCTGCAGTCGCGCGCGTACAGCACACGGCCACTGGAGTTGCGCGCTCCGCTAGTCACGCGCGCGTCTTTGTGTATGCTTGTGTGTGTCACTCCCGAGCGCGAGCGTGCGAGCGAGACAGAGCGCGAGGGGCAGAAAAAGATTCGGCGGTGCGTTCGCCGCGAGTCGCGTGTAATTCTCATGTTTCGTCTCGTCGCGGACGGGTCATGGCGTATGTCAACGTTGCCGAATGGAAGACCGATCAAGTGTGCGAGTGGTTGAAAGGTGCGTGTTTTTTCGTTGATACGTTTTTTTTAAACATTTTTACTCGTGCTCGCATCGATCGCGTTTTAAGATTCTAAACGGTGTTGCTTTTTCGTCTTTTTCATTTTATTCTGGGCGTGACGAAAGCGCGCACGTTCGTCGTTTCTCCGTCTCTCTCTTTATTTCTCTCTGTCTCTTTTCCTCTCTTTCTCTCTCTTTGTTTTTCTATCTTGTCTCTGTCTCTCTAAGAATCTTTTTTTATGGCTCTCTCCGTTTCTTTTTCTTTCTTCACTTTGGAACGCACGTGAATTGCGCGCGATTGTGTCGCATTTTTCGATGCATCGAATTGCTCGTCGCCGCCGAGAGAGACGCACAGCGTACGTTCGTTCTGTTCGTCGCAATTTTCGCGTTTTGGATCTTGATAACACTCATTGACAGTGCGTTTATATATATATATATATATATATATATATATATATATATACACACATATATATGCCGACCGAAGTGTGACTTCATTGAGTACGCACACGGGAAGTGGAATGATTCATCGCTCGTTATAATTCGTCGTGTATGTGATTTTTTTTCTTTTGTTTTTTTTCACGTATTCGCAAAACTCCATTGTTTTAATGTAAATTCAATCGTGATTACTTTTCTTTTGTTCTCGAACTATAAAATCAGTCGTTGATTGTTATTATTTTCATTTTATTTTATTTTTACTATTATTACTATTACTTACTTCTTGTTAATACGTATCGTTATCATTGATACCTAATATCAATTATTGGTAATACTCATTATTATTATTATTAACTAATATGACCTATCATTAAGACTCAATATTAGCAGTAGTAGGATTTCATTTTTGTTTACCTAAATGTCCTTCCCTTCTCGTGTACATCAATTATTTTACATTGGCTTTTTTAAATCTATTCTAGTTGCTTAGTTCTCTAATCGTTTGATGTAATCGCTAGTTGCTTTGCCAGTTGCATTTTCAGTCGCGCTTCTATTTTGCGGTCAATTTATAACCCCCTGCTATTTTTCAACCACTGCTTCAGTTTTTTTAAAACTATTTCTTGCTTTAGTTTTCCCTTGATTTCCGTACATTTGCAAGTAGATCTCAAATTTTCAATTGCCTGCTTGCATGTTCTACATTTGGCATCTGTATATCCTCTATTCTCGTCTTTTCTGATATTTCTACATCTTTTCCTTGCCCATGTTTCTTTTAATTCTCCGCCATTCATCTTGTCCTTCCAACATTTTTCCATGTGTACACCTGCTTTCCTATGTTTATATTTCGAGCAGTATGTCGACCCATTGATATTGCTCCAATTGTATTGAATTTCTTGTTCAATTTCATTTTTTATGCCTAAGATTCAATGTTAATTTTTATATTCATTGTTATTATCATCATTTTATACCATTTGTTATTATTATTTTTATTAATACGCATTATTAATAATTAATGCTTCTTTTTTTTCTTATTGTCATCAATAATAACTATTATTATTATTATCGCTGTGTTACTTTTGCTAGTACTATGGCCATTGAGGCAACTAGTAAGGCTCGAAATTTCTAAAATTCCCTAGCAAGGCCACTTATCAGTAAAAATATATTATCTCTCTTGTCAGGGGTATTTATCGCAATATTATAAAGTGGGTAAATCCGTCGAGATTTATCCTCAGGTCGATCATATCGATGCTCCAACCCAAACAAACCCAAACCATGTCAAATGCGATTTTACCGCAATTCCAGTCGAACAGATGAAAATTTTGGGAAATCTCAAAATTTCGGGGCATCTCAAAATTTTGGGAAATCTCACAATTTTGGGAAATCTCAATATTTTGAAAAATCTCAAAATTTTGGGAAATTTTAACATTTTGGGAAATCTAAAAAATTTGGAAAATCTACAAATGTCGGGAAATCTCAAAGTTTTGGGAAATCGCAAAATTTTCTTACACTAGGGATAGAGAAAAATTTGGAGAAATTCAAGTTTGTTTTAAGTTTATTCTGAGTTTTGAGGTATTTTTTTCACCTTTGAAGATTTTTCAAAATCTGCATGGGTTAGGGACAGAGGGAAATTTGTAAAAATTCGAATTGTTTGCTTGTTTTTCAAATTTTATTTTTACGTTGGATGAAAAAAAAAATTCCTGGCTACATTCTTAAGGGAGACTGTCCTTGGAGTGCCATATTTCAGGTGTTTACATTTTATTTTTTTTAAAGAAAACGAGTAAAGCTTTTTGAGTGCGGTTTTTTCTTGCCTTTATTCATGATTTACAGAACGTTAAAAAAAATTTTTTTGAAAAAAAAACCAAAATGGAGGCCGTTGCAGCTCCGCGAAAACAGGTCCTCAAATCGCGGAAGGTAAACGGCTGACATCACTGCCCCCTCTTTGTTGATCTGAAACACAAATTCAAAGCATATTATCAATCTGTGACTCTTTGGTCATGGAATGACGGATGGGTTTTTCGTTTAGTACAAATTTCGGAAAATGGCGGCATTTTAAAAAAAATCGAATTTTCGCGTTTTTTTTCGCATAAAAAGATAAATAATAAATGCAAAAATGTATCTATCGAAAAAACGATCCGTCATTCCGTGAAGACATATTTTCCGAGTATGCTCTCCAAATTTCAGCTCGATATGTTAATTACAGCGGTCAGGAGAATGTCAGCCATTTTAAAAAATGTGTTTTCGAGAAAAACGCGTTTAAAGTTTTGTAATGTGTTTACACAAATGTGTTTATAATTACCGCTAATCGGCAATGCCTGGTCCATAGAGGCATCCCTCCTCTTCTTCTAGCTGCTCATGTTGAGCCGCTAACATCTCCCGCTGCAATTTCAAGGACAAAGTCTCCCTTAACAAATAAACTCTTCGACTTTATCGTGTCTAGTGGTTTTTTTTTCTCTTTTAGCGTTCGTTTATTTTGTTCGCAAATCCGCCGAATGAAAAAAAAAAAAGTATATGTTTGATTTGTGTTTGCATGCCCAGGGCTGGATAATTCGGTGCTTCCGTACGTTCACAGTTTCACGAACAACGGCGTGAATGGCCAACAATTGTTGAATCTGAGGCCCGAATGCCTGGAGAAATTAGGTGTCATTAAGCTCGGCCATCAGGAGATAATACTCGAGGCGGTCGAATATCTGCGAAACTTTCATTACGATTTGGATCGTGAAAATTTGCAACTGTTGGCGTTGCGACTGTCCTGCCAGGCGCACAGTTTGTACAACGAGCTGTCGAGGCAAACGGACTCGCGACCTGTCACCACCCAAACACTCGCCGATGTCGCGTCCGTCGTGACCGCTGTGAAGCCACTCGTCAGATGGCTCGATCGACCGCCCTTCAGCGGCCAACTAGAGTACAACGATCGGAAATCCGAATTGTTGAAATTGTCGCTGGAAATGGCTACGTGCGCCCAACGCGATCGCTTCGCCGAGAAACCGATCGAGGAGATAAGAAGCACTTGCGAAAAATTAGCCAAACTCGGGGATTACGTGATTCAGGATATCGCCGATCCGATGATACTCCAACCGGCGAGCCTCGATCTGGCGACACTCAAGAAGAGGCCCGGCGACGACTTGGTAACGTGCGCGAGACACGAAATTAACAATCATCCCCCATTTTTATATCTTTACTAGCTTTCGCCCGCGTGGATCTCGACATTTTTCGTTGAAATACTTTTCAATCCCTTAAGGGGTGATTTTTTCTGGACCCTGAAATACGTCGTTCTTGATTTATAGCCAATAGGCTGAGCAGCAATTTTAATGGTTCTTAAACACACGACGGAACTCCTATACAAAATTGCACTCACGATCTTACCACCTCAAGAGTTGATTTTCCAAAAAAACGCCGAAACACGCCATTTTTACTTTTCAACCAGAAGCCTAAATAGGAAGTTTCGTCGGTTAACTTGAAAAAGGACGGATTTAATACAAGCACACATCCTCTATTTTACCCCCTTGAGGGGAGAATTTCGTAAACACACAAAAACCTTCTCCGAGAGACATTCCATCTATTGGTGGAAACTTGAATAAAATCCGTTCAGCACTTTTTTAGATTAGCTCTTTCAAACATACGCAGGCTGACTTTATACTATGCAGTATTTCCAGTATTTAAGGTGAGAAATCCCTTTAAGAGCGTGAAAAAAAGGTATTTTTCGGGAATTTTTTTAGAGGGGATAAAATCATCTGATCATTTTCAAATTTGGACATGAGTTTATTAAAACTGACAAGTTAAAAAAAAAATTTTGGGATGACCAACAATATGGCGGCGTTATTAAGGGTCTTCGAACGCCTGTTTTCCGCGACATCGAAAAGTGCCGCAGTTGTCACTCTTTTTCTGTTGATCTGAAAAAGATTTAATAAGTGTCATTCGTTTACTGACATATTAAGGGGAAGGATATACCTAAAAAATGATGAAAAAGTGCAAAATTGAAAATTTGGGAGCCTTTTTACTCCAAAGTTGGAATTTTCGACCATTTTTTCGACATATTGGAGCCCAAAAAAATGATTTATTTACACGCTACCCTTCAAACTTTAGGTATATGATCCTTCCGATAATATTACTGAGAGTAACCTCCCAAAATTTCATCCAAATAGGTCGATAACTTTTTGACCTACAACACGAGCAGTTTTTGGAAAAGTAGTTTCGAGATAATCGCGTTTAAAGTTTCAACAAGTGACTCGCTACCTGACCGCATGCTGTCCCCGCGCTCTAGACTATACGCGATAACTCCGCAAATATTCAATATTTCGAGTTTTCCTTTGGTCAGTATATTCTTTGGGTATCATACTTTCGAAATATGTAAAAAAAAAAAAAATTGAAAATTCTCAAGGAATTTTTCGCCTTAATGTTCGGTGACAAACACATGTCATTCGCCTATAAACAAAAGAATGGTTATTCATATCGATGCCCAGCACTCAACGCAAATTCGAATGGAAATCGTACTCCATTCCAAACTCACTCACTAATTACGAATCAGTCACAATCACGATTTGTTATTATTCAGGATTGAGGACAGTAAAAATCACAAATTATTTTGTTTTACCGTCGATATGGTTTTTGTTGCAATGCCAACGAAAACAATGTTGTCGTTGGTGCCGCTGCTTCTGCAATTTCATAATGCTTTGTACACATGTGCAGGCGTGTATGATAATGTGATTTCAAAAAAATTGTTTTGCAGCTCTATCTGGTGGCGAGTTAAAGCAAAATGGATAGCGCGAAATCAATGACTGTTAATTATTCAATAATTCGATTATTGATTATCTGGAGTTATCAATGACTAACTAATGAATCTATAATCGAAAACATTCTCCATACTCAGATACCTATATATACCAGTTTTCATGGCGATCGGTTGAACGGTTTTGAGGTTAATGCGCTGCAGCGCCATCTAGTGGCGAGTTACAGTAAAATGGATAGCGCGAAAATATTGTCTGTGCTCAATTACTTATGTATACCAACTTCTATGGCGATTGGTTGAACGGTGTAGTTTTATGCGCTGCAGCGCCATCTAGTGGCGAGTTACAGCAAAATTAATAGCGCGAAAATATTCTCCGTGCCCAAATACCTATGTATACCAATTTTCATGGTGATCGGTTGAACGGTATAGAAGTTGATGTGCTGCAGCGCCATCTAGTGGCGATTTACAACGACGTGGATAACCTAAAAGCCTTCCCCATGAAAAAACACTTATATGTGCCTACTTTTATAGTGATCGGTCAAACGGTGTCGGAGTCTATAAATCTCAAACGTATATACGAACATCCATTTATATATATGAGATATCCCAAGTGTTTTCGAACGGCCTAAAAGCCTGACCAATCTTTTTCAAAGTTGGTGATGTTTTTGTATCATATATTTTGAGTAGGGGGCATTTTTTTCAGATTTTGATCGGCTCGCTAACTCGGCTAACTCGGAGAGAAGATTTGACACGTGATAAAATTTCAAATGATCGTATCGTAGTGATCTTCTCGTAGGAAAAAATGTCCCCTATAAAAAACGATGCGTTTTCCTATAAACTATTTTGAAAAAAAAAAAAAAAAATCCCAATTTTCCACGTACTAGAACACTTAAAAAAAAAGAAAAATCTCTTACTTTTTAATTTTTTCACCCTAATGACTAGGTTGATCCTGCTGAAATTTACCCTGAATTTTCTTTTATTAGTGGAAAACAACGTGTGTAAGTTTCATTCCGGGCTGGGCTTGCTTTCAGTTGATATCGTCGGCTTGAATTTAATGGGAAATTGGTTTTGTTGAATAACTCGGCGATTTACAATTTTTAAGTAAAAATGGTAATGACTAAACTTGTAGGAAATCGAGTGCTCTACAACTTTGGTCATTACAGTTTTTTCTCTACCGTCGATAATTTTCGAATTAAACCTGAAAAAAGCAGCTATTGCATTATCTCGTTCATTTTTAACTTTAGGTCATAAACGAACATAAATAAACTTGCAGAGATTGAAATTCTCGATAATTTTGGTCTCCAGCTTTTTGAAAGCGTGAAAATATGATTTCGAGAACCATTTGCTCTTTTCTTTTACCATTGGCGTACAACGCTAAATATTGATTCTAGGAAAAAAAAGGTGGGTACAAAAATTGTCCAAAATTTCGAACTCTACAAGTTTGTTCATGTTCGTTTATGCCTTAAAGTTGAAAATAAACGAGATAATGCAATAGTGGCTTTTTTCAGGTTTAATTCGTAAAATGTCGATGGTAGAGCAAAAACTGTAGTGATCAAAGTTGTAAAGCGTTCGATTTCCTACAAGTTTAGTCGTTACGATTTTTACTTAAAAATTGTAAATCGCCGAGTTATTTAACAAAAATTAACAAAAACGTTTTTCCATTAAATTTAAGACAACGATATTAACTGAACGCAAGCCCAGCCCAGCATGTAACTTACACATGATGTTTTACACTAATAAAAGAAAATTCAGTGCGAATTTCAGCAGGATCAACCTAGTCATTGGGGTTAAAAAATTAAAAAATGAAAGATTCTTCGTTTTGAATTTTTAATTAATTTTATTTTTAATTGTGAATTTTAAATAATGAATTTTGAATTTTTTTTTTCAAACCAGTTCATAGAAAAAGGCATATTTTTTGGTAGAGGACATTTTTTTGTACGACGAGAAGATCACTACGATACGATCATTTGAAATTTTATCACGTGTAAAATCTTATTTCCCAGTTAGCCGACAAAAATCTGAAACAAATGCCACTTACTCAAAATATATGATACAAAAACATCACCAACTTTGAAAAAGATTGAAGAAGGTCAGGCATTTAGGCCGTTCGAAAACACTTGGAATAGCTCATAGATAGATTTATTTATTGCTTTCGCATCGTTGGATTTTTCATGAATTTTGTCATTTTATTTTTGCTTTCATAAAATTACATCCAACTATTGAAAAACTTTCCTCCCAGGGTTTCAACATCCTGCCGTCTTTTCACGGCAATCATCAGATAGCCGAGATAAAATTTGGCTCGGCGGCGCACAGCTGCGGCAAAATGGAAGAGGGCGACGAGATCGTCCAAGTGAATTATCAAACGGTGGTCGGTTGGGAGCGAAAAAACGTTCTCGAATTGTTCAGCGAGAGCCCGGCCGAGGTATTGCTCACTCTGAAACGTAGGCCGAGGCACACCAAGGTCTACGGACAAATTTACATCAAGCCGTATCGTTTGCCGAGCAACAAAAAAACTCCCTACGCCACCAGATGGCAACACAATCTTCCATCACCGAGGCCCGAACTCCTCACCATTCCGGACTTCACGATGCCATTGCCGAGGTAATTCTCACGCTGTGGAAAAATAAAGAAAAACGTTTTTACGCTTCCAGAGTCATTGAATTATTCGGAAGGTTTTTTTGTGCGTGAGTCAGCTATTTTTGGGAATTCGAATGTTTGCTTTTTGAAAAATTGAGATGATTTTTTTCTTCTCTATTAGGAAATATATAGCAGTCATTGAGAATAAAAAGAATTATGTTCGGAAAGAGGTAGAGAAACGATTTTCGTTCTTCAATTCAGTTTAAAAGCAAAGGACTTCTTTAAAAAACTTCCTTCAAGTTGAAAAATATGAAAAACTTATTTGTTCATATATTTATTGATTTAGAAATGCAAAGAGATGCTCTAATTTTTTATCCTAAAGTACGGAAACGATGGTTTTTCTTCGAAAGTACGAAAAACGCATTTTATTTTTTTCATCTATTTTATTTAAAAATGCGTTGAAGACGCTGTTTATAACTGTGATATAGTAATAATTATGAAGTTTATTAATCATCCGTAATACATAATCGTGTATCCTATATCTATGCGGTGCGTGTGGTTCGCCGGACCGGGCGGAACTGCCTCCCCGTGATTTGACTATCCTCATCTACGTCGGTACGGTAGAGAATTGTAATCGCAGACATCACAACTCTCTCGCTTCTTTAATTTAATCGCTGTTAATACGCGGAGAGCGGCGTAATGCCGGCACAGCGGCTTTGGGTTTAATCATTTGGTCTATGTGACGTTTTTGAGTAATATTTTTTTCAGTTTTTACTACATACGTAGACGGCGAGGTTTGTTCGACTACTTTGCCCGTGACTTTCTTGTCGACCTTCGTGCCGTAATTATCAATCAATACGTCGTCACCGACCGATATATTTATTTGCCGGTTTCCTCTTCTACTTACAATTTGCTCTCGTTGTTTTTGATCTACGATCTCAAACACGGTTGGTATTAGTAAATCGAACCGTGTTCGAAGTTCTCTATTATACATTAAATACGCTGGGGTTCGCCGCGTTGTACAGTGTTCGATACTTCGATAGTCAAACAAGAACATTTGGACAGCCGTGTCCGGCGCTTCTCCCCCTTGAACAATTTTGTTTACCTTATTTTTTAAAGTTTGCACAAAGTTTTCGGCGGCTCCATTTGTTGCTGGATGGTATGGAGGCGAATAAGTGTGCTTTACTCCGTTTGCTGTTAAGAATTCGTGAAATTCTGAGCTCCGAAATTGCGGTCCTCCGTCTGTAACGCAGTGTAGCGGTAACCCGTAACGTGCGAACAGTTCCTTGAACACCGCCACTAGTTTGTACGCTTTGGTATTATTTTTAAAGTTAATTATTTCGGGCCATTTTGAGTGCGCGTCTATCACTATCAAGTACATATTACCGAAAAATGGTCCCGCGAAATCGCAGTGGATTCGGCTCCAAGTTTTTGTCGGCCATGGCCACGTGGTTAACGGTGTTTTCGACGGTTTTTTTTGTTCCATGAGACAGATTTTGCACTCGTTAACTAACGTCTCTATGTCGTAATCAATTCTCGGCCACCAAACATACGAGCGTGCGAACATCTTGATTTTTACAATACCTAAATGAGATGAATGTAACTCTTTCAGTATAATTGGTCGCATGTTTGTCGGTATAATGGCCCTCAGCCCCCAGAAAAGACAACCCTTTTCTGTCGTGAGCTCTAGTTTTTTTGCATAGTACAATTTTTCGTCTACCGTTAGATCTTTCTCAGTCGGCCATTCATTCGTTACGTATCTTATTACTTTGTTGATTGTTTCGTCTTGTTTACTCGAATCGGCGAGCATTTTATAATCAAAGGTTTGTACGCCTTCTTCGAAAAAATGTACGTGAGAAAAATCGGGTTCGAGGTTCGATAGCAAGGTGTCTTCGGTTTTATTATCGATTGGCAATCTCGATAATGCGTCGCAATTGGCGTTCGCTTCTGACTTCACGTGTTCAATTTCATACCGAAAACCTGATAGATAATAAGCCCATCTTTGGAGTCTGTTGTCAGCTGTAATTGGAATTCCTTTTCGCGGTCCAAGTATGAGCTGCAACGCTTTGTTATCCGTTCTCAGAATAATTTTTTTTCCGAAAATGTATTGGTAAAATCTTTTAAACCCAAACACTATTGCCATCGCCTCTTTGTCTAGAATGGTGCGATTCAGTTCTTTTTTCCCTATTTTTTTTGACGCATATGCGATCGGCCTTTCGCTTCCGTCTTTATGCTTGTGCGATAATATTGCGGAGATTCCGTAATCTGATGCATCGCACGCTAATATTATTTGCTCCCTTGGATCGTAATGCGCTAGGACGCGAGGTGAAATTAATTCGTCTTTTACCCATTCGAACGCTTTTGAACATTCATCGCTCCATTCAAATTTTTCGTTGTTTAACGCGTCGTACAACGGTTTTAATTGTTCGGATCTGTTCTTTAAGAATCGAGCGTAGAACGTCACGAGCCCTAAAAACGAAGCTAGTTCCTTTTGGTTCTTAGGTTCGGGCGCATCGATCATCGCGGTCACCTTTGATTTTACTTTATGTAGCCCCTCTTTATCTATTACGAATCCTAAGACCTCGATTTTCTCTTGGAAAAAATGACTTTTTCCTTTGTTTAATCGCAAGCCACATTCTTGCATTCTCGCACACACTTTCTCTAGGTTCTCTCTGTGTTCCTCGTTTGTTTTACCGGTTACATAGATATTGTCTATATACGCGATCGCGCCTTCGATTCCTCTCAAGCACTCGTCCATCTTCTTCTGAACATCAGCTGGTGCCGGGGATACCCCTTCAGGGATGTTTTTGTATCTAAATAAGCCCTTGTGTGTTGTGATCGTGAGCAAATGTAAACATTCGTCGTCGACTGGGAACTGCATGTACGCGTGCGTTAAGTCGAGCTCCGAAAATAATATGCCTCCTTGCAGGCTCGCGAAAATTTCATCGATCGTGTGCAATGGGTATTTATCGACAATTATAAATGGATTTATCGTAAGTTTGAAATCCCCGCACAATCTTATGTTACCGTTGCTTTTGAAAACAGGGACTATGGGGGTAGCCCATTCGCTTGTCTCCACGGGTTCGAGATGTCCCAATTCTACCATTCGCTCAATTTCCTTTTCGACCAACGGCTTCAACGCGTGCGCCACTTGTCTACATTTCAAGGCTACCGGTCTTGCCTCCTTCTTTAGAAACAGTTTTGTTTTGCTTTTATTGTATCTCCCGGGAGTCTCGCTGAAAAGATCGCTGTATTTTTCGGAAAGGTAATTCGTCTCGGTTTCGCTATCGATTTTATTTAAGCAGATGCTTTTTTCGCTACCTAATTGCAATGGCCATATTCCCAGTTTATTTAGCCACTGTCTTCCAATCAGTGTAGGGCCTACACCGCGTAATACGAATAATTCCGCTGTACTTTTTCTCCCGTTCAACTCGATTGATAAGTTTTCTACTTTACCGAGTGGCTGTAATATCTTATTATCGTAAGTTTTCAGCTTCAATTCTGTTTTCTTGATTTTATTTGTTTTAAAATTTTCGTTATATCCCTTCTCCGAAATAACCGTCGCGAAGGTACCTGTATCAATCTCCATGTTTACCTTTTTTCCATTCACGCTTACCTCTACGAACATAGGTTCCGCGCTATCGTTACTGCTTGCGTATCTTACACACGCACGCTCGCTACGCTCGCTCAACTCGATCATGTGAAAATCGTTGCGATGAGATCGTTGCTCGGACGGCCCTTGCTCCTGCTCCGTTTCGTTGTTTTCCCGTATCAGCTTGACTTGTCGTTGTTGTCGTTGAGCCGGTCCTTTCCGGCATACTCGGTGAAGATGGCCCTTAAGTCCGCAGGCATTACACGCGTACTCTCGGAATCGGCACTCATTTTTCGTGTGATTAGGTTTCCCGCAGCAATAACACGCTGTATTTTTTTGTTGATTTGGTTGAGCGCCGCTGGATGTACGACCTTGTTGTATTGGGGTTTTAATCCCTCCTTTTTTCCACCCTTCGGTGTTGTTTATTTCCTTCAACGAATATATTTCGTTTTTTTGCTTTTTATTTTCGAGCACATTTAAAGACGTTGACGCATTTTTTTCGGCAGTTTCTTTTGCTACTGCTTCCTTGTATGCTGTGTCGTAGTCTAGGTTCTCCGTTTTGAAAAGCGATACCCTAGTGTCGTGGTCCTTCAATCCGCACACTAGCTGATCTCGTAAGGCGATTTTCAGATTTGTGAATCCACAGTGCATAGCAAGTTTTTTTAATCGAGCCGCGAAGTCGGCTACACTTTCCCCTGACTCTTGCTTTGCCATGTTGAAGTTGCATCTTTCCATGACTTCTGATGGTTTCGGGTTTAAATGATCACTCATCACCTTCACTAATTCTGGGAATCTTTTCTCTGATAATTTTCCGGGCGCGACTAATTGTTTGAGAAGCTTGAATGCGTCCTCGTCTAGGCGCGTTAGTAAGTGTGCCGCTTGCTTTTCTTCTCTTATGTCTTTCGCTATAAAGTACATTTCTATTCTTTCGATGAAAATCTCCCAGTCATCTTTATCCAAACAAAACTCTAGCTTGATTCCGTCGCCCGCCATTTCGTTCGTGTCACTCCCACTTAGACTTATCTGCTCCGATGTCTCTTCGTCGTTGGGATTTTCTGACTCACTATTCTCTGTCTTTCTTTCTCTTTCTTCTTCACTTTGTCTTTTACGCTCACTTATTTCTTCTTTCACTGTTTTTCGCAATAGTTCCCGCAACGAATTGAAATCACTATTTTTATCGCACTCTATTCCGCGATTTTTCAATTCGGCCAGTACGCTCTCTTTATTCAGAGTCTGGATCCACGCGGTTCCTTTTCTGTCCGGCATTTATCGAGAGATTTTCGTGTCGGCTACGGGCAATCGTCTCGCCTCGTGGTCGAATGTTCTCGAAGCACCTTGCTGCCTTTACGCGTGTCGCCATTTATCAGCTTATCACTCGTGGCAACTATTTTCGCGTTATTGAGTTTTTCTCTTCAATTAGCTTAGTTGCTTCCACTGCACTTTCACTCATGTGGATCCCATCCTCGTCGCCAGTTGTGATATAGTAATAATTATGAAGTTTATTAATCATCCGTAATACATAATCGTGTATCCTATATCTATGCGGTGCGTGTGGTTCGCCGGACCGGGCGGAACTGCCTCCCCGTGATTTGACTATCCTCATCTACGTCGGTACGGTAGAGAATTGTAATCGCAGACATCACAATAACTGTATTATAATTCACGCGAAAAAGTAAGAAAACCGACCTTTGGATTTTTTTATATAAACAAATGCGCCAAACTACTTTTTTTAATGTCAGCTAATTTAAAGAATCAGAGATCGTTTTTTTTACCCTCGAAAACTAACAGACAATTCATCTTTACCGGACAGATATTTCAATTGACGCAAGAATAACGACATGACCGGTGTTTCATTTCTTTCCTCAAATTAAAAGATACGAAAAACGCGTAACAATTGAACAAAAACTTTGCTCCGAAAATCGCGTTTTTGTTTTCTTTCAATAAAAATTCTTCAATTTTTGTTTTCAATTGAAAAGGTTTCAATTTCCGTAATAAAACGAGCAAAAAGTTTTGCTTTTCCGGCAAAGAGGAATGAAATGTAAACAAAAAATTCTTCTCAGTGCGGAAGGTACAAAAAGCAGTTTTTTTTTCGCCCGAACAGACCCAAACAAACATCGGTTTTAAGCAGGGAAATCCCTTTAAACGCCCGAAAAGGAGCCATTTTTCATTCAGTTTTTAAAGGTGATAAAATGATGACGTCATTTAAACATTTTGACATTATCTTATTGCAACCTTCAAGTGTTATAGGTCAAAAAGTTATCGATCAATCTGGCTGAAATTTTGGGAGGTTTCTCACTATAACATTATTGGAAAGATATACCCAAAATTTTAAGGTTATCGCATAAATAAACTGCTTTATTACGGTAAAAATTGTCGAGAAAGTTGTCGAAAATAGGAAAATTTGATTACACAGCCTACTTCATTTTTAATTTTCTACTTTTTAAAATATTTTTATAGGTACTTCCTCCTAATAATGTTGTAGTGATCGATAACTTCTCGAGCTATCACATGAGCGGTTTTTCAAAACACGCCTAAAGAAATCCCTTATAACGCCGCCATTTCGTTTTGTTTAGATTACATTTTTTAATGATGCGATTATTTTATCATATCTAAAAAAATCATGAAAAGTGACTCATTTTCGGCCGTCTAAAGGGATTTCCCGCCCTTAAACTTTCGTCGACACGAAGCCTGAACAAAAACGAGTTTTCAACTTTCGCCCACACAAGCCCAAATCAATTTTTAACGTTCGCAAATAAAAAGTAGGCAAAATGCGCTCAAACTCAATGCCATATCCAATTGAATCAACGCTAGCGCAAAAGATTACCCAAGTCGAGCAATCGCCAATTACACATTGGCGATGTCGTAACCCGGACGCTTCCTCCTCCGGTCAGATCTTTATCGATCAATCTCCGGCCTACGTTCGTCCTCATATGCAAATAAATATACAAAAAATACAAAAAACTCTTAAGGGAGACTTTGTCCTTGGAGTGCCATATTTCAGGTGTTTATTATTATTTTTAAAGGAAACGAGTAAAGCTTTTTGAGTGCGGTTTTTTTCTTGCTTTTATTCATGATATACAGAACGTTAGAAAAAAATTTTTTGAAAAAAAAAACCAAAATGGCGGCCGTTGCAGCTCCGCGAAAACAGGTCCTCAAATCGCGGGAGGTAAACGGCTGACATCACTGCCCCCTCTTTGCTGATCTGAAACACAAATTCAAAGCATATTATCAATCTGTGACCCTTTGGTCATGGAATGACGGATGGGTTTTTCGTTTAGTCCAAATTTCGGAAAATGGCGGCAATTTAAAAAAATCGAATTTTCGCGTTTTTTTTTCGTATAAAAAGATAAATAATAAATGCAAAAATGTATCTATCGAAAAAACGATCCGTCATTCCGTGAAGACATATTTTCCGAGTATGCTCTCCAAATTTCAGGTCGATATGTTAATTACAGCGGTCAGGAGAATGTCAGCCATTTTTAAAAACGTGTTTTCGAGAAAAACGCGTTTAAAGTTTTGTAATGTGTTTACGCAAATGTGTTTATAATTACCGCTAATCGGCAATGCCCGGTCCACAGAGGCATCCCTCCTCTTCTTCCAGCTGCTCATGTTGAGCCGCTAACATCTCCCGCTGCAATTTCAAGGACAAAGTCTCCGTTAAAATACTCATACAAAAGGACAAATGCAGCCGCGGTCTCCAAAATGATATTGTTCATGTTGTTTTTTCATTCGCAACAAGGAGTGCGCCAAAGGAGCCGAGTCCCGAGCCGACGAGCATAACGGATCGCGCGATAATGCTCGATCCAATGTTGGCGAGCGACAGCAGCGGCGGTTCCGACAGCGAGGAGGTCGAGCCCGCCTCATCGACTCGTCTATACGCGAGCAAGCCGCGAAATTTGGTGCAACGCAGAGCGACGATAACGGGCGCTAGTCCGACGACCAAGCACTGGATTGATATCGAAGAATTGTGGATGGAGTTGAAGCAGAAGCACAGTACGACTTTTCAGATGCGCGATAAGGCCGCTTCCTGTGCCCACGGCCTCGATAACGTGCAACAGTCGGGCAACAATCGGCCCCAGACTTGCCTCGGTATCGAGCAACAAACCAAACGAAAGAAACGAAACGACGAGCAGCAACAGCGCACCAGTGACGATCGCCGGGTACAGTTTCACGATAAAAGCGCGGACGTTGGAAGAAACGAGGACGCGACGACCACGAGGATCACGAACGAGCGTTGGACGAGCAGCGGAAGTGAGAGAAAAGACGTGCCTTCGGAGAAGCTCGACCAAGAGGAGGAGGAGGAGGAGGAGGAGGAGGCAGCAGCTGCTGCTGCTGCCGAAGTGGGACGCAGCGAGGTCGTTCACCGCGGGCGCAAAGAACGCGGCAAATTGGACAAGAGCCACAGCGCACCGGCTTACGATCCCGGCGATTCGAATCTACCCGAGCACGTACTCAGCCGAATTCGCGGCCACGATGACGCCAAAAGTCCTTCCAGTATTAAAGCCAATGAGACTGATACTCTAAGCAACGACAATTTAGACACTAGAGAGCCAATGGACGCTCATGCCAATTGCGTAGCCCGCGAAGAGCACGAGACGGCTACGAACGGACGAGAAGACGAATCGGCCAACGGCCCCGATCAAACGAATGACGAGGACCAATCGAGAGACTCCGCGCCTCGTGTTTGTACGGAAATACTACCGGTCGTCGCGAGGATACTACAAGAGCACAGGGAACGCGAGAGCAGCGAGGAAAAGTCCGAGTCGACGAGCAGCTACGTCGAATACAGCAGCAGCAGCAGCAGCGAGGCTGACGTCAATCTCAAGGTAACTTTGGAGTCTGGAAGCTGCTTTTTAATCTTTTAAGGGGAGGGTAGGGGTTTCGGCGTGAAAAAAAAACACTTTTTTGCGAATTTTTTTCATCTGTTGGATAGAACAAATTTATTGACCTTTTGTACATTGTTAAGTGTCATTTCAAGAACATTCCGTGAAATTTGTACGCGAAAATATCCACAAACAAGCGGGTGACGAAGCTTTTCCAAAAACGGATTTGGAAAAACACGATTTGCGGTGTTCACTGTATCTCAGCTGGAAATTATCTGAAATCAAGTACCATTAAAATTTAGTCAAAGTATCATCAAATCCTCCCCCCAACGGGCTTTGATAATGTTTTTTTTTATTTCTAAAGGCCATAGCCGGGTAAGTAGAGAAAAATCGCCCCCGCATTTTCTCCAGCGAAATTTGGAGTATATTCTGAGGTATAAAAAAAACAAATTTTCTGAAAATTTCATCCCCGTCAACGCAATGGTTTTAGAAAAATGATTTTTTTTTAAATAAAACAACAACGAAAAAAAATCCGGAAACGCTTCAGTGGATCGATTCGATTTTTTTTGGTACTTGTTACGACCAAACGTGTTACGAAATAAAATTATAGAACATCTTGCGAAAGATTAAGGTTTAAAAAAAAATAATGTTCCTTGTTTTATTTATTTTTTACTATAATCCACTTGGGGTACAATAACGAAATTTTTTTCATATAATCTTTGGGCACCTTATTAGATTATATAATTTTTTCAAAATGATCGGTTTGGTACGTCACGGTGAAAAAAAAAGAAACAGACTTTATTGATATATTTTAGTTATATATCTGTATAACTAAACTATACCAATAAAGTTCGTTTCTTATTTTTTTTCACTGTGGCGTACCAAGCCGATCATTTAGTCACATATCAGACGTTATTGATATATTATAGTTATATATCTGTATAACTAAAATATATCAATAAAGTGCGTTTCTTTTTTTTTTCACTGTGGCGTACCAAACCGATCATTTTGAAAAAATTATATAATCTAATAAGGTGCCCAAAGATTATATGAAAAAATGTTCGCTATTGTACCCCAAGTGGATTATAGTAAAAAATAATAAAACAAGGAACATTATTTTTTTTCAAACATTAATATTTCGCAAGACGTTCTATAATTTTATTTCATAACACGTTTGATCGGAACAAGTACCAAAAAAACAAAAAATCAAATCGATCCACTGTACCGTTTCCGGAATTTTTCTTTTTTTTCGACATTTAAAAAAAATTCATTTTTCTAAAACCATTGCGTTGACGGGGATGAAATTTTCAGAAAATTTGTTTTTTTTTACACCTCAGAATATACTCCAAATTTCGCTGGAAAAAATGCGGGGCCAATTTTTCCCTACTTACCCGGCTATGGCCTTTTCGGTGGTCATGTAAAGTGAAAAGTGCTATTTTTCACGAAAAATTACCCCCTCAATGTGAAAAAAAACCTCAAACTAACCGTTGGCGGTAGGTATTTTATATGTAGAAAGTGTGTACCAATTTTGAAATAAATCGGTCATGTAGTTTTCAAATGGCCGTGAACACGGACTTTGAAAAAGTGGTTTCGAGAAAAACGCCTTTGAGGTTTAGAGAAGTCGGAGCTATAGTGTTAGAGGAGCGGGACTGAATAGTCGATCATTTCGAGAGTTTTGCTCTGATTGACTTGAAATGTTGGGATTATATTCTTGAAATGTTTAACTATAAGAAAAGACAACAAAAGAATCGATTTTTCAAAAGTGCAAACCCCTACCCTCTCCTTAAGGACGGGAGTGGTCGATATATCGACCAGCCAGGGGCTACGCAATATTTAGGGAAGGGGACTCACGAAAATCAAGCATCCCAAAGGGATCACATTTCGCTACATCCACGTTGTTGATCCTGGGTTATGCTAAGAGCGAAAGTTGGAGTATTTCTGAAAATAATGCACGATTTTTCTTCATTCTTCTTGTGACATACTTTCGGCAGTGAGTACGTGTACTAACGAAGCTTGTTCTATAATAACTGGCGTCTTTGAAACATTCTTCAGGATGATATTTACAACATGCCTATTTTGTTGTACCCAGTGCATCCAAAATGTGAGTATATAAATTTTGAGGGCAAACTAGGAGAAAAAAAATTTACCTTGAAGTGGCGATTTTTTATTTATTATTTTTCCCTTATTCAGCGCATCAAATTACATAGGAATAGGCTTTCAAACTTTGGTAAATAATGTTTTTGAATTTGACTTTTCGTTGCGGACGGGGCGGGTTGATATATCGACCAGCAGTTAGGCTTGGGACTCCAATTGAGAAATTTGTCGATTTTATTGATATCTTTCACGTAAAAAAAAAGTTGATTTTAATGGAAATTTCCCCGTCCTTAAAAGGTTAACGGGCTACGTTTACCTAGAGGCCCGAAAAAAATGGCCGAATGCCGATTTTTTTTTTCTGGCAAACGGTTGGTGAAAAAGAAACCCATTTTTTCACACGAAGGTACATATATTGAGAGCCTTTGGACAAAAAATCACCAAGAAATACGGAAAAATAAAAACATGGCCGCCGGCCGATGATGGAATTTTTTTCGCGACTTTTGGCGGCGGACGCTCCAAATTAAACGGTCTGTCTGAAATCTAAAAACCAAACTTCAAAAGCTAACAATGAATACGAGATGTTGGCGGTGGTCGATTTTTGAAATTTTGTTTTTTTACGACGTGGCAAAAAATTGAAACTCGAGCATACAAAATCTATGGAAAAAGTCATTTTTGAGTATTAAAAAATGATCGATTTCGAAAAAGTGAGATCGTCAACGACCTTTGAATGTTTCTCGTCGTATCTCATGTAAGTTTGGAAACAATTCATCACGTGGTTCTCGGGATATCATGGCCACCGACTTTGAGAACAGTGTTTCGAGAAAAACGCGTTTAAGGGGTGAACCTCCTCCAGACAACAAGTTTTTCAATAATTGTTTACAAACATTGAGAGCATTTATTGCAATGAATCAAATTACATAATAATATTGACGTTCAAATGAATACAAAAAAAAATATTTCATGAGTTAAAAAAACAAAATGGCGGCGCTAGAGGTGCTCGAACTTGGCTCCTAGAGGTTGCGCCGTGGAACGCCCAGGTCCTTGTAGTTAACTAAAATCAACAAAACCATTTTTTTTTTTTTCATTAGAATAAGTCATTCCGCATTGCGTGAATCTAAATTTACCAACAAAAAAATTGAAAAATTTCGGACTAAAAAGCCCTTTTTTCAAAATAAACAAATCGTTAGAAAGAATATTTATTAAAAGAATTTATACGAAATTTTAGGTTTGTGCGAAGGCGGAAATAAATCGGTACAAATTTTTTTGTTGATTGGTTCGTTACTTTTTGAGTTACATTGCACGGAAAAAAAACACGTTTCGAGAAAAACTCGATTGAAGCTTTCGTTCTTGAAAAGTCGAGTTTAGAGTGATTTATAATTACCCAAGCGTAATCTGCGATCACTTCGGTGACTTCCTAGAGACCTTTCGAACTTTCCGTTCGGCGTCAAACTTTGGAAATATATTCTTCAGATGCTAATTGAATTTATAAAGCAATTAAAAAAAATTGATATCTGGAGGAGGTTACCCCCTTAAAGTTTGAATGCAGTATGGTGCTGCTGCCGCTCGCCCGGCCGTCTATTAGAAGCTGTAGCTCATTCAATTTTATGAATACTTTAATGAAATTTTCAGGGAGTATAGCTAAAAGGTGATACTATCGAATGAGATATTGGTTGAAAATGCAATTTTTTCACCCACCGTTAAATTATAATTCGTAATTATTGAGATAGGAGCTTGTAACACGAGCTAAGACAGTCTGTACATCCTGATTATCGCCAGACACAGGATCACCGCGGCAGCAACACCAATATGGCCGCGACGAATCGTCGACTGCGGGAGATCAAGGAGGAGGACGCTTCGAGGAGTCCTCGGCCGGAGGGCCCTTCGATCCTCGCCGCGCATCATCACCAGGCGAAACACGAGAGAACGCCGGAAGTTCACAAGCGCGAGCATCATCAATCGCCTCGCCAGTGCGTCGATTCGCGGCCCGAAACGACGAGGAAGCTTGACGCCAAGCCGCGGCTTACGCCACCGGAGCCTCCGCCCCGTAAATACTTCACGAAACCTCCGAGGGAGCCCCTCCCGAGTGTCCCGGATCCTCGAGAGGCTCAACCGGAAGTGGCGGAGACCCGGCTCGAACATCGAAGACTCGAGAGATCCTTGGAGGAACATTTTTCCAAAGATTTCGAGGGCTATCGCGACTTTGTCGAGAAATCGACCGATTTCATCGACGAGCCATCGACTTCCGGTCACGAGACGCGAACGGCCATTACCGATCCATACGGATACACCGAGATTATCCACGAGGCGACATCCGGCCTCGTTCGCGACGACAAGTGGGAGAGATACGAGACACTGCGGGACAAATTCACCGGCAATGGAAGCCTACCGATTGGCGAATCGATCGAGTTTTCGGGCTCCCGCGATTCACCGGATGGCTCGAGCTGCTCTCGACTTCCGCGCACACCCGATCCAAAACCTAAGAGCCTCGAGAACAAGGAGAGACACGGCGAACGGGGCGTCGTTAATCGCGCCATGATGGTCGCACGGAGCATCGGACTGCACGCCGGCGGCTCCGGCAAATCTTCCGGCAACGGCTCACCGAGAAGCAGCAGGAAACGGAACCTGCTACTCGCTAGTGAGTAACACAGTCGCTTGAGTGTATTTTCATTCTTAAGGGAGACTTTGTCCTTGGAGTGCCATATTTCAGGTGTTTACATTTTATTTTTTTTAAAGGAAACGAGTAAAGCTTTTTGAGTGCGGTTTTTTTCTTGCTTTTATTCATGATATACGGAACATTAAAAAAAAATTTTTTTTGAAAATAAAAAACCAAAATGGCGGCCGTTGCAGCTCCGCGAAAACAGGTCCTCAAATCGCGGGAGGTAAACGGCTGACATCACTGCCCCCTCTTTGTTGATCTGAAACACAAATTCAAAGCATATTATCAATCTGTGACCCTTTGGTCATGGAACGACGGATGGGTTTTTCGTTTAGTACAAATTTCGGAAAATGGCGGCAATTTAAAAAAAATCGAATTTTCGCGTTTTTTTTTCGCATAAAAAGATAAATAATAAATGCAAAAATGTATCTATCGAAAAAACGATCCGTCATTCCGTGAAGACATATTTTCTGAGTATGCTCTCCGAATTTCAGGTCGATATGTTAATTACAGCGGTCAGGAGAATGTCAGCCATTTTTAAAAACGTGTTTTCGAGAAAAACGCGTTTAAAGTTTTGTAATGTGTTTACACAAATGTGTTTATAATTACCGCTAATCGGCAATGCCTGGTCCATAGAGGCATCCCTCCTCTTCTTCTAGCTGCTCATGTTGAGCCGCTAACATCTCCCGCTAAATTTCAAGGACAAAGTCTCCGTTAACGGGCTATACCAGTGTGAACGCTGAAAATTTGGGCAATTTTGGGGAATTTTTTGGAAGAAAAGTGCTCAGTTAAATGTCTCGGAAAATTAAGAATATATTTGGCTATATTTGACCTACACCACATCATTTTTTAATAGAAAAATATGGAGATCCACGCGACTTATGCGCTGCCTTCGGAGGCGCAAAGAAAACTTCGTCGACGGCTTATGAGGCATTCCACGTCACTTCAGGGAGTAAAAAAAAATCCACAAATAATTTTGAAAAATCGAGTTACTTTATTGAAAAATATTCAGCGAGTGTCGATATTTTTCAAAAATTTCTGACGATTTTTCTCGTTGATTATCATTTTTTAATATTTTTCCATTCAAATAGCTGTATCTTTGGCAAGATTTGACGTATTTACATTCGTTAAACACGAAAATGTGCGTCTTTTTCGAGCCGTCCGGAAAAAAAATTAATTTTGATTTTATTGAGCAAATCGAACGTCCGTTTCAGGGCAAAATATGCAAAAATATTTTTTGGCAAATTTGAATATTTTTTGCATATTGCAGATACCAAAAAACGGATTTTTGGTATTTTTTATATTATGGGATTCCTAAACACCGTGAAGTAACATATGACATATATGTCATATGTATTGGAGCCTTGGAGTGCTCCACACTTTTCAATCGAATATTAATAAATAAAAATTTAAAAATAAAAATAGCTGTTACTTCACGGTGTTTGGGAATCCCATAATACAAAAAATACCAAACATCCGTTTTTCGTATTCACAATTCGGGGACATTTAAAAAAATAAAATAACGAGTCTTTCCTTGAAAAAAAAACAATATTTTTGCGTATTTTGCCCTGAAACGGACGTTCGACTTGCTCAATAAAATCTGAATTAATTTTTTTCTGCACGGCTAGAAAAAGACGCACGTTTTCGTTTTTTACGAATGTAAATACGTCAAATCCTGCCAAAGATACAGCCATTTGAATGGAAAAATGTTAAAAAATGGCAATCAACGAGGAAAGACGTCAAAATTGTTTTTTTAATTTCGGCACTGTGAATATTTTCAATGAAGTAATTCGATTTTTCAAAATTATTTGTGGTTTTTTTTACTGGCTGAAGTGACGTGTAATGCCTTTTATATGATTCCGGCCGATTGAGTACCTGAAACCGAAAAAGGGAAAAATGTCGTTAAACTGGAAGGTATTTTCTCTACAATGACGTAGGATTTTCGAAAAATATCAAAGTCTACCAAAATGGCGTAGTTATGAAAAAAAAGTATGTTTTCTTGCCTATAAAATGGTCGTTTTTTTTTCAATGCCAAATCGTCAATTTTCATCCAATCAAAAATATCCTACGTCATTGTAGAGTAAATATATTAGAGAGTACTTACACGTATGATGCAAACGGATTTTGATGGCTCTCAGCTATATTGTGAGAGCACTCCCCCGAGAGTACAACGCTAAAGGGATTCTTTCTAATGCGCCCTGCTTTTTGAGAAAAACGACGCCAAAGTTTCACGCGCCGCTCTCATCCCCGTAAATTATGCATATCGCCAAGCGTATGAGTGTGACGCAGCGGCAATGCGCTCCGTTGGCAACTCAGAGTACGGGGTTTGAATCCCGCTCGAAAGTTATATTTATTAAAAAAAAAAAATTCTCAATCTTTCGTGATTTTAATGAAAATGATTGATTGGGCATACTTAGGGGGCGTCCATTAATTACGTGAGGCGTTTAAGGGGGGGAGGGGGTCGAGCGAAATCTCACCCAATCTCACGTGGGGGAGAGGGGGGCTTCGGCAAATATCACGTAATTTTAGTAGTTTTAGTAATTTTAGTAATCACGTAATTTTCATCACGTAGAGAGAGTCTCCCTACTACTTTACATGATGGAGTAAATGGTACTACAACCGCAGTTACTTCTACTACAATTTATTTACCGTGAACGTATGCATTTTGAAAAATCTCACGTGAGATTAGGGGAGGGGGGAGGGGGTCGAGCTAAATCTCACGACATCTCACCAGGGGGAGAGGGGGGGTCGAAAAATCGTCAAAATCACCTCACGTAATTAATGGATGCCCCCTTATCTAATTTTCTAATGAAATTATTTCTACAAACGCATCGAAACATATATTATTCGATACTGTGCAGTTCGTTTAAATAAAATTATGATCACATAAACAACAAAATCAATATTAACGCTAGAATAAATGGTCAGAAAATAATCAACTATAACACAGTATCCGCTCATTATTTAATTTATTGCGCACCGTTATTTTTTTTTTTTTCAAAGCACACTTTCAAGGCTATTGAAAAATAATATTTCGAAGCTAGCAAACCGTCTGTAGTTTTGATCTGCAATATTTGGGCAACGTTTGCTACCTGTATTTATTGTCCCTGCCCTTCTTTTGTCATCCCCTCTTACGCTGTGCGTACCCGTCCGACGAGTATTCGTTCCAATGATTAAATATGCCTGGTTTGCGTCGAAATTAATTGATGAAAGACCAATTTTTTATTTATTTAAACGACCAGTGTTTTACGGTATCGCTGCTAAAAAAACCGTGTGCCTGTAAAGAGTGCGCATTTATTAAATGCGCACTCTTTACAGGTGCCGCAATAATCTGTTCTTTCAGTGTTTCTGTGATAATTATTATCCGGGATTTTGTACACCTTTTGAAGCTAGCGACAGCGAATAAATGACATCGCGCAATAAATTAAATAATGAGCGAATACTGTGTCATAGTTAATTATAGCCTGGCCATTTATTCTAGCGTTAATATTGATTTTTTTGTTTATTAATATATTTATAATTTATTTTCAATATATAAAAATAATTTAAATATATATAAAATAATAAAGATAATAATTTTATTTAAACGAACTACACAGTATAGAATAATATATGTTTCGATGCGTTTGTAAAAATAACTTCATTCGAAAATTAGGTAAATATGCCCAATCAATAATTTTCATTAAAATCACGAACGATTGAGAATTTTTTTTTAACAAATAAAATTTCCAAGCGGGATTCAAACCCCGTACTCTGGGTTGCCAACTTTGCGCCACGCTCATACGCTTGGTGATATGCATAATTTACGGGGATAAGAGCGGCGCGTGAAACTTTGGCGTCGTTTTTCTCAAAAATCAGGGCGCATTAGAAAGAATCCCTTTAGCGTGGTACGTTGGGGGAGTGTCCTCACAATATAGCTGAGAACCATCAAAATCCGTTTGTATCACACTTTGCACTCCCCTTGTCAGTTCAAATTTCAAGTCAATCGGTTAATTGCTCTTTAAGTTACAATGTCAGCAAATTTGAAAAATCTCATTTCGAGAAAAACGCGTTTAAAGATTTAACTATCGATTTTTGCAAGATAAAATGTTATTTACCATAAAAACTGCTAATCAGCTATACCTGGCCCATACAATGGACTGTCGAAAAAGGCAACAAAAAAATTGATTTTTTTTTAAGTGTCACACTGGCACTGCCCTTAACGTATCCCGAGTACCCTCCGTCTCGTTATTTTTAACGTTATTAATGTTCTATGTGTCCTGACATCGTTACTATTGTCATTGATGTTTTTATTATTATCGTTACTATGGTTGTTTTTCACAGAAAGGAGAAACGTTTCCGTTAAAGACGTGGGACCTGGTGATCTCGAGGGGTGGTTGACGTATCGAAGCAGGGGGGCTGGTGGAGCCTGGGCCAGATCCTGGTTCGTCCTCAAGGCCTCGTCTCTGTACAGGTAAATCATGGATAATAAATAACGCAACTGACGTAAAATAATAAATGCCATTTTAAAAATCAGAAGAAAAATAATTCATGAATAACAAATATCGTATCGTTAAAAAAAAAATCGTCGAAGAAGAATAATCAATTGTGAGTAACGCAGCTGATAAGAAATAAAAAATAATAACTAATAACCAAGAAATAATAAGTCATGAAAAACATCTGTGATAAAAACTGGATAAAAAATAATAATTTCTCAATAATAAGTAATAAACGAAAATTGATAAATAATTAATAATAAATAACAGGTAAATCAGAGATTACGAAAAGCTAATGATAAATCATAAATAATAGAAAATAAATTATAAATAATAGATAATAAATCATTAAAAACTATCAACAATAAATAACGACGAATCAGTGATAGATAACGAATAGTTAATAATAAATTATAAGTTATGGCTAATAAATAGTAAAAAATGCACGATTAATGATGCGTTATAAAATTGTTATTAATATAATTAAATAAGAGAGCTGGAGGGAAAAATCGAGAGGCATAAAAATTGAAATTGAACAAGAAATGCAATACAATTGGAGCAAAATCGATGGGTCAACATACTGCAAGCAATATAAACATGGGAAAACAGGTATACACATGGACAAATATTGAGAGGACGAGATGATTAGCGGAGAATGAAGAGAAACGTGGGTGACGATAAGATGTCATAATGTCGGGAAAGACGGAAAAAAGGGTATGCCGACCCCAAATGTAGAATATGCACTCACTCAATTGAAAATTTGAGACATATTTGCCGGTGTACGGAAGTTAAGGCGGGAAATACATTTACAACGATAAAAAAATCGATTTCTTTTTTTCCTTCTTCAAACGATAGAAATATGTACTATATATCCCTAAAGTTTCAAAATGAAATTCGAAAAACTTCTAACGTTACAGCCCGTCAATGTGCCTCACCGCTCGGATTCGGAGCGGGCGTGAACTTCAAACGCGTTTTTCTCAAAACTGCATTTGAGAAACTGCACATTTTTACAGAAATGTTGATTTTTTTTTGTAAATACGTGCCATTTACTTGAATTCGCATTTTCTTCATTTTAATTACCGTCACATAGAAACTATACATGTTCTAACTGCAAAAATGTTTGAACTCTTTTGCAAATCAAAGTTTACGGGTAGCAACACTCTGCCACAGCTCCGTCATTTTAATAATTGATTAATTTTAAAAAATTGTTTTGTATGCTTAAGGAGGTACGGTGATTGGAGCGAGTCCAAGATAAAAGCCCGATTTTTTTTACTAGCATTGTCGAGACCTTCGTCCATGCGTATGCGGAGTTTCCACGAGATTTACCGTACAGTTTCCGAGTTATTAACTGTTAAAGTTGGTGAATTAGTCACACGTAGACGACAAAATGTGCCTGTCCTCTCATATATCGATTTTTTTGTACTACTTGGAGCCAAGACACACGTAAAAAAAACTGACGGTTGCGTTCGTTGATTCGTTGTGATCAATAAGGCACCTTGAAGTGGAAAGCTCACCACAGAGATAAGCAATAAATTTAGAAATGAAGGCGCGAAAAACCGAAGTATTTAGAGAGAGAGAGAGAGACGTCTCGTGACGTAACAGCAGCCGTCTTGCTCGAAGTGTGGCAACGCCGGATGCCCGCGCAAATTTGATTCGTCTATCGGATATTTTCAACACGAATTGAAAATATGATTGTGTGAAGCCGTAAATTTTTTAATGGATTATAAAGGGCCTTTTGTCGATATTTACTTGAAGTTCTTTTACGTACAGGAAAGGCATCTCAATTTTTCTGGCGACACGTACCTATACAACGCATCTATATATAAATTCAACATAGGAGAACCGTCATATAAAATAAACGTTGCTTTTTATACCTGCAAATATTGTGAAAATTGGGAAAGGGAAAAATAACATAACAATCGGTGAAATATGTTTTGACTTTGGACAGATTGGACATTGGACATTGAGGTTAACTTCAACGCGACGTTTTTTTATCTGCAATCGCAATATTATCTTTTCATTTTCTAATTATTGTCCGTCAGAATCTACATTTGTCTCTAAACTGGACTTCAGGTACAATCCCGTTACTCCTCGATAAACTTCCACAGTATTTTCATTCTCCATGTTAACCGGATACAAAAAATAATAAGCCGGGCGCGTGGAACCGATGACAGCCACCAAAAATGCAACGATGCTAAACGTCAACGATATGGCGTACTACTGAAGTCGAGTAGTAGATTATTAAGGTTGTTTCCATATTATAAGAATAATAGGAAACTCGAAATTCAATACTTAAAAAATATTTCTCAAAAAATAGGCCCTATACATATATCTAAAACGTGGCGGTATTGCGGCGTGAAATAGACTCTAAGTTTACTAGCATGGTCATCACCGTACCTCCTTAACACGGTCCTCTAGTTTCTCGGCTGTTTTTTTACGGCTTTTTAAATAATTTTTTACGGGCAAAGCATCGAAATAATCAATCTCATTGTTTTTGCATAATCTTTATTAACATTTAAATAAGCTTTACACATTTTTTAAAGTCAAAATATATAATAGAATAAAGGTTATAGTGGCCGACAGGAAAACATCAAGTAAAAGAGGTGCTTGACGGTGACCAAGATTGTGGCTGGTCTGCTTATCTGAAATAAAAAAACCAAACGGCATTTTAATCTTCATATTTAAGACTAGCGATTGAACTAGAGTGAATTTTAAATTACAAAAATTGACTTTTTTTATACACTTTTGAAAATTACATTCTATTTTTTACTCATTTTTTCTTAAGTTTTTCGCTCGTACAAAAAAAACTATCGAAGCAATCGTGATAATCCTAGTTCAATCGCTGGCTTGTAACATATTAAAGATGCTGTATAAATTTGAACAAGATCGGTGCAGTAGTTTCTGAAATATCGTGGTCACCGTTTCGAAAAATGGTGTTTCGAGAAAAAACGCGTTTGAAAGTTCGCGCATGTGATTTATACTAAAAATTTCATCTCACCGTCAATCTGCTATGCCTGGACCATGCAATAGGCCTTCCTCTTCTTCTTGGAAGTTACGCAGAGCTGCTTCGTCTTCCCTTTTCGCGATTCGGGCCTGTTTTAAAACACCACTCGTGCGTCTTTCTGAACGGTCGATCCGAGAGCTATCACGCTGTTGGACATATCCTTTAGCTTGTGGGCCGATTTTCACTCCCGTGGTTTCCAAGGTCTTCAGGATAGATTTGAATCCTTCGTTGAAGATTATGACAGCGAGAAACGTGGCGATTTCAACCACTTTTGGCCCAGAATGGACGTGCTTCGGAGCAAAAGTCCAGATTGACGAATTGAGCGACTCGTTATTATTTTGAGTTTCCGCTCCCAGGCATCTGCTTAACAATTCTTCTTTGGATAAATCCTCATAAATTGGCTTTATAACTTTTTGAACTGCTTCAGAAAGAGGCGGTTTATTGTGTTTGTATTGCTCGGCTTTCGGAGCAGCCCGGCGCGCGCTCCGTATATCTGCTCCGTTCCAGGGCCGTAACTTGCGAACCACTTCGAATATCGAAAAATCCTCTGGCACACATTTTCTACACGTGTTGTAGATATGATTTATGAAGAAAAAAAAATCGATTTTTTTCGACCCGAGAAACTAGAGGACTGCCTTAAATATACTATTAAAGTATACCTAAAGTTTGATAATTGTAGAATAATTATTTCTTAGTTCAAAAAATCCCTCAATATTGCTTACTTTTTTCCTGTCTAAATGCATATCCCGCCTTGGCCCTTGTCACACTTCTGTAGAATCACGTACTTGCCACACTGGGGTTGATTCACATCTCAGCGACAAACATTGTTACAAGGAATAAACAATTGAATATTTTTACTTGGAAATTTTGTCAGATCTAAGAAGTTCACTTTAAGGCGTTTTACGCAGTTGCAAGGCCAAAAAAAGTCGTTTTTTCACGAATTTGCTTCTGGAAAAGGATTTTATTTGGGCAAAACGAAAAGTATTAGGCAGTGTAGTGGCATATTTTAACTTTAGATTGGCAATTTATTATTTTCAAAAATATTCATTAACATTGCTCCTGTAGGAAGTCTCTTGGAGGTCCCCGAAAAAAAAAGTGTCCGGCGGTGAGCAAAGTATCTCCGGTTTGGATTATCTAAAATGAAAAGAACCAAAAAGATTTTTTTAAAAGGATAGACGAATCCGGGTATTGACCGAAAGAATAGTCGAAATTTTAATTTTTGACAAAATGGTGGCTGCGGAAAGAAACAATTTCGATTTTCGACCAAATTTATTTTCGTTAAATCGTTGAAAAAAAAAATAGAAATAATCATCGGAATTCTTATTCCTTCGATCAATACCTGAAGAATATATCTGACAAGGTTGTGTTAAAATTGCAGACCGATCGGTTGAGCCGTTGTTGAGAAATCGTGCTCACCGATTTTGAAAATTCCGTTTTGAGAAAAACGCGTTTGAAGTTTCAACAGTCAACTATTTAGCGTTCCGAGCGTTCTTACAAATATGTGTGTATTTCCGAGAATATTCACTGCATCGATTTGAAATTTTCAGGGAATATACTCACATATTTGTACATTCCGAAAATGGAATAAATAACAAATCGATCTTTTTAAATTTCTAACTGCATATAACCCGATAAAAGACCATGTAGGTTAGCCGAAAATAAAAATTGACCCTTGCCACACTTCTGTAGAATCCACATGAATACATTTTCGCATAAGAGAAAAAGTGGGTGGGATGTTTCGCACCCCGCAATGGCAAGTAAGGATCAAGGGAAAAGTAAACCAAGAAAGAGTAAATAAACTGAAGCAATGGTTGGAAACTAGCAGGGCGTTGGAAGTTGACCCAAAAATCAAAGCTCAACTGGAAAATGCAACCGGCAAAGCAACTACGCAATTACATCGGACAATTTGAGAAACTAGCAATTAGGACGGATATGAGAAAACCAATGTAAAATAATTTATGTAAACGAGAAGGAAGGGGCATTTGTGTAAAGACCTTTAAAAAGGGTATACAAGGAATGAAATACTACTAGGACTATTGATATGATTGAATAAGCATTAAAAACTATATATGATAAATAATTGCTAATAAATGACATATAACAAACGATAAATAACGAGGAACAATATTAAGTAATAGTCCTGAACAACGATGAATGAAAATAAAGAAAATATTAAGAAAAGGAGACGAATGGAGAAACAACCAGACGACAGGTTCTTATGATATCCGCACTCGCAGGTTCAAGGCCCAAGACAGCGCTAAATCAGACTGTCTGATAGCATTGGCAGGCTTCACAGCGTCGACCGCGGCCGAGGTAAAATCGCGGAAATTCGCGTTCAAGGTTTACCACACCGGTACCGTGTTTTATTTCGCCGCCGACACGGAAGACAGTCTGACACTGTGGCTCGACTCGATAAACAAAGCGACCCTCGGTGCGGACAGTCAAAATCGCACGAGTGGCCTCTTCAGCGAGACCGACGAGAGCGACGGCGAGGGGCCCAAAAACATCAACAAATCGAAATCGAGCATCTCCGAAACGACCAGCACAAAATCATGCCACGAGACAACGATGTTCGGCTCGCTCAAGAAAATCGGACGCAACAAGGACACCAACAGCAGTTACAAGGAACACGAGAATCTCGGGGCGAGCCTCGACCGGAAGTACCTGAGATTCCTCGGTTCACGGAACCAGAACGTTCCCGTTCCCACGGCACAGTTCCGCAGCTACAGACGAGTCCTGCCAACCTCCACAACCAACAGGTATACTTCCCACGACTCCTGACCTCTTTTTTTTTCGCCGGTCGTACAGGAAGCTTGCACGAAGCTTTGGTTTACTGACACTTTTCATGGCTTGTTTGATTCTTTTCGAACAAAAAAAATAAGTTTTAGGACCCTGAGGAGGGGAAAAATATTTTCTTCAATAATTTCGGTGACTTTAAAAAATTTTGTATTGGGAATTTCGATCGAAAGGCTTCGATCATTTTTCAAAAGGAAGAATGGATGAACGACTTTTCGAAATTTTTATAAATGGGATGTCGAGTAAAGGCGTTTTTGAATCTGGTTGGGAGATATGATTTAGAAAAAGACGATTGAATTTTTAAAAAATCGGTATACATTTTTTGAAACGCCATTGGATTTTTTTTTTTTTCGAAATGGAATTTTGGGTTTTCGAACCGCTGGTCAGAATAGGTTTTTGGAAAAAGGGCGTTACAATCCTACAATATATTTTTTTTCAAAAAGCCATTGGATCCTTTTTTTTAATGAAATTTCGAAAAAGATGATTGGATTCTCTCTTTTTTTTTTTCAAAATAGAATTTTGAAAAAAAGTACTTCGATCCTCTTTATGTAATAGAATTTTTTAAATTCGGTTTTCGAACCTCCGGTCGGAATAGGGTTTTGAAAGAAGGTCGTTACAATCCTCTTGACGAAATAGAATTTCGAAAAAAGCTTTTATCCTTTTTCCATGATAAAATTTCGACAATAGCCGATAAAAATGGCATTTGATGGTTTAAAAAAAAATGGAGTTCTGACAAAATTTCAGTCCTCTTTATGAAATAGAATTTTGACAATCGGGGCCTCAATCCTCGGCCAGATAGAACTCAAAAACTTGGGGTTTCGATCCTTTCGACGAAAAAGAATTTTAGAAAAAGAAGGCTCCTTCGCTTTTTTCAAAATAGAATTTCGACAATAGCCGTTAAAAATGACGTTTTGACCCTTTTTTTTTGTAATTTTGGAAGAAAAAGTTTGAAACGTTTTTACAAAATAGAATTTCGACAATGGCCGTTAAAAATGACGTTTTGACCCTTTTTTTTTTGTAATTTTGAAAAAAAAAAGTTTGAATCGTTTTTACAAAATAGAATTAAAGAAAAATAAAGTCTTCGGTGCTTTTTCTAATATATAAGTTCCAAAGTAGCCGGTTATATACATACATTTTTTTAAAAGTATTTTCTCAAAAAATGCGCTGTCACGTTTTTGACAAATTCGAATTTCAAAAACGCTTTTTCGATCACTTTTTCCCGAAAAAGCTATGAGAAAGGAAATATTTGTCTTTTTCTTTTAAAAAAAAACCACTTCTCCAAATTGAATTTCGAAAAAAGGCATTTTTCGATTTTTCCGCAAAAAAACTTTTCAAAAGGCAAATATTCTTATCCTGTTCCTCAAAAATGCACGTTTTCCAATTAAAATGTATTAAAAGACGTCGTTCAAAGCTCTTTCGATATATAAAAAAGCTTTCGAAAAGAATTCCGGTCCATTTCGAACAGTTTCACTCCATTGAAAATTACATTTCGCCAAAGGCACTTCCGAAATTCAATCTCAACCTCCCGTTTTGTTCTCGCCCGTGAATATTTGCCCCCGGTGAAACAAAGATCAAGAGTCCTTTTCTCTCGCAACTGAGAATTTGGCCGGCCATTTGTTTTTGTCGTTCACCGCATCGACTTCAACATTGCAGGAAGCAAGAGTCGACGCCGAATTCGCCGGATCTTCGAGTTACCGTGGCGGGCAGCACGTTTTACGGATTGTCCGCTTCGCAGAGCGCCACGGACGTGCCAAGCACTAGTCAAGATATGGGCGATTATCGCCAGACAACGGACAGGTAATTTTGTAATAGAGTGAAGAAAGTGACGGGGCTTCAATATCGCCGGAAAAACAAATGCACGCAAACCTTATCTCGCTTGAGAGAACACTATCTACACATGAAAATACCTATGGAGCCTTGGAAGAATTGAGAATTTCATTTTCCGAAAGAACGCGACGATGTTTCGGGCACAACTGTGCTCGGCTTCCGAGCGTTTTTTTTTTTCTCTTCTTTCCTTCGAGGAGCCTCGAACGTTTCACATCGCGAATGTTAATGCGAAATGAGACACACGCTGAGAAATGTCTACACAGTCGCGCCATCTCTCGACGATCGACTCGAAACTTCATTTCCTCAACTTTTTCGCTCAAACTTCCCCGCGGTAAATCGATCTGTAATTTTTTCTTTTTTTTCCGCAAAGACACGAAAATCCGCGAGTCTCAGGTCCTTCGTCTCGTATCGACACGTCGACTGTGAAAATTTCGAGTCATTCGGTCCAGTAGTTTTCGCGAAAAATTGCAATTTGTGAATTTCTCTGGCTACAGACGCGTGTGTCATTTCGCCTCGAACGTTTATCCCTGAAATGCTCGACCTCCTCCGTCACTCTATTGCTCTCCGTTCGGGGGAACACGACAATCTGATCGTCGCGTTGTAGAATCACGCTTAAGTACGCTTCCTCTCTCTTTCTCTTGCTCTGTCTTCCTCTCTCTCTCTCTAACTCTCGGGGATATACGAGCTCGCCGAAACAAATGTTTTCCGAAGTAATTTTTAGCAACTCACGCGAGACTGAAGTAGGATAACGAGGTACAAAAGGATCGATATTAAATATACGTATAAATATATATACATATATATATCTCTATATTTCACTGTTACCTCCTCTTTGCAATAAACTAATCGTTTATTAAAATGAAGGGTCTACTTATTTTTTTCGTTCTCTTTGTAACACTACGTGCATGCTGTCGTCTCCTCGCTAATTCGTTATTCGTGCAATTATATATATATATATATATATATATATATATATATATATATATATATATATATATATATATATATATGTACACACGGAACTGCCTCCTTCGTCTATGTACATTATCGGTACTGCTATGATCAACTCTATCCGCTTACGCTAGGTAAGTCGAACACAGAGACCCACAAAAAAGAGAAGAACATACGAAGAAGAACGTCGCTTTTTTTTGGGAATGCATGAATACACTGGATCTATAGAAATTATTTCGTATATATGTATATGTAGTCGCGGGTCGTTGTTAACCTGATGAAATTAAGGGGTCTTCGCACTTTATATGCTAAAAAAAGCTATTTCCATTAATTTTTTATGGGTTTATATTATAGATATTGATAAAAAAAATTGTTACAGTTAATAAATACAATTTCGAAATACGTCAAAAAAAATTTTTTTTATGTATTTATGTATCCCAAACAAACTTTAAACGCGTTTTTCTCGAAACGACGTTTTTCGAGGCTTGTTGATATCTTCGAAACTGCTGAACCGATCCTTATGAAATTTCAACCACATATTCTTTACAACTGTAGCTATGGCGCATATAGTAGTAGTATGTATTTATTCCGTGTATACCCTTTCAGGGTGTTTACATAGTTTCCCTTCCCGTCACTTCCATACAAAGTTTTTATAAAGACACTTACATCTAGAGGAATAACTATAGACTTAAAACTTAAACTTAACCTAATTTTCACTTTCCGGTATTTCCAGTCGTTCGAATTGCCTGAAAAAGTCGCATATTTGCTTGCTCGGTTTCAATTTCAACTGCGCCTCTATTTTCTCTTGGATTTCCAGTCCCCTAGCGTTTCCTAACCACTCCTCCAATTCGCTTACAATTGTCTGATTAACCTTCCTCCTTACCTCTGGGCATACGCTTATGTGCCCCAAGCTCTCAGTTTCCATTTTGCATATTCGGCACTTATTATCCGCAAAACCCTTTTTCCTATTCCTCACCACGCTGCCGCATCTTAGCCTTGCCCACATTTCCTTCCTGTCCCCCCCAATATCTTCCGCTTCCCAGTATTTTTCCATCTGGAACCCTTCTTTTCTATTTTTGTATTCCTTACAGTATGTTGAAACGTCGATCTTACTCCAATCTTGCTGTATTTCTTGCTCCGTTTTGATTTTCATACCATTTTTTATTTTTTTCTCCACTTCCCTTATATTGCCGTCTCTTATGTACTGCCAAATTCCACCCTCTCCTACACTTTCCATTGCCTTTTTGAGCTCCTTGCCCCATTTCGACGGATTCCCATTGCCGATTGCTCTCACCTCCTCCTTGAGGCATACTTTGGGCCACCTTCCGTCTTCCATTTTTACCACCTCGCTATGGCGCATATAAAAGATTTTGTTAAATTTTGATATTTACGTTTTTTTGCCAAAAACGGTGAAAAAAACTCGTTTTGTTTTAAATGTCCGCCATTTTATTATTTTTGCATATAGGGGCCGTCCACATATTACGTCATTCTAAATTGGGGGGGGGGGGGGGGGGAGGTTCGTCTGCGGATGACGGTAAATGATGGATGAGGGGGGGGTTTCGAAATTGACGTCATTCTTGTGATACCAGTTAATTCAAAATGTACAATAGTATATTGTACAACTAGAGTGGTTTCCCCGCATGAGTGATGAAAAATATTTTGCAAGTACCTAATGGTATTAATTATTGAACTCATTATTTATTTATTTATTACATAAGGTTTGTCTACATTATATTCGAGAACTTCAAATAACAGCGTACCTATGAAAATAGTTCGATCGAGCCAAAATGAATATGGGGAGGATACGGAGATATTACCCGTGATCCAGGATTTGCAAGAATGGGTGAAAACTCCGTGGGAGCTATCCAAAGAAAACTAAAGAATAGGGAAGAATAATGTTATTATATTAATGAAAATTGCCAAAGTACAAAATAATAAAAGATGATTCTATAACAAGATGTGGAAGCTATCCAAAGAAAACTAAAGAATAGGGAAGAATAATATTATTATATTAATAAACATTGCCGAAGTATAAAATAATAAAAGATGATTCTATAACAAAATGTTTTAATGTTACCCAATTTTTCTCAAATCCGCAAATGTTTTAATTTTGCCAAAGTGGTAATGACGTCAGTTTTGCGAGAGGGGGGGGGGGTCATTAGGAAATGACGATAGGATGATTGTAGGGGGGGGGGTCGAAAATCAGCAAAAATCGATGACGTAATATATGGACGGCCCCATATAAAAAATGGTATGATATGCGCTATAGTCATTAACGTACCGAACCTAAAACCGTTTGATTTTTTTCTTTCGGATGATCCATCTCTGGGATTTCATCAACAGCGGTGACCTACAATTTTTTAGGACCTTTTTTTAACCACCATTTTCGTCTATAAATAGTGACTTAAATAAAATATTTTTATTTTACTGTGTTACGGAAATGTATTTATTAAGTGTAACAACTTTCATATCAATATCTATAATATAACCCTGAAAAAAAATTGATGAAAATAGCCGTTGTTTAGCGTCTAAATTGAGAATGTATCTACTTGAGCTTTAACTGCTGAGCTGAGCTTGGGGCCCAAAAAACAGGTCGTTTTTCAATATTTTTCTGTGATGAGAGTATTGGGAGGACAAGGTCGGGATTTTGCACACAATTAATACATGGTCTTGTCATGTTTGAGGTTTTTTTTTTGCATCGGGAAATATTGATAAACAACGAAGTTATTGTTTAAACAAAGTGCTGCCGGCTGCTGGGCCAATTGGAGTAGGTGCTTTTGGCAACTAGGCTCGCGGGAAATAGAAAATTCACTTTTAGTATAACGAAACTTTCGTAGGAACGGATAGTTTTTTTTTTTTAAATTGGAACATAACGAAAACGGCAAGCTGTCGAATGAGAAATTTGATTTTAGACGAAGAAAAAAACTTTACTGATTTGTTATTAATAAATGGATGAACACGGATTTTCGGTAATAGCCGTTAGAAATGGCATTTCCTGTTTTTAGCCCTCTGTACTACGAAATAACAAAATTTTGAATTGCGTTTTCGAGCCTCGTGGAGAAATAGAATTTTGAAAATTGGGCTCTCAATCCTCTCGACGGAATAGAATTTAGAAAAAAAGGCTTTGTTGCTTTGATGAAATAGAATTTGTTTGAGTTTATCGTCATCGTCCAGTCGTACGGCAGAAAATCTTATGAACTATGCTCTGCCGGAATTTCAAGCGAATCGGGCGAATAGACTCCGAGATACGACTTACACAGCTTTATAAAACATTGTTTAAAAAAAAAGGTAAATCGCACGGTCACAAAAAGTGTCATAACTCGGTAAATTTTTTAATTTTTCACAAAATATTCGTTGCAAATAACAGTTAAAACCCGAGGCTATAAAAAAAGTTTCTAATTAAAATGTCGTATTGAATAACAATAAAAAAAATAATCGAGTTTCATTTACACAACTTGCTTTACAAGTCTTTTACAAAAAGTTTCCGATTTGTTTATACACATGCTTCTTACATCGACCTAAATTCTATGATTTACCCCGCATAACTTTGCTCTCTTTTTCACAATTTACTCCTCATCTCCATCGCTTTCAACTCCCTCTTCCTCCTTGCGCATTTTTTTTACATACTTCCGCTATTTCTCTGAATTACTGGCATATCCCGGTATTTATCTTCCCACTCCAAATTTTCCTTTTTAGGCATTCTAAACCTCTTTTCATCTTTTCATCCATTGTATCCTCTTCCCTTCTTTCTCTCATCATCGTTACTACGTCCTCTATCCTCATATCCATCAACACCGTCTCCAAGTTCTTTCCCCACTTTGACGGCATTCCATTATCAATTGCCTCCCCCGTCAAACAGATTGTCGGCCATCTTGAATCTTCCATCCTCAGAACCTCTCTTATGTACCTGAACACTCTTTCTCTTATCAAAGAGGCCGTTGTTGGCACACCCAGCTCCCTTCTCCAAGTATCGTTCGTGGTCGTTTTATTTACTCCTAGCGCCATTTTGCAGTATCCGCTCTGCATTCTTTCAAACACCCCAATTTTCCCTATTCCCCAAATCTCTACGCCGTACATGGCTCCTGCTTTTACTATTTCGTATCAAATTATATATCCATAAAAATCAAGTATCAAATAAAATTCAATAAAAATCAAATTCTCGTATCCAATAGAAAAGTCATATTTTTGGAATTTCAAGCTACGCAGATCTCTTAATTTTAATTCACGACCAACAAGCTCAACGACCTTCGCCTGCGCAAAATTATATACATATATGCAAATAAGTGAAATACCACAAGACGCTATTCTCAATTGGAAACACAAGATTAGCAATGACTCTCGTTCGAATAGAATGTTTTATCTGTATATTTTAAACGGCGGCTCATTTTCCAGAACCTACTTTCCGAAATACAAAAGACTGGGATAGCAAATACACATATATCTATATAAAAGTTCTGTTTCGAAAAAAGCCCATGATTAATCTTGTGTCCGAGAGAAATAAAAGCAACAAGCTCGCGATCGGCAGGACTGCGTCGTCGTTATTGGCGTCATATTGACCGAACTCTCGTTTTGTCGGGAAAAAAAAAAATTCACATCCAGATCGCAAGGTATACGGGGCGTCGTCGTCGGTGGCAGAAGATCGGATGATTTGCGGGGTTTCATAACGTTGGAGGAATTCATGCTGGCCCATCAGAGCGAGGATCGCCGGGTCACGATGAGCAGCGCCATTGGCGGCAACAACAACGTTGGGTCGTTGTCGTCCTCATTGACGTCGTCGCAACGCGTCACACCGTTGACCAGCGATCACGTGCACATACAGCACCGGAACTTCGACGCCGAGGCTGGTATGCCCGGTCGCGCTTTCGTCGAGCTCGCCCTCAGCAACGGAATGATCTACGGACATCCGAGGAACGGCGAGGAGGCGCCTGCGACGAATCACGAGAACAACTCGAGGCAACGCGACAACGAGGCCAACTCGAGAAAATCACACGCCGGAAGTTTCTCCCACGGCAGAAAGGAGGGCGTCGTTTATTATCCGAACAGGCACCAGCTCGCTGACACGTGGCAAAACGCGACGAACGAGATCACCAACGAGCTTCGCGTACACGCGAATTCCCATAGGCCCGACAACGGACAAACGAGACTCGTTCGCGGCAATCGGGACTCACCAATACCCGCCCCGAGACTCCGAAACGATCAGCAACGACATCGCCTCTGCAACGACACCATCAACGAACAATATCAGAGCGCACACCTGGCCGAGACCAACGCTCAATCTACACCCAGAAGATTCGTCCGCGACAATGGTAATTTTTCAATTTTCTTCTTAACGAAAAATGCCGAAAAATGCCTTTTTAAAGAATGCGGAAAATTATCGGCGGGTTTGGTTATTGGTCAATTTACCGAGTATCATACAAATATTGGGTTGGTACAAAAATCTTACTACACACAACACGAGTAAAAAAGAAAAATATTTTATTTTAACAATAAACGATTATTCAGTAATGTAGGCTCCATCCGCATCTACAACTCTTGCCCAACGCTCTGGTAGACTTTGCACGCCCGCAGACCAGAATTCTTTTGATCGTGAATTAAGAAAGTCGTCCAATGTATTTTTGAGATCTGACAGATCATCAAATTTTTTATATCCCGTAAATAGTTCATCAAAGCTCGAATCAGGTGATAGTCGGTAGGTGCTAAGTCTGGTGAATACGGTGGGTGTGGTAGAACTTTCCATCCTAGCTGCGAAACAGTTTCTTGTGTCATCTTAGCGACGTGGGGTCGAGCATTGTCATGGAGAAGCCGAACGTGAAGACGTTTACGCCTTTTCTGTTTCATAATTTTAGCCACCTTTTGCAGTTGTGCAGAATAAATCTCTGCCTGTATTGTGGTGTTGGTTGGCAGCAATTCGTAATAGAGCATGCCCTCAGAATCCCACCAACAACAGAGTAAAACTTTCTTCATTTCACGGGGCTGTTTAGGGGTCGGTTCTGGTTTTTCCCCTTTCGATAGCCACTGACGCTTGCGCGTGTGATTGACATACAACATCCAGCTTTCATCCCCAGTGACTATTTCTTGAAGAAAATCCTTTCTTGCGGACGATGCAGGAGTGAAAGACAGATGGACATGCGTGTTGCTTTGTTTGATTCGCTGAGATTGTGCGGTATCCAAGACGAATAAACATTCCTATATCCCATCTCTTGTAAATGTCGAAGGATAGTAGGATGACTGCAGTTGAGTTTGTTGGCTAATTCTCGTGACGACGTATTAGGCTTTGCCTTTATAAGTGCTCGCAGTTCTTCATCGTCGACAATTGATTCCCTGCCGGGCCTAGGTTTGTCTTTAAAAGATGTATCGCCAGAATGAAAACGCTGATACCATCGGGAGACCGTTGAATAATTAACTACATTAGCCTTGAACGCACTGCACATATTACGGGCTGCAGCTCTTACAGAATGCCCTTGCAAGAATTCGTAATATGCGATTGCTCGAAGTGCACGTTGATCCATCTTTGCACATACTGACTCCACGGTACATCTGACTCGCTTATATATCCTGCGGCATGGAAGATTCTAGACCATTCTTGTATTTCCTATTCTCGAATGTTCTCGAACTTCATTATTAGGAAAAATATTTTAATTGAAAAAAAAAAGTGTTGCAAGATTTTTGTACCAACCCAATACCACTAAACGTAGTATTTATGTGATTTTCAACATAAATTCCGAGATTACAATGCTTTATTTAATCATATTCTCTGTTTATTTATAGCAATAAGAATTGTTCCATATAATTACTACACCAAATTACTAAACGATATATTTTACATAAACTTCGAGCCTTACAAGTCCGAAGAGGGATGCACGGTACACTTTTAATCCCTCTTCGGACTCCTAGCGATTAAAAGTACTACTTTACTTTCTGTCTAGTCGCCCTTATAAGCGAGGAAAACATGGTGGTGGTATATAAAATACATTTTTGGCTTCTGAGACACTGTTAAAACTATAAATTTCCAAGTTACCTCTCGTGATCTTCCATGAAATTTTCAAATTCGAAAAGATCGTCATTTTCGATAACAATCGAACAAAATTCGAATTTGAACGCAAAATAAGCGAAATATTAAGGTTTACCACTCTTAATGTTTCGTTTATTTTGACTCGATAACCCTCAATTCACCGTCAAATCTTGGCGCCCCGGATATCGTACTCGTGCCCTAGGCCGATCAAGCCTAGGCCGAAACATTATTTAAATTAAAAAAAAGATTTTGCAAACCACGTTTTTAAAACGGATTAGAAAGTATAAAATAACTTCTCCTAGCCGCATACAGATTTATACCCCAATACAGATTCCTAACCCCATACCGATTGTCCTAAAAATTTGTGATTGAATTTTTGATAGCTATGAAAATACTTGTAACATAAAAAACAAAAAACGTGGGGCGCAATGCAAAAAAAATGGCTCCAGAGACTACACAGTTTATTTAAGGAAAAAAACTGCATTAAAAAAGATTTAAAACTGTTAAAGGGATGGTGCAAACCGTCTCGAAAAAGGTTTGGGTTTGTTTGGGTCAGATCCCGCGCTTTTAATGTTCGTAAGAGACTGGATAGAATATATTTTCAAAGAAAAAATAACTGCAATAAAAATATTTTAAGGGATAACACCACTGTGACGTGCCGAAAAAAGGTCGTCTATTCCGAATTGTTTTTTGTCTAGATTATTTATTTGGTATTTGGAAAAAAGATATTTTGTTAAGCATACATTGAAATTATTTCGTGTGAATTTTTATTTCAAAAAATTGAAAATTAACAACGTTATTAACGGAGACTTTGTCCTTGGAGTGCCATATTTCAGGTGTTTACATTTTATTTTTTTTAAAGGAAATGAGTTAAGTTTTTTGAGTGCGGTTTTTTTCTTGCTTTTATTCATGATATACAGAACGTAAAAAAAATTTTTTTTCGAAAAAAAAAAACCAAAATGCCGGCCGTTGCAGCTCCGCGAAAACAGGTCCTCAAATCGCGGGAGGTAAACGGCTGACATCACTGCCCCCTCTTTTTTGATCTGACACAAATTCAAAGCATATTATCAATCTGTGACCCTTTGGTCATGGAATGACGGATGGGTTTTTCGTTTAGTACAAATTTCGGAAAATGGCGGCAATTTAAAAAAAAATTGAATTTTCGCGTTTTTTTTCGCATAAAAAGATAAATAATAAATGCAAAAATGTATCTATCGAAAAAACGATCCGTCATTCCGCGAAGACATATTTTCTGAGTATGCTTTCCAAACTTCAGGTCGATATGTTAATTACAGCGGTCAGGAGAATGTCAGCCATTTTTAAAAACGTGTTTTCGAGAAAAACGCGTTTAAAGTTTTGTAATGTGTTTACACAAATGTGTTTATAATTACCGCTAATCGGCAATGCCTGGTCCATAGAGGCATCCCTCCTCTTCTTCTAGCTGCTCATGTTGAGCCGCTGGAAGGGCCGCGGGAGATGTTAATCTCCCGCTGCTCAATCCGGGACAAAGTCTCCCTAAGGTATAATAGAGCCTCTGTAAAAAAATGTGGTCCAACAGCCAGATAGATAACTCAACAATAGTTGGTCTGAAAAATAAAAATGATTTATTTATTATCTATATAAATGTAGTTCTCGTTGTACATAGCCACTTTTCGGAAAAAGAAATTCACAAAATAGCGGGTGTTGAAAAGTATAATTTTGGCGACATTTTTCACATATATTCTTGGGCTCAAAAAATACTCAATAAAAAAATGGCCACGTACTACGATAGCTACTTGAATTGAAAATTGGACAATTATGGATAGAGTTATGATTCCTGTCAGGTCGAGAAAAACACGTTTGAAAGTTTTAGTACACGTGAATCGTTGCCCTACCTGATCTCACTAAATCGTCTGTAACTTGGTCAGTTTTCAATATTTCAACTTAATTTTTTTTCACATATACTTGAATGCGTATACTTTAAGAAAATGCAAAAAAAATCGATTTCTTTCACCCGTCACTATGGTAGCCCGCCTTAAACTGTTGAATTTATCGTGCATGCCGTCACGAAAAATACTTTCGAGAAAAATTCGCTCCTACCTAATCGAGCCTCCCTCGGATTTTTTCAACACGCCTAAAAGTACAGATAATAATAATAATCACCAAAAAATCGATTTTTCGAAAATGGTATTTTCTCAGCTTCACTCGACGACCGCCAGACAGAGACGAAGCTGTCACCCAACCTGGGCTGGGTAACAGTGTTGGGCGTTAATCAATTACATTTTCAATCAGTTCATTAATTGACTAAAAAAACGTCAAAGCAATTAATTTAATTGCGATTAGTTATTAATTGCATGTTGGCATTCATTCATTTGGAATAATATGTTAATTGCAACTCGCAATTAAAACAATTTCAATTATCTTTTTTAATCGTTCTAAGAAAAGATTGAAACTAACAATTAACCTATTTAACTTTACAGATATCAGATAAAAAAAAAGATGTAGATATTGCTTCGTTAATACAACTCTATACTACTATTTGGGTTGGCTCAGGTTTTTTTGGGTTGTAGTACCAGCCCAAAGAGTAGTATTGAATTGTATTAATGAAGCAATATCGGAATCAAACAAACCAATCCCAAAAAAACTCGAAGAGTAGTATTGAATTGTTTTCATGAAGCAATATTGAAATCAAACAAACCAAACCCAAAAAAACTCGAAGAGTAGTATTGAATTGTATTATCGAAGCAATATCGAAATCAAACATACCCAAACAAAGTCATATACGTATTTCAATAACATATACATTTGTTCTGACCCGACTTCGCGCCCTATAAAATAATCATTTTTAATTGTCAGTTTTTAATAAAATACATTGCGAATATTGGAAATTGATTAGTTTATAATTGTGGAAAGTCACGTTTGATAATTGGTTAATGTTTACTTGCGACTAGAGCAATTGACGATTGACTAATTGTTAGTCGTGAGTTTTCAGCATTACAATTAATTAATTGTTAATTGTCACATTTGATTGAATTGTCACATTTGATTGAGTCGCGCCGTGATTAACAGTTAATTAACTGTTCATCTTTAGTTATCTTAGCAGTTAAATTTTGCCCAACGCTGCTGGATAGCGGTCTCCCTCAATTAAAAAAAATCACACTGCAGTCCTTTTTTTTCAGGCCTCTGGACTTTTTTTCTTGCAAATTTACACTAAAAGTTCCGTCGCAATCGGCAGGTTACGTCGGTTCGAGCGGCGATCTCACCTGCTGCGCTTCCTCCTCGTCCTCCTCCTCGGAGACGCTCCAACGAGCCAGAAAGGAGGTGACGCGCAAGGGTAGCTTCAATCTGGTGGATCGTCGACGGGATCGGCTCTCGCCGGACAAGCACTGGATGGACTCGTTGCGACGAAGCGACAAGAAAGCAGCCGCCGCGAGCGCGCCACTCGCCGAGAAGGCGAGGCTGAAAAACGTCGCCCAGTACCAACCACCGCCAATACCGAGCTCGCCCTTCGAGCAGGATGGCATGAGGGCCGCCTTCGAGATGCATCTCGACAAAGGCATCGAACCCGCCCAAAAGACGAACCGACTCAAGAGCCTCTTTGGCGGCGGCGGCGGGGGTGGCGGGAGCAAGAGCCCACAAAAACCAAATACCCTCGATCTTCCCAAAGACTCGCCGAAAACGCTGCTCGGTGAGTCGCGGCTCTGAAATATTCGAGACTTTTTTTTTTTTATTTCCTCGAACGCCCTTCCTTTCGCAACGATTTAATTATTTTGTTTCCTTTTAAATTCTCACTCGTGGTGGTCCGCTTTGTGCGTAGGCTCGCCGAGGCTGCATCGCGCCCTCTTTCGGGACAAAAGTACGAGCGGGCCGCAACAACGCCAGGCTGTACGTTCGGGGAGTCAGAGCCCCGGTGACAGCGGCATAAGCCAGTCCTTGAGTTCCTACAGTGGCAATAGTCAGTCCCATACGCTCAGCCAGAGCTTCAGCTCGGTGAGCTCCGTGAGCGACTGGAGCCCGGACACGCCTACGCCGAACCCTCCTAAGGTAACATCGCCAACGGGTTTATTCGCTTCGGGAAGTTGTGAAAAAAAAATCTCGTAATTTGCAACTAAGTGAGGAATGATTTTGTAAAGGGATTCAGAAGTTTGGGAAAAATATCTGGAAATTATATAAGAAATTCGAAAATCTTTGAAAAAAATTGAGGCGGGATACACGTTCAGACGGGAGCAAAATAAGCAGTATTGAGGGATTTTTAAAACTAAGAAATAATTATTCTACAATTATCAAAATTTAGGTATACTTTAATAGTATATTTGAGTATAGAAAACAATTTTTTTAAATTAATTTATCATCAAAATGGCGGAGCTGTGGAAGAGTGTTACAACAAGGTCGCCGTGGGAGTTGCGAATCGGCGTGCAGTCTAGCTTCCCGTTGACTTTGATTTGCAAAAAAGTTTACCCAATTTTCAGTTAGTGCATGTATAGTTTCTATGTGACGGTAATTAATATGAAGAAAATGCAAATTTAAGAAAATGGCACGCGTTTACAAAAAAAAAATCAACTTTTCACGCAACATTTATGTAAAATGTGGATTAAAAAATAGTTTTTTTTTTTTTTTCAATTTTTCAAAAGCAATTCTCGTCAAGTAGAAGGTATTATCAATATTTCTATCAATCGGCTCAATAGTTTTTTAGTAATCCCGCACGCCAATTTCGCTGAAGCAGTTTTGAGAAAAACGCGTTTGAAGTTCACGCCCGTTCCGCATTCGAGCGCTGAGACACAACGTTGACGGGCTGCAACGTTTGAAGTTTTTCTAATTTCGCTTTGAAACTTTGGAAAAATATTCTACATATATAATTCTTTCGTTTAAAGAGAAAAAAATGATTTTTTTGATCGTTGTAAATGTATATCCCGCCTGAAGAGAATGTTAGCTCTGGAATTTGAAAAAAAATGGTTTTTTCGGAAAATATAGAGTTGCGAGAAAAAATCCTCGTTGTTTTGAAGGGGGAAAACAAAATTAAAAAGGCATCCAGAAGTTTCAAAAAAAAATCCTGTCTGTTAAAAGATCGAAAAAATAGAAGAGAAGTTGAGAAATTTTGAAGCTCACGTCAGATATTTTGAAAAATATACAGATGCTTCGAAAATATGACTAAAAATTGGGGTATTTCTGAAAATATTGAATTGCGCAAAAAAAACCCGTCGTTTTGATAAAGAAAAGACAGATTTTGAAAAAGTATCCAGAAGTTTGCAAAAAAATTGGGAAAATAGAAAAGGGAACCAAATATTTTGAGCCAGATATTAGTAGACTAACCGTATTATGATTCACTCATTGTTTAACGATAAAAATATTCAAAATTGAAAACAAATTGACCTAAAACAATGGTCGATATTCAATATCCATGGTTCGATAAAATTCTTCATCAGTTAACCTTAAAAAATAATTGGAAGATATGAATTCTCCATCATGCCAATTTTTCTGTGGTTTCTTATGACACGAACGAAAGTTCTATCAAATTTATAGAAAAATAAAAGTGGACGAACTTGTCGAAAGAAATTATTTTTACCTTATTTCGTTGAAAAATACATTAGCAGAATTTTTAACAGTTACGAAACATATATGACTGAAAAGTACATTCGCAAACCTAAATTTTTCTTCTTTCACGTTTTTTTTTTGTACAATGCATCACTTTTTGAGTATAATGAATCGAAAAAAAATCGAGAAAAATTTCCCGGTATCCAAATTCGAGTGTAAAATCCAATTTAAAAATCTAAAAAAACATTGTAATTGCTTTTGACACTCGAACGAACTTAAAAACAAATTATGAGCCAATTTAAAAATTACATGATTATTTAGTGTTACACTTGGTGTGGAATGCTTCATGTTTCAAAATTTCTTCATTTCTTTTCGATTTTCCAATTTTTTTTGCATCTCTGGATTTTTCGAAACTTCTGGATTCCTTTTCAACATTTTTATTTTTCTTTTCGTAGCGCCGGCTTTTCGTTTCGCAAATCAATATTTTTTAAATTAAAATGTCGACAAGTGCAACAATTTTCAGGAAAACTTCAATCTTCAAACGATCCCAAACAAAGAAACTTACTTAAGGGGCCAGTCCACTTTGGAGCCACGAAAAAAGGCTCTTTACGCGATTTTTTTTGAGCATTTTATAAAAGACATGAATATAAAAGTTGTTGGGCTTGATAAATAAAGTCTTGGAATACATTTTTTTTAAATTAAATACATTTTTATTCATTTTTAAGCACAAATGCTATAGTTTAACGTAACGCCTCAAAAATAGGTGGGCTAGGTAGCTCCATCATAACTCGGCAACGGCTTGTCTGAAACAAAAAATCAAAGTCCATTAGATTCAGTATGACACCAGCTACAAAATGACCCTCGGATATAAAGTTTTATCAAAAAATAAAAAAATGGCAGATGAAAAACGAAAAAAGTATTTTAAAAACGCGTTTTTTTCGCAGTTTTTCGCAAAAAAAAGAGTAAAAATCAAAATTTTAAAACCATCGAGGGTCATCTTATTGCGAATCATGTTTACAATATGTGGTTGAAATTTCAAGAGAATCGGTTTATTAGTTTTAGAGATACGATAGAGCTAGATTTTGAAAACGTTATTTCGAGAAAAACGCGTTTGAAGTTTATACTATGAAAAACCTCTTACCTAAACACAATCGGCAATTCCTGCACCGTACAAAATCCCTTCTGATTGCTCATCATCGTCGATTTCTTCAAGTCTTGCTCTGCTTTCGATTTTTTGAAATTTTCAGACTGGGCTGGCCCCTTAAGGGAGACTTTGTCCTTGGAGTGCCATACTTCAGGTGTTTACATTTTTTTTTTTTTTTTAAAGGAAACGAGTAAAGCTTTTTGAGTGCGATTTTTTTCTTGCTTTTATTCATGATATACAGAACGTTAAAAAAAGATTTTGAAAAAAAACCAAAATGGCGGCGGTTGCAGCTCCGCGAAAACAGGTCCTCAAATCGCGGAAGGTAAACGGCTGACATCACTGCCCCCTCTTTGTTGATCTGAAACACAAATTCAAAGCATATTATCAATCTGTGACCCTTTGGTCATGCAATGACGGATGGGTTTTTCGTTTAGTACAAATTTCGGAAAGTGGCGGCAATTTAAAAAAATCGAATTTTCACGTTTTTTTCGCATAAAAAGATAAATAATAAATGCAAAAATGTATCTATCGAAAAAACGATCCGTTATTCCGTGAAGACATATTTTCTGAGTATGCTCTCCAAATTTCAGGTCGATATGTTAATTACAGCGGTCCGGAGAATGTCAGCCATTTTTAAAAACGTGTTTTCGAGAAAAACGCGTTTAAAGTTTTGTAATGTGTTTACACAAATGTGTTTATAATTACCGCTAATCGGCAATGCCTGGTCCATAGAGGCATCCCTCCTCTTCTTCTAGCTGCTCATGTTGAGCCGCTAACATCTCCCGCTGGGCACAAAGGACAAAGTCTCCCTTAAAATCTTGAGCGATAAATCTGTCAAAATTATTCCCAAAGTGATAGAGTTCCTTCAATCGGAAAATGACCAATGCAATTCAAATGTGAGCGCAGTGCTCGATGGGACACGCCTCCTGTCAGAAGAGATTCTCGAACGCGAGCAGCAGGAGTTCCATGACACCACCGACGTTGCCTTACATACCGCCGCCGACGTCACCACCGCCCGACGATTATCCCGGCCTCGAGTATCCGCCGGTCTTCGAGCCCGGCACGTATTCCCTGACGGATCCGTCTCTCATGCGGAATCGTGGCAACAAAACAGCCCCGAGCAAGGCTAATCGCGACGACAATGCCGAATAACGATGTACAGTGTGATAGCCGAGAAAATAATGCGAATTACGAGGAATTATCTGTGAGCGAGACTTTACATTCGCACTTTTATTGCGCCAAGGTGCACGCGTGTGGCGCCAAAACACAAATTCCACATTGTGTCCTCATATCCGTCTCATTGGTCGTGTATCGAAAAAAAAAGCAATATTCACATTGCGCGTACCTTGGCGCGGATGAGTCTTGAGAGAACAAAAAAGAACGATAAGAGAGGAACAAACGAGAAATAAAAAAAACTCGAAATATTTGAGACACGGAGCAACGGGAGCTCTCTCGTATACCGTTAATATTAAATTAAAATTCGTTAGGCTCGTGAGTACCGTCCAATTTGTGCCTCTATATATTGAAATGCGTCGTCGACGATCGCGCTGATCGCCCGTTGAATAAAATCGGCGAAGAGCGCCAACCGAAAAAGGTCGCAGTGTCTTTGGAACGAGGTCCATTATGCAATATATATATATACATCAATATATATGAATAATCGCCTCGAAATTATGCGAATGAGGACGCTCTGGGTTGTTTTAGGAAAAAAAAAATCGGCGATCGTACGCGCCAAGAGCGATTAACCGCTCGCGTTTTCAAATTTGAGTAAACTTTTTAGGATAGTCGAGGTTGTTCCTACGAAAGGGTTGACGGGAATTTTAATAAAACAAAATATATAATTACAATCGAAGTATTATATAGTTATCGAGTATTCGAGAAAGAAAGAGAGAGAGAGAGAGAGAGAGAGAGAGAGTGCGTTTACTCTTTTACCTTTTTGCTAGGCTATTTGCTATTTATATATTATACGCGAGAAGTAACGAGAAAATTCATGAGCAATAATTATTCGTGATCGAAACCTATGCAAGAGAGAGAGAGAGAGAAAGTGGCCAGTTCGTTACATCGACTAGTGCGAACTCGCGTTCAAAGTGCCTGAAACTGATGGAAATTTCGTTATTCTTCGTTTTTTCTTTTCGGAATTATACATATCCCGTAGTTTAGGTGTTGAACGATTTTTTAAATGAGATTTTACGGTCTTGCGATGATTCTGGGCGCCCGGGGAGGCGGGAGGGTTACTTTTCTTCCGTCTCCTCTCTGTTTTTTTTTCTCTTTTTTCGGTCATCCGGGTGAACGTTTTTCGTTCGGAATACCTGGCGTGCCGTGATTTTTACGTGCGAGACACGTTGCGCTGTAAACGGGGAACTTGCGTCGTAAAGGCCACCAATCGTGACTCGTGATTTATATTTTCTTTTAAACGTTCGCGCATTGAGGGCGAAAGATGTGGGAAAAATTATACAACACTCGCGCCTGTACAATATATGTTTAGAAACTGTTCAGGACGATATATATATATATATATATATATATATATATATATATATATATATACACATACACAGGGTGTCCCTCTTATCTCTGCCACCCGAAATAACTCGGTAATTATCGACGTCACAAAAAAATGTTCCGAACAAAAGTTGTATGGTTTGAAGGAGGCCATCAAATGCGACCAATTTTTTTTTTTTTTTTTTTTTTCATTTCGGTGGAGGCGATGGACAGTGAAGAATCACCTCCACTTTTTAAAATGGAATGAAACATTTTTTTTCCAATCATCTCGTGGAGCACCTCGAGCCTCATAAAAAACATTAGGGAGTCAAAGTCGTTCAAGGTCAGTATCGATTAAACAAATCTAAATACGTGACCTTGAATGACCTTGAACGACTGTGACCCCCTAATGTTTTTTATGCTACTTGACGTGCTCCACAAGATGGTTGAAAGAAAAGTACCATTCCATTAAAAAAAGTGGAGGTGACCTTCACTGTACGGGCTTCGTTTACATCGTTCCCAACGAAGAATCTTGTCAATTTGTTTCGGCAAGCGGTGAGAAGTTTGTGATTCCCGCAATAAATGTTTGTTCCCTTCAGTGAAAAGTAGTACGACAGAATTTCCTCCAGTCAGTGGTGAATTGAATTCACCGCAATATGTTTCCTCATCAAGAGCAAGGCTCGTGTGATCTTAATTTACGGAGAATGTCACAAAAATGCAACGCAATCGATGCGAATCAGACTACAGCGTTTTTTCAATCGATTCTAGGCTAGAATACGTTGAAATTTATTTTTTTTAATCGATTTTTTCGTATTCAATAGTGATTGATCATCTTGAAATTTCGCGTGTCAACTTATGTTTAGTTCATTGATGAAATTCTTTGAAAAATTGTCCCATTTGCAAAATTGAGGTGACCTCGAAATCTCCGAAGCGCCTCCACTCCGAGGGATATTAAAAAAATTCCAAATGTTTGGATGATTTTCAACAAGGGATAACTCGGAGAAAAATGGTCTAACAGAAAACGAAAAAAAAAGGAAATTATAGCTTCAAGTGTCTAGTTTTCAGATTTGGACGGCAAAATTTTTTAACGTGCGCGGTTTTCATGTAATAATTCGACAACCAACGATAACATTTTTTTCCAAATTTTTGCTCGTCTTCAAAATAGTCTGTGGACTTGAAAAAATGTTTTTTTTTTTATCATAGGACCGTAGTAGTCGTTTGAACAATTTAATCAGCTTTAATTTGACCTTTTAACGAGCTCCGTACGATGATTCGGCGCGGAGAAAATCGGCGGCCAAAGCAAAAAAGTCCATTTTAACTTTGACAATCAATTATTCGGGAACTAATGATCGTACGGAAAATGGAAGTATAATTTTGGAAACTGCAAAACATGCTCTATGACGTGCGATTAGTGGCTGTTGATTAAAAAAAAAATTCGGAGTGATGTTGACTGAAAAAAAGTTGAAAATTTGCGAATTTAAGGATATCGGAATATTTTGTGTAACTTTGGATATAATGCATGAACGAAGGATATCGTCGGTATTTTTTTTAACCCCGAAGTGTCCCTAATAACCCCTTGATGTTGAAAAGCGCTGCGATTTTTTTTCTCAGTGCCCCGAAGGTTTAAATTTGTCGTTTCTGTCAAAAAAAGCACCGTAACAAGCAATTATTCGATTTTTATTCATTTTTTCAACTTCAAAATGGAGTAGTGTATATAAATATCTCGGATCACTACCAAATATTTGTTAGTGATCCGAGATATGACCTTCACTGTGCGTAAGCACCTCGACCGAAATAAAAAAAAAAATTGGTCTCATTTGATGGTCCCCTTCACACCGTACAACTTTTGTCCGGAACATTCTTTTGTGACGTCGATAATTGCCGAGTTATTTCGGGTGGCAGAGGATAAGAGGAACACCCTGTATATAATAAACCCTGGAAAAAAAACACCAGGAGAACTATCCGAAATAAATGCGGGGCGTTTCTGGGGTAGGATTCGAACCGTGGACATTTCCGGTCGAATGCACTGAGCACTGAGCTGCACCAACCGCTTACCACACTTTTCTCGGATAGTCTCGATATTCGCAACGTTACAATACGGGGTGTCCCAAAACTCAACGATAATCTGAGACCGGATGAAAGGCCAAGTTATACCAGTTCTGGGAAAAATACAAAAAAAAATCCATATCACTCAGTTCAGCGATAATAGACATTTAAAAAAAAAAGTTGAAATTCGACACCCTTGGTCGCATTTTCAAGTCCTGTGATCACCAATGTCACAATTTCGCTGTGATTTTTTAAATTTCGTGATCTTCATTAACGATGCTATTAATCGCAACTACAAATTAATGCAAAAAACATTGTTAATTTAATAAAATAAGTTAAGTTTTAGTGAGTTATGGTTCACAAAAATATTGTTACTTAACTTTGACACTTCATTTTGAAAAAAAATGTACTACACTACCCTTGGCAAGTTGTTTCAAAAGATGGCGCATTTAATCAAGATTTCAAAATGGTGCAACACTTGCCACTTTTCTTGCCATTAAAAATCGTATTTCTTATTTTTTTTCAAATTGAGCTCATTTTGAACAACTCAACATTAGGAATTTTTGTTACTAAAATTTGTTATTTTTTGTTTCTGGTCTGAAATAAAATTATTATTTTTAGTAAAGAGGTAATTGAGTCAGTTAATAACCAATTTTTATTGTAAAAAACATATGTTTTTTACAATAAAAATTGGTTATTAACTGACTCAATTACCTCTTATATATTTTTAATGGCAAGAAAAGTGGCAAGTGTTGCACCATTTTGAAATCTCGATTAAATGCGCCATCTTTTGAAATAACTATTATTTTTAGTAAGGAGATAATTGAGTCAGTTAATAACCAATTTTTATTGTAAAAAACATTTGTTTTTTACAATAAAAATTGGTTATTAACTGACTCAACCTCTTTACTAAACCTCTTTACTAAAAATAATAATTTTATTTCAGACCAGAAACAAAAAATAACAAATTTTAGTAACAAAAATTCCTAATGTTGAGTTGTTCAAAATGAGCTCAATTTGAAAAAAATAAGACATAAAATTTTTAATGGCAAGAAAAGTGGCAAGTGTTGCACCATTTTGAAATCTTGATTAAATGCGCCATCTTTTGAAATAACTATTATTTTTAGTAAGGAGATAATTGAGTCAGTTAATAACCAATTTTTATTGTAAAAAACATATGTTTTTTACAATAAAAATTGGTTATTAACTGACTCAATTACCTCTTTACTAAAAATAATAATTTTATTTCAGACCAGAAACGAAAAATAACAAATTTTAGTAACACAAATTCCTAATGTTGAGTTGTTCAAAATGAGCTCAATTTGAAAAAAATAAGAAATAAAATTTTTAATGGCAAGAAAAGTGGCAAGTGTTGCACCATTTTGAAATCTTGATTAAATGCGCCATCTTTTGAAACAACTTGCCAAGGGTACTGTAGTACATTTTTTTTCAAAATGAAGTGTCACAGTTAAGTAACAATATTTTTGTGAACCATGACTCACTAAAACTTAACTTATTTTATTCAATTAACAATGTTTTTTGCATTAATTTGTAGTTGCGATTAATAGCATCGTTAATGAAGATCACGAAATTAAAAAAATCACAGCGAAATTGTGACATTGGTGATCACAGGACTTGAAAATGCGACCAAGGGTGTCGAATTTCAACTTTTTTTTTTAAATGTCTATTATCGCTGAACTGAGTGATATGGATTTTTTTTTGTATTTTTCCCAGAACTGGTATAACTTGGCCTTTCATCCGGTCTCAGATTATCGTTGAGTTTTGGGACACCCTGTATATTAGGTGTAGTAAAAAAGAAATCCATTATTTTTTTCCTTCAATTTCATCCAAACATAATGGATTTCTTTTTACTACATCTAATATACACACACACACACACACACACATAAGTTGAAAGTGTACGATAAAAGCGGATTATTATTTTTGCACCGCTCCGCAAATATTTTTCGACTCCACAAAGCAATAGGACAGTAAGAAATTATTTTTCGCCAGCTCTCACACTCGCGAGAGAGAAGAAAGCGCCGCAATTTATAAATATACGTATTGTTGAGACGCGCGTCGAATACGCCTAAGGACAACATTCATCGGGCACAATACACGGCACACACATTGCGAACAGCTCAATGTTTCCTCAACGCCTAAAACTACTGTATACGACCGACGGACGTCGGCGCGAGTAAATAAACACGAACGTTCCTTGAGCCGTTTTTCCTTTCTACGTTGCCTCGTGGATTATTCGCCGGGGCAGTCGATCGTCGAACAAGAAGTGCGATCGAAATAATTAACTAATCTTGCGTTTTCGACTTCGTGCTCTTTTTTTTCTCACGTTTTTTTTTTTTTAACAAAAATGTGTTCCAACGTCGCTGGATTGATAAACGGCCCAGTGGGCAATCTCGTGGCTATGGGTGTCAGGGCACTGATCGACGGCGCCTCGCCCATAGGATCGAGGAGCGCGGAGGCCCTCAAAAGGCAAAATAAAACGGAAGGCGTACGAGAATTTTACGACGGTGTGGAGGCGCATCTGAGGGGCACGCTGCGAGTCTTGCAGCCGGCTGTGGAAATAAAAAATGTTCTGATGGGCGAATGCAGATCCGCCGGAAACGAGAGATCGGGTGAGATGCATTTTTTGTTCGCGGTATCGTGGCTTCCCGTCACCTTCGTACACGCCTTATAATATTACAGCGTATATTTACAAGCTTATTTTGTTTTATTCATTTTATCGCGATTATTGTTGTTTTCATTGTAACTGTTATTTTTATGTTCTAGTTGTTGTTTTTGCCGATGCTGTTACGATTACTATTGCCTAATGCTAATATTATTAATTACTAACTGTGAAGTATTAACTAATAGCTATTGCTATTATGAATTATCAACTATGAACTATTACCTAATAGCGATTGCTATAACTAGTAATTAACTGTTAACTAATAGCCGTTGCTATTATTAATTATTGACTAATGGCTATTACTATTATTAATTATTAACTTGTGTTATTAACTTGTTATTGCTGTTATTGCGATTGGAAAATTTTCAGTTTCCGTTGTTTTTGCTGCTGCCGTTTTTATTCCTATTACTGAGTCATTGCCATTGCTATTGTTATTGTTGTTGTCGTTGTCGTTGTTAGTATTTCCATTGATGGGATTATCACTTTTACTGTAGTACCATCATTATTGTTATTATAAATATTATTACAGTCCCGTTACTACTACTACTATTGTACAGTCGAAGTTCGACGTAACGAAGATTTGTTCATTCCCTTCCGAAAGACCCCTGAAACTTTGATACAACGACAAAATAATATATATTATGCTTTAATGGCTAATTGCTTGTATAAATTGCTCTAATTTAAACCTTTTTTTCTTGTACTAATACACACACGCACGCACGCATATATATAGGCTGGCCCTTGGTATGGGTAAAAAAAAATTGATCGCGCCGCGCTCCAGGACGGGTCCAAACAATAAAAAAAAATCTACGCGAAGCCCCAGCTATGTCCGTTGAGAGGAAGGCGTGCCTGTAAGCATGAACTTTAATTTAAATATCAATTTTTCTGCATGATTGGAGAAATTTCGATTTTGTAAATCTAGTTTATTTGTCAATTTTTTTTTTTACTTTCCGAAGCTATTGTATATTGGTATTCAATATACAGATCAAACAATAAGGTCCTCCATACTAGATTTGATGAGCGTTCAGTTTTAGCATCCTATTATTTTGGGACAATAGTTCGATTTAGCTTCTGTCGAACGCTTTTAATCACATCAAGATCAAACTTTAAATTTGCATCTTGTCAGAAAAATCTATTAAGTACGAAGGATATAAATTCGCGATAAACCATTCACATCGAACTTCCAGATTGTGCCAGAATTGTTTTGTTTTTATTTTGTTAGAAATATTCCTTGCGTGCTGAGATACAAACATATTAATATTTCACTGAGATCAGACTTCCAGTGCTGTGGATAAAAAATGTATTTGAAAATTACTTACGCAGAAATGCATAGGGACATTTTAAACTTGGCGAACTTGTTCGTTTTATTGAAAACAAAGAAATTATTTATTCGCACAAGTCATCCAACTGGTCGGAAAAAACATAATATTTAAAAAATGTACACATAAGATATCGATACTAGTTCGTTCAATACGAATTTATTTATTTAAACCACAGAAATATCGTGTTGAAAAATTGACAAATAAACTAGATTTAAAAAATCGAAATATCTCCAATCATGAAGAAAAATTGATATTTACATTTAAGTTCATGCTTACAGGCACGCCTTCCTCTTAACGGACATAGCTGGGGCTTCGCGTAGATTTTTTTTATTATTTCGAACCGTTTTGGAGGGCGGCGCTATCAATTTTTTTTACCCATATCAAGGGCCACCCTAATATATATATATATATAGAACTATCATATTTTTGTTAAGTACATGTTAAGGAACATGAGCTCGATAGAACGAAAACTCGATAAAACGAACGGGCCTGAAGATTCGTTATCGAGGTTCGACTGTATTGAGGGCTGAATTAATTCCTGAGCTCATGTTATTGCTGTTATCATTATTATTCATATCACTTTGAAGTCATTACTATGATCATTATTATTATGGTTGTTGTTGTTATAATTGTTAAAACCTTGCTATTATTAACATTCCTTTCTATCCTTTCCATTTCCTTTCCTTTATTATTAACATTACTGTGACTACAATTACTGTATTTATTGTCATTGCTACTAATCTTATTTTTATTGATATTATTACCGTTATCGATATTATATTATAATTAAAATTATACAAAAGTTGAAAATAAGGGCCGTTTTTTTTCAGAAGAGAAATTAAGGAAAATAATCTAACCGTTGTTAATTTTTGTTTCGCAGCTTCAAATAACGAAACTCCGATGGCGTATTACACGCCGCAAAACACGAAGAAATCATCGCGAGTGAACAATTGTTGTCCCGTTCGATGCTGCGGCTCCGCGAAAAAATCTACAGACCGATCAGTATTACCGAGAACGGCCGAGAGTCGTTCGCACTCGTGTGGCCCTTCTCAGTCATCAACGCCGCAGGTTTTTTCTCGTTTGCCTGTTATAATCGTTATAAACGCCAGAACGAGAAGAATAATCATGTAAATTTTGTAAAACGATTTATGCGCAGCGCAATGGGGATTGCTCGAGCGTTGACGATAAATCGTGCTCGACGAACAAATGCCGGCGGAACGACACGTCGAAATCGTTTCTCTCGCCGCGCGACACCAGCGCCAAATCCGACCGAGCGGCGCCCGGACGAACTACGAGGAACAAAACGTCGTCGACCAAGGCGGTAAGAGCCTGTCACGCGTGCGACGCTCACCCCATGGATGACATGCTCGTTGTTCTGCCGTGCAAACACCTGTTCTGTTATCCGTGCCTCGCTAGAGGAAAATATCCGAGATGCCAAAAATGCGACAAGTCCTTCGACATGAAAAACGTCACGAGTCTCTGAGAATTGACGAACTCTCGTTGGGGCTTGTTTAGTGTCTCGCTTTAATTTTATTTTTGATTCCGACTCGACCGAATCTTTTCTTCGCTATTTTATTTATTTATTTTGTATGTTATTGCACGTGCATTTTTGTATGAATTCAATGAACTGGAGGAAGTTTTTGTTGTTGTAATAAACGCAAACTTTAAGCATGTTTTTGGAGTTTTTTTGTAGACGAATAATTGTTTGCAGAGAGGGAGAGAGGGAGAGAGATTGATTGATTGATTGATTGATTGATTGATTGATTTGGGATTTATTACATGTCTTGGTATGAACCTTTAGACAACAAAATACATATAAAGAACAAGAATATAACTGTGAAAATAAAGAGTAATTAAATTAACGGGTTATGCCTAGTTCTGACGGTTGAAAACAGCTCATTTTTGGGATTGTTTCTGGAGGAAATCCTGATGATATATTTCTACAAAAATTAGGTATTTGAATAAGTATCAACATGGTAATTTTTTGTGCAACAATATTGAATTATAATCGAGTTACAGCCGATGTCGCGAAAGTCCCTCTCGAAAACGTATTTTGCGGTGAGCAATGCCCTTTCGGACCAGGTTATATCTAATATAAAAAAATCAAACGGATTTCGTTAGTAAATTCGTTTGTCCTATGATTAATCGATTTCCGAAATATCAAATGTAAAAAAAAAAAAAATCGGCATTTCTCGTTCATCAAATCCAGAGTACCCTAGTGCTATTTTTTTTTCCGAAAAACTCCGATTTGTACCGGAAAATTTTTACGATTGTTCCCGAATTTTTCTATGAATTGGAACAAATATGAAGAATTCGGAGTTTTGCGGACAATTATTTTTACGCAAACATTTTTTTGTTTTCGAATCCGAATTTTTTCGGATTTTTCCGAATTTTTCGGAATATTTCATCATTTAAATTACGGTCACGGGAAAATCTCGGAAATTATATGAAATAAAAAATATGGATAAAAAATTAATTCTTACTTTTTGTTTGCTCAAATTATACTTTCTTCGGTTATCAAGTAACGCAAACTAACAAAATCAAAATGCATGATCACCTGTTCATCAGTTATATTTATTAATAGAAAAGTACAATATTTTAATTGTTAAATAAAACATTTTGCTATTCTTACTTATTGTTTTTCTCATAAAAAATACTTTGATTCTGTGTTCCTACATACAAAAATACTTTGTTTTTACCGAAAATGCGTTTTTTGCTTGTTGATTCTTACTTTAAAAATAAATGATTCTTCTTGGTTTAACTAAAAAAAATGGTTCTTTCTTAATTTAGTTTTTTTTTAAATGGTTCTTTTTACTCGGTTTTATTTTTATTTTTTCAATTGGTTCTTTCTTCTTGTAACGGCCTTACAGGAAGCGTATTTTTTGATATTTTTTTTTGCGGAAGAAAATTTGATAAACAAATAATAATTGCGGTATTTATTGAGCATATATTTAAGTATATCGCTATAGATTTTTGTCCGAAAATATTACAAAATGGCGACACTGCAGCAATTCTTCCGAAGCATGTCGAACCTCTGTGGCACGCAGTATAACTGTGCCAATTTTAATCTAACAAAAAGAATTTTTTTTTTAAATCTACATGAGTGTAGCTACTGAACCATGTAGGGGATTTTCGATAAGTTAATTTAAACAATATTTATTAACAAATAACTGTCTTAAAAAAAATTGAACATTTTTAGTCAAATACTCGGCAATTACTCAAAAATCAATATTTCTAAAATCCCCTACGTGGTTCACTAGCTACACTCATCTAGATTTAATTTAAAAAAAAATTATTGTGTCCAGATTAAAATTGGCACAAGTTATACCGCGTGCCGCAGAGCACCTTAAGTTCAATATGCCTCGGAAGAATTTGCTGCAGTGTCGCTATTTTGTAATATTTTCCCATAAATTTTTTTCGCAATATACTTCAATGTATGCTTAATAATTACTCCAAGTATTATTTGTCTAAAAAGCTTCGTGGCAGGCCGTTGCAGTGGTGTTACCCCTTGAGGAAAATAATGTTTGCAAAAATTTCGGAAATTCATTATTTTTCAAAATTATGAGGGATAAAGAAATGTGATAAGTTTTTTGGACGAAAATCTAATTTTTTTTTATCTATAACTTTTCTCCGAATATCTCCGCAGCCGTTCACTCAATAGGAAAAAGAGAAATTTCGGGAAAAAATGAGAAATCATGAATTTTCAGTACAAAAATGTGTTTTTGGGAAATAGACCAGTACTTGAATCTGTTTTGAATAATTTTTTCTCCGAAAATCTCAAATATGACTAAAATATGAGAAATTATGAAAAATTTGGACTAGGGTACCAATGGAGAAAATCCTTCGATCAATTACTATATTTTTACATCTAAAAAAAAGCCCTAAAAATTTCAGAAATATCGATGTGGTCTTTGAGGTTTCGCTCGCCGACTTTTGAAACGTACTGTCGAGGAAAAAGTGCTCAAAGTTTCGAACGACGCTCCGAGCGTTCCGACGGGTGTCAACATAACAGCTTATAAATCTGTCAATTTTGATCCGATCACCTTGAAATTTTCAGGAAACTTTCACAAGACGATATACTGTTAAAATATATTAATTTTGAAAAGAGTGAATTTTCAACTTTTACAACTAGACTCTCAACTTTACAACCTCTCAATCGGAGTATTGCGGTGACTTTGACTCAATGCTCTCTCTATTACTGTATTGCTCAGTCACTCGTTATCGAAGCGACCCTCGTGGCGAATTTTTGGACCTAAATTTTTCACATGTTCGCGCCGAAGCTTTTTCCTCCGCTTCCCTCATCTAGTTTGGACTTCTGTAGCTTGCATTCGTCGATTCGAATGGAGCAGCTGTTTCGCGCGCTTCCGACAGCCCAGCGCCGCCGTGCGCCACATTCTCGAACTAAGCGCTCGACAACGTTTCTCGCCGACGCGCGCGTTACGCGACAACGGAGCAGAAGAAAAGAAACAAAAATTCCGTCAACAATCGCGTCCGTTCCGCGTGTTCATTGTTTCGATGTTATTTACCGTTGGAACTTTGTCGAACGATTCCCCAACGACGATCGAAAGAGATACATCGCCTTTCACGAACGTTCTTCGCCGAGTGGCAACACCATCAGTCGCGCTCGTTGCTCGTGTCGCGACACGCCACGAGACAAAGGCAACCAACACCTGAACGCGCAATTTCGTTGCTTTGTTTCTCGATCTTTACACTTGTCATCGCCGAGAACTTCTCAGCAATTCTCGGTCGCTTAATATGATAGGAAAAAATGAACAGTTCGAGGATGACAGCACCAATTATCGCGACAACGTAATCCTGTCGAGCGAGAAGAAGAAATCGCTTGAAGAAACTTCCTCGAAGGTAATTTCGTTACACCTGGATGATTCTCGTCAATTCCACGTGCATTTCAATTATTGGCAAAATAATTGTTGGTAAAAAAAAAGGAATAATGCGAGTCGAAGCGAAATAAGCTGGAAGTCTAATTATGAGTGCGCAAGATTTTAGGGAGGGGAAATGTTCGTAGTGATTTTTTAAACTCATTTGCAATTCACTTAACGTTGCTGTTAGATTTGAATTTTTATTTCGAGTTTTTGGACGACCACGATCGAAATTTTGAATTTCTGCCGTGTTCTACGTTCCTTTAGGAGTTATTTTGAGTTCCTCTACATGATATTTTACGTTCCTTTACGTGTTATTTCGGTGTTATTTTACGTTCCTTTACATGTTATTTCGGTGTTATTTTACGTTCCTTTACGTGTTATTTCGTTGTTAGTTTACGTTCCTTTACATGTTATTTCATGTTCCTCTACGTGTCATTTTTCTGTTATTTTACATTCCATTATGTGTTATTTCTCTGTTACTTTATATTCTGTTATGTTTTTTCTGTTATTTCATGTTTCTTTAGGTGTTATTTTGCGTTCCTCTAAGTGTTATTTTATTCTCTTTTATGTATCATTTCCATGTTATTTTACTTTCCTTCAAGGTATTCCTTTTACAAACCCGAATATTTAACGACTAGCTGATTTTTGTCTATAATCGAGTAAAAAATGCATTCCAGTATACTAGTGACCATTGAAGCCACGTTACCAAACTTTCAACCAACTAATAACGACTCTAAAGATTGTTTCGTGTATACGGCTCTTTATGGAGATGATACTTTGGCCACATTTGTATCGAATAATGTATACGCTATATAACTCTAGATGCCTCATATAACCTACGCACATGTGTAAAAAAAAATTACAGATCCCGTAACGACAAGAAAAACAGGGGGTCGCTGAATGTTTAAAGAAAATGTTAATGATAAAACTCAGAAAAATGTGACTAGTAGAATTTGCATAGCCGCAACCTTTCAGAGAAAATGTAAAAGTGTCTAACTGTACTAAACTTGCACGAAATTTTTAATTCCAGTTTATCGTTGGCTATAATAATTGATTGTGACTTATTCTTATTGAGCACCACTGTAATTTACCAATGATTCAAAAGGGGGCCTTGTTACGCCTCTACGAAATACGGTCTTCCTCAACAAAGAGGGAAAATAATTGTACTCCGACGACGATAATAATATCGAGCGTCGTGTTTCTTCCTAGTTGTCAAATTTTCGAACATCGAATTGTGTTTTACAGGCAAAGGAGGAGGTGCGCCTGTGCTTCGAGCAGCTGGCCAGAGTATTGAGAACGCGCGAGAAGCAGTTGGTGCGCCAAATCGAGGCGATACACAATCAGCAGCTGACAATAGCGCAAACGAACGAGGAAGCGCGCCGGCGCGTTGCCACCATCAGAATAAATCTCAGCGAGAGGCGAGACCTGGAAGAGACGATCTTGAAGTTCGGCGAGCTCTCCTCGTCCGAGAGGAACAGCATAGACGTGAGAGACGCCGAGCCCTACAAGATCGAGGACTACGAGGAGGCACACCGAGACCACGTGACCTTGGACAAATTCATCGAGAACGACGAGACGCTCGAGAGAGCGGAAAAATTCGACTCGCCTGCCAGCTCGTGCGACTCGAGTCTCAACACGAGCTCGGACGCTGCCTCCGACCACGAAATCACCGTACTCGTAAATCGAAATTATTCCGAGTCCTCGGACGGACTCGCCGAGCGACCCTTGAATCACCGACGCTCCCATCTCACGGAAAGCCGCGAGGCGCGTCGCAGCGTCGACGCGAGTCCCCATGGAAACGCACGACCGACAACGCCCGAGGAAAATCATCTGGACGCCTCGTCGAAGACGAGACAAAAAAACCAAGACGGGGATAAACATCCGAAACAGATACAACAGTGGCTAGAACAGATACTCGTGGAAACCGAGACCGAACCGACGATACACGAGATCGAACAGTTCGCCGAGATATCCAAGTCGCGCTTCAAGGAACTTCAGTTTCCCCTCGAGACGTGAAGCTCGCGGGATTCTCACGGTTGAGGATTTATCGGTACGTCAGTCGCGAAAAGGTCGTGGCTAATTCGAGAAATTAAAATGGATACGTCGATTCGGGGGGAACAAAAATAAATTAGAGAGAAATATACTCTCGTGGGGAAAAAAATAAATATTTTTGATACAGGTAACGAAGTTGAACTTGTGAAGAATTGTTTAAATTCATTCCGAGTTAAACTTGACTTCATTTTAACTAGACTAAAAGTTGAACGTGATTGTTCAACTTTTGTTAAATTTGTGAAGAATTCAATATTTTTAAGAATTCAAGCAGTCTGACGGCTTTTGAGAATTCAACTAAAATTTAAAGCCATCGGAGTATTAAACCAAAATTGAAACATCTTTGAAAATGAAAGCAAAGGTTGAAGATTTTCGAACGTTGAAAAGAATTTAACTTCTTTGATAATTGAACAAACGTTGAAGCTTTTTCGTAATTATTAAAACGAGCATTTTCGTGATAACAACGTTTAATAATTTTCAGCTTATTTTGACTTAAACATTATTTTTTGTTAGAAAAAATGCAAATATTCCGGTGAATAAATGTTGAAAATTCTTTAATTTAAAAAATTTCAACAAATTTTTTTATTAAGCATTGTACGTTTTTAAATTTCTGGACAATGAACACTTAGAAAGTGAAAGAATATTTAATTCTTTGGAAAATACAATTTAACGCTTTTCAATTTTTAATCTAAGATAAAATCAATACTTTCTATAGCAGAAATTGATCCTTTTTAAAAACCGTTATATTTTTGTAAAAAATCGAATAACGAAATTTGCAAAAAAAACTGCTAAAGGTAGCCATTGAGAAAGAACGTTTCTAATGACAATTGTTTTAAAATGATCTTCCTGATGATTGCTATTTGAAAAAAAAACTATTAGAATTTCACCAAAGATCGATGTTCCTGCCGATTTCTTATTCAACTCATTTTATCTGTTTGAGAAAAATAGAAATTTTTTTATCTGAGAGAAAATGACCTGTTACTGCAGTAAAAAATTCCTTGCAAACAATAAAAAAAAAAGTATTTGTATAATTTTAAAAATGGCAAATTTCAATGCAAAATAAAGTTGCCATTTAAAAAAACCATACTAAAATCTTACCAAAGATTGTCCCTGCTGATTTTTTAAATCTCATTTTCTTCATTTTCGAAAAATCACACTTTTTCTAAATCTAATAAAAAATGAACATTTTATTGTGTAAAAAAACGATCCAATTCGAACATTTCAGACAATGAAAAAAAACTGCAATTAAAAAATGATATATTTTAATGAAAAAGAAATGAAGGAATTTTCCATTTTCGGAGAACTTTCCAAAAATTACCATTAAAAAACTTGGAATCTTACCAAAGATCGATGTTGCCGCCGAATTTTGATTCTATTATTTTTTTTCCCCCGCCAGATTATCGTCGCATCGCGAAGCTCCAAAACTGCGATCGGCGCAGAAACAAACAAAAATTACCGGCTACGATTGTACCTACGAACACATCAAACGCCAACCTGTGCGCGCTTTGGACGTTCACCTCTACAGGGGGAGATCTCTGTCAACGCGTGTCCTCACGTCGGTAACGAAAAGTTTCCGCGGGATTGCCGCACAAAAGAGGAAAAAATCCAAAAAAGTCTGATTTTTCAGCGCCACTTCACAGGACTCGTGTTTAAAAGTCATATATTCGGTCGTCAGCTTCATCTCCAATCTCCCCCCCCCCCCTCTCTCGCGGTACTTAATATTTATATTATTGTTTTTTTTGTGTTATTGTGTTTTTTATTCATTTTTCTTTTTGTACAAGTGCGACTTGTCGAACTTTACTCGTGACTCTTTTTTTTTATGTACCGAGGCTGCTGTTGCGCTTACGGGATGGGAAAGTTTCGATGATTCCACAAGCAACACGCGTGTTCATAAAATAACTCGTAAATTCGTTCGCAATCGCGCGTTAACGCGATTCGATAATTGTCCCGTTGTTGTTTTTTCTTCTTTGTACCGACAATTGTCACGTTGCGAGCCGTATCGAGAGCGCGTTCGAAGGAGAAACAAAAGAGAAGAAAAAAAATGTTACACAATGCAGTGCTTTAATTTTTGATATTTCAAATGCGTTTGAGGGGCTCCGAGAACACTTGTGTCTACGTAATAATTGTTTGTCGGCACGTCTCGCTGGCGTGAGGACGCTACGCGAAGTTTCTTCGGCGAGTCGTTGACTTGGCGAACTGCGAACGGCGACGTTGAAGCGGGACTTCACGACAATGTCGATAACGGGGACAATTGGCCGGTGAAAATGATCCTCGAAGTTCAGTAATCGTTTCAACAGTGTACATACTTGTCGGCCCCATACACCTGATCGTTAAATTCGTTTCGCCCGATTATTCCCGTCTCGTAAAAATTCACGCGCACCGTATTTTCGTTACAACGTGTATGTATCGCAACCAAATACTTAAAATTATTCAATAAATACTTAAATTATTAAATTGGGAACGCTTCCCAGCCGTACGCGTTGGACTCCCTTGGACAATAATTCTTCACGACCTACAATGTGCCGTCGGCGACGTCGCGAAAGAATTTTGCGCGACGATTTACAAAAAAAATAACGTAGCGCGCGTATTGGTATGCGACAAAAAGGAAATACACACGCCGTGTCGCATAGTTTGCGCGCTGTCAGTACGGATTCTCGTCGCGCACAGCAGCGACTTCTTTATACTCGTGTAAATACGGGTTAACAATATATTTCATATAGTGAGTTTATATTGATGTTGCAGTTTAAACCCGCTTTCACTTTGAACGCGTTTCTCCTAGTGATAAATGGTTCTTACCGAACGCCTTCGTTAGAACGGCCTTTACTAGGGGTGAAGAAATTTGGATGTTAGTTGAAACTAGTTGGAACTGGGCATAACTAGTTTTCACTAGGAAAAACTAGCTTCAACTGGGAAAAACTAGTTTTCACTAGGAAAAACTAGTTTCCACTAGAAAAAACTAGTTTCCACTAGGAAAAACTAGTTTCCACTAGGAAAAACTAGTTTCCACTAGGAAAGACTAGTTTTCACTAGGAAAAACTAGTTTTCACTAGGAAAAACTAGTTTTAACTGGGTATAACTAGTTTTCACTAGGAAAAACTTGCTTTAACTGAGAAAAACTAGTTTTCACTAGGAAAAACTTTCTTTAACTGGGAAAAACTAGTTTTCACTAGGAAAAACTAGCTTTAACTGAGAAAAACTAGTTTTCACTAGGAAAAACTAGCTTTAACTGGGAAAAACTAGTTTTCACTAGGAAAAACTAGCTTTAACTGGGAAAAAAAGTTTTTACTTGGGAAAAAACTAGTTTTCACTTGGGAAGACTAGCTTTAACTGGGAAAAACTAGCTTTAACTGGGAAAAACTAGCTTCAACTGGAAAAAACTAGTTTTCACTAGGAAAAACTAGTTTCCACTAGGAAAAAACTAGTTTTCACTAGGAAAACTAGTTTCCACTAGGAAAAACTAGTTTTCACTAGGAAAAACTAGTTTTCACTAGGAAAAACTAGTTTTCACTAGGAAAAACTAGTTTTCACTAGGAAAAAACTAGTTTTCACTAGGAAAAACTAGTTTTCACTAGGAAAAAACTAGTTTTCACTAGGAAAAACTAGTTTTCACTAGGAAAAACTAGTTTTAACTGGGCATAACTCAACTTCAACTGGGCATAACTCAACTTCAACTGGAAAAAACTAGTTTTCACCAGGAAAAACTAGTTTCCACTAGGAAAAACTAGTTTTCACTAGGAAAAACTAGTTTTCACTAGGAAAAAACTAGTTTTCACTAGGAAAAAACTAGTTTTCGCTAGGAAAAACTAGTTTCCACTAGGAAAAACTAGTTTTCACTAGGAAAAACTAGTTTTCACTAGGAAAAAACTAGTTTTCACTAGGAAAAACTAGTTTTCACTAGGAAAACTAGTTTTCGCTAGGAAAAACTAGTTTTCACTAGGAAAAACTAGTTTTCACTAGGAAAAACTAGTTTTAACTGGGCATAACAAGTTTTCACCAGGAAAAACTTGCTTTAACTGGGAAAAACTAGTTTTCACTAGGAAAAACTAGCTTTAACTGAGAAAAACTAGTTTTCACTAGGAAAAACTAGCTTTAACTGGGAAAAAACTAGTTTTCACTTGGGAAAAAACTAGTTTTCACTTGGGAAAACTAGCTTTAACTGGGAAAAAAACTAGTTTTCACTGGGGAAAACTAGCTTTAACTAGGAAAAACTAGTTTTAAGGAAATTAAGTAGTTAAAATTGTTTTTGGATGAAGTCCAAGCCGAATAGAACCCAAACAAAACCAATCAAAGTTCGCCGCTTACGAGTGTCACTGGAGAACGATTCTCATTGGTTGTTTGAGTTTAGAATGATCATTTAAAAACAGTTTCAATTGATTAATCTCATTAGAACCAGTTTGTCCTGGTTAAAACTAGAATTTCCTGATAAATAAATTTGAATGTTAGTTGAAACTCGTTTTAACGAGAAAAAAATAATTCTAATGAAATTAATTAGCCAAAACTGATTCCGAATGAGGTTAAAGCCGAATAGAATCTAAACGAAACCAAAGTTCGCCGCTTACAAGTGTCACTAGAGAACGATTTTCATTGATTGTTTGGCTTTAGAATGATGATATGAAAACAATTTTAAGTTATTAATTTCGTTAGAATTAGGCTTCCCAGTTAAAACTAGTTGTACCGAAGGCGGTCAGTGAGGACTAGTTTTTTACTAGGATAAACGCGCTTAAACTGAAAACGAGTTTTACCTCTAACATAAATATACATATATAATTATGTAGTATAGTAGTAATTATTATTGGAGCGAACAAAAACGGTACGAGGCAAAACTCGCAATACTTTTTTATTTTCTCTTCCGTCATCCCGAAGGGAATGAGCGCCTATCTAGAGGAAGTTTGGTTTTTTTTACATCCTACGAGGTTCCGCCGGCAAGCGCACCTTTTCGCAAAATCTTAGCGACGCCGGGGGGAAAGGGCGGTGGAATTCGGTATATTTGTAATACGAGGAGAATCTGAGGAGATCGGCCGTACGAGAAATGCAACGCGAATTGTCATTAATGGCGACAGCGTAAAAAAGTAATCGGCCGATTGTTGGAAAAAAGATATTGGCAATAATGTTCAAAAGTTACTATTAAATTGAAAAAAAAAATAAAAAACCTGTTTGATCGTTCAGAGTCACAAAATGTTTGCTCATTTGCTTCTCCAGTTTTTCTCCGTATCGGAAAGAACGGACGAAACGTCCGTACGGATACGTCCTTAAGGGCGATTCGCATTCGCGATGAAACAAAAAAACTTGCTGTGCGCCTCTGTTTTGTTTTGCGATTTTTCTTTTCTTCTCGAAATTCGTCGATTGGAATGATACACGACTAATCTTTCGGTATTCGTTTCCCGGATCGTTTACACGTGGTTGCGCCGCGGCTTGGAGGTAACGCGAGACCCGACAGGGCGAGAGGCCTCTCTCAAATCCTTAAGCGTTTTGTAAATGCAGCGAATATTGCCGCGTGGTTAGTTTGGTGGGTGAACTACTATTATTTTATCGAGTGTCATACTTACATGCATACAGGGTGTACCATTTCAGTCGACACGAGATGCATTTCGGGAAGAAAAATATTTCGAACGAAATTCGACTTTAGTATTTTTAATGGGAACCATAATTTTTAATTCGGAATAATTTTGCTCGCAACGAAAACGTCAACTCCTGTCCAAAACTTTTTCTGTTCGTTTGGAGATACTTTCGAAATTTAAACAAATGCCCAATATGTCAGTATGAAATATTAACAAAATATTTGGTTGAATATTTTAAATATCCTGAAAAATTGAGGTCGAACGAAAAAAAAGTTTCAGACAGAAGTTATCAATTTCGTTACGTGAAAAATAATTCTGAGATAACACATTATGGTTCCCATTTGAAAAACTAAAGTTGACCTTGAAATAACATTGAGGATAGCTACCTGATAAAAAAATATCGAACGTCATCATTTTTGTTCTCTGAGCGTATGAAACTTTTGTTTGAGACATTGTTTCCTAAAGAGCACTACAATATTGAGAAACAAAAATGATCGTGTTGGTTATTTTTGTACTCTTTGGCAACTCTCGCAGTTATTTCAAGGTCTACTTTAGTTTTTTCAATGGGGAAACTATTCGTTTCCCCATTGAACTGTTTCGTAACGAAACAGGCAACGTTCGTCCGAAACTTTTTTCCCCTCGACCTCAATTTTTCAAAGATACTTTCAATATTCAACCAAATAGGCACCGAATCAATCAGTACAATATATTTGCATAATATTTAGTTCAATATTTCAAATATCTGTAAAAATTGAAGTCAAACGAAAAAAAAATCCAAACAAAAGATAGCTCTTACGTTAAGCAAAAAATGATTCTGAAATAAAAACATCATGGTTTTCATTTTTTAAACTAAAGTTGACCTTGAAGCGACCTTGAGAATTCCCACCCGATCAAAAATATCCGGCGCCGTAATTTTTGTTCCCTGACAATGTAAAACTTTTATTCGAGGTATTTTTTTTCCCTAAAATGCGTCTCCCGAGAGATCTCTGTCGCCTTAAATGGTGCAGCCTGTATCGTACAACTCAAATCCATCAACTTGATTACCCGATCAAACGCGCAAATCAACTGAGTCCCGTCTCTCTCCCCGTTCTCCCACTTTTCTTCTACGTTTATCCTTGTTCGTTTTTCTTTATCCTTTTCGTCACCGTTGATTGTCGAAACTTAGAAAAGATCTACGGATTTACGAACGAGCACGAAGAACGCATTTACAAAATTTCTTAAAAAGATCTACGTATGTACACACGCGCCATGATGAAGTTGGTCGGGGATCGTTGTTGGTTTTTCTTTTCGTCTTTGTTTTTTGTTTTGTTTTCTTCTATCGGATCCTTTTGATTGTGGTACGAGGATCGAGGGCGCGATCCCGCGAGACCGCGAATGAACGTATCGATAAATTGCTCCTAGTATATATAATACGGCTACGGCGTGAGGCGCGGGGTCATAATAACGTTAAAACATTGTGTCTCAGACTCGACGTCGCGGCGTTGCGATTGACCACTTGAATCAATCATTTGCGCGAGACCTGATAGAATACCCAGTCCTCGAAGAAGGACGGCACGAAGGCGCGATCTTTGGTGAAGGATACCGGAATTGACAACTGGGACAGCACGTCCTCGTACATGGCCAAGGATTCCGGACAGGAAGCCCCGTTGCCCTGGAATACATTGGGAAAAAGAAAATAAACCTGCGCACAAACGCGCTCATTCGGGCAGTCTTCAGGGACAACACCACTGTGACGGCTTCAAAAAATCAATTTTTTGAAAACCATCTAGAAAAATCTAAAATACATTTAAGATTAAGATGCCGTTGGACCCAGGTCGAAAAAATAATTATTTTCGGGGATATTGAATATTTTGTGGAGCGGTGCAGCGCTCCGTGACGCTCGGGGTCCCGCGCAGCTGCGCGCCTCACGGTCGGCAGGTATACCGGGCCTTTCCCAGGTCCTGCGGGTCTTTCCCAGGCATTCTTTTGTCTCCCTTCACAAAAACCGGCTATTGTTATAAATATAGTTTCGAAAAAAAGCCATAGGTGGCGATAATTGAAAAATTTTCAAGTCGTCAATCGTCAATCGTCGATATTGCAGCTGATATCGCGGTATTGTTATTCAATGATGGCCTGAGAAGCCTCATGAAAGTTTTGGAGACGTTGGGGATAATTATCGGCCCAAATTGTTTCAATTTTTGCGTTGAAACCGACGCAGCGCGGATCGAGCTGACGGAGCGCTCGCTCACAGACGCTGCAAAAGAGGCAAGAAGAGCCTCTACAAGTTCGAGAAAAGATGCTAGGGACAATGATTTGCTTCTTGAAGGCCAGCTATATGGTGCCGGCATCGCTGATTAAAGGTAAACATTTTTTTTCCAATTTATCGCATAAATTAACAAACCTAAAACTTTGAACGCGTTTTTCTCAAAACCAGTTTTTTGAGTGCGGCACGCAGCAGAACTCGAGCAATTTTTATCCGATCGACTTCAAATTTGGACTGCATCAATAAAACTAGATTATCTAAAGAAGTACATAGGATTTTTTCGATATCTCTATAATAAAAAAAGTTATAGCCTATTTTCGACGAGAAATTTTGCTCGAAAATCGTCCTTTAATTTCAAAAGCGTGCCTATTTTTTAAAAATCAATATTTTTTCAAATCCCTATGTACTTCTCTTCAAAATATCATATTATTGACGAAAACACTCGGTATTTTTTTTCAGATCGACTTTGAAGAGAGTTCTGCTGCGTGCCGCGAACCACTGCAGAGGCAACAGTACCTGACGCGGGAGCTTCCCCAGCGTCACCATGGGGCTTGAAAAATTTGAAATTTTTTTTATGTATCTTCAATAAACAACGAACAAAAAAAAAAAAATTTCGAATATCTCTTTTTTTTCCACAAAAAAAAATTCTTGAAAAATGGCAAAAAAAACAGGAGGTCACAGTTGTGTTGTCCCTTAAAAATAATATCAAATTCTCGAGTTTTTTTGCCTGAAATTATACTGATCAGGTTGGAATAGTGACATCGAGAATTTTTGGTATTTTTCTCCTTGCTGGTTGAGTGAACTTACTGACGAAGAGGAACATTTTTTTTATCTCGAACCTTTGGTTTGCGGAAAAAAACGCTTCGAGAATGTCCCTGCCCTCTTTTAAATCCAGACCCGGCAAGTGGAAGCTAGATTTATCCTTTTGTTTGCCTTTTTCTCGAAACTGTTTTAAGGTAGTTCTCTTCACATTAGTCATACCACTGATCATACTTGAGACTTGTACAATGAATATTTCTAACATATGCAACAACAACAAAATTGTATGTAAATTTTCCGTGTGTAAACCGTTCAATGAAAGATCACAATTTGAAAAATGAAAAAATAGTTATTCCAACGATTCGCGCGGCATTTTTAGGTTTGATATTTGGCAATATTGGTTCTATCTCCGTCTCTTTTTATTCAACCAGGCGAGTTTAACCTCCATGCTTTTCAACGTTGATCTGTCAAAACAATGTGAGGTGCGGGAAATATAAAGCATTGTATTCGGGCCACGACTGGTAAAAAGCGTGAAAAATTTTTGTCGGCGAAATATGTCGGTTAAAAATGAAATATGTGTGGAAATTCGAATGAGTGAGATGAGGTTGGGACTACAGTCAGCTGTTGCCTTCCTGTCACGTCTCTTTATCGTAGTAAGTGGTGATAAATCCAATACCGGAAGTTCAAATTAAGGGAGACTTTGTGCTTGAAAATTTCAAAAAATCAATGTTTTTTTATTACGGATTCTTAATCTCTAGGAGGGACGACTCTATGGACCAGGCATTGCCGAATAGCGGTAATTATAAACACATTTGTGTAAACACATTACAAAACTTTAAACGCGTTTTTCTCGAAAACACGTTTTTAAAAATGGCTGACATTCTCCTGACCGCTGTAATTAACATATCGACCTGGGATTTGGAGAGCATACTCAGAAAATATGTCTTCACGGAATGACGGATCGTTTTTTCGATAGATACATTTTTGCATTTATTATTTATCTTTTTATGCGAAAAAAAACGCGAAAATTCGATTTTTTTTTAAATTGCCGCCATTTTCCGAAATTTGTACTAAACGAAAAACCCATCCGTCATTCCATGACCAAAGGGTCACAGATTGATAATATGCTTTGAATTTGTGTTTCAGATCAACAAAGAGGGGGCAGTGATGTCAGCCGTTTACCTCCCGCGATTTCAGGACCTGTTTTCGCGGAGCTGCAACGGCCGCCATTTTGGTTTTTTTTTTTAATTTTCTAACGTTCTGTATATCATGAATAAAAGCAAGAAAAAAACCGCACTCAAAAAGCTTCACTCATTTCCTTTAAAAAAATAAAATGTAAACACCAGAAATATGGCACTCCAAGAACAAAGTCTCCCTTAAACTTGATATTACATAAAAATTAGGTCAATAAGCGTAATTTTTTTCTGAGAACACTGGATTACTACAAGTGTTGAGTATGTAAATGTGATTATTTTTAAGAATCTGACGGATTCCCACTATTATATACACCTTTGTAGCGACCGGAAATTGAGTTTTCGTATGTCGTCTCGGAATTCCTTCACAAAAATACGCAATTTTAATATTTCTTTTCTCTGTAATTAGGTCGATGAAAGACCCTGAAATTTTACAGAGACGATTATTAATATATTTAGTGATGCTCAAAAAAAATGATGAAAATTCTATGGACTGAAGCCGTACTTCAAGTCGTACTTCAAAATTTATTCATCCGATTTTCTTCAAATTCATTCATAACTTTTTATTTTTATAGCTAGTTCATAACTTTTTATACAGTATGACTGGATTATTTGTTTATTTTTATCCGTTTGTTTCTCTACGAAGGTTTATTAACAAAAAAGTTAATATTAGGGTCATCTGATGTGGAAATAAAAAAATTGACTTCAGCGCCATTAATAAATCTTTCGTATCGCCGGATAGTTTTTTTTTATTTCGAATATTACGAAAATGGCAAGCTGTAGCTAAAAAAGTTCGATTTTTTACAAAAAAAAAACTATTTTAATTATTTGTAACCATTTTTTTAATTTCGAAAATTACGAAAATGGCAAGCTGTAGAAGTTCGATTTTCGACAAAAAAAAAACAACGTTCATAATTTATTATGACGAATGATTAACGTTGTTTTCTTAGTCAAAAATCGAACTTTTTCTACAGCGTAACATATTCCCAATTTTCAAAATTTCAAAAATTTGTTATTATTAATGACTAACGTTGTTTTTTTTCTCCGAAAATCAAACTTTTTCTACAGCCTGCCATTTTCGTAATTTTCAAACGTACCAAAATTTATCCGCTCATACGAAAAGTTTTATCATCATACTAAAATTCCATTTTTTTCGTTTTGTACTTCAGATAAGCCGAATATTAACGTTTATGAACATTTCCCAACGAAAAAAACACAGATGGGCTTAATAATAACTTTATTGTTTATCGATATTCTCCAGACTATTGTGTAACTATTGATTGTGTGTAAAATCCCAACCTCGTCATCAAACGAACCAAATCATCGGATCAAAAGAAAAAACGACCTTTTTTTGGAACCGGAAAATCCATTCTCCCAAAGCAACGAGATAACAAAGTGGTTCTTACGTGGGTCATGTATTTGCCGTTCGGTTTCAAAACCTTGACCGATGAGTTCAATATCAGTCGTATGAAGTCCCAGGCGTCACCGTGGGGCGTTGTACTTATCGGTATGTCGGTCAGGTCGCCGAACACGTAATCGAACTGGCGACCCTCGTCGATCATGTGAGCGAGGGCCTTCACGCAATCGCCTATTATTATCTGCCGATGATTATAACAGCTTAATTGTATATACTCGGAGCGACAGGATGTGCGATATTCCGCGAAATGATTTCCGTGCAGCTCGAAAATAAAAATCGCTCGCGCGCGCCTCACCTCGTAATTGTCGTCCTTCCTCTTGTCGAGGCAATCGCCGCATATGCTTCTCATGTGCTGGCTGCACGCTTTTATGACCACGTCGTCGATCTGCAAAGTTCATTTGTCAATTAGCTTCGCGACGTGCTAGCAATCTTTTTTTTCTACCAGCCCGCTTACCCTTCTCGTTAATTCGATTGTCTTGAGACGTCGAAATTAACTCTAGAACAGCGAGATTCATACGAGAAGTAAAATTGCGTTACTTTTCTATTCAGTGGACGTTTTTAACGTTACTTCAACGTCAACGAAGACAATGAAAATATATGTTTTTTTTAGCGGCATCTAATTGTAGGTGAAAAAAAACAGGTTACTTTTGTCTGAAACATTTTTTCATTGAGCCATTATTTCTGTCAAAAATGACACGAAATGGTTAAAACGATGGCCTTCCACTTTCGAACATGAATTAAGGGGTAAGGCAACAGTAGAATTTTCAAAAAACTTCGATTTTTTTTTCTCGCTAAAACGATGATTTATCATCATAAGAATAAGTTACTATTCGATTTATAGCAAGAATTATTTTTTCACCGACTTTGAGCGTATAACGTAAAACTTTAAACGCGTTTTTTCAATTGGCGTGACAAATAACTTCAACAATTTTCACTCGATTCACGTCGAATTTAAAAGTTATGTTCCTAATTGCATATCGCAGAGAAGTACGTACGGAATTTCTGATTAATCGAAAACTTTTCATGTTATGAGCAGTTTTATACGTAATTTTTCACTGAAAATTCAAGTTCGATTCAAATTCAAGTTCAAATACATACAACTTTTGAATAAAACGATTTTTTTTAAATTCCGTACGTACTTCTCTAGGTATTCTAATGTAGATTGACGAGAATTTTTGTTTTTTGTTCTACGTCAAAAATTGTGGATGCTAAATGTCACGCCGCGAAGCGCCTAAAAAAACATAACAAAAGAAAATATTCGTAGCCGGCCATTTGGTATATCGAAAAAAAAATATTTTTTCCAACAGCTTGGTATTCATACTAAATAGATGTGTAATTAATTTTACGAGTGAATCACTTTTTCATACGAAAACAAATTGTTAAATTCGCACGTGATTTTATACCCGTTACTGTGGCCTAACCCCTTAATACGACTAATAAATAATTGATAAAGTAAAAAAGAGTTTCTCTGCGGATACTGAGCCAGGCGTTTTGAATAACAGTGCCCATCGTGTTTCTTATTGAATCGTGACAAAGTAGCGTACATCCTTACGTACAAAATTGCTTCGTGTTTGTTAAAAAAAACCTTTCAGAAAAATCCGAAAATAATAGAATACAAAAACGCCTCGCACAAAAGTATCCTGGTGTTTTTTTACGTTGAATAAGACGTTGCTATAGAAAATATCAGTTTCCATTTTTTAAGGCACCCCACCACGGTAAAAAAAATTCGTCGTTATTTTTTTTCTTTCATTTTCTGAAAGATACATGTGTTGTGAATGCTCTCACCAATTATTTTTGAAGAAATTTGTATAATTGTCGGAGATACAGCATTTTATGTGAAACCGTTCGAAGCGCACGACCGCGCCGTGCGGCAGATGTGCGGCTTTGAGCGTGTTTTTCTCGAAACTACGTTTTTCAAACTGGTTGACAACACATTAAAAAAACGATTCATCCGATTTCCATGCGCCAAGTCTTAAACTGTTCCAAACTCCAATCTCTATGGCACCAGGTGGGGATTTTTTTATAAAGGGCCGCCTTCTATTTTTTTTATGAACGCTGAAAATTTTCCATGAAAATCGGAAATAAAATTCGCTGATCCACCATTTTTTTTTAGAGATCGAAATTCCGCTACGTGATGCTGTAAACCTATATGTCTAGTTTCTAAATATATTTTTATTTTATTTTTCAGATGGACCGTATGGCTTAAGGGGTTACCCCCACTTGCGATTTTGACAAAATCGTTTTTTTTTATTGCATTTTTTTGAAGTATAAGTATCTGAGAATATGTCCTGAAAATTTCAAGTCGATCCGAACAAAATTGACTGAGATATGAGCGTTGAAAGAGAAGAATCCGTTGTGTAAACGACCGGAAATTGAAAGGGGCCGTCCATATATTACGTCATCGATTTTTGCTGATTTTCGACCCCCCCCCCCCTACAATCATCCTATCGTCATTTCCCAATGACCCCCCCCCCCTCTCGCAAAATTGACGTCATTATCAGTTTGGCAAAATTAAAACATTTGCGGATTTGAGAAAAATTGGGTAACATTAAAACATTTTGTTATAGAATCATCTTTTATTATTTTGTACTTTGGCAATGTTTATTAATATAATAATATTATTCTTCCCTATTCTTTAGTTTTCTTTGGATAGCTCCCAGATTTTGTTATAGAATAATCTTTTATCATTTTGTACTTTGGCAATTTTCATTAATATAATAATATTATTCTTCTCTATTCTTTAGTTTTCTTTGGATAGCTTCCACGGAGTTTTCACCCATTCTTGCAAATCCTGGATCACGGGTAATATCTCCGTATCCTCCCCATATTCATTTTGGCTCGATCGAACTATTTTCATAGGTACGCTGTTATTTGAAGTTCTCGAACATAATGTAGACAAACCTTATGTAATAAATAAATAAATAATGAGTTCAATAATTAATACCATTAGGTACTTGCAAAATATTTTTCATCACTCATGCGGGGAAACCACTCTAGTTGTACAATATACTATTGTACATTTTGAAGTAACTGGTATCACAAGAATGACGTCAATTTCGAAACGCCCCCCCCCCCTCATCCGTCATTTACCGTCATCCGCAGACGAACCCCCCCCCCCCCTATTTTAAAATGACGTAATTTATGGACGGCCCCAAACTTTAAACGCGTTTTTCTCAAAATGGCATTTCTGAAGATGGTGACCAAGATTACTCGAACACTAATGAACCGATCTTCTTGAAATTTTGCAGGCTTATTTAATACCTAAAAATGTAGTCTTTAATCGTTCGATTTTTTTTTCGAAAAAAATGCCAATTTTATAGCCAAAAAACGGCCGTTTTTTTCGTTAAAATCGAACCATTAACTTTGACTGTCCGCCATTTTGTGAAAAATGAATATTTTTTAAAATCCTTCGATTAAAGACTAGTTTATACTTATATTTGACTAAATCCATCCGCATTTTTTTTTTTCAGATGATCCACTTCGCCGCAATGTTGGTCCACCGCAAACCGTGTATATAAAAACATTACTTCATTGACGGCCATTTGCCACTAAACAATGTAATATTTTTCAATAAAAAAATTACTGGAAGTTCTTCAAGATGTGTTCTTTAAGATGGTATATTGATCGATTAAAAAAGTTTTGTAGTTTTCTTTAAAAAAAATTCATGAAAAAGGCTTTTTTTTTGCGCTACAAGTGGTGGTAACGCCTTAATCGCTGTCAACCGTCGAGCAGAAATTTCGTCGGAGTGTCCTCTTGGAAGCGGCGTACACCGCAAACTATACTTTAGATTCGAGTACAAAAATTTGCATACAGTCTTCTATATGTATATATTGACTATGAGTATTAATAAAAAAAAAATCCACTAATCGTTTGCTTGAAAATAGTTACGTAAAATACACCCTCCTAACGCGCACGAACGGTGGTGTGGTGCCTTAAAGTTGAATTTGAAGTCACTTGGAAAACGTTCACTAAATAAAAAAAGTTATCTTGCCATTTAAGGAGGCTGGAGCGTTAGCCACAATCCAAGGTTAAATTTAATAAAAAAATACATATTATTGTTTACACTATACTGAGTCTACGAACTTTTTGAACTTTTTTTACCACCAAGCACCAGAGATAAAAAAAAATAGTTCAATGTATGTAATTTAACGTGCGGTTAGATGGGCAAGACTTTCACACTAAAGGTTATGTAATTTTTATTGTTATTTAGCACCAAGATAAACCATTTCTAACAACGGATTAACGCAAACTGAACCTTTGTGAACATTTAGAAAAAAAAATCCTCATCTTGCCCATCGTAAACCATGGGCCAATAATCTCGTGACGCAAATATGAATAGGCACAATTATGAATTACTCAAAATTTCATTGTGAATTGTATAAAACATTCGTCGTCGTAGTTTTTTCATAATAATCATCGATAACGTTATGCTTTTTCAAGTTGGCAGTAACACAAAAGTTTTTCTACTTTACGTAATAAAAATGTTAAAATGCATAATTTTGCCCTTTAATTATACATTTAAAAAAATTAGTATATATAGAATAAATCTGTACCTCGTATGCGTTTTTTTGAGGTTCATCGAAAAAAAAAAAATGAATAAACCGTCATTCGACTCAACTGAATCGTTCCAACCTCCTTAACGTTTCGTTGGAATTGATTTTTCGATTAACTTCGCTGTTCTCGAGTTATTCCGATGTCTCGACATAAAGGACACCCTGTTTGTGGTTCGATTATCGCTTTTGTGAAGTATCAAAATAGCGCAGTCGAATTAACTCTAGAATATGAATAATTTGGGGAATACGCACTTCCAGCATCGTGACGTGCTTCGGATTCTCCTTGAGCAACTCCCAGAGCAGACCTCCGTCACCGCCACCCAGAATAACGATTTCTTTTCCCTCGTAACTCTCCTTTCCACGCTGCATGAGAGTTTCCGTGTAAATCAAATCGGCCTCCGACATATCTGAGAAAATGAAAGCGACAATGAAATCATCAATTAAAATGTACAATTGATGGAAATAAATATCAAAATGCGAAGTTATTCGGCGATTTTCGCCAAATTCAATGTGTCGGAATATTCCGAACGCTTTTTTTATGTAAAAATGAATGGAAAAATTATGTTTGAGCGAAAATAACGCGCATTCTGTGGGGAAAAATATAATAAAAGTTGATACAAAGATGAATTAGGTAAAAAGTCAACCACAGCGAAGTCAATCGTAAAATTCCCCAGATACGTATCGAGTAGCGTCCAACGAGGAGTAAAATGGCAAGATAACATTTTTATTTAATGGACTATTTCAAGGTGATGTAAAGGTCAACTTTCAAAAATGGAAACCTATCGTATAGTTTTATAGCGGAATCTTAATATACGTAAAAAAGCAGGCTACTTGTGTCCAAAATATTTTTCTATTTGGTCATTATTTCCGGACGTTCTTTTAGCCTTTTTTCTTCAAACGCTAAGCAATGTTTACATAAGGATGTACGCTGTTACTCAAAACGCTGGTCTCATTAACCGTAGAGGGTCTCTCTTTTTATTTTATAAATTATTTATTCCCCCTATTCATTTATGTTTCGAAGTCAAGGACCATAATTTTCAACATCTTGTCTTTTTTTATAAAAATAATGGCTGAATACAAGAATGTTACGGGCAAAAGTTTCATTTTACGAAGAATAAGACGCCGCTGTAAAAAAAATGTTTCGATCTTTTAAAAATTTCACCTTGAAATCACCTCGAAAAAGTCCATTAAGTAAAAAAGTTATCCTGCCATTTTACTCCTCGTTTGAAGCCACTCGTTACGTGTCTCCGGATTTCTCAATTTACCTCGTTCTTGAGCAATCTTGATATCTCAATGTGTTGGGCGTTAATCAATTAAATGTTCATTCAGTTCATTAAGGGGTTAGGCCACAGTAACAGGTATAAAACCATGTGCGAATTTAACAATTTGCTTTCGTATGAAAAAGTGATTCACTCATAAAATTAATTACACATCTATTTATTATGAATGTCAAGCTGTTAGAAAATATTTTTTTTTTTTTGATGTACAAAATGGCCGACTACAAATATTTTCTTTTGTTATCGTTTTTTTAGGCGCTCGGCGGCGTGACATTTAGCATCCACAATTTTTTGCATAGAACAAAAAACAAAATTTCTCGTCAATCTACATTAGGATACCTAGAGAAGTACGTACGGAATAAAAAAAATATTGCTTTATTCAAAAGTTGTAGGTATTTGAACTTACGAAATGAATTTTCAGTGAGAAATTTCGTATAAAACTGCTCGTAAAATGAAAAGTTTTCGATTAATCAGAAATTCCGTACGTACTTCTCTGCGAAATGCAATGAGGAACATAACTTTTAAATTTGAAGTAAATCCAGTGAAAATTGTTGAAGTTTTTTGTCACGCCAAATGGAAAAAAAGCTGTTTCGAGAAGTTTCGAGTAGTCGGCCATTTAGTACATCGAGAAAACAAAATTCCAACAGTTTGATGTTCATACTAAATAGATGTGTAATTAATTTTATGAGTGATTCACTTTTTCATACGAAGAAAAATTGTTAAATTCGCACATGATTTTGTACCCGTTACTGTGGCCTAACCCCTTAATTGACTAAAAAAGTAATTGCATTTAATTTAATTGCAATTAACATTAATTTATTTGAATTAATCTATGTTAATTGCAACTTGAAATTTAAAAAATTGCAATTAACTTTTTTAATTGTTCTAAAAAACAATTAAATTAACAATTGACCTATTTAACTCTACAGATATCAGACAAAAAAGATTAAAATATTATTATTGATTACTATATATGTTATTGATGATTAATATCAGTCTTTTATTTGCTACTCATATACGTATTTCAATAACCTACACATTTGTTCTGACGTCACTCCACGCCCTTTACAATAATCAGTTTTAATTGTTAGTTTTGAATCAAATACATTAAAAATATTGAAAATTGATTAGTTTCTAATCGTGGAAAGTCACGATTAACAAGTGGTTGATTGTTAATTGCGACTACGGCAATTAAGGAGGGATTGTCTTTTTTTTTCGCAAAATTTACCGCTTTTTGGCAATTTTTTTGTGAAGAAAGTATACAACGGAAAACTTGTGAAACTTGGCATATAGTTTTATTGATCTGTTTACTACATACAAAAAAATTTTTAAACAATTTCATCAAAAAATCCGCCTCCCACCCCCCTCGACGCGCGATGGTCCTTTTTTGATGGTGTGCACGATTTCTCAAAAACTATTCTACCGATTGCCTTCAAATTTGGACAGAATGCTCAGCTGACATCCTTTTATCGTTTGATGAAGCAAAAAAGCAATACGTTTAATAGTTTTTTATTTATAACAAAAAATAGATCAATTTTTTTCGAAAAATCGATACTTCAAGTTCAAAACGTCACCAAATCGTCAATTTTTTTTTTCCCTTCATCGAACGATAGCTATATGTGTCTAAAGTAAAATGCTTTTTGGGTTTTTGTTGCAGGATGAACGTGAAGGCTGTAATCGTGCACACGATCAAAAAAGGACCATCGCGCGTCGAGGGGGGTGGGAGGCGGATTTTTTGATGAAATTGTTTAAAAATTTTTGTGTATGTAGTAAACAGATCAATAAAACTATATGCCATGATTCACAAGTTTTCCGTTGTATACTTTCTTCACAAAAAAATTCCCAAAAAGCGGTAAATTTTTCGAAAAAAAAAGACAATCCCCCCTTAACAATTAAGGGGAGATATACACCTAGATGGTCGAGGTCGAGGATTTAGAAACTCTGAACATTCCGTCGTCCGTAGAAGACCTGCACTATGGGCCTGGTATCGATGATTCCACGTAATTTGACAAATTTTATGATTTATTCATTCCCAAAATTTCAAACGCGTTTTTCTCAAAACCACGTTTTTCAAATCGTCACCCAAAATTTCTCGAAAACCAATGAACCGATTGCCTTCAGGTTTTTTTGTGGTTATTCTATACACCATTATCTAGTACTTGTCATAGGATTTTTCTTCCGTTACTTAGTTTTTGTTTTATAGGCAAAATAATAACTAATTTTTTGCCCAAAAATCACTATTTATGTTCAAACGTCCGCCATTTTGTCATAAATCGATATTTTCAAAATCGGCTATGACAAGTACTAGATTATAGTATTTAATTTAATCTTTTTGGTTTTTTTTCCAGATGATTTTTGAAGAAACGCCGGTGGGTACCGTATACGCAGATTTTTTCGCGACGCTCCAAGGATCATACAATATCCTTGTATATTTTTGATATTTTTAAATAAAGAAAAATAAACATATTTTTGAATGTATATACTTTTAGATAATTAAAAGCCCAATCCGAAATTTCAAATAATTTTCCTTGAAAAAATTCACAAAAATGACCTTTTTCCGGCTCCTAGGTGTATATCTCCCCTTAATGAATTGTTAATCGCGACTTTTCACAATTGCAATTAATGAATTGTTAATCGTGACTTTTCACAATTGCAATTAATGAGTTGTTAACTGTTATAGTCGTGATTAACAATTAATCAATTGTGAATCTTTAGTTACCCTAGAAATTAAATTTTGCACAACATTGCTCAAGATAAACGGGACACTCGGCGATATACAAGGCACAAAATCACGCGAACGTACGACTTGTAGATTTACTCACTCTGCAACTCGTCCAGCACCAACAAATTACCGAGAGATTTCGAGTGAACGATTTGTACTTTTTGATAAGGTGATCTCGCCTCGAACACCAGTCTGTCGATGTCGTACTCCAGCAGTCTTTCATCTTCAAAAACAAAGTACAAGTTATAAATCAAACAATTTTTTTTACCGTTTGAATGCATTTCGGCGTAAGAAAATTATCGCAAATAACGTTAAATAATGTTGCTCTATATCTTCGCTAACGTGATACTAGGAATCAAATGCATGCAACGAGAATGCACAATAGGGAAATTATCGTGAGTTCTATGATTTTACCATTCACGGATTAGAGAACGTAGAAAAAAAAAGCATGCCTTGTCATGTCTCAAGAAAACAATAAAATTCGTCTAGATATTCACATATTTATTTGTGCGTTGTTCTATTTTCCATCGTATCGTATCGATATTATTATTCGATGGATACTGCAATATCAATCAATGGAAAGTCAAGATAATTAAAACGATCAATCGTACAGCATGTAACGAGAAAAAACAATACGTAAACGCATTTGCTCACATACCCAAAGCGTCAATGCCAAACTCTTCGAAATTTCAATATCGCGCGGGAAGTTACGTGAGATGAAAATGTGAAATAATCGATAAATATAAAAGGCCAAACGACGATTTGAGGATCTTTCGTACGTGGACCGTAGCAATGAGCGAGGCAAGGTGACTATTCCGAATTTTTCATTTCCATAATACATCTGAGAAAAAAAAACAAACTATATTGAAGAGGCTTGAACTCTCATTTTCTATCATTTTCTATCATTTTCAATTATAATAATCAATATTATCAATATTATCAATTATAATAATCAATATAATCAATCAACATTTAAAATAAAAAATGATAGAAGGCTATCATTTTCAATTATAATAATATACAAAAGTTATCGAAAAATTATTGTAATCAACGAAGTTCAATAAACACTTCGAACTTTTTTTTCTACCATAGACACAATATATTCATCTTCTTCCCTGAATAGATTTAATTTTTTTTAGCATTGTCTCAGTATTTAAAGTTTCGGTTGAGATAGTCTTTAAAAAATTGTTTCGTTTAACGGCTTAAAAAATGTTTAACCTAATGATTATTTTTGTATATTTTAGTTAGATTTGACAAATTTCGGAACGGTTGAACGAAACAGTTTTGTAAAAACAATCTTAGAGAAAATAAGAAAAAATTGGAATTCCACAATAGTGAGACAATTGGTAAAAAGTGATATTTAGATGATTAAAACGTTTTATTATTATTAAATTATTTTATTAGGAGTTATTATTTTCATCATTGAAACGTCATATTTTCCATAGATAAGTTTTTATTATTGTCAAAACATTTCATTGTTATTAAATTAACGTTATAATATATATTTAATTTAACTTATTTATATTTTTAACTTATCATTTATTTTAACGTTCTAATCAAACAACGGAATTAAAGGTTTTATTATTATTTAAAAAGTATTATTATTACTATTATTAAAACGTCATATTTGCTATATATAATTTTTATTTCAAATTGTCTCAGTACTGTGGCATTCAGATTCTTCTTTGATTTCTATAAATGTGATAATAATAATTATTATATTCATATTGTAAATAAATTTGGAGTCTTTTGAATATTTATGACTTTTCGTCCACTTTTCAAAATCGGTGAAAAAATCTTCAAAATTCCTATACATTCAAAAAACAAAATCAACAATTTCATTTCGTACGAATAAAAATATACATTAATATTTATTTCTTGTACACGTGCTTCGCGACAAATTTCCCGATAACTTTTCTATGATCACAGAGTTATTATTATTGGAAATGGATGTTCCGAACAAAAAAAAAATTGTATAATACCGTCACTTTATTTCAGAGATTCACATTGTAGTTCACGTGCGAAGCTACGAAAATTCGAGTCTCGAATTTCTGGCTACAATTGTTACCCACGATGCTTTCTCAATTTGCAAAATGGCAAAGCGTATCGTAAAAAGAAAATCAATAGAAATAAAGTAGATCACGCCAATACTCGATGCGAAAATTTGCAGGCAGCCTTCATCCTCAAAGTACGTTACAGCTCTTCCCACAAGATTCGCTTTTGCAACGTGTGCGTCTAATCGTTGATTATTTTTGTCTTAAAAATGTATTTTTATTTTTCGTTTTTTTTTCTCGCTCAAATTTTTCCGTTGCGACCGTAAACACAATAATAAATAAAACTCACCGGCGGTAGGAAAGTATCGCTCAAAGGGGCCACCGCGTTTTATCGGAGTAAGCATGTGTGATCTTGTGGCTGTCGCTGCTGCCTGTAATGCCGTCTCCAAGTCTTTGGTCGACTACCATTAGCCGCCAAAGCGCGAACGTACCAACGAATTATAAACAGAACAAACGTCCTATCTGGTACAATCAAATTCTGCTAATTGCCCCGCGTTCCAATTCTTTTGGTCCATTTCTTATTTTTTTCTCTCCTTTCCTCTTCCCCTTCTTTTTTTTTCATCGCAAAACAACTTAGAAGCAAACGAATGGAGCACCTGAGATTTTTTTCTTTTAGAAATAAATCCGACCGGAAGTGAGATCATTTTTGCGATTCATCGTATTTTACGTGCATCGAGAAGAGGATCTCTTAATTACGGCACAAGAAAGATGTTTGGATAATTTTTATAAACGAAGGAAAAATAAATTGTGCTTGGAGGGGTAGGGCACGGGGGGGGGGGGGCTATAGTGTCTCATTCAGCATTCTTTGGCAAGCGTCCTATCCTAGAATTCTAAATTCAACGATAAATCAACATTACGGAGAGAAAAAGGTGTCTGTTTATATATGTATATATTAGGTGTAGTGAAAAGAAATCCATTATTTTTGCGTGAAATTCAAAGCAAAAATAATGGATTTCTTTTTACTACATCTAATATGTATGTTTGGTAAAAATTGGCGCAGACGGGCACCTCAAGCGCGGGGTAACATTTCCTTTTTCGCGATCAGCAAAAGCCGACGGAGAAATTTTCGGCTCGCGAGTGATTATTATTGAGCGAAAAATTCGACACGGGAGTTAAAAAAAAGCTCTGCGGCACTCCCGTCAAGCCGGACAATTGAGGGGAGAAAAATCGAGACGAGGGGACGTCATCGATCGAGTGAGGGAACATTCTACTTTCTCAGGATGAAAAAAGATTTTCTTTCTTCAAACGTAGCGCACAAGAGTATGTCGTTAAATTTATGTATAAAAGTTCGATACGTAAAAGTGAAAACGCGTATTTGTCAGAATCACTTCAGACATGGCGAATACGATTCTGAAAAATTTATTCGACCGGTCGGTCTGAAATTTTTAGATATTATCCTACACATCTGTGGCTATCGAACGAACCACGGGCCTGTCGATGAATCTATACTTTTCCATTTTTCTCACAGACGAAAAGAAGTCAGAGAATGTTATTTTTTTTATTCTCATTTTTAGAAGTCTGCTATTGAAAAAAATGTCCACGCGAACTCTTTCTCCGTGGTCCACGCAATAGCGCTTTATATGGGAAATAAGATTCCCCTTGCGAATTATTCCGACGAGTGCGATCACGTCCGCCAGCGAGCACGCAGTTTCACGAGGTACTCCGGCAAGTGAGAAAAATTCCTACAAACTCGAAAAAACATTTGAAAATTGTTGCTTGTAAAATTGACGGATACTACATTACAACTACGGAGTGTCGCTTCGCAGTGTTAATATTTTCTCATAAAAGAATTAATAAAAATCAGGAAATTCTAAAAATCGGAAATAAATCGTAAAAATTCGAAAAAAATCAGAATAAGAATCGTAAAAATCATAAAAATCCGAACGAAATTTGAAACGAGAAAGAAAATCTAAAAAAAAAGATCCTAAAAACGGAAAAATGCCTGGAAGCCAGAAAAAAATCCACAAGAAAGTGGAACATTCCCTTGAGCGATTCAGGCAATAAAAGTCAAGTCGAAAGATTGTCCCTGTTGCGAAAGGGCCGAGAGGTGCCCGTCTCTGCGTTACTTGTTACAAAAGACGGTCGCTCGTCGAGTACGAACAAAAAAAAGGAAGAAAACAAAAGAGGAAGAAGAAAAAAACAAAGGAGAAAAGAGCGATTATCGATTGCTGCGGAAGTATCGTGTCTCTCTACCTGATAGCGTTAAATAGAGATCATATATGGTGCCTCGTCTTACGGGTGGCAAACGCTTGCTCCGCCGGCTGTTCAGAGCCATGGCGATGTCTGCCTCCAGGTATCGCCATTGCTACACAATGTCCCCTCGGTTAACTCTTTCTCACTCTCTCGCTTCAACATTCTGCCTCTCTCTCTCGCCGAACGCGGATCCCAAAATTTTCGATGTCTCAAAAATTTTGAAGCCCGCGCCATGGACGGAAGCAAATTGTTTCGCGCCAAGCAGAGTTCTTTCGAAAATGACGTATCAACGTCGAACTTAATATCACAGAGCAACGCGCTATTCGAGGAAGAGGGGGGGAGGGTTGAAAAAACGGGCTACCGGGAAGACGTCGAACTTTGTCGAGTAACAGTCGAGAGTCTTACATCGAAGGAGAGAAGGGCGTCCTCGTCGTCGCGCTTGTAATACTCCACGTTGACGGTGACCAGACCCTCCGGGTAGCCCCTCACCGTTATGAGGCTCCCCTTTGGCCCGCTGTACAAAATCACGAAGCTACGCTCGATATTCATCTCCGTCATCGTCTTCAGACCGTTGAAGTGATCCCCCAGAACGCTTCCTATCGTCGACTTCAGATTCGAACGCTCGTCCAGATCCGCTATCACGTTGGCGGAGACCGTAAAGTCCAGCAATACCGTGTGAGCTACCATCGCGATTCGATCTTCTCTGCAATCATTGGTTCTTTTTAACACGATGCTCGTCGCGATTACCTCCAAATTGAAATAAACACGGTAGATTCTTCTTTCCAGAGACGTCTAGTCATCTGTGACTTGGGAGTAACGGTGAATCTTTTGTTTTCATGTTCGATGGAGATGTGAAAATTTGAGGGCTGACGAAAAAACACCTTTGGGTGCACAATTGTTTGCCGTTGGCATGTAACGATAACTCGTTTTTTGGCTCTTCGAGGTGAAAAAAACATTCGTTGGGGTTTGTTTGCGTTTACAGGGTACCATTATGCAAGTAACGAAACACAATTTTTTTCAATTTTCAATCGCGCCAAAAAAGACACGTTTGGGTTTACAGGGTACCGTTATGCAAGCGACGATACACAGTGTGCCATAATTTTCCATTGAGGTGTCAAAAAAACATGATTTGGTTAGGTTGGATTTACGAGGTACCATTGTGCAAGTTATGGAACACAACTTGCTTCAATTGTCAATTGAGGTGTCAAAAACACACGTTTAAGTTTGTTCGGGTTTGCCGGGTACCATTATGCGTGACGGAATATAATTTTTGTATTACTTTCAATCGAGGTGAAAAAAAGATGTTGAAAAAGATGTACTTTTATGCTAGTGAGGGTAAACAATTTTTCATTGCGCTTCATCAAAGGGGAGAAAAAACACTGTTCTTTGGGTTCAAAATGATTTTTCACTAGGCGAGTATCGGCAAATATTCTGCCATTTGATTGAACAAAAAATGGTAACGAAAAAAAACACGTGTTTTGAGTTTGTGTCGAGCATTGTTTTCGATTACGCGAGTTGCGGTATACAATTTGTTTGACATTTAATTGAGGAAAAAAAATAGTAACGAAGAGAACTATTTTTACGATGCCGAAAGAAAGTTAGAAAATTTGCGACGAAAATACATCGGGGTTGTGAATTTTTCCCGATCAATCGACGACCTACGATATACACAATTGCCGCAAAATTACTAACATAAAAAGAATAATCGACGTTTTTTTTAATCGTCTTCTTTAAATCGTCACCATTTGTTGACCCGAAAAATTTAATGAAAATTATTCTCCCACATTTTAGGTTCGAGAATCGGGCCAAAAAAATACCCGTCGAGATTCCTTGTTCTCGTGGTTATAATGAACGAGGTGCGAAATAAATGAGGCAAAAAAATTGATCAAGTTGTCGGATAAAACTACGTTCGAATGTGTGATAATTAAAAATAATAATAATAATAAATAAATAAAATTTAAAAAAAACATTCACGAGGAAACGAATATATATTTTTGGACGAACCGGTTTTTACGAGCGCGTACCTTTGCCAAGTGACACTTATGTAACCTCGCGCGTCCTTTATTAACCGTCACGCGGCAATCGCTCTCGGTTTATAAAAGTATATACCAGCGATCGAAACGAATTTAATTGCGGAAGAATTCTGGACACGCACGCTCGTATGGCACTCACGCAACGTTATAAACAATTGTCGTATAGAGTGAGGGAGAGAGGGCGAGCGAGACGGGGGGGGAAGAGAGAGAGAAAGAGAGCGGCACGATCGACAGGGATTTCCCCTAAAGCCAGGTCCGTTTGGAGGAACAAGGAATTTTCAGGATATCCGTTTTATTTTTTTCATTCGCGACACACTTCCGCTTTCGATGTAATTCACTTCACGCTGATATGCGAATCAAGGTTTTTCGGCTACAACTGAACGAAAAAATTTGCAAACTCGCTTCCTGAAATATTTTTCATTTCGGTCACGGCCCTGGATATATAGATATATATTTAATCGAGAAAATTTGAAAAAACAAACATTCTATTTTTGAGTAAAGGTTATCATATTCGTATTTACGCGATTTTTGGGCACGACGATTCTTTAAACGTTCTTCCTTACCGACCGAGTCGATGTTTTCGACACGCGGAAAAGAAAATGTGCGCGACGTTTTTCGAAATATTTTTCTCTTCGGGGAGAGTCACGGATGCGGAAAAGGATATATATATATATATATATATAAGGGTGATTGGTTTCAGGGTAACTTTTTTTTTCTGACCCATCGTGCCCGAAAACCTTTAGTTGGTACCCAAAAACGAAGTTTCTTGAAAGGGGGGTGTTGTCAAAAAATATTTAGAGGTCGCGAATCAAAATTGAAGGTTTCCCATTTGATTAACATTGAAAAAAATGTTTTTCTCATTATTAGTGTTACCACTCCGCGAATTTTGATATCGCGATATTTTCCAAGTGGGTTCTCATAGGAAATATGATACTTTACAATAAAGTTCCTTGAGCCATGTCCGTAAATTCAACCGTTGCAGCGGTATCATTATTTCCAGTGAATATTGTATGAAAATATCTATTTAAACGGCTGTAACGCCTAAGTTACGCCTAAGCTATTAGAAATAGATTTTTTCAAACAAAAAAATCTATTTATTTTACTCCATCCACCTATAGCTGAGAAAGAGTTGAATTTTCGGGCTCGGCTTATAAGACTTTTTTGTAGATAATTACTTTCTCTACAAAGTTCTCATCTGAATTTTTTTTCGATATATCTAAAAGCTTAGGCGTTACAGCCGTTTGAATAGATATTTTGCACAATATTCACTTGAAATAATGATGCCGCTGAAATGGTTGAATTTATGGCCATGGTTCAATGAACTTTATTGTGGAGTATCATATTCCCTATGAGAACCCACTTGGAAAATATCGCGATATCAAAATTCACGGAATGGTAACACTAATAATGAGAAAAACATTTTTTTCAATGTTAATCATATGGGAAACCTTCAATTTTGATTCGCGACCTCTAAATATTTTTTGACAACACCCCCCTTTCACGAAAGTTTGTTTTTGGGTACCAACTAAAGGTTTTCGGGCACGGTGGGTCGAAAAAAAAAGTTGCCCTGAAACAAATCACCCTAATATATATATATACACACATACACAAACACAAACAATTTAAACGAATTTAATTCGTTAGAACTTGTTTTTCCTAGTTAAAACTGGAATTTACTGATAAATAAATTCGAATGTTAGCCAAAACTCATCGCTAACCCAGTAAAACTCAAATTGTTTTACCTCATTTCGTTAGAACTAGTTTTTCCTAGCTAAAACTAGCCAAATAAATGAATCATAAATTTAGAACTTGACTAAATTTATCGACCGTGTCGTTATTAGCTCGATATTGTTTCTTGGCACAAATAATTAAATTGTAACAAGTGATGGTGGTTCCTGCAATTGTTGCTGACTAAACAAAGCGGGTCTGCATGGCATTCACTTTCTTACCGACGGAGTCAGCGTTCTCGCTGCGTGCAGTTTTGCGCAAATTTGTCCACAAAGCTTGGTAATAAAAACAGTACAAACATAACAGTGGTTGTCAGTCCGTTTATTATTGTAATTTTTTCTAATCAGTACGATACTCAGCGAAGAACTTTTCGCTCTTCCCTGCATACGATTACCGACTTCTGTTACCGACCGAGTAAAGGATCCGCGTCCCGAACGAAAGAACAAACGAACCTCGCAAAAATTGCACAAAATTTTATTCTTGTCACCGCCACGCAGCAAAAACCGAAAAATCCAGGTGCTCTCGTGAAATTTGACCTCGAAATAAAAAGTAACAAAGATACGAGAAAAAAAATTACTTTTTGCGCCAACTTCAGGAGCTATCGAGGACCAGCTGTTCGTTCGCAACAATGACGTCGCTGTTGTCAAGCATCGCGGTGCCTCGATGACATTTAGCGTGTCAACAAAAACACTCCGTTGCCTCAGAGGTAAGTAAAAAAGAATTTAACAATACACAAGCAGTGCGCATAGTCATTTGGATCGTCCAATCGATCAATTCTACTTCAACGATTAACGAAAAACAAAAGCAAACAACGAAAAGTACTTTGAATCTTCGTAGATTCGTTATTTTGCGGTTAGGAGGCGATCACTCGATATTTTCTCCGCCGACGATCAAATGCGATCTGATCGTCCTGGCCTGACTGGATAAGCGACGCTGCTATGGTATCGTGCGATGAGACGAGGCTCGAATTGGTACCGGTCAACAGGGACAAGTGCGGCGAGCGCGAGGAGTCTGTCACTTTCGTCGAACAATACGTCAAAGACGTCAACGGCTTCAGCTCGCAGTATGGCAGCAACAATAGCATCTCATACACGGCTTACAATATCGCCGGCAATCCGAGCAAATTTCCCGACTACGGAGACTATCCACAAGCCTTTGTCATGGTACGTTTTGCTCCTTCGAGAGCTTATACGAATTTTTCTCGATTTTTACCATTTTTGGAATTAAATATCCAGATTTTGACTATTTTTACGATTCTTTTTCTGATTTTTGTCTGAGTATTAGGTTTGTTTTCGGATTTTTTAAATTTGTTTCTGGTTTTTCAGATTTTCATTCTGTTTTCTTAATTTTTATTCTGATTTGAAAGATTTTTTAATGATTTCACAAGTCTTTTAGGATTTTTAGAACTTTTATTCTGATCTTTTTCGGATTTGAAAAATTCTTTTCCATTTTCCACAATTTTTTTCCGACTAAGAATTTCTTTTTCTGATTTTTATAATTTTTTAGTAGTAAAATAATAATATTGTGAATTGAAACTTCGCAGTTGTAGTATCCTTAAGTTGTACAAATCGAATGTTGAAGTGTTTTTTTTAGTTTGTATGAATTTTACTCGATTGCTGGAGAGCCTGGAAAGACTGCACAATCGTCGCAATGATCAGTAAAGGAAATACAAAACGAATTTCAATTCACGTATAAAGCGCTACTGCTTGGACCATGGAGAAAGAGTTTACCATGGAGAAACATTGTTCAAATAGTTTTTCGGAATCATGTCCACCAAGTCGAGAAAAGTGTTTCTGAGAGAAACTCGTTTAAAGTTGATCTCGTCGAACTTTTGTACGTAAAGAGTGCTTCCTCGGGGGTTTGCAACTTTGGAAATGTTGAAAATTTTTCACTACAAGTATAAGGACATATTCTTGAAAGTATATTCTTTTAAATCGAGCAATAAACAAAAGATCGTAATATTTTTTCAATCGGAGAAGCCAGAATAGCCCTTTCAGCTTGTCTTTCTCATTGCGCTCAATTTCTTTGTTCGACTGCAGAGAACGTACGGACAGTGGTGGGACCAGGCGCCGTCCACCGTGGTGGACTTTATGCCCCAAAATAACGGAACTCACGTTAGTCACGATTACATAGGTAATAGCTGATTTTACACATTGTATCTTGGACAAATGTTTTTTCTTTCTCCGCAATTTTTAAGATGGGCATCTGACCTAGCGTTTGGGTTTCTTTGGGTTCATCGATATTAATCATTATCAGACGGGTGGTACTTTGAAAAATATTTCTTTCCTATTTCGACAATTGTTACGGCTGTTTTGAAGAATATTTGCGTTATGTTGAATATTTATTGCTATTTTGAAAAATATTTGTGCTTCAAAAGTTTACGGAAACTCAATGATAAAAATCAACAAATAAATTAACTTTTCGAACTCACCTTTAACAATGAATAACAAAATTTATCAAATAAATTTTGAAACATAAGTTATTAAGGTTACCGAACAATATTTCAAACATTAACAATAATCGTAAAAGAAGTTTAAAGAATGAAAAATCAACGTTACATATAAGACTTTACAAAAAGTTTGAACAATCAATAATTAAACATAACAATCAATAATTAAACATTAAGCCAAATAATAAACTCAAAAATAACCTTAATAAAATATCAATCAATAGAGTTTTATTTGCATAACTTTTAAAAAGTTTTTTTTACAAAACTTATACAATGTCAGACAATATATCTTTAACAAATCTTATAATCTCAACAAATCTTAATAAAATAAATAACTATCTTTCAAGAAGAAACGCGAAAAAAAAACAAATAATAATCCTGAAGCAAAGAAATGCGAAAAATAAAATAAAAAAACTTCAAAGAAAAAAGTCCCACAAATAAATTATAAATGTCAAGCAACAAAGGCCAAAAAATTTGATAACAAAGCCAAACAGATAATAAACTTCGAACAACAAAGTCCAAAATTAAATAACGAGTCTAAACGAATAACAAACTTCAAACAACAAAGTCCAAAATTAAATAACGAACCCAAACAAATAATGAACTTCAAACTACAAAGTGCCATATTAAATAATAAACTTCGATAAATAAATAACAAATTACGAAAAATGGCGGTTTTTCGTCAAACCATTTTTGAAATGGTACTCCGATATTTACAGACGTCGAGTATCACCGTGAGGTCTATCCGATAAGAGTGTCCGTGTACGAGACGTACAATCCAGGAAGCGTGATCGGTATTTGGGCGCGGGACACCAGCGAACAATGGTTCCATCTGTGGAGCGGACCGCCCCAGAGGGTGCCCCACAAGCCGAGGATATTCTCGCCGCCGTTGCAGCTCTGCAGCTTCAAGACGAAAATGCTTAGGCTCGAGTTCAACCACAGTCTGTTGGATTACTACACCGAGCTGGACGCGGTTCTTCTGATCGGCACGTCCGAGCTCATACTACCTCACGTCGGCTTCAAAAATCGGAGTCTTAGCGCGCTGCTGCGGGAACTCGGCGGCACCGGCAACAACGACGAGGACCGTCACAATCTGACACCTGATCATTCCAGGGCGAACAACGATTTGTCCAAGCTCAAAGTCACGCTCCACAAACACTGCGTGTTGTACAAAAGGTAACTGCGGCTGCTCAACTTTGGGACGTTTTTCTTTCCAATTTAAATAACGAATGGCTTTTTTTTTGTCAATGGATAACTTAACGGGCCACATCTCCCACAGGCCCGAAAAAAATGGTCACATTCCGAATTTTTTTCTCTGGGAAACGGTTGGTGATAAACAAACACTTTATTTTAACACCGAGGTACACATATTGAGAGCCTCGAAAAAATCACCAAAAATACAGAAAAACAACAAACATGGCCGCCGGCTGATGAAGGAATTTTGTTCGCGACGTTTGGCGGTGGACACTCCAGCTTAAGTGGTCCATCTAAAGTCTGAAAATCAAACGGGTTATTCGAGTTAACAATAAATACGAGTCATTGACGATAATCGGTTTTGAAAATCATCGCGACGACGCATTGTAACTCAAGCATACAAAATCTATGAAAAAATCGTTCATTTTTACGTAACTTCAAAAAAATGACGATCGATTTTATCAAAGTGAGATTGTCAACGACCTTTAAATGTTTCTCATCGTATCTCCCGTGAATTTGGAAACAATCTATCAAGAAAACGGTGTTTCGAGAAAAACACTTTTCAAGTTTGAAGTTCCTGCTACCCGGCCGATTGTTAAAAGCTGCAGCTCATTTAATTTGAGGAATATTTCGATGAAATTTACGGGAGTATGGCTAAAAGGTGGAACTATCGAATTACATTTTTTTTTCGCGTAGCCCGCTAAGGGGTGAGATGCAGTCAGAGGCGTGAAAAAACGCGCATTTTCAATCATTTTTTAAAAATAATAATTAAGTTTGTTTTACAAAAGTGGTTACACAGACTTTTTATGTTATATTTCAAGTAGACTTGTATAAATTTTCAAAGAAAAATATTGATTATTTATAAAAATATCGCCATCTTTGTCGGACCCCCTTCGGCATGTAGTGCTTTGCGGTGACCATCATAAAATTTTACTGGATCATCTGAGATTTAAAAAAATCATTAGTTTAATAATAAATCTACTCCTTTAGTAGTTTAATAATAAATCTCCTTAATCAAATCTTTTTTTCTTGAAAAATTAACAAAATGGCGGCTTCCGACAGATAACTTTCGATTTTCGACCAAAAAATCTCTCGTTTATTGTTAGAAAAAATAAAAATGTTCAACAAAAATTCAAATCCTTCGATTAAGGACTAGTTTTTAATACTATCAATAAGCACACAAGATTTCATCAAAATCCATCGAATGGTTTTTGAATTATAGTGGTCACCGACTTGAAAAACATACTTCCTAGAAAAACGCGTTTAAAGTTTCTCGATGTGGATTCGGTATTATATGTTCGTAAAATTTCAGCTCGATGGATAAAGCTACACTTTTTTTTATGTATTTTGATCTGCTGAATCCGAATATCACCATTTCTGCCGAAAAGTCAAGCATTCAATTGTTTATAGCCAATTGTCAAAACGATTTTTCAAAGATTGAAGTTTTTCAGGATGAATGAATTTTTCAAAACATTTTGGGCAATTTTAAAACGAAAGTATTCTTTATAAAATTTTGCTGACGTTCATAGTTTTTGAGTAATACATTTTTGAAAATTTCTCAAGAGTTTTTCAATTTTACTCTTGATTGATGTATAGAAATACTAATTAAAAAATTACTTACATCGAATCATCAATTCCTGGCCTATACAATAGGGCTCCTGCCGATTCGGAAGCTTCCAAAATATCAATTTGTTGTTGTCTTCGAAGCATTCTGCCTTCCCGGGTATTATCGTTTGCGCGTTTTGAACGCTCGTTTTGAAACATCATACTTCAAGAAAATGTAATAAAAAAACGATATTTTGAAAATTCTGACTGCATCTCACCCCTTAAAAAAACATCAAACTTCGAAAAATTCGTGTGTGTTGATTTTTCTATAACCGCAACGAGGAAACTTTAACCTGACGACCGTGTAGTATAGGTCCATCCTAAAAAAGGTTCATTGTGAACCTCCACACCGCCCCTTTTTCCAAGTCTACGTGCACCTCCGCACCGAATCTTCATTCTCTCTACGCGCAATTGTTCAAGCAAAATGATGGAGAAACTTCCCAAAGGGAAATTGCTGTCGAAGTTGGGTCTGCACTGTCACTTCGTACCGCCGATCGAGGAGGCGTTCAACAGCCTGCAGCAGTTTCTGCAGGAGGACTTTCCCAAGTTGATCAAAGAGATGAATCTCTCGACGTCGCCAACGCCGTTGTCGGTCGTGTCGCCTGGCGCGAGCGCGGTGCATCAAACCTGCGGCAGCTTTGCCGTACTTCCGGTAAGACTAACATCGCGGTCGCGCCACTCGAATTTCGATCCAATCCAAACAAAAAGAAAGCCATGCAAGTAGAGCCGATTTTTTTACCGTCTCTTTTCAGGACGAGACGGTACTGAAGATCCTGAAAAATTTAGATCTGAGGTCCCTGAGCAATTGTTGCAAGGTCAACCGGCACTTCAACAACATCGCTCGGGACGCTCTCCTCTACACGAGCCTCAACCTCAAGCCCTACTGGTACTGCTTCGACACCGTGGCCCTCAATTGGCTGACGCCACGGTGCCAGTATCTCCAGAGACTGGATCTCTCCTGGTGCGGCAGCTACAACACCCTCGAGCCCAAAGACGCCGTTGTCTTCGTCAACACGTGCGGCAGTCTCCTCACCCATTTGCGGCTCAACTGCTGTCGCTTCGTCAACGACCAAGTCGTCGCGGAGATCTCCACGACGTGCAAAAGCCTCAAAGGTTTGCCATTTGCTGATTCGAAATTCTTTTTTCTCTTTTTTCACTGTCGAAATTCAATTGGGACTCCCGTCGCAACGTTTTTTCACAGTTGTTCGTCATTAACGAACAAGGAACGAATATTGTTATCGTGAAAATGCGTTCATTGATCAACATCGTGGCATTTTTGCAGAGCTGTGCCTGCGCAATTGTACAGCGATAACGAAGGCAGGCTTCGTTAGCCTCGCGAAGCTGCGCTCCCTCGAGCGTCTCGAGCTCTACCGCACCGCGATCGAAACTGCAACGCTGTGCGCGGTGTTGCGGGAAAACCCGCGAATGCGCCATCTTAACTTGGCGGGTATGCACGAGCGTCTGAACATGGACGACGTGGCCATGGAAATAGCGAACTCGTGTCCGTGCCTCGAGAGCATTGATTGCTGGAAGGCGCAGACTCTAACGCCCACCGGTGTCCGGGCTCTCACACGGTGCGCTCGTCTTCGCGAGGTAGATTTCGGATGGTGGTAAGTCCGGGAAACTATTTCGTTGGTAGTTCACTTATCGAGAAAAAAAATTCATCAATATCGCGAAAGTAGCAGTCGGCGAGTTGGAGCGAAAGTTTTTATCGAAATTTTCACAGTTGACGTCGGATCAGTAGATGAAGGACGTAAATCTTCCGGATATTTAATTGTAATTTGCAGCGTTATTATTCTCCGTCCAAAAAAATGCTAAATATCCGAGAAAAAAAATCCTTTGAATCAGAGAAGAATTCTGAAGAATCATCAAATATTCTGCGGATTAGAAAAAAAAAACGTCAAAATCACAGAAAAAAACGTAAAAATCAAAAAATAATTCTAAAAATCAGCAAAAAGTCTCAAAATGAGGAGAAAATCCGAAAAATCGTAAAAAAATTCACCCCAAAATAGAATACTCCCTCAACCAAGTTTGTTTCCGTTCTCGGGCGAGCAGCGGCGGTATGGGAGCCCCGGGCGATTCGCTGCGAACTTTGCTCACCTGTTGCACCTCCCTGGAGAAGGTGTTCCTGAGCGCGCTGCGAGGTCTAACCGACCGCGACATCGAGCCGCTTCTGCTCTGCAATCGACTGCAACAGGTGGATTTGCTCGGCGCACGTTCCCTCACGCCCGACATATGCCTGCGTTTTTTGCTCTGTTGTCCACGATTGAGAATGATGGACCTGAGCTTCTGCGACGCCATTAGCGATACCAAAGTACAGGAATGGCGTCAGCTCTATCCGCATGTCTCCATCAAGAGGAGTTACCAGGCCGGTCGCTTCGAACTTACGCGCGGCGCCGGCGAAACCGTCAACTTTTACGGCTAGAACGAAAGCCACGACGTACTCGGCTCCGTCCCGAACGTGAAACCGGAGACGATTGTGATACGCAACTTTTCCAACAAGAATTGGACATCATGATAAACGTTTTTGTGGTCGTGTGCTACGTGTGGTTGTGTGTGAGTGTGGATTTCGCAGTGTGTCGGGGAAAAAAGCAGCTCTTGTCCCTTCTATAGGTACGAAAAGCGTTCGCGCTTATTTTGAAAAGAACAAATTGAAAAAGGGCGAATCAACGGCTAATTAATATCAATAACCTTCGAAGGATTGACATCCCTCTTTTCTTTCGATATCATTGCTTTTGCATAAATTCCAGCTATTGAAAAATTTCCGTAACGCAAAAAATGATATCGAAATAGTTGAAAAAAGCTTGTTGAAACTTTGAAGGTCATGCGCAAGAATCTTGAACAGAATTTCCCAAATATTAATTCGTCGTTGAGCCACCGGAAAAATATGGAGGGGTTGTGTTTCAGAGGGTGCAAATTCGGCCTGAATTTTTCACGCCTAATACGACTGTCTGAAGCGGCGAGAACGGAACTTTTGAAAAACTTTAGTTGTCGGGCCATGGGATGGCCATTAGCGAAGTCGTAAAACTATTGTAGCGAAGATTTTTTGGTACGACTCAATTTTGTTCGAGCTGCTTCGCCTCGTCAATCAGTCGTGCAGCCTACGTACGTGTGTGTGCAAATATACCGGATGGTCCAGTAACTCCCAGCAGCTTTGATATCGTCGAAAGTATAGATGTTGGAAAAAATTGTCCACCAAGAAGTATCACGGTCCGGAAGGGTTCGTCGGATGGTGATGGCGATATTTTCATAGGCGGAGTTGCTTCCAAGATACCAGGGTCACCTTGAAGAAAGGAAGTCGATCTTTGTATGGGAGCAACTCTACCTACGAGAAAATCCTTGTCAACATCCGACGAGCCTATTCGTACGGTGCAACTTTCGTCGATACTTTCCTCACACCCACAGTTTCCAACATACCAAAGTAGCAAGGTTACCGGACCATCGTATACACGCACACATTCATACCTGTATGACGGAGAACTGTCAGAGAGTGCACTTAGAATTAATTTATTGTCTCATTGAGTGTGATTGAGTGTGCAAAGCGTGATGGTTCTTAGATAACTTGACACGAAAATTCGTATGAAATGATACGAAGCGAAACTTCGCGAATTCAGACTGACTATATACGTTATTATAATTTTTATTAATAAATTCCAACATGTACGTACAAACACTGTCGCGCTATTAATATGTGTGTGTGCACACGTGTCTATATATACGCATTTTCCCTATCAAAAACTAGTACCGACTGAACTAGAATTTACTGATGAATAATTTTGAATTTTAGAGCTTGTCGAATAACAGACAAGCCCAAACAAACCGAGGTTCTTCGGGAATCCAGGAGCATGCTTATGACCGCGTTTAGCGCCAGATTCGTGCAGGAACTGCAGCCCTACTAGAGGTAACGATTGAGCGGCAGTTCCAGCCTCTTATTTAATGTTCAAAGATACAGGCGTTTGTTGGCGAGTATACATGCATTTACAAGATAAGCCCATTACACAATGAAAAAAAATAAGGTATAAGGAATAAGAAATAAGGAACAAGGAATAGCGGAATCCAGCCGTGGCAGAACCGTTCATCAATTCACAATTCACAAAGAAAGAATAACGAATAAGAAATAGAAACAGAATTTCCGTCACGGTGGAAATCTGTTCCTTATTTCTTATTGCCAGCGAATCACAGGATTGTTTTTTATATGGTGACATTTTTCACAATGAAGTGTCGTGAGTCGTACCGAACCTTTTTCGAGTTCAAATTGACAGTAAATACAAGCACAGAGATGGATCATAACCGGTATTCATTACCGGATTATGAAAAGCCGTATGAAGAACCGAACGATATATTCGGAACTCTGGCTGTAATTCATTATGAGGACATTATGAGACTGTTTTGGGTGTTGATAACCACAAACAAAACGGCGTCGACACTGATTTGAGTGCCGACACCCAAAACATGGTGTCGACACTGATCTGGACCGAGACTCTTTTGGGTGTCGACACCCAAAAAGACGGTGTTGACACTGATCTAGATCGAGGCCCTTTTCGGTGTCGACACCTAAATAATTTAGTGTTGACACCATATTCGTGCACGTGCGTGAATTCCGTGTCGTTATGACTTTTTTGAGTGTCAACGCCGAAATTCTGAAAAATTACAGTGCACACTCCTTCCTACATACAATGAATACAAGCATATGTATGCCCAACAAATTTGTCCCATTTTTACGGACGCGCTAGAATACGGAGATTGGATTCCTTTCCCTATAGGTGTGCTGTGCTATACTATACCTTTGCTTCTTCATATGGAACGGTAATTTGATGAAATTAATTGTGAAGCCAGTTGGTGAAGGAAATTTCGATATATTAGATCGATAGAATTCTTATAAAGATAATATAGATGGTTTTGGAGAATAATATCGAAATGCGGAAATTCAGTTAATATGTTGTCTTCGTTGCGGAACCAGTAACAAACAGAATTCATTTATAGACCCAAGAAAATTCATAAGAATTTTGATTCATAATTCATAAGAATGAAGATTCATAATTCATAGAATCTTAAATCCAGACAAAACTTTTACAAATGATCACACATCATGATACGCTGTACAGATAAAGAATAATGATGAAATACAGAAATTAAGTCAATGTTTTTTTTTCGTTGCGGAAGAAGTAACAAAGAAAATTTATTTTTAAACACGAGAAAATATATAACACTCCTTTGGTAGTTTCCGCCGCAGATCACGATAAATCAAGAGACGCGGCAGCGTCTTGACGCCAAGTAATAAAAAAAAAAATTCGACGCCACTAACGTCGCCACCGATCTCGACGCCACTGACTGACTGACGACACGCCGCGACTCTTTATACAGTAAGATGGGCTTTTAGCAGACGACTTTTACCTTTCAATCGACATTACGCGAAAACGCGGCGACAAATCGAAAATCTAATGACATTTTACCAATGCAATGTGATTTTTTCCTATCGATTTTGTTTGGGTCATTTTTCGACCCGTGTACTCAATCCCCTTGATCTCATAATATTCACCGAATTTCCGACCGAATTCACGACAAGAAATTTTTCCACCCTCGGGGAGTTTTCCGAATCGAATAAAGTCTTTCGGCCATGTCATAAACATGAAACATACGCCCTTATCAGGGTTGATTAACATTTGCCTGTCAACATCCGCATTTGAGGGGCTCTGCGCAGCCGCGAGAGCGCCACATCCGGGCGAACGCAGCGCCTCCGAGTAGCATCGCCTGCTACTAACTTTTTCGTTTCAATGTTTACCGTGATCTGACAGCTTAACCCCTAAATAGGGTTAGGCTGTGCAAAGTTAAAAAAAGTTAAAGTGCAAAGTTAAAAAAAAAGAAATGGCCCTTTTTAGGGCCATATTAATTTGACGACGGTTGTGACCTCAAAAAAAAAACAAACGGCTCTTTTCAGAGCCAAAATAAATTTGACGAAGGTATTTCAAAATCGCAAATTTAGACCTCAGGAAATTCTCTGACATGGACACAGCAACAATCGACTTACGTGATAATGGAGAAAATAAAGGCCAACCGCACGAAATCGCCTAGCATCGGATACAGGTAAGAAAAAATCAGATACTGGAAAGTGAAGTTAAAGAATAAAGATCAGTTCCCTTCCTTGTACGACACAAAGATCCTCGTATTTTCATTATATGAAGAATTATTCGCGACCATTGGAAGAGTCTTGCGGTATGGGTAAGTTTGAGAGTCGAAAGTATGAAGATTTTCCAAGCTTCGAGCCGTCCCACGTGTCGCAGTCACAGTGACCTACAGCACTGACAAGCTCGAGGTGGAGGCATTTACGACCTCAAAGAATCATGCGAAGCACGTTTAGGGGCCAGGTGATGTTTGACGAAAGCATGACAAATACGAGCTTTAAAAAGCCATATGACCTGATTACTAGCGATGCCCAATAAACTGCGATCGACGTCACCGAGCACATGGCGAATCTCAACACGCTGGATTGAACTGTCGATAGCGGTCTGCGAGTCGGTCAGCAGAGCGAAGAACCTCTATCCCACTCTGGTAAATTACAGCGGTACAATGAGAACCCCCATGACAATGAAGCCCAACGCGACACTCCGTAATGCTTCTCTGATTTTGGAAAGTAGCTATGAGCCACTCCTCAAGTTAGCCGCAGTTGATTTATATTCATAATATCGAAAATCAATTCGATACACTAAATTGAGCAAAAAGCCAAAAATATGAATTGTGGTATTTCTACCACAATTCATATTTTTGGCTTTCGATAAATTAATAAATTGCAAGAAATAAAAAATGTTTCAGGTATCGAGAAGCTGCAAAGATGAATTTGGCATCAACCATGGGCAATGAAACTTACCTTACGCTAAACAGCACAGGATTCCAAAAATCTGGATGTCGTTGGGCTGCCCGCAACAAATGAAAAATGATTTTAGGCGTCGGAAAGAGGCAAAAGAATTCTTATAGCCTCGCAAGTAAAGCAGACAAGTGCCTGCTCAATATAACATTTGGGATCGTTGGTAACTTTCGACGATGCGGCACCCGGAAACACGATAGAAAACTCGTCAGTCCAGCACCATGGATGTCTGGTTCAGTGTGTGAGCCAGAGTTGGGCGTAATTCTATTTATAAATACGAATACAAATTTATTTACATCCTGATTTCATGTGATTTATTCATACTTCACTTAGTTGTATTCGCATGCATGCATACAAATGCAATTATCGTCACAAATATTCTGAACATACAAATAAATTCACATCAAAATCTGTGAATGCAAATGTATTCACAAAAAATTATAAATACAAAAAATTCACAAAATTAATTGTGAATTTTTTCGTATTTAAGACAAATTAAAATCCAATTCACAATGATTAGATTAAAATTTGCACCAAAAGTGAGTTGGTACGTATTTTGAGAGAAAACATTGCCTCGAGGCAAAGAAATTTTTGCACAAAACGTTTTGTGCGAAAATTTCTTTGCCTCAACACAATGTTTTCTCTCAAAATACGTAAGAACTCACTTGTGGTGTAAATTTTAATATAATTGTCGTGAATTTGATTTTATTTTTCTTCAACTTGAGGAAATTCACAACTCAAATTTCATATTTATAATGTAATATTTAAAACTCACAACTTTTTTTGCAAAAATTTCTGTGCCTCGACGCAATGTTTTCTCTCAAAATACGTAAGAACTCACGGTTGGTGTAAATTTTAATCTAATCATTGTGAATTTGATTTTAATTTGTCTTAAATACGAAAAAAATCACAATTTATTTTGTGAATTTTTTTGTATTTAGAATTTTTTGTGAATACATTTGCATTCACAGATTTTGATGTGAATTTTTTTAATTCACAGGATTTCTTGTAAATATTCACAATTTGTTCTGTAAATTTATTTGTATGTTCAGAATATTTGTGAATACAATTGTATTTGTATGCATGCATGTGAATATAAATAAATTCGTATTCACACTTGTGAATACGATTTTATTTGCATTTATATTCACATGAAAATCACGATGTAAATAAATTCGTATTCGTATTTATAAATAGAATTACGCCCAATTCTGGTGTGAGCGATGTTTCGTCGCATCTCTACAGAAAGTTTTGTTGACTCCGGTGATAAGATCCTTTGAGTTTGAGGTACCGAAGAACAAAAATATTAATTTTCTCTTGATCAGTCACAAGAAAAATGTAAATGGGTACTTCTGATATTGAGTGATATTGACTGATGGGTTTTCCTGATATTCGTTTAACACGCAAATAAAAGAATGCAACTAGTGCTGGATTTTCAAAATTTTATATTTTTGTAGATTTTCTCCTGCTGCAACAAACAAACCCAAAAAAACATGGAAATGGTATATTAAAATGTCAAACATTAAGCAGTAACATTACGGTGGAAAGATTTGCCAAAATGTATATTTAATATCATTTTTTAAATTATACGTTGGGATCTTAAGGCATTCCTTTCACGAACTCGAATATTCAACAATTAACTAATTTTTGTCTATAAACGAGTAAAAATACAATCCCAATTTACTGGTAAAATTTGAAGCCATGTTATCGATTTTAACGAAAAATTACGTGTCTGAAAATCGTTTCATTTATACGGCGCTTCATGGAGATGACACGTTGTCAACATAGAAGAATTTGTGTAGCTGCGACTTCTCAAAGAAATGTAAAAATGCCTAAATCTACAAATATGCACGAACTTTGTCATTTCATCGTTAGATATTATTTTTAATAAGTGCCACTTTAATGTAGCAATGATCCAGAAGGGCGCTCCTAATGCCCTCACAAAATATAAGCCTCTGTAAAAGGAATTCCCCTTCCAAAAAGATATGAAATCCCCCTTAAAAACTTTTAAAAAGTAAAAAAAAACGCCAAGTAATAAAAATCCCTCAAAATCGTTATCGCTTGTTTCACTATATAAAAAATTCTGATTTATCTCAAATATCTCAAACTATACTTTTCATTTAAGTTCACAAAATGGTTTTATTTTACTTCTTTAATGCAAATGTACAAAAAAAAGTGAAATCACGTTCATGAAATAGCCAAGCAAGTTTACTACACATGTTGTACACAACATTTTTAAAGCTTAGGAATAATATTTTTGAAAATTTATAGTTTGAAAGAGTTTTAGCAACCCATTATAGCAAAAAAAATAATATCACCATTAGTTAAAAGTACAAAGTAGGTACCACACAAGTACACTGGAAATGCTGTGCAACGACTTGGCGTGCATGGTTAAGAAAAAAGCTCGGGAAGTCAGAGAATTTTCCGTTCCGACCGCGCGCGAAAATAACTTATATATATATATATATATATATATATATATATATATATATATATAAGTTATATTATACTTATTATATATATATATATATATATATAATTTTACATAATAACGTGGCATCGGCTACCAGGAGTATCAGCAACATTTCAAATTATAACGTTCCATTAACTAGCAGCAGCGGGATTCTGTAACTCGTTATACTGTCGTTATGCGCTCATAGCGACTGTTTTCGGTACGAGGAATAACGAGAGGTCGCTGTAACGACAAACGCGATTCCGTACACCAAGAATAACGAGTTTTGTCGTTATTCATACCGAAAAACGTCGGTACGATGTCGCTATGGGTTGCTAGCATACCGAGACCTAGGTACCCCCTCGATATGGCATAACGACATGTTAGAAGGATCAAAAATCGCACGGGTAGCATTGACTGTGTGAAACTGAAAATGCCGTGAACCACAGTGCTTACTCCGAAACGCTATATGTAGCGTTCACTTTTCGAGGATAATAATTATAACCTTGTGAAAAAATCGTTAAGTATAGTACGTTTGTAATAATAGATACAATAGATTAAATATTAATTAGTACATATATGTATTTTGTAAGGTATTTTTAATCCGACATAACCTATAAATATTATTTTGTGCACATAATTTTCTTCGGTAAATATTGTAATGAAACTTTTGTTTTCATAAAATCGCTAAAATAATGTAAACGGTTTATTATTTATTGGTCTTTAATTTTCGCAGATTATTAAACAATCTTTGTCATTTTTAGTGAACATGGCCCTAGAATTTGTGGCTCTAGAATTGGCTTTGCTCGGTGAGAGGGTACATCGAGTAGAACGGCGTGTGGAAACAAGACGTTTAAGAGATGCTCAGAACCCCTTTCATTTGCCACGAGACGAATTCATAGATTGTTTTCGCCTCACTCCAGAACTTATACTCAGCATTGCACATGACTTACGAGCTGATTTGGAATGTGAACGAAGTACTGGCCTAAGCCCACAAATAAAGGTAAATTTTGAGATTAAGTATTGTATTAATTAATATTATTAATAGTGTGGATATATTATTAGTATGGAATAATGAAATATATAAAAATGTATGGTAGGTATTGGTTGCCATACAATTTTATGCCCAAGGCAACTATCAAAGAAGTGTCGGCAATCAATTCCATTTCAATGTTAGCCAGACAACAACAAGCCGTTGCCTTCACGCTGTGACCGAAGCAATAAATTTGCGCTTGCTACGAAGGTGGGTGAAATTCCCAATGACCAACGAAGATCGACAGCGAGCTCGCGAAAAATTCTCAACTGCTGCACAGCCATTCGAGGGTGCTATTGGCGCTATAGACTGTACTTTTGTTCACATTCTTGGCCCTTCAATACATGAAGAGGCATTCATCAATCACCATGGTCGACATTCATTAAACGTTCAAGCGGTAAGTATATATGCATAACAACCATACTACGAGAGTAAAGGTATTCCTGCGCCAATGATCTAAACTTTTAACAGATAAAAATTTAGAAATTTGCGATGTAAAACTGTTTTAGGGGCCACTCCACCAACTTTTGATGATATTTTTCTTTAATTTTATGGAAAAAGTGTTCAAACGTATTAAGAGGATGGATCAGTCACCTAACCTCAACTCGAATTTTTGAACTTGAAATTCTTCGACACGAATTGGGCGATTACAAAAAGGCTCTGTCAACGGGCGCAGGACGATGGCAAAGATCCGCTGACAAGGCCGTTTTGTAATCAGTCAAACCGTATCGATGAATTTCACTTTCGAAATTCGCAGCTATCTCTCCCGCACTCACGGGGGTGATATACCGACTGATCCATGCTCTTAATGAACAGAATAAATGTAAATTAAATGATTAAATTATTTTAATTTGGGGCAAATTACTATCGTCATTTTGATATTTTGTTGTTACTAAAACAATTTATTTATAATTTTTTATGGTGATGTTATTTATTACTTATCAGAAATTGAAGGAAGAAAAGTAACAAAAATTCGATCGTAGAACTTACGATCATTGTTTTGAATCTTTCATGTACGAATACTTTTTACAATTATTCTATATTGAGAGCTTACTTGTAAAGTCGGGTTCAACTATTTAATTACAAACTTATGTTTTCAGATTGTTGATCCAGATCTAAAACTGCTGAATATCAACGCAAGATTTCCAGGTGCACACAATGATGCATACATCTGGAGCATATCACCAATTCGCCGAGCTATGGAATATCATTACAATCGAGGAGAACGGAAAACTTGGCTTATTGGTAAGTCTCAGTGCGTTGTTATTTGCACTGTCAAGTACAGGAAAACTGTGTACTTTATACTCCTGCTGAAAGTGACATTTTGCTCCATAAAATAGTAAATTTAGTTTCAACAGACGAATCCTTTTGAAAACTAGTTGCCGTTTATGTATACATTCAATACATTCTTAACAATATCAATATTTATCAGGTGATGCTGGATACCCGCTAGAACCATGGCTCATGACACCCTTGGCTAATTATCCTGAAGATACTCAGCAATTTCAATACACGCAGCAGCTTTGCAAGGCAAGGAACGTTGTTGAACGATTTTTTGGTGTTTTTAAATCGGTATGGAGATGTCTGTCCTATCAGCGTGTGCTTATGTACGAACCGGCATTTGCAGCAAAAATAGTTAATGCCTGTGCAGTACTGCATAATATGAGAATACAACATCGTTTGAATAACGAAGTATTCCAAGCAGCGATAGCTGATCATCGTCAAATCGAAAACATTGATGTAGATTTTGATGATGACTTACCTCAAAGAGGACCACGCGCTGTGGCTCAGAGGATCCAACGGCAAATTATGAGGGAGAGATTCCCTCATTACCGTGACGCACAAGATATGAGAGATGAGAACGATGAATGAACTACCGTTTTTTCTATTTTGATTGGTATACGTTAATTACTAAAGTACGAATTACAGCTATCGCTATTCAATGTGTAATATTTATTGTAATAACTACTGTAACATGAAAACATGTCTAATGCGTTTGTACATATCTGAATTATAATTTGAAATTCACTGTAAAAATCCATGTGTACTTTCGTCGGCGTATGTGCGCGATAGATAGTATTGGGGGAATTGTATACAGATTTTGTGAGGGAGCGTTTTGAAAATAAAAAGCGATTTGAAATACCTTGTGATTTGTTTCCATTTTTATTATTAATATTTGGCATCAACCTGTTTATTATATTAACGATATGACACTCTGTTGTCATATCGTTATGTTAAACAACTGATGTTAAATAACTATGTACACATATACACTAAACAAGTAACTTTCAATAAACTTCTTAATAATTTAAATATAAAACCTTTATATAAACATGAAAACTCTATATAGATAAAAAATGTTATTTTTTTTTTCAAAACGTCAACACAATCTTTTATTATAAGAGCGAGCTGCGAGAATGCCTCGTCACGAGTTTTTTGACTTTCGGCCAAGGTACGAAGAATCTCGTTCCTCTCTTTGTCGTTGTCCGCAATTTTTTGCATAGTTTTAGCAAACATCTGAAAAAATAACAATTGTCAAATTTGATTGAAGTGATAAATTTGTTAGAAAAAGAATGTTTATTTGCACAATAAGCATATCAAAGACTTGTACTATTTACCTCCATGCACGAAATTTGTCGTTCAGCTAGGTCCACAAAATCTTCCCGCGCATCTTGCAACTGTGTGCCCAACTTATTGGGACCTTGAAAATATAATAAAAATTGTACGCATGTTTTTGTACCTTATAGCAATTGAATGAAGGACTTTAATCATACTCACGACGCTTTATGGCGTTTGTGGTTCTTCCCGGACGACTTGAGCTCTTTTGGCGACTCGAATGTTGGTTAGATGTTGACGGTGCACATGGTGGTTTCTGCGGACTCGACGATTGACGCGGTTTGACGAGTGCAGCTACTTTAGCGTCTATTGCTGTTAATGCCCTTTTTTGCCTTTTCACTGATTTGTCTGTTATCAAAGACAGTTCAGTTTCGTCGGTCCCTTCCATTAGTTCGGCCAGCACGTCATAATCTAAAATGAAACGGTATATACTTTGTTCTGACATCAAAGTAATTTCAGTTCTGAAAGCTGAACATTTTACTAACTAGTATAATGACTGCTGTCGCTGATGTCACTGATGCTCCGCACTGTCAAGGGATTAGCACCAATCTCCAATATACCTTCGTCCCCATCTGCGAGTAGCTCAATGGCGTTAGGCTGAAATAATTAAAGCGAAACGTGTATCAGTTTGTCAACTTTGGGGTTGAAATATCCACAAACTTTCAAGCTACGAAAGAAATAATCGTTTGAAATAAAGTAAAAATGTTGTCATAGTATTTCTACTACAAAACGCAACTTATTACATAGGATTTTTCAATTATTTACACCAAGAAGGTGTAATACATCTGTATTCAAAGACAAATTATTACCTGTTCTTCTGGGAATGCATCCGGACTCTCAACTCCTTCTACGTAATCGTGACCCATTAAACACAAAATTTTTTGGTCGCGGTCTGTTAGTTTTGGTGGAGGACCTGTCACGTTGCCTGTTGCAGCTTGATTCGCGCGTATCTTTGCCACTTTTTGAGGCACAAGTGTTTTGTTGTCTCGCCACGTCTATAAAAATATTTTAGATGTATATTGTTTGGAGCTACGGAAACATCTTGATGTAAAATATTGAAATATCTCTTCCATGTGTCAACTATTTTTCAATGAGAACATAACGCTATTGACTTACCGATTTCCATGACTTCACGTCTTTTGTTCTTCCATCGGTCCACATCTTATTTAATTCGTCCGCCAACTTCTCCCATGAAGCGGACAAATCAGACTTGCCGTGTAATGTTAGAAATTTCCCTGTAGCCACATGAGGATTCCGGACAAAGTAATCAACCATAAAATCGATTTGCGATGCGGTTGCCTTTGCTTGTCTTTTCCTCGCGCCTACTGCCATACACGTTTTGTTCCTAGAAGAAAATTCGAACCACGTTTAATGAATTTCATGTACTTAAACAAATATATAAAATCTACGAGTTTACGGCCGGTTGTTCCATCTTCAGGAAAATTCTACCTGCAGGTTGTAGCATCGGATAACAAACTTTTAACTATGGGATAAAATCAAATAAAATTCACCGGGAGGTAGAAAAACCGGTCCTAAATACGCATGTATAACCTACAATTCCACCTGTCATATTGTAATATACGTATTTTTAAATATTTTCGTTACAAACGTATTTACTTACTGCGATTGCGAAGCCGTTGTCGAACGAAAACATTTTTTTGCTTTTCACTGTCGAAAAATTACGCCGAAGTATATGCAATAAAGGCACCATGGAGACTAGAGACCATGAAAGGCACAAAGAGACACGATTTGTAAACAATGCTTCCCATTCGACGATTACTAGTTATTTATGAGAAGTTACTAAAATGCCGGTGGTTCTCAACATCAACCATCGATCGATTTTGCTATTTCACGTAGTAAACGTCACTTCCGTATGGGCTCGAAACATACCGACGACGTTAAATAACGACGCTTCGTTATCGCATTCTGTAACGTCGAAGCAACGCTATTTGGAGTTACGGAATCAGACAGTCGTTATCCGTTTGTCGTTACACACGGTAGACGTCGCTATCGTTACCATAACGTTCCGATTCGTTATAGACATAACGAGTTACAGAATCCCGCTACAGGGCTATTACCAATTATGTTCTACTGCCGCTCGCGCTAGTGTCATTCGTACAGTACGAAGCTACGTTATATTCGCTTAAAAGATGACTCGATAAATTGTTTTTATATAATTATCTTGTATTATGCAAATAAAATAACATTTCAAATGCCATATGGTCGAAGGATAGATCACTTATTTGAGCCGTACTCCACATAAATCTGGTTTTCACTTGCATAATAAATCGTGACGATTTATGTTTTGTTAACCCGAAAATTGACATGTTGAGATGACGAAATCCTTCGCCGAGCTTTTTTCTTAACCATGCACGCCAAGTCGTTGCACAGCATTTCCAGTGTACTTGTGTGGTACCTACTTTGTACTTTTAACTAATGGTGATATTATTTTTTTTGCTATAATGGGTTGCTAAAACTCTTTCAAACTATAAATTTTCAAAAATATTATTCCTAAGCTTTAAAAATGTTGTGTACAACATGTGTAGTAAACTTGCTTGGCTATTTCATGAACGTGATTTCACTTTTTTTTGTACATTTGCATTAAAGAAGTAAAATAAAACCATTTTGTGAACTTAAATGAAAAGTATAGTTTGAGATATTTGAGATAAATCAGAATTTTTTATATAGTGAAACAAGCGATAACGATTTTGAGGGATTTTTATTACTTGGCGTTTTTTTTTACTTTTTAAAAGTTTTTAAGGGGTATATTTTACGCTGAGACACAATTATTTTTTATTAATCGCGAAATTAATCGCGAGAAAACGAGCGAGCTGGGGAAGGATTAGGCAATGGAGTACCCAGTAAGAAATTTGGCGACAACACATTGGCAACACCACGCCAAGCGAGAGCAAGTTGTGACGGAAAAATGACATCCTTTGCCGCCGCATTAAGCTGTGTTTTAGCAGCACAGTATTGCGCATCCTCGTGTGAATGCTGGTGTTAATATTGCAGTATGAAGATACAGAATATTTGCGGTACATTTGGAGCACGTTCATTGCTGTGTTTTCGCAGCATTGCGTCAGAAAAATTGGAATGCGTTATTTCGACAAGCTGAGGGCACATTGGAGGTACGCTGTGACGTTCCATTGCCGGTAGAAACGAGGCACGTTATCGCGGCATTGAGACGGAAAATTTGAATACGCTATTTGGCAAGGTGAGGGCACATTGGCGGCATGCTGTGACGTTCCGTTGCCGGCATGTTTAGAACACGCCGTAACCACGGTACAGGTCTGGAAGCTCTGGTGGTGGGGGTATGTCCTCTTATTGAAGCACCGGCCGTTTCGCCGAGTGACCACGAGTGTCGCTGCGATAGAGTGATGCAGGCTGTGCGAGAGAGATGGAAATAGATTGTTGACTCATAGTAACTTAACCTAGCTGTACAATTGGCTGATGTAGGTAAATTATGATGTAAAATAAAAAATTATGATATTCAATGTCAAAAATGCCTGATGGACCGTGCATGATGCATTTTCGGTCGAACGTAGTACACAATAGCATTCGATAAAACCTCGGAAGCATGGTCTGCACACGGAAAACTAAATTCGTAAGTCTCAAGGACTTCGTTGACAGTCAAACCGAAAACATTTTTGCTGAAAGAGTATTTCGCCAACGATCCTTCAACGTGACGAATAAGCCGGAAAAAATGGAAATTAGCATAAATCAAACCACCGTGAGTCTTCATTGTCACTAGTTGCAACAGGAAAAAAGTGCTACGCGAGTCTCTCGGCACCCGAAACACTGAGCTTTTCGATTTATCACTCCGAGAGCCTGTTTTGCACGTTGGCACAATACACCACTTCATTTTTCAATATCAGCGTTTTTTTATTTAAACAAAACTACACCATGAGAATATACAAGTAGAGCACGTCGCGTGTGGTCGCGTGAATCAGCGGTTACGTTTGGGTTTTATTTTTGAAATCTTTTTCCGTCTCTCACACAGCCTGCATCACTCTATAGCAGCGATCCTCGTGGTCACTAGTTGAAACAGTCGGTGATTCAATAAGAGACCATCCCCCACCACTCAAATTTTGAGCGAGTTTCAAGCCTGTATGTAAGACCGTATGTAAGACCGTGGGGCGTCCCAAGCGGCAAAATGTTGCACCATCGAAATCGTTGACGGGGAATCCGAACCCCTCGGTATCCCGAAAAGAAAGTCTGGCACGGAGTTATCTCCGGTCAGCAATCGAAAACAAACAACAATGGCGTACTCGGTGAATATTTCGGTCGAAGCGCCGATTGAAAATCAAATTCAAGAAATAACCTACGATGGCCAGGAAATTTATCAAGCGTGAGTGATCTTATCGTCGTTCGATCTGTGCGACGAAATATACACAAATCGTTGCCCTGCGTGCGACAAAAGTACAACGAGCCCGTAACGATGGTTAACCTAAAAAATAAATATCGTAAATTTGTCGCTCCCGCGCGATATTGATCCGTGATTTTTAATCGAGCAATGAAAGAATGGGATTTTCTTTCTGTTCACTTTTATTTACAGTCCGCTCAGCCTGTCGGAGAACTTAACGAAAATCGCCCAAAAGATCGACTTCAGTAAGAGCGTAGGCGAAGAGATCAAGAAGGAACAGTCGGAGAATGGCGATAAAAGTGAGGACGACTCAAAGGACTCAACGTCGTTCCAATCCTCTCTATGGCCCTGGGACAGCGTCAGAAATAAACTACGGTTCGACTTCTCTGATACTATTTTTTTTATCACCTTTCAGATCCACACGAACCCAAAAAATCCGCGCAATTTTTCATTTTGGTACACAAAAATCATGCTACAAGTAAACCGAGTGCAAACATTGAATTAAATTAAATTTATCTTTAGCTTTGTCTTGCCGTTTTTATATTGAAATATCGGATACTTTTTTTAGAATCGGGCCATTTTTAATTCAAATTCATATAAAGGCTTTGCCTTTCGGATGGCCGGAGAATTAGCTTTTTTGAAACATTTTTAGAGGGTAAATAATTGAGGATTTGTAAAGATATTTTTTGTACATTATTTGTCGGTACTTTAGGTGCATGGTTTTATTTTTTATTTTATTTGGGATTGGTTTTATTCTTTATTTTCTCTAGCCATAGTTTTATTCTGTATTTTGTTTAGCAAAAGTTTTGTTCTCTATTCAGCAATAGTTTATTGTCTATTTTGTTCCACAATTCCACTTTCCACCTTCTTTATTTTATTTCATATTCATCCTCGATTTTAATTAATTCATATCTTTGCGTAAACGTTTGTTGCAATCGTGCTCCTGTAATTGTTGTCTCACCTTGGTTGCCGCTCCTTTTCTTTCGACTCTCAAATAATATTGCGTCGATTGTCGGCTTTGCGCTGTCGCCAGGAATGCCCTGACGGAGGTGTGCGTGTTGGCGGACGTGCTGGCGATAGCAAAGGAAAAGCGATACATGGTACTGGATCCGGTGCCTCAAGAGCCGCCCGAAGTCAAGCCCATGGTTCAGGTGTACGCCCGGAAGAAAGCTCTGGCGGGTGCGGCCTCGGTACTGATGATGGGAGCGGACAGACTGAAGAACTGCCAGACAGAATTAGCGAGAAATCGCTCCACTCCGGACTTTCACATTGAATTGCTCAGGCTAAGGCAGAACTGGCGGCTCAAGAAAGTCTCCAATTCCATTATCGGGGATCTCAGTTATCGTACAGGTAATGCGAGCTCGCGCGACTCTCCGTTCCTTTCGCTTGCATGAAGGTCCGTGCAATACGAAAGTGACTGAGCGACGAATGTAGACGCTTGGATTCGTGTGAATACAAAAAATTCGCCAATTATCCGACAAATGGAATACCGAAGTTGAGCCTTCATCGGTCGTATGCACGGCGAAAAAAAAAATCAGGAATACAACAGCGACGATATTTTCCAGCCGGTTCGAAGTACACCCAAACGGGAATGTTCGAAGTGACGAAAGCGGAAGAGGAGGAAAAAGCGAGCACGAGTCCACCGGCGTCTCCCAATCCCAATACGAGTACAGCCGCGACCCAATCGCACAGCTCGTCGAGCACGAAGCCCTCAGCCCTGAGGGTTACCATACCCAGCGAGTTGCAAGGAGTCGCCTACATCGAAGTATTATGTCAAAAAGGTACGGGATACCTTGACGCCGTTTGCCCTCGACAAATTCGAGTATTCACGAAGGATCTCCTTTCAGATCAGGAAGACTTGTGCAGCGCCAATATTAATTTGTTAAACAGCAGCACCAACAGTTCAAACGCCGACATGCACTGGCAACAGAAATTGGAGGCCGCCCAAAACGTTCTCTTTTGCAAGGAACTCTTCAGTCAATTGGCGAGAGAAGCCGTCCACCTGAGAGCTCCGATACCCCACATGGTCGTCGGCAATCAGATCATGGCTACGGTAATTTTTCTCCAGCCGTTTTTTTTTCCTCGCCAAAACGTTACCAACCGATCAGCGGCGACGTATAGCTTGACGCTTCATTCGCAGGTACTTCCGGGCATCCAATTGATAATCGGCCTGTGTCACAGTACCGGAAACGACAAGAAGCCAGCGCCTCCGCCGCACAAAACCGATCACGATCACGTGCTCGAGCACTCGTTGCATCAATTGTTGCGCGAGGTGCATCACAAGAATACCCATCATCCGTTTCCACATCCGTCCTCGGGTCCCCTCGGGCCGAGCAAACGCCGCTGCCTTGCCGGGCCCACCGCGGCCGATCGTTACGAGCTCATCGAGATGACCAAGAGCCAAACCCTGCTCGAACAAATCATCCAGCAGGCTCAACACTTTTTCATGCGCATACGCACCGAGTACGTTCTCGATACGATCGCCAAAGAGGTCAAAGATCCCCTCATCGTCTCGCACTGGAACGCCCTAAACTCGCCGACCCAGTCGTGCGTCAAAATTAACATACTGACACACGGCTACGACACCGTGTGCCGCACATCCCTCGTCGTTCACGTGGGGGAAAAGTCACTCAAGTGCGTTTGCCGGGATGGACGGGTCATGCACATGAGCTACGAGCCACAGGAATTGCGCGATTTGATCTTCTGTCAGGTTCGCGCTTAGGATTCGCATTCACGTTCATAAATAGAATATTCGTTTTAATGAACCGCACATTTAAAAAAAAAATGTTTAGCGTATTAAATTTAATTTTTGATGTTTTAAATTTAAGGGACCAGTCCACTTTGGAGTCACGAATAAAGGCTATTTTCGCGATTTTTTTTTGAGGATTTTATAAAAGTTTTTGGGCTTGATAAACAAAGTCTTGACATAGATTTAAAAAAATTTATTCATTTTTAAGTACAAAAACTATAGTTTAACGTAACGCCTCAAAAATAGGTGCGTTAAGTAGCTCCATCACAACTCGGCAACGGCTTGTCCGAAACAAAAAAATCAAAGTCCATTAGATTCGGTATGACACCAGCTACATAATGACCCTCGGATATAACGTTTTATGAAAAAATAAGAAAATGTTAGATGAAAAACGAACAGAGTATTTTAAAAACGCGTTTTTTCGCAGTTTTTCGCAAAAAAAGAGTAAAAATCAAAATTTTAAAACCATCGAGGGTCATCTTGTTGCGAATCATGTTTACAATATGTGATTCGAATTTCAAGAGAATCGGTTTATTAGTTTTAGAGATACGATGGAGCTAGGTTTTGAAAACGTTGCTTCGAGAAAAACGCGTTTGAAGCTTATACTATGAAAAACTCTTACCTAAACTCAATCGGCAATTCCTGCACCGTACAAAATCCCTTCTGATTGCTCATCATCGTCGATTTCTTCACATCTTTCTTGCTTTCGATTTTTTGAAGTTTTCAAAGTGGACTGGCCCGTTCATTTTTTAGTGTTTTAAATTTAATTTTTTATGTTTTAAATTTTGCTCATAATCGTCGATTTCTTCACATCTTTCTTGCTTTCGATTTTTTGAAAATTTTCAAAGTGGACTGGCCCCTTCATTTTTTAGTGTCTTAAATTTAATTTTTTATGTTTTAAATTTAATCTTTAGTGTTTCAAAATGTATTTCCTAGTGTTTTAAATTTAATTTTTAGTGCTAGAAATTTAATTTTTTTATGATTTAAATGTAATCTTTAGTGTTTCAAATTTTATTTTTTAGTGTTTTAAATGTAATTGTTAGTGTTGTAAATTTTATTTTTAGTGTTTTGAATTTAATTTTTAGTAATAGTAGTAGTATTTATTATTCCCTTTAGGGTGTTTACACAGAAAGCCATACATGAAGTCATAGATACATACACCCTTGGCCAAAAGTATAAAGCACCCTGTAACTTTCCTACCCGGACGAAAAATCGAATATCTCGGCGAAAAAAATCGCAAGCCATTCCACCAAACGACGTTTTGAAGAGGATAAAACGAGCTTCATTTTGCTTTTTTTTATTTTTATTGTCGCGATTTTTTTTGTCCCCGGTCAGTCATTTTGAAAATTCCGATTTTCCCGCGATTTTCGCACTTTGCAGAATCGCGTGCTGGACTTAGAAGAAATAGTAATCTCACCATCTAGCGATGAGATCTTTGAAAAGAAAACAATTAGCTTCAGTTACGTTATTTTCTTTAATTTTGCCGATTTTTTTTCGCAGAGTAATTTAGCTCAATGTCCAACGTTTTCAGTCAAAACACTTTCCGTCATTGTAATTTCGGCCGAATTTACGATTTTGCAGATTTATCAGCACCAGATAACGGCGGTGCAGGCGTTGGCGAAGTGCATGGGCTGGCAGTTGTTGGCGAACAGTTCCCACCTTGGACTCGGGGCGGTCGAGCCGCTCGGAAACGCGAGCAGTTGTATTCTGGCCTCGCCCATCGGCGACAGGTAAACTCGATAACCACTGTTTCCCCATGCCTTGTTAGACCAAACCTCCTCAATTACGGTTGTAATCTCAGTGCGACGATTCATCAATTTTTCTTCGCCTCCAGGATGATTGCCGTGAGGTGCGAACCGCAGACGGGCGTCCAGGTAGCGATAGCGCACTCGCCGCGAAAAGATTTCTTCCCCGGTCAGCTGGTGCGCGAAAGGAAGTGGGAGAACCTCGGGGGCTCGTTCAAGGAGGTCAGATGGGACAAAATGGAGGGCAAAAACTTTCTCAACAAGATGGAACTGCTGATGGCGTCCCTCACGAGCTCGTAGAGCGGGCTAACTGGGACAATGTAAAACAAAATCGAAATAAAGCTTAGAGCCGCACGCGAGTATCTTGCTCAACGAGGAGACGCTTTTTTCCAACGTCAAAGGCATGTGCAAGCTCAACGTAACGTAACATTTTCGAAAAGAGTTTTTCCACAGATGATTGAGATTTCTTTGGATCAACAAAGCATAAGGCTCTGTAGAATCGACTGACGCAGAGCTAGACGAGTTTGCCCTATCCCTTGGAAAATTTCAACTATCGCCGATGAACACGTCACGTGGTACAGCTGCTCCCTTCAAGATGATTTTTTATTTTGATCCTTTATGTTTTTTTTAGTAATTATTGGACCGAAGTTCAAAGTTGACGGTTATAAAGACACATCGGAGGCTCGTCGCGTATAGGTAGCGAATAATAATCTTTTTTTATACATATATAAATATATACAAAAAATTACTTTATTCGATCGAATGAAAACGCAGTGTGAATGAGTACAAGGTCGCAATCGTGGACAGGAGAACAGAAACGATGTGAAAAATGATAAATATATATATATATATATATATATATATATATATATATATATATATATATATATATATACGTATAATCGATCGCAATTATTCGTATAGCGCGAGTATCGCTCCAATCGAGGATCCAATTGTTTTTCGGGCGAAAAACTAGTCAACAATTTCTCATGAATTCGCCTCGACGTCGACGAGTTCACTGAACATTATCTCCGGGAGTTCTTACACTCCCCAACCAATATCTCGTTACTTCAGAAAAGAAATTCACCTAGAAGTTTGTTTTCTTCGAATAAAAGACACGGAATAAAAGACAAATTGCTGTTTTTGGACATTTTGTCCAAAAAAAGATCTGCACCGAATCAGTAGAAGCTGCGAAAGAACATTGGACAGACCGCGGAAAGCGCAGCGAGAAAGTTCAAGAAATGAAGTTTCGGTTGAGCCGATTGGAAATCAAAGAGAAACTCGACCCGGCGACGACAGAGACGCGCGCGCGCTCCTATTCTCGAATCGTTGCATTTCGTAAAAAAAAGTAGCTGAGAAAAGTTCGAAAAACTAGCGCGTTAGTAGTTGACGACCGTGGCGCGTGTGTCGCTCCGCTTATGACTTATTACAGTGAAATCGAACGAGCAGATTTCGTTCACGTCGTCGAATTAACGAGATCGAATCTCCCGGGTATTGGCGATTAACATATACAGGCATACGGTATTTCCCGAAGGTTTCGTCCTTTTTCATTCGCCATCCTGACGTTTCGTAAGAGTTCGCGCGATCGAGCGGTTTATCGCGACCACGTGACCACGAGGCAACGTCGTATAGAAAAAAAAAACAAAGAACAGAGAAGTATCGCGAACGCCGCGAAAATGATTTATTATTATTTTTATCCGGATCACGCGCGATCATCGTGTGTCCTTGTCGCCCAACGGTAATCTCTCCCTAGGCGCATCATTTTCTCGCGAAACATTGGGGCACGTTGTCGATTCTGCCGCCGGCAACGCGAAACGCTAGGCTCATCGTCAGCACGAGAACAACGTAAGCCGAGACGAGGCTCGCCGTGTACGACTCGTTTCTATTCAACAGCGTCATACACGAGACGAACAGATGCGAGCCCACCACCCATCCAACGTGTGACCAATTCTTGTGATCTAACGCCGAGAAGAATATAACGCCCCAGAACGTGTGCAGGAGAATGAAGCACAGCGTCGTGGCCGCTGATATTATGAAGAAGTACTCGCCGCCCTGACGAAGTCCCATTGTGCCAGGACCTACCGCGTCCGCGAGTACGTTCACGAGGGCAAAGGCACCGCTCATGAAACCAAATCCAAGACCGCACACGTATGCGAATACGTGCCTGCTGTCGGCGACTCGGGCGGTCGTCACTTTCTCCAGTCCCTTCTCCGCTTTACGAAGCACCCAGTACAGCAGATACCTGTCCATCATATTTTCACGTTGGTTAAACGTTGGTGCTACATTGGTTACAATTTGAAGGCGTTTTACCTGGTAAAAACTAGTTCTCACTCAAATGCTTCGTTTCAAATGGTTTTTTGATAGTGAAAAACTAGAATTTACTCATAAATCAATTCACATGTTGGTTGAAATTCGGCTTAACTTTAGGGAGACTTTGTCCCGGATTGAGCAGCGGGAGATGTTAGAGGCTCAACATGAGCAGCTAGAAGAAGAGGAGGGATGCCTCTGTGGACCAGGCATTGCCGAACAGCGGTAATTATAAACACATTTGTGTAAACACGTTACAAAACTTTAAACGCGTTTTTCTCGAAAACACGTTTTCAAAAATGGCTGACATTCTCCTGACCGCTGTAATTAACTTATCGACCTGAAATTTGAAGAGCATACTCAGCAAATATGTCTTCACGGAATGACGGATCGTTTTTTCGATAGATACATTTTTGCATTTATTATTTATCTTTTTATGCGAAAAAAAACGCGAAAATTCGATTTGCTTTAGTTGCCGCCATTTTCCGAAATTTGTACTAAACGAAAAACCCATCCGTCATTCCATGACCAAAGGGTCACAGATTGATAATATGCTTTGAATTTGTGTTTCAGATCGACAAAGAGGGGGCCGTGATGTCAGCCGTTTACCTCCCGCGATTTGAGGACCTGTTTTCGCGTAGCTGCAACGGCCGTCATTTTGGTTTTTTTTTTTCAAAAAAAAATTTTTAACGTTCTGTATATCATGAATAAAAGCAAGAAAAAAAACCGCACTCAAAAAGCTTTACTCGTTTCCTTTAAAAAAATAAAATGTAAACACCTGAAGTACGGCACTCCAAGGACAAAGTCTCCCTTAACTAGGAAAAAATAGTTCTCAGACTCAAATTTCGTTTTTTATCTCCCGTCAACACTAGCTTAAAGGCGTACACCTCGTTGAAATTTTGGAAAATGTCGATTGTTTTCTTACGAAGGATTCTCAATGTAGCGCATATCAAAAATATTTTGTAAACATTTCCAGGCGAAACGTTCAAAATCGAGGAAGTCGTGGTCGTTTATAGGTAGGTTCAGCGAACCAGCGAAGTTTAGAGGCATTTTTCTCAAAATTACTTTTCCAAAAAACGTTGACCACGATATCTCAGAAATCACTGCATCGATCAACTTCAAATTTTGCTAGCTTTCTTTAGATATCAAAAGGCAGTGCGCGGAAGGACGATTTTAATTCAATGCATAGTTTTTCTTATCAACGAAAATAGAGCATTTTTTTCACCGAAAAACGATAAATTCCGTTTGGACTGCGGCAAATGTTTCAAGAATCAATATTTTATAAAATCCTTCGTCCGAGCACTAGATAATTTCGTGCGAAAATTAAATGCGCTTGATTTTTTATCACGGATGATTCGTTTCTGAGGAGCCGTGGTCACCACGAAGGATGACTCTACCACATTTATAAATATTCTCCGATACAAAAATTGTGGAAGATACTTAAAAACATACTTCTTGATGTAAGAATAAAAAAATTGAAAACCTAGACACGTTTACCCAGAAAAACATTAACGAAATTTTATTTTCTATTCAGCGATGAGCTAGGTGTAATCGGTTAAAGCTCGTCTTAACTAGGAAAGACTAGTTTTCGGACCAAAACAACCCTAAAGAAATTTTGCTTTTTATTTCCCGTTAACACTGAGCTTGATAAAGATCGTTGATTGTGTTCTTTTACTCGATCAAGCCACACCAATGGTAAGTGGTTTTTTTTTTAAATTAGTTTTCGTTTTTATTGGTTTTTATTTAGAATTAGAAATGGTTTTAACTGATTAATTCTTTTAGGACTAGTTTGTTTGAGTTTATTCGTAAAAGTTACCTAAGTTAGTTAAATAAAACTAGTTATAACCAACATTCAAATTGAATTGTCTGTAAAGTCTAGTTTTCACTAGGAAAAACTAGTCGTAACTAACGATTGTCCTAGTCAAGACGAGTTGCTCTGAATTTTGTCTAGTAAAGACGTTTGTTTGTTTAGATTTTTCCTAGTTAAGACGAGTTTGTTTGGATTTTCTCTAGTTAAGGCGAGTTTGTTTGCATTCTTCCTAGTTAAGACGAGTTTATTTGGGCTTTTCCCAGTTGAGACAGGTTTTAACTAATATTCCAATTTATTTATCGGTATATTCTAGTTATTACCAGCAAAAATTAGTTGCAATGAAAGCGTTCAGTGAGAACTAGTTTTTACTAAGTAAAACGTGTTTACATTGAAAGTAAGTTTTAACTAACATTCGTATACTGAATATTCTCTGCCACATAAAAAGAAATATGTATGGATCAAATCTCAATTCTATATAATTTGTGTTTGCGAGCCATTGCAAAAGTATACGCTAAGAATTCTAAGTACTTAATAAAATTAAACTAAACACAATGAAATATGAATGAAGTGTAACTGCAAGTAAAGATAAATAAGATATAACTAAATATAAATGTAAATTAAACATAATTAGACATAAGTATAAATTAAACATAATTAGACATAAATCAACAGAAGAGTCTAAATCGACAGCAACTAAATCAAATTAAATATAAATAAATAAAAACATGTTCGATATTTCCAGGATACCGTTTTTTGTTCTTCTCCAAATGCTCGCTACACTACCAAGACTGTTTCCCAGTAATTAGAGAAAAAAGTACGTACAATTGCGAGATTCTTTAACACATGGTGAATAAACTTTGCTCAGTGATTTGAAATCAACAGTCCGGGAAGGAAAATAACGGAATGCAAAGTAGGCTGCAAAATGCGATTCTGACGTGAATCCGATACTTGGATGGGTGATCGCTATGGATTATCACACAGGTAACAGTTTTACGATGCTTGGACATAATCGTTAGGAGTGAAGCGGTTACCTGAACACTTCCTGGAAGAGGACGGAGAAGACGAGTCCGACGATGAGCTGGCCTTGCAAGGGTACAGCGGCATACCAGATAACGGAGGATAGCAAAAGCGATATCAACCAGAAAAAAGCACTGGCTATGAGTATGATTATTCTTATGGGTTCGGCCGACACGGTGAAGGTGAACATGGCGAGGGGTGGGCCAAAAGCCAAAAAGGCGCAGCCAAAAAAATCCGTCACGGTCATCCTTGCTGACAGTTGATAGACGGAGAGGTTGGGATCGTTTTTCCTTTCGCTCTCGCCCTTCTTCCGCGCCTCCTTATCGATGTATCACGTGACACGGGAGAAACTCACTCATCAGTCTTGTCTGGCAATCGGGCGCTTTGATCGTGCACGTTCATTTCGGAAAACAACAAAAAGCGAACACTACTTCAGAAATTGTGACAGGAAAGTTGTGTAGCAAAGATGACAGAGAAAGAGAGAGAGAGAGCAAGAGGGGGCGATGGGATTGCCCTCTGTCGCGGATACAATTTACCAGGAAGGGCGGCGTCGAAGCCCCGGCGGGGCGGTTGGGTATGGAGGTTAGAACCACGGTTAGAACAACGGACTCCAAACTTCATAGAAAGAGCGGTAGAAAAAGCGCCCGCGAAAATGCAAAAAGTTCGGGTACGAAATTTCACCAGCGGCGTCGCTCCAATAACAAGCAACCGAGCGATATGGTAGTAGCCAAAGCACTGCGTGAAAGCGACCTCGACACTCCAATCAAGCCTAAAAAAGTAATAATTAAAAAGAAGCAACGAAAGGACTGTTAAAAAGCAAGGCGAATCAATCCCAGATGTAAACAATGATCATTGAGATTGGTACTTTTTTAAATTATACATTATTTTGTATTATATCTATGCCGATAATAAAAGGCACTAAAAAAGTATTACAATTTAACATTATATATGTGTTACAGTTGAAACCCGTTTTCAGTTTCAACGCGTTTTCACTAGAAAAAACTAGTCCAAGAATTTTCTGATAAATAAATCGGTATGTTAGTGGAAACTCGTCTTGACCAGGAAGAGACCGAACACACTCGTCTTAAGGAGGTACAGTGATGACTATGCTAGTAAACTTAGAGTCTATTTCACGCCGCAATACCGCCACGTTTTAGATATATATATAGGGCCTATTTTTCGAGAAATATTTTTTAAGTATTGAATTTCGAGTTTCCTATTATTCTTATAATATGGAAACAACCTAGATTCGTTTATTCCAAATGTACAGCTTTCGCTTTTTACAATACCCCTCCTCTTTTCACTTTTTCATCACATGTTTTCTTACTTTAGCGCCACTTAAATACTACTTATGAACTAAATACTAAATACTAATTAGTGCTCTTTCTCTTTCTCTAGCTCTTTCCCTTTGCTCTTATTCCTCCTCTTCCCGGTTCTCCTCTTTTCTCCCCCTTTTCAGCCTTGCGAGCGCCTTCAAATATTCGCAAATCTCCACCACCGGGTCCCCCCTTAGCGTTTGTTTCGTCCACTCCTCTAACTCCTCGCCTTTCCTTCCTCCTCTCCAATCATCCACCCCCCTAACCCACTCTTCTCTTATCTCTCCTCTTGCCACCTCGCATTTCCATATATGTTCTAGATTTTCGACTTCCTCTTCGCAAATTCCACACGACCAGCTATCATATCCCTTTTTCCCAACTTTTCCTACGTTTCCGCATCGCAGTCTAGCCCACTGCTCCTTAGTTTCCCTCCCTAAGGAAACAACCTTAATAATCTACTACTCGACTTCAGTAGTACGCCATATCGTTGACGTTTAGCATCGTCGCATTTTCGGTGGCTGTCATCGGTTCCACGCGCCCGGCTTATTATTTTTTGTATCCGGTTAACATGGAGAATGAAAATACTGTGGAAGTTTATCGAGGAATAACGGGATTGTACCTGAAGTCCAGTTTAGAGACAAATGTAGATTCTGACGGACAAGAATTAGAAAATGAAAAGATAATATTGCGATTGCAGATAAAAAAACGTCGCGTTCAAGTTAACCTCAATGTCCAATGTCCAATCTGTCCAAAGTCAAAACATATTTCACCGATTGTTATGTTATTTTTCCCTTTCCCAATTTTCACAATATTGGCAGGTATAAAAAGCAACGTTTATTTTATATGACGGTTCTCCTATGCTGAATTAATATATAGATGCGTTGTATAGGTACGTGTCGCCAGAAAAATTGAGATGCCTTTGCTGTACGTAAAAGAACTTCAAGTAAATATCGACGAAAGGCCCTTTATAATCCATTAAAAAATGTACGGCTTCACATAATCATATTTTTAATTCGTGTTGAAAATATCCGATAGACGAATCAAATTTGCGCGGGTATCCGGCGTTGCCACACTTCGAGCAAGACGGCTGCTGTTACGTCACGACACGTCTCTCTCTCTCTCTCTAAATACTTCGGTTTTTCGCGCCTTCATTTCTAAATTTATTGCTTATCTCTGCGGTGAGCTTTCCACTTCAAGGTGCCTTATTGATCACAACGAATCAACGAACGCAACCGTCAGTTTTTTTACGTGTGTCTTGGCTCCAAGTAGTACAAAAAAATCGATATATGAGAGGACAGGCACATTTTGTCGTCTACGTGTGACTAATTCACCAACTTTAACAGTTAATAACTCGGAAACTGTACGGTAAATCTCGTGGAAACTCCGCATACGCATGGACGAAGGTCTCGACAATGTTAGTAAAAAAAATCGGGCTTTTATCTTGGACTCGCTCCAATCACCGTACCTCCTTAAGAGGGAATGATACCTCATCGCGGTCGGTATGGTAGAACAATTATAGATTCCCAAAAATCTCGAAAACGGCTCTTCAGATCCCGTCGAAACTTTGCCAAATGACGTCAAATGGATAGACGAACAGCTGTCTTCCCCTCAAATTTTCTGAATTTGAGGAAAAAAATGTAGATTGGCTTATCATAAACCAATCTAGTTTTTTTCTCAAATTCAGAAAATTTGAGGGGAAGACAGCTGTTCGTCTATATATTTGACGTCGTTTGGCAAAGTTTTGACGGGATCTGAAGAGCCGTTTTCGAGATTTTTGGGAATCTATAATTGTTCTACCATACCGACCGCGATGAGGTATCATTCCCTCTTAACTAACAAGGAGACGGCACCGTGGGGTCGGGGATTTGGCCGAATTTTTTTGTGGTGAAAGAGGACCCCTAGCACCTCACGTGGTTAAAGTAGTAGGACGCACTATTCGGAAAAATCCGAGAAAAATCGATTCGAAGTTTCTTAGGCGCCTTATGAGTTTAAAATGCCAGGCACTTGTCGAGCTGTCGTCTAGTCTAGACGGTTAGGGCTCGGTCTTTTGCACCGGAGGTCTCGCGTTCGATTCCTCCTTCGGATCTTTTTTGTTTTGTTTTGTTATCCCAACAATTATTCAAAACGTTTCTCATCCCTACATTGTTTTGTAAAATTTATTTCAACTCAAGAACGTAAAGTTTTTCAATCACTGAAAAATATTCGTGCTCGTTGTTCTATTTGGTTTTATGGCCTTGTAAGGGTCTAAAGAATTTTGACCTGGGGTCCCCTTAGGATTATAACGGACATCTGCGCATAGGACTGTGCGTGAGTCTGCGAGAATTGAACAGCAGTTCATTTTTCGATTTTGTCGTGAACAAACGTGCCTATTTCTTATTGTTAAATTTCAAAGTTCTCTTAAAATTCGAAATTAAAAATGTCGACTGAAGAAGTTGCCGGCTCTTCTGGAATAGGAGAGGAAATTCCTGAAGAATCCATGTACTAAATGAAAATCGCGATTGCAGGACGCAGTAGTTTATTATGAAAAGCTGTTGACGGAAAATAATTTAATTGCATCGACACCTTCGGAAGAAAAATATCTCACGATGCTATGTTATTGGCCGGAGAACTTTATAACAACACATTGGAACTTTTGGGTAAAAAAAATCGTAATTGAAGAGGAATTAATTCACGCTCACGAGGATTGCGAAGAAATACAGTTCGAAGTGCCCCAACTTGATTCTTCTCCAGACGAGAACGAACTGGAACGGAAGAAAAATAAAAGTGAAATGATTCCCATCGCCTACAAAGTCAAAGTCGTGAACATTGCTAAAGCGCATCTCACGTGGTGTTTGGCGACATTGCAAAAAAAGGATGCAGTCGCTTGAAGAGAAAAGAATATCTTTCACAATGGGAGAATGATATTAAAAGTGGTGGAACGAGATGTTTAAAAACTTACGTCGGGGAGAATAAATTTTTACTTCTCATTGACTCTTGGGGGGGCTCAAACAAATCCAGAGATGTATGACGAAATCTTCCAAGATGACGAAAATATGCCAACTTGCTCTGTAAAAGTAATTCCTCCAAAATGCACTCCCTTGGTGCAACCTTGTGACGTTTACTTTTACAAACAAGTTAAAAATTTCATAAAGCGCTTGCAAAATTGTAGCGTATTGTTAGAGCAGAATCGTGAAATTAATTCCCGCGAAGATTGTATAAAAACTTTGAATCGATTTTTCTCGCAATTTTCCGAGTAGTGCGTCCTACTACTTTAAACACGTGAGATGCTAGGGGTCACCACCACAAAAAAATTCCGCCAAATCCCCGACCCCACGGTCGTGCCGTCTCCTTGTTAGCTGTAATAAATGCATGCTTTGAAGTTTAGCTAAAAACATTAACTTTCAATATTCATACATTCTCGATAGTCAATATTATACCCGTATTTTTATTGCACGCTTTCAATTAATATCGAAAACAAATTAAGGTTATGTTTCCGTCGAAATAACATACGCGCATATATAACATATCGGACGCGATCTACACCAGCGCCGCTTGAGTTGAACCCTCAATTTGACATAATTTAGCGGACGCTTTGAAGCACCGAGTTTGGACTCCTGCACTCAGAGTTGCCAGATTGGGCTATAAACTGCGATTTGGGCTATCTTGGGACACCATCTCGCGGCCCAAATTTTTGAAACGCGCTTAAGCGCGATTTGGGCTATATGCAAAAATAAAATGGCCTTCTTTGGGCTCTTAAATCATGTAACTACAGGACGCGCCTTGCATAGTTCGCTTGAAACAAAACGATCCGCACATTTTTACAGGGAGTAAGGAAATACACACATACACACAATTTACTACGGTCACAAATTGTCATCACGTATTCACTCACGCACATAAGAAACATATCATCACATAACATAATACAGCACGCTAACAAAACGATTATACGAAAATCGTGTTCTTTTTTACACACTATACGTATGTGTGTGCCAAAATAGAATAATAGAGAAGCACCCAAGTCGATAACGCAATCGTTAACAACTATTTTATGAAGGTAACTTTCATTGTGGGTTTTAGAGTAATATATTTTATACCTATGAATAATTGAACCTAGTGAATTCATATTTATCAAAATCTTAAATAAAAATATACAATTATACAGCCATCGAGTCATTGTTATGTGATTCACATGGTGTGATTTAAAGTTTGTATGGAGTTGCGCCATGAATACAAAAAGCTTATTATTGTCACGCTTGAATCCATAGTCACAAACAAGATGAATTTTAAATTTATGATTATGAATTGGAGGAAAAGTAAACTTTAAATGTAAAAAAGAAAAACTGTTTATTAATTACGTATCATAAAATAAAAATACATAACGAACGACCAACATAAAAAAGAATTTTCCTTCAGCCCGATATACTCATATACCCCCGCGTCCTCTTCTCAGCCGACAAGGGAAGCTGAGTTTAACTTGAATCCGGATGATCCGGACTCCGGCCCTGTCCTGCCCAAGAGAATGGGCAGGAATGCCAAAGGATATTGATGTACCAGAGATTCAAATTTCGAACGTAGAGGACCTGCTAAACGAATTTTATGTTTCTCTGATGGACATAGTTGATTTAGATTTCTAGTGAACGTAAAGATATTTACTTTAATATTCTTATTCATATATCATATATGAGACTGTGGTTGAAACTGGGTGATTTTTGTACTAGTGTAATTCCAAGGAATAACAACTGTTTGTTCATTTATGTGATTGTTTTGCCTGCTACAAAATACAGATATTTGATTATGTTTAATTTTTAAATAATTAAAGAAATAATTCAATTTCTAACTTATATCGGGGCTTTTCCTTCATGACCTACCCAAACCATGAATTTGGGCCATATGCGAGCTTTTACCGCGCTATTTGGGCTTCGTAAAGTCCCGCGGTTTTTGGGCTACACAAGCGGCGTCTGGCGGCGGTTTCGCTCGCTACACGTCTGGCAACTCTGCCTGCACTAACCCCCCATAGACCGCGTCTTCTCCAGGAGCGACGGATGTGTCATTTCAACTTCGTACGCGCGATAACGGCAGGGACCACACACTCAATCACATCGAATAGAATCAACGAAAGGCGAAAAAATGGTACTGATTTTCAATTATTTGCAATGAGAGATTGAAATTTGATCGGTGTTTGAAAAATCAAAAACCGCAACTCCTAACATACTCTTGCACAAAAATTGCGACGATTTGTTTTGGTAAATTAAATTTCATTTTAAATTGACAAAAACCTTAACTTTAGTAATTAGTTACCTCATTACGCTGTTACGTTCCTAATGGAAACTCCACCTTAAGATTTCAATCACCGTTGTCCAAACCCATAAGATCTTTTCTTTGAGTTCGCGTAATTTCCCAAATTGCACATTGTAACGATATTTCGTCGCTTGACGTTTCGTTTTTGTGACAAATAAAAAGTAACGCCCGTACGTTTTGACCAGACGTCCAAAAACACTTGCGACATCGACGACGGCGTGAGGACGTCGCTGAAGGACTTTCGTTTCCGCAAGAGCGAAAAAAACGCCGCTATGATAAGTGAGTCGAAGATTAGAATTGTCCCGACAAGAAAACGAGCTCGTTGAGGGGTTCTTTCTTCCCCGAGTCTCTTTTTCTCATTGGCTTCGTTTGCCTGCAGTGAAGGTGGATCGTGCCAAGCAGATGATTTGCCTCGAGGAGATAATAGAGGTAAAATTTGCTCACGGCGAAAGGTAGGGGAGGCTCAGTGACTGTACGGAGGGAAACCGTTTGTATTTTTTTCAGGACATGCAGATAGAGGAGTTGCAAGAGAGGATACCAAGTCACGAGCCGCGCTACATCGTTTACAGTTACAAGATGCATCACACGGACGGTAGGATCTCGTATCCGATGTGTTTCATATTTTACACTCCGCGAGGTATCCAAATGGAGTTGCAGGTGTTGTACGCCAGTATGAAGCTGCCGCTGCAGAAGGAAGTCGAGTTGACGCGATGTTACGAGGTCCGGGAGCTCGAGGAGCTCACGGAGGAATGGTTGAAGGAGAAATTGAGTAGATAGAGAGCACGTTCCTATATACATATATATATATATATATATATATATTTCTAAAAGAACGAAAAATTTGACGTTTTTTAATCACACGTATGTAAAAAAAAATTTGTTCGCTGCGCTCTTCTGTGGATTTTTCCCAGCGCTTGGGTCGCTCTTTCGCATTGCGTTACGTTTGTACGAAAAGCCGATCGATGAACGCGACGAGAACGCAGCTCGGAACAATCCTCTAGTTTAATTTACCTTTGTACGAACTTATACTTTAGTATGGACAAAAGTGTACGAGAGGACACCACCTACGGAGATATACACGTGTACGTTTGTCTTTTAAAAACTGCCGTTGCGTCGCGAACGATGCGGGAAGATCAAAGACTGAGTAATAAAATTAAAAACAGAAGAAAAATCATCGTGACTAGAAACGATAGGCGTTTCGCGGCCTCTGTTCGCAGTCATTTTTAATACGTGGATTTTTAGTTTTTTTTTCTTACGAAGCGACGTTATTCCACTGTCCCCAAACGACCCGGCGATAGGTTTATCCCAGGACGCGTTGCACGCGCGTTAGTGGAATAAGAGACGTTATTTCGTGGGGTAGTCGACGTAGTTGGCACTGTGGAGTGATGAGCGTCCCGCGTCGATCGACCGGCATCGCTCGGGGCGAGCACGGTTGGCTGGTGAAAAGCGAATTGCGGAATGAGAAGATCGATGCGGCTTTCGAGAGGCAAACATCAGTCATGTAAAATCGACTGTCGATTGGCGAATGATTTTCACAGCAATAGCACGATCTTTTACGAATAAATTTAATTTTTCCGGAATTTGGAGCGTCGAGGTCAAGACGCAGTCAAAAGCGAGTAATTTCAGGCTCGACTGTGAATTTTGCGAGATCGCGAACTCGTAACGTCGAGACAGAACGAGTCCCACATTGATCAACTGCGATCTTCCCTCGAAATCTCCGGGACACATTGCGCTTTTGTTTCCCGTACGCGTACGATCGCGAGTTACGAATAAACACGAATAGAAGCGCGCTCGTGAGCCACAAACCGCGCGCCGAACCCGACGACTATCGATTCATTTATTCACGGGAAATGTCCTTTGACCTCGCTCGACTTTTCGTGCACACGCGACAGTGTTCGTGCAAAAAATCAGCCGCGATCTGATAATCGAGTACGTAGGCCCGTCTTTACCTTAAATGCGACGCTTCGCCGAAACTGCCTCGTCATCGGCAGCATTGTGTATTCGAGCCCCTCAGTGAATGAGCGAACTTATCATTCTGGAATATTCATAAAACGGCGGATTTATGCACAGTCTTGCGAGCGCACGAGAAACGAAGAAACTTTTCTCGCCACGCACTCACCCGTAGAGGTAGTAAAAAAATGAGAGCAGGTAGAAGGCCAACTTGACCCAACCCTCTTGTTGGCATCTCGAAAGGTTGTTGGCGTTCAGCACGCTCGTCGCGTCGTACAACCCCGGACCCGTCATTATAGGCCTCGTCAAGTACCTGTTGACGTGATACGCGATCAACGGCGCATTGATCAGCAGCGATATCCACTCGCCGCTCAGTAAAAATAACACGTTGATCAACACGTGTAGTCCGTACTCGGGAAGGACCAGCTGCGGACAAAAGCCTTGGTTAGATTCAACTTTGTGATTGTGGGAGTTGCACCGTATCGGGTTTGGGAAAAAAAAGAGACGAGGCTTGGAGTAGGCAAGGGCTAGATTGAGAGAGCGGAGCTTTCGTTGCTGCGCCGTGCACTCGGCGCGAGAAAATATCATCTCCACCAACGGCCATGCCACCTCGGAGAACGATACTCAATTTTTTTGTGAGAATTTACGAATTTTGTTTATTCATAGTGATCAGAAATTCCGGATGTTGTGAATTTATCGGAGTGATTCGGAGGCAAAGTGAGAAACGACAGGTCTTGGGCTTTTGAAGTTGTTTGGGTTTAGGCTATGACAAGCGAGCATTCTACTTATGCGTAGACACAAAAATGTACGCACTTACCACGTTCAGACTGTTGCACTGTTCTATAGGATTTTTGTACTCCGTTTTGAGCTCGTCGAATGATATTACCTGCAACAGAGAATCGAGCGATAATACACCCGAGTTTACAAGTTTCTTTTTGCACCGAGTCACCGCGGATTACTCGTATAGGTTATGTCCGACGAAGATCGACAAACTTGTCACTTTTGCGTCGCAGGCAAACATTTTCTCGTAGAATTTGTTTTATATCGATAACTTTCTGCACGTACGTGATAAATGGCGAAGAATATTAAAAATGCGTCGACGATTAAAGCTACGATGTACGAAAAAGCGGCAATGCTGAACGCCATTTTGATTTTACTCTGCCGTTATCGTATCGGCTGGATTGACTTCGTATTCGGGTCGTGAATATTGACGCAAGGACTAGAGTCACGTCCCGTAGCTATTGGCTGTACTAGAGGCGCGCGTTTCCGTACGACATAAGTTATATTGCGGTGCAAATATGAGGGCGTCTTATTCTACGCATTTTTCAACTTTCTTTATAATTTTTTCCGCGAGGTATCTGTATCGAAGTACACCTCAAAGGAGTACGTGAACTTTTCCAAAACCCTGATGGAAATCCGCTTATTGGAATTCGACAAATAATGTTGAAATCTGTTAAAAAATGTCAGAAACTGTGAAAATGAATAGATTCTAACATAATTTGATGGAATCGTACATATTTTGATAGATTCTGTCGGAAATAATCTATGAAAATCGGACAGAACCTCACATATTATGTTAACTTTACGGAATGTCATAAAATCACAGAATTCGATACTTTCTGTCATCTTTTTGTCAGAAAATGTCATCTTTTAACAAAAAATGATAAAATTAATTTTCCATTTTTTGACATATTGTTGCATCGAAAAGAATGACAGAAAATGACAAAAAATGATAGAAAACGATAATTTTTATCATAATTTGATGTCACATTTTTGTTGAATTCTGACAGATTTCAGCTGTCATTAAATCACAGAGTTTGATACTTTCTGTCATCTTTATGTCGGAAAATGTCATCTTTTAACAAAAAATGATAAATAAGTTTTCCATTTTTTGACATCGAAAAAAATGACAGAAAATGTCAAAAAATGATAGAAAACGATCATTTTTATCATAATTTGTTGTCACAATTTTGTTGAATTCTGACAGATTTCAGCTGTCATTAAATTACAGAATTTGATACTTTCTGTCATCTTTATGTCGGAAAATGTCATCTTTTAACAAAAAATGATAAATCAGTTTTCCATTTTTTGACATATTGTTGCATCGAAAAAAATGACAGAAAATGTCAAAAAATGATAGAAAACGATGATTTTTATTATAATTTGTTGTCACATTTTTATTGAATTTTGACAGATTTCAGCTGACAGAATTCTGACAATTTATTATCAGAATCGATAATTAAATGTCAAAATTCATCAGAATATATCATATATTTATAATGCAAAATGTCAAAAGTTAACAAGTTCGGTCATTATATGACAAAAAATAAAAAAGAATGATATAATTTGACAGATTCGGTCATAATATTTCATGAATGTTAAAGAATTCCATTTCATTCCATTAAATAATGACATTTAATGACGAAAATCTCACAAAAAATAAGAAAGAATGATATAATTTGACATATTCGGTCATATTTTATAAATGTTGAAGAATTCCATTATATTCCATAAAAAAATGACATTTAATGACGAAAATCTCACAAAAAATAAGAAAGAATGATATAATTCGACAGATTCGGTCATAATATTTCATGAATATTGAAGAATTCCATTTTATTCCATCAAAAAATGACATTAAATGACGAAAATCTCACATAAAATGGAAAACTCTTACGACATTATATGACATATTATGTAAGATTCTGACAGAAATTACTGAATTATAACATTACTTTTCTGATAAAATATGACAGATTCTGTAAAGCATGTTCCAATTTCCGGTCAGAAATCATGAACTTCTCACAGAAAATGTCAAATCTCGAAATAATATGACAGATTCTGTCGTATAAATGACATATTCTGACATTATTTCTCATTGAAAGTTGACGGAATATTATCAAATCTGACATTTTTTGTTAAAATCTGACGAATTCCAATAAGCGGATTTCCATCAGGGAATTGAAAAAAAAATCTTGAAATTCGTACTTTTCAGACTATTTTAAGCCAGGGTTGAATGAAAAATTCCGAAAATTGACCAAGTCAAGTCGTTTGAACGGATCTTGTTTTTTCTTTTGCGATTTTCTCGAAATAAAGTTTCTCACAACAGCTGTCGAAAAGTCTCAAACCCACGGCGTCCGATTTCATCCTTTAATAATACAAAAAAAGTGTTTATTTACATCGAATCGGCCTTCCAGTACACTTAATCACAACCATCAATGATACAAACATTTGTTGATACCTTGACTGCGCGACGTTCCAACTCGCAACCAATAGGTTGCCCAGCGCTATATTCGCGCGTATGTCACTGCGAGACTCGTTGGCGCACAGCGTGACACAAATTGCCTGCTCCGGATACAAGAATAAATTATAGAAACAATACAATATAAATAACAAGAGTTTGACATTGATGATAAAATACAGTTGATACACAAGAAAAAATTACGCATTTCTTTAATAATGCAAATCCGGATGATGTATTCCGACAATGGATCGACGCGCAATCCTACTTCGCGATTTATGCATTTGTTCCTACATTCCCATCGGAGTTTGCGTTATACAACGCATATTCTAGTGTCCCAGGTAGCAATTTTCAAAAAGTTGTCCAAAAGTCGACTAAAAGGATGCCATATGTCCGCCCGGAAGTTATCTTAAAGTCAACAACCATCCAAAAAGATAACTGTTGGACACATGATAACTTATAGGTAATTTTCAAGCGGACATTTGGTACCCATTTGGACAACTAATAGACAACTATTTTCAAATTGCTACCTGGGGTGGTTATCTTTTTTTATTTGGGTTTGAATATGTGCACGGAAAATGTAGGTTTGGGTTTAAAAAATGTATATGGAAAATGTCGGTTTGGGTTTAAAATATATATACGGAAAATGTCGGTTTCGGTTTGTTTAGGATTCAAATATATAGACGGAAAATGTCGGGTTGTGTTTGTTTGGGTTTGGAATACGTATACGGAAAATATCGGTTTGGGCTTGAAATATTTGTATACGGAAATGTTGGTTTGGGTTTGGTTAGGATTAAAATATGTAGTCGGTAAATGGCGGGTTGAATTTGTTTGGGTTTCAAATACGTATACGAAAAATGTCGGTTTCGGTTTGTTTTGATTTGAAATACGAATACGGAAAACGTCGGTTTGAGTTTTGAATATGTAGACGGAAAATGTCGGTTTAGGTTTAAAGTGTGTAGACGGAAAATGTCGGTTACGGTTAAAACCTATTTTTAGTTCAAACGCGTTTTATCTAGTAAAAACTACTTCTTACTGAACGCAAACAGTCCCAAACAAGCCCAAACAGTTTTAACCTTTTTTTTAGAACTAGTAAGTTTGGGTTTGTGATTGTTCGGCTTTGTTGGTTACAGTTAGTTAGTTTATTAGTAAAAACTAGTTTCAACTAAAAACGGGTTTTATCGCCGCGTGTGTACACTGGGTCTTTGAAGAGATATTTTTTTTTCACTATACCTCAACTCTTATTAGCAACGGTTTTGAACTTTTTCCTTTGGCAACGTACGGGCCATGTAATAGGCACTTTGAAAAGTACGCTCGATTTTTTCCGATTATTTGCAAGCCTAAAAAAAACATTAAAACCCTAACTGTTCCCTAAAAGGCCCAGTTTACACATCGTGTCTAGAAAAATATAGTGTACCCACGGAGGTTCAACTGTAGCATATACCCGCCTTTCGTACATACCGACCTATGAGAGCGTACACGTACGCCTTTCGTACGTATCGCTGAATACAACAGAGTGGATTTTTGCGCCTTTAGCAGTCAAAGTGTTAAGGCCTTAGGCCACAGTAACGGGTATACCATCATGTGCGAATTTAACCATTTTTTTCGTATGAAAAAGTGATTCACTCGTCAAATTTAATTACACATCTATTTAGTATGAATATCAAGCTGTTAGAAAAAATATATATTTTTTTTCGATGTACAAAATGGCCGACTACTCGAAACTTCTCGAAAAAGCTTTTTTCCAATTGGCGTGACAAATAACTTCAACAATTTTCACTCGATTTACTTCAAATTTAAAAGTTACGTTCCTAATTGCGTTTCGCAGAGAAGTACGTACAGAATTTCTGATTAATCGAACATTTTTCATTTTATGAGCAGCTCATGAGCAGTTATAGAGAAATTTTCCACCGAAAATTCATTTCTCAAGTTGAAATACCTACAACTTTTGAATGAAACAATATTTTTTTAATTCCGTATGTACTTCCCTAGGTATGCGAATGTAGATTGACGAGAATTTTTGTTTTTTGTTCTAGGTAAAAAATTGTGGATGCTAAATGTCACGCCGCGGAGCGCCTAAAAGAAGATAACAAGAGAAAATATTAGTAGTCAGCCATTTTGTACATAGAAAAAAAAATATATTTATCTATATATATATATATATATAAATTTATCTATTAAATAGATGTGTAATTAAGGAGAGACATACACCTAGATGGTCGAGGTCGAGGATTTAGAAGCAATGAACATTCCGTCGACCGTAGAAGACCTACACTACGGGCCTGGTATCGATGATTCCATGTAAGTAGACAAATTTCATGATTTATTAAGTCCCAAATTTTCACACGCGTTTTTCTCAAAACCACGTTTTTCAAATCGGTATCGAAAATTTCTCGAAAACCAATGAACCGATTGCCTTGAGGTTTTTTGTGGCTATTCTATACCCCATTATCTAGTACTTGTCACAGGACTTTTTTCCCGTTACTTAGTTTTTGTTTTATAGGCAAAAGAATAACTAATTTTTGGCCCAAAAATCACTATTTATGTTCAAAAGTCCGCCATTTTGTCATAAATCGATATTTTCAAAATCGGCTATGACAAGTACTAGATTATAGTATTTAATTTAATCTTTTTGGTTTTTTTTTTTCAGATGATTTTTGAAGAAACGCCGGTGGGTACCGTATACGCAGATATTTTCGCGACGCTCCAAGGATCATACAATATCCTTGTATATTTTTGATATTTTTAAATAAAGAAAATTAAACATATTTTTGAATGTATATACTTTTAGATAATTAAAAGCCCAATCCGAAATTGCAAATAGTTTTCCGTGAAAAAAATTCACAAAAGTGACCTTTTTCCGGCTCCTGGGTGTATATCTCCCCTTAATTTTACGAGTGAATCACTTTATCATGCGAAAAAAAATGGTTAAATTCGCACATGACTTTATACCCGTTACTGTGGCCTAACCGCCTCAACGTGCGTACGCGTGTAAATACGCAGAGCGAACAAAGTTTTGCGGCCTCGAGCCACGCACACTCGTCACGATGATGCGAACGTATCGTTACGCGCGTCAAGCACGTGCCCGTCGTTGCATAAGTTCGACTTGACGTCACATGCTGTCGTTTCTGTGCTCATCGGAGCTTCCGTAGTTGGATAAAAGTCCATCGTGATCGTTCGCGTGTATGACGAGTGTCTCCTCGTCTCTGTCGATCTGAATACGGCCGTTGCGAGCACCGGTGCGATTTTGCGCGAAATTTCTCTCCCTCCTCGGTCTCGCTATTTGCCGGATATCGTTGTATGATATTTCCAGCTCTCTGAACGCGTTCAGTAGAAAGATTGCCACCATTATCGTGGCGAAGCCGCAAAGGGATCCCAATACGTCCGTGGCGTTCATGTTCTTCCATTCCTCGAAGAGTATCGCGGACGCGACGATTACGAGGGTCGTGAAGAAAACGTAATATACGGGCGTGACGAGGCCGGTGTCGAAGAGATCGAGAGCTTTGTTAAGATAATTCATCTGTATCATAACGCAAAATACAACGCAGAAGAGAAGTGCCCAAGTGAGCCAATTCTCCATCTCGTTGCTCGTACCGTCGATCGTCAATTTGAGAGCGAGACCGAGGCCCTTGCAGCTCATCACGCTGAGCGAACCGACCGTCGAGCACAGTAAGACGTACACCGTGACGTTCGTGCTGCCGTGAATCGGCCCGAAGTGAAAAGATATCAGGAGGCAGACCGTGATGACGGTGAAAACGTAAAACTCGAAGGCTCGGTTCTGCAGCATCGCCAGCAACTCGTCCATGCTGTCGATCTCGACCTCCTTTGGCGCGTGAAGCACCAGCGTCGTCGAGCCCAGAATACATAGCACGCAACCGATCTACGACGACCAACAAACCCAAACAAACACGAATAATCGTAAAAATCGCAATAAACACGTGTTCTCGTTGAAATCTCCAATATAGGCTTACCTTGCCGAGGAGATTTAATCGCTCGTTCAGGTACCTCGAGGAAAGGATCGCCGTTACGACGATGCTCAGTGCGCCAAGCGGCGTGACGAGGGACGCCGGAGCAAAAGCGTATGCCGCGAAGTTTGCCGCCTCCCCGATTCCCACTAGAAAAATGAGAAAAAAAAGTGTCGCTTCTCTGGAGAACTGTCACAATGTCGGAGGTTCGGTACCTGTCTACCTACTGGAAAATAGGCCCATCCACCATATCCATTCCCTCAGGTAACCGTGACCCCCGGAGCCGGCTCGCACCAAACCGAAACGTTGCAATTTCAGTAGCGCTGTTTTCTTCACGATGAAACTTGCTCCTGCGGGTTTGGTGGAAATAGACAATTCAGCGACTGCAGGATAGTTACATTTTTAATTTGATGTGAGTGAAAATATATATATTATTTATATATTTGTTTTATTTCCTGAATTCCAATGTATACTCTTGCAGGTTTTTGCGTATATACAGGGTGTTTGGCATATGGGTCGACACCATTTTTTGGGGGATTGGGAGGGTTATTTGCTACATTTTTCACCCTTAGGTCCTAAGTGCCATGGTAATTAAACTATGATTAGTTTTACGTTTTTTTTTTTATTACCCGAAATTTCGCCTTTAAATCGTCATAACTTTTTTGTTTGTCGTTGTACAGCACGAAATAACTTTTGTTGTATCCCACAATGTATGTTCATTATGAATGAATCATTATTTGATACAATTGTCTTCAAGAAAATGACTCATGAGCTTCCAGTCTGAAAAATGTGTAAATGCATGAAAAATGTAAAATTCCAAATCCATTATAAAAAAAATAAAAGCTATGTCGAACTTGGCTTCGTTTTAAAAAGCTTTCTAGCTTATACCCTTTCCAACGGTATGCTACATGTCATAGAAATCATTCATTACGTGGTCAAAATAGAGAGAACAAGTTTTTTTCATGACGAATGTAGGAATTCAAATTTTTCATACATTTACACATTTTTGAGACTGGAACCTCAAGAGTCACTTTCTTGAAACCAATTGTATCAAAGAACTATTAATTTATAATAAACGTTATAAACGTTAATTTATAATAAACGTTATGACCATTTAAAGGCTAAATTTGGAAGGAGGAGTATGGCAAGCAATAAGAAGCGAGAATATGGAAGGAATCGAGAAAAAAGTGGACAGGGGAATACAAATCAAAACGAAGCAGGAAATCCAGAACATCTGGTACGGGATTGACAAGTCAACCTACTGCAAAAAGTACGAAACAGAAAAGGGAATGCAGAAATGGAAAAATATTGGGAGGTAAAGGAAGTCAGAGGGAAAACGAAAGGATTATGGGCCAAGACAAGGTACAGGAATATAAGGAAAAAAAGGTAATAAGGGATATAGAGACGATAGCTGCTGAATGTGCAGGGACGGGGTGGAGAGTTCGCAACACATTTGTGGCTGCGAGTGAAGGAAGAAATCAGAGCGATAGTTGGGGAAAAACTAGAAGTGCTGGAATACTACAGCAAAATGGAACGAACTACGGCAATAAATATAGGAAATGGTTAGGAATAATTTCATTCAGAATCTATGTGTATATGTAAGGGACTCCGAGGTATTGACGTGTAGTGCAAAAAGGAGGAAATTCCAGTACATGAAATGTTATGAAAACTCAAGCTCATGGACATAATTTGTAAGAAAAAATGTAAAGAGGAATAAGTATGTCAGGGGGGACTTAACACATAGTCCCCCCTGACATACTTATTCATCTTTACATTTTTTCTTACAAATCATGTAGTGGTATAGGGCATGGAAATTAAAAATTACTACTATAAGACTATTATACAAAAAAATTAAATAAAATGTATTTTACCGTAATTGCCTTTAGAATAACTTGTTAATTTATCATTATTATTAAATGACTGAACAGTTTTAGCTTCAGTTCTGTTTAATATATACATTAAACAGAATTAATTTAATAATTCTGTTAACATAATTAATTGAGAAACAAGCCCTTTATATATATATATATTAGGGCTTGTTTCTTAATTAATGATGACGATAATAATCAAGATGATTAAAATAATAAAAAATCGAAGTTCAAGCGGCACAGTCAGATAATAAAAATAATATATTAAGAAATCGTTGTAAACCCAATCATTATTAACCCTATTTAATTTTTTACTCATATGTATACATTATTATCATCCCAAAATGTTTAAGAAATTAAGTTAATTATAATTAGCTGTACAATAATTTATAGATTCAGCATTATAATAGTAATTATGATTGTTCGTCATAATAATATTTATCATACATTAAGAAATTATTGCAAAACGAACTATTATAAACTTAATTTTATGTGATGTATATATGTATACATTGGATTACCATACAATATTTTCTTTTAGGTTGATTTTATAATAATTAGCTCAACAATAAGATCTTAATTCTTTATTATTGTCTGTCAGTCTTTTTAGCTTCAATTTTTCATTGTGTATATTACTTTTAATGCATTATATTACTTTTTAACACACACACATACAGATTTTTAACAAGGCAATAATAATAAATAAGAGCGACAAGAGTAATAAATAAATGAAAACTAACCTATAAAAAGGCTCGAAGTAATTGCCAAGCCCAGTCCTATCTTAAAATTATTTCCGTACGAATCAGTTGGATAATATATCGAATTTACGGGGAGTTCCATTGCCAATGAGCTTTTGTGCATCAAGTCAAGGCGGTCAGTCAGTTCGGTGCAATTTATTATTGCAATCAAGCAACTCTGACTCCTCCACGTATAGCGGTTACATTGGTCAAAGACACCTTGCTACGATTGATTGCGGCTAATTGATATTTAAATGCGTCTAGTCGTTGGAACTTTTGGCTCTCGAGGACTCGGCATTCCGTCGCGAAATTTTCGTTTTCGCATTATCGTGTGAAAACATCAAGATTTTCCGAATGGGATGACAGTTTGGAGATTTGTAAATAAATCTGGATTTGACGTCTCGATGCAAATGTATTCGGAGCGTGCAAGGGGCGACGACGGTGGCGCTAGCAGCGGACCGAGAGGGAATGATTTTTAAAAAGCGCATTAAAAGCGGGCTTTCGGACAGTGCGAAACGGAAGTAAAAGCATAAATCTTTACAATGAATAAATTTCTATCTCCAAATCATTCCAAACGTCCTTGTAGTTCGTTGTATAACAAATTCTGCCGTCTGCGCAGCCCTTGGACTGGGGTCCCGTCGAAAGAACGGCATTCTAGACACCCTATGTTCCTAATTGATATTATTATTAACGTAAGAATTACACGTCAGCTGATAAATCTTAGATCATTAAACTTTTCCGATTGTCATACAAAAAATTTAGTTTCTTCCAAATTCTTCGTATTTTCGTGCGAAAAAAAGTCTGCTTCCCTGTCCCAAGCTGGCCGGGACTGTAGTCAAAGTGATGAACGCGCCGTACGCGGCGCGAGCGAGAAATTCGCAACAACGCGCGAGTGTACCGAGGCGACCGGCTAGCGCCACGCCCCCAGCGATCCCTAGCCGCCATTGTACGAATATTTACGGGGCATTTCTCACCCGTCTAACCGGCTGAAACAAATACACCTCGCAGCGTGTTCCAAGCGACAGATCGTCCTCGGGACGAGTCAAACAATCGCCATGTGAGTATCGAGCCGCGATCGTCCTAACGATAGTTGAGGAATTTGTCCGAGTGTTGTGTTTACTTTCCGCAGGGCGCGAAACCGAAAAGACAGCACGGGCAAGAGCGACTCCGAGGCAACGGACAAGGACAACAAGCGTGACAAAAATCGGGACAAGGATCGTAAAAAACGCGCCGCCTCGTCGACGAGCAGCGGCAGCAGGTGAGTGGGAGAAAATGAAAATTTTTCGAATATCTAAGACTCGCGCATTGGCAATTTCAGTGTTAAAAAAAAACACGAGCATTGTTCAAACATTGTGCCGCGTCCGGCAGCTCGTCGGACAGCAGCTCGGCCTCGTCGAGCTCGAGCAGCGGCAGCAGTTCCAGATCGAGCTCGTCCTCCAGCAGTTCGTCCAGCAGTTCGGGTAGCTCCTCCGGCAGCTCGCGCGACAGAGGGCGCAAGCGGAGCCGCAGCAAGAGCGTCGACGGCTCGAGGAGGCACGACGCCAAAGAAAAGGAACGGGACAAAGAGAGGGAACGAGAGCGCGAGAGGGATCGCGACAAGGATAAGAAGAAAAGCAGTACTGCTACCACTGACAAACCAAAGCCCAAAGGACGCTCTAGGTAATTATGCAACGTCTAATTTCGTCGCAATCTGAGCTCTAATCAACGAGAGAAATGTGCTAATTAATTTTGCTGAACTAAAACTCAACGGACCTGTCATCCACCTCAATAATTCGGAGAAAGAAAAAAAAAGTTTAAATATAAATCAAATTAACAATTACGGCAATTTTTATGAAGCTTTTTCAACTCGATCAATTTTTTTATTCGCATTGATATATTCGATATATATATATTGGCATTAAACTTCGAGCAGCGAAGAACGTTTTTCAAACAGCAGCCGGCACAAACAATTGTCCCTGCCACATTTATCAATATTTTTCTATCAAAAAATTGCAAAAAATACTTTAGGGGCTACATCTACGTAGAGGTCTAAAAAAATAACCAAATTCCAACAAAAAAAATGTGGGATACAATTCTTGAAAAAGAAACGCATTTCTTTAACACAAAGATACATATATTGAGAGCCGTTAAAAAAAATATAGAGAAACAACAATAACATGGCCGTCAAAGTTATCGATAAATACGAGTCGTTGACGATTGTCGATCTTTCAAGTCGTTTTTTTCTACAAGTTGGTGACGAATTGAACCTCGAGCACTCAAAATCTATGAAAAAAGTAATCACGTTAACGTAACTATTAAAAAATGAGGATCGATTTTCAAAAGCGAGATCGTCGCCGACCGCTAAATGTTACTCATCGTATCGCCTGTAAATTTGGAAACATTCCATCAAGTGGTACTCGAAATACGATGTCCACCGACTTTGAAAACAGGATATGTTGGCCACCATGTTTTTCTGGTATTTTTGGTGGTTTTTTTAAATTGCTCTCAATATATGTACCTTTGTGTTGAAAAAAAATGCGTTTCTTTTTCACCAACCGTTTCCCAGAAAGAGATTCGCAAGTTGGCCATTTTTTGGGCTTCTATTTTTATGAATTTTTTCGATAGGTTTATATTATAGATATTGACATAAAAGTTGTGACACATAATAAATACACTTTCGAAATACATCAAAATTTTTTTTTAAATGTATTTAAGTCGATATTTATAGACGAAAATGGCAGTTCAAGAATTTCCTAAAAAAATTGTAGGTCTGTGTTGTTGATGGAGTCTCGGAGATGGATCATCCGAAACAAAAAAATCAAACGGTTTTAGTTTCGGCATGTTAATGGCTGTAGCACATATCATACGATTTTTTATATATGCGAAAATGACAAAATGGCGCACATTTTTCGAAAAAAAAAAAAAAAAAAAAAAAACGTGTTATTATTCACTGTTTTTGACAAGAAAAAATTAGTAAATATCAAAATATAAAAAAATCCTCAATGAGCGCTATAGCTATAGTTGTGAAGAATATGTTCATTAGATGGGTTCATTAGTGTTGAAGATTTTCTCAACAAACCGTTGAAAAAGGTTGTTTCGAGAAAAACGCGTTTAAAGCTTATTCGAGTGATATAAAAATATTTTTAAAAATGTTGGTGCATTTCGAAAGTGTATTTACTACGGGTAACTACTTTTATATCGATATCTATAATATAAACCTATCAAAAAAAATTATTATGAAAATAGCCTTTTTTAGCGACTAAAGTGAGGAGACCCCTTAATGTGATTTTTTTTTTGAAAATCTGCACACGTGTTCCCAGAGAAAATTCACGAAAAATGCTCGTTTTTTCGGTCACGAGCTAGGTGCAACCCGGTAATCAGTATTATCATAATTCAAGGTACTCTGTATCCTTGCTAGAGTCAATGTCACCGAATTAAGGCGGGAGCCTGAATTGGAAAATCCAAAAAAAGAGTTTTTTCGGTATTTTTTTAGAAGGGAAAAAAACAAGTGAGCCTCGTAAACATTGAGATATCTTTTCATGTATATTTGAAAGGTATTAAAAAAAAATGTCATCATGAAACAATAAATTACTGCAGATTTATCAGCCTATTCCGTATGTGTCTTGGCACTGCAGTTCCCAATCGGCGGGAAAGATGCAGCTCGTAATTCTTGACGGAAACAAACGAACCATAATAACTTCAATTGACATATATTTTTCTTCTGGGTGAATTAAGAAAAAGCTAAAAACAATCGTGAAATTATAACTTTTCTCAGGTTTGAAAAAAAACACTTTAACGTGCTATAAAAATGATTCAAAAAGATTTTTTCAACGACTTTTTTAATGCACTTAGAGAATATTTTCGTACTGAAGGAAGTAAACTTTGGTTTGACTAATAGGTCGTTTAGTTTTTTTGCTATCACGCCCGCCAACATGGAAAAATCGTGAAAATCGAAAACTGGAGAAAACGCGCTTAAAATTTTTCATTAGGAGGACATATCAAATATCAATCGCTTCTCTGCTTTTGGCCTTGTATCTTCGGAAATATTTACATTTGGCCTCTGTAACTTTGTAAATATATTGGATAGTTGATCTATCGATTTAAGTAAGAAAAAAACGACTTTTCGGACTTTCCAATTCAGGCTCCGGCCTTAAGCACATCATTATCATTATATACGTTGTAGCCATAAATATTATAATGAATATAAATAATAATAATCGTAGTGAGGTATTTATCATGTGCAAATACTGTTTGGGTTCATTCAGTCGTATAATTATCATATGTATTATTCAATTCAGAATTTTGAGTATTATACATAAATTTATATAATAATGAATCATATTAATGAGATATTCATCGTATGAAAATACGTTGCTTTGGTTTGTTTACGTTTGCTAATCGAGGTGCATTTGTTCTTGTAATTGCGCGCATCGAGTGTTATAGCGTCAATGATTTCCGTAGGTCTCCCACACCAAGGAGGAAGCGCAGAGAACGCACTCCTATACCCAGGCCAACGAAGATTCACATCGGCCACTTGACGCGTAACGTCACCAAGGAACACATAGTAGAGATATTTTCGGCTTACGGACAAATTAAAATGGTGGATTTCTCGGTGGACAAGCTCCATCCGAATCACGGCCGAGGCTTCGCCTACGTCGAGTTCGAGACGGCGGACGAGGCGGAGAACGCAATGAAGCACATGGACGGAGGTAAGGATATTGGAAGCACTCCCAGGAGACAAAATTCCAAAGAATACTTTCGATTTATTTAGCTCGCGTAGTCGATAATCTTTCCCGAGTTTTATAAGGCGCTGCATCTAGAGGGGCGAAAAAAGTGGCCAAATTTTCGAATGTTTTTTTCTCGGAAACAGTTGGTGAAGAAGAAACGCATTTTTTTACCACAAAGGTACATATATTTAAAGCCGTTGAAAAAAATCACCAAAAACAAAAACGTGGACCGCCGGCAGAAGATAAAATTTTTTTTCGCGACGGCTCTCTCCTGCTTAAGGGAGACTTTGTCTTTGGAGTGCCATATTTGAGGTGTTTACATTTTATTTTTTTTAAAGGAAACGAGTAAAGCTTTTTGAGTGCGGTTTTTTATTGCTTTTATTCATGATATACAGAACGTTGAAAAAATTTAAAAAAAAACCAAAATGGCGGCCGTTGCAGCTCCGCGAAAACAGGTCCTCAAATCGCGGGAGATAAACGGCTGACATCGCTGCCCCCTCTTTGTTGATCCGAAACGCAAATTCAAAGCATATTATCAATCTGTGACCTTTCGGTCATGGAATGACGGATGGGTTTTTCGTTTAGTACAAATTTCGGAAAATGGCGGCAATTTAAAAAAAAATCGAATTTTCGCGTTTTTTTTCGCATAAAAAGATAAATAATAAATGCAAAAATGTATCTATCGAAAAAATGATCCGTCATTCCGTGAAGACATATTTTCTGAGTATGCTCTCCAAATTTCAGGTCGATATGTTAATTACAGCGGTCAGGAGAATGTTAGCCATTTTTAAAAACGTGTTTTCGAGAAAAACGCGTTTAAAGTTTTGTAATGTGTTTACACAAATGTTTTTATAATTACCGCTAATCGGCAATGCCTGGTCCATAGAGGCATCCCTCCTCTTCTTCTAGCTGCTCATGTTGAGCCGCTAACATCTCCCGCTGCAATTTCAAGGACAAAGTCTCCCTTAAACGGTCTTTCTGAAATCTTTAAACCAAACGATTCATTCAAGTCAACGATAAATGCGAGTCGTTAACGGTCGTCGATTTTTTAAATTATTAAAGGTCAATTTCGATAAAGCAGTTTTGAGAAAAACGCGTTTGAAGTTCACGCCCGCTCCGAATCCGAGCGGTGAGGCACAGCGTTCACGGGCTGTAACGTTTGAAGTTTTTCGAATTTCGCTTTGAATCTTCAGGAAAATATTCTACATATATAGTTCTATCGTTTGAAGAGAAAAAAAAACAAATTAGATTTTTTGGTCATTGTAAATGTATTAATGGTTGATTTTTGGAAATACAATTTTTCAACCCACTTAGGTGGATGTAGTCCGTTAATTGTGAAGGAATAAGTAAGATAACTGAAAAATTGTTTGAACATCTATTTGTATGTACATTAACAAAGTTGTGTACCAAATTGCTTTAAAAATATTAATAATTAAAGAAGTTGCAAACAATCTCGTGAAGGACCTTTGAACGTGAGGGGCCCAACGGTCTAATTGGTTTGCGCGCTTGATCTGAAAAAAAAAAACGATTTTTTTTCTGCATAAAATAGATATTATTATTTATTATTGTCCTGCTACGGTGAACGCTTCGCTTATTGAAGCTTCCACGTACGGGGTATTTCCTCGTATTACATTTCCCACCATTTTCTTCACTCCACATGCCTAATCGATCCCTACCTTGAGGCGGCAGCCGACTTCCCCTTTGCATCGCATTCACCATGACATTTTCTGCCATGGGTATAGGGAAACTGCGGAAAACCTAGACCAATTCCCAACAATTGGAAGTTTCGAAGCTCTTGAGCGGACCACTGAATATTCATTGGCCGGCTAGAGCGTTCGCGAGCCTAATTAGAAAATTATAAAGCGTAAAATTCATGGGTGAGAGTGAACGAAAAAAAACAAATCGATGTTTTAACGAAAACTTCCATTTTTGGAAGGCTTGAGCGACCTCTAAATATTTGTTGACCGCTCGCAGATACGCGACAATTTTTCCTATAGTTAACGGGTTACCCCCACTTGTAGCACAAAAAAGGCCTTTTTCATGAATTTTTTTAAAGAAAACTACAAAACTTTTTTAATCGATCAATATACCATCTTAAAGAACACATCTTGAAGAACTATCAGTAATTTTTTTATTGAAAAATATTACATTGTTTAGTGGCAAATGGCCGTCAATGAAATAATGTTTGTATATACACGGTTTGCGGTGACCAACATTGCGGCGAAGTGGATCATCTGAAAAAAAAAATGCGGATGGATTTAGTCAAATATAAGTATAAACTAGTCTTTAATCGAAGGATTTTAAAAAATATTCATTTTTCACAAAATGGCGGACAGTCAAAGTTAATGGTTCGATTTTAACGAAAAAAAAACGGCCGTTTTTTGGCTATAAAACGGCCATTTTTTTCGAAAAAAAGAAATCGAACGATTAAAGACTACATTTTTATGTATTAAATAAGCCTGCAAAATTTCAAGAAGATCGGTTCATTAGTGTTCGAGTAATCTTGGTCACCGACTTCAGAAATGCCATTTTGAGAAAAACGCGTTTAAAGTTTCACTAGCCGGTCGTTTACACAACGGATTCTTCTCTTTCAACGCTCATATCTCAGTCAATTTTGTTCGGATCGACTTGAAATTTTCCGGACATATTCTCAGATACTTATACTTCAAAAAAATGCAATAAAAAGAAATCGATTTTTTCAAAATCGCAAGTGGGGGTAACCCGTCAAAGAAGATAATTAGATGGTGAGAAAAAGGAGAAAAAAAATTCAACTGTAATTCTGACCATAACCTACATTGTAAAGATATTTCGCAATATTTCGAAGCTTTCATCGATTGAGCGAAGAATCGAACTTTGCAACGTGACTGTGACGAGACTACTACCCGAACGTAGTGGTTTAAAAACCAAGTACGTGCTCCTCGTCCACGAAGAAACGATATATTTCCTTATTTTTCTCGTTCACCAGGCCAAATCGACGGTCAGGAGATCACAGCCGCGCCGGTACTGCTGCCAAAGCCGCGGCCCCTGCCGATGCGTCGAATATCACCGGTTACCGGACGCCGAGCGCCGTTACGTTGGGGCGGCGGTGGCGGCGGTGGAGGTGGCGGCGGAGGCGGCGGCGGCGGTGGGGGTAGAAACTCGCCGCCGCGCTACCGCAGGCGTTCTCCACCGATGAACCGGAGGCGGAGCATACGACCACCGCGGCGCCGGCCTCGAACGCGTTCCCGCAGTCCCCAGGACAACGCGCGACGTCGCCATCGTCGCTACACCCGCTCGAGCTCCAGCAGCTCCCGATAAGCGACAGCAACCGACCAAACAGGAGGCAAAGCGAGATGCGCCTTATTTTTTTCCCCTCGCCACGTTGTCGCGCGACGCACCCGAGGGAGGAAAAAAAGAAAGGAAACAAAATATCGACTCGCGGCGGACAAATGCGCGCGTCTCGTTCTTTCTTTTTTTTTTTCTTCTTCTTCTTGTTTGTGTATCGAATCGTCGTCGTATCGATCGACGATCTCAGCCGCACAACGAGTGACTTTACTGTTTTTTTTTCTTCTCTCCGTTCATCAGAGCCCCGCAAGAAAACCCTTTGTAAATCGACGAGCGCGTGTCAATTGATGAATTATATATTTTAACGTGTCTGATAAATCGTTCTGTTTCGTGTATCGCGAGGGACAAAATTGGGCCAGGGCGACTCCTGCGAAAACTCGCGCGAGTACAAACGGAGGAGAGGATTGATCCGCGCGATGGTCGAGTGCTTTGTGCAATATGCATATATATCTTTACAGGGTGTCCGGTTTATATAGAGACGTCGATGCGACGAAAGAACAGAGTAGACTCGAGCGAGGAGTTTAATGGCAAGATCTACTCAAGGCCTTAGGCCTCTGTAAAGACCGAAAAAAGGCTTTTTCGGGATTTTTTCTTCAAAAAAACTACAAAATAAATCGAGATTACAAAAAAGGGTGTTTATCATACATATCGGTGACTGTACATACAATCATTCTTTTGAAGCGGTTAATTTCAAAATGGCGGCTTTGCAGCGTAATTGTCCGAGTTATGTTTCCGGCCAACTTAAAAAATGCAGTTTTGAGATAAACGCTGCACAGCCGCCATTTTTAAATTAATCGCTTCAAAAAAATTATTGTATACGAGATAAACACCCTTTTTGTAATCTAGATTTATTATGTAGTTTTTCTGAAAAAAAATCCCCAAAAAGCCTATTTGTTCGGCCTCTGAAGTGGCCCCTTAATCTAAACCAACGTGATTTCAAGGCCAGCTTTTTTTATTATGGAAACCTATATTCCCTACGCGCCATCTTATCAAAATAAAACTGGTTACGTTTGTTCGTGACATTTTGTTATTTGGCCATTATTTTATTCGAGCATTACAAAAGATATTGAAAATGGCCTCCCAGTCCAAGCACGTCAAATACACAAATGATGAAGCAAACGAGAGTCCGCGGATGCCGAGGCATCCAGAATATCAGTACCCATAGTGATTATCGAATCGCGATAAAAGTAGCCCACATCGTTGAAAGCTTTTAAAAATCCCTGGAAATAATGGCCAAATGAAGAAAAAAAAATCCGGACAAAACTTGTTTTTTCCCCCGTACAATAAGATGCCGCTATGAAAAGTATCGACGTCTGTTTTTTTTAAACGCTGACCTTAAGATTCGCTTGAAAACATGCATTGAATAAAAAAAAAATGATCTTGCCATTTTACTCCACGTTCGAATGGACTCGTGTTGCGGAATTTTTTGATTCCGCTGTTCTCGAGTTGCGTCTCAAGATAAACGGGACACCCTGGACAGCTCGAGTCGTTGCAACGTGCAATGAACACGCGGCCAGGATCGAAGGACCGAGACCTGTCGATTAAAACTTTTCGAGTCATACAAATCGATCAATTTCTTCGGGATTAACGATTGCGCTGCAGGAACTCATTAAAAATGTACTACGGAGTCTTCGATACTTTCATAGAAACTATGATTATTGGATCCTTTTACAAAGAATCGATCTTTTTCTTCTTCCGTCCTCTCGTTTTTGTTTGTTTGTTTGTTTTTTTTTTTTAGAAAAGAAAACCTATTCACACAAAAATTCGTCCCTCTTTTCCTTCGAAGACGCGATATCTACAGAAAAACGAAATTATTGCATCTCGCGGCAATTGTGTATGTCTTGTTTAATCGTGTGTGTGTTTTCTCTCTTTTTTTCCTATTCGCTTTCCTCTCGCTTTCTTCGTTAATGAAAAATATCTACAATCTTCGAACGGTGTTACAATCGCTAGTTATATCATAATATACAATTTCACAGTCACTTTTACAGTGTGAAAGAATCATGGTTGAGGTGGACAGGGGAGTTTGACGATTTTTTATTAAAAAAAAGATCCTTCGATTAAACTGCCTGATGCACACACACACACACACACACACACACACACACATGGCACGATTGGGAAAGACAAGATCCTGCCAATGTACTTTCTCTGCTCTTGTTTAACTTTTTCTTTTTTATATAATTCGCAAAAGTAAAACTTCAAACTTCGTAAAAGTTTGACAATTCGTTTTTCTTTCCCCCCCCCCCCCCCCCCAACAAATATAGAAGCTCTTTCAAACGAGGAAACACTTTGGCACGGACGAAACTACGTTGTGATGCTTGGGTGAAAAAAGTCTTCTTGCCTATTCGTGACAGAATTCGCTACGGACACAGACACACGCACACACGTACATGTTTTTGGATCTCGCTTTCGCGTTCTTCAAAGTACGAGGCAACAGGGGAAAGGAGCGCGATCTCAGGGCTTGAATATTTTCGACAGAAAAGCCTGGCTTTTTGCGGTCTCTGTCTCTCTTTTACCTGCTGCAGTCAAACTCTCGCCTGTGTCAGAGCACACCTGAAGGGGTAGAATTGGTGGGCGGGATATCGAAATAGTTGCCCATTGATAAAATTTGAAGAAAAAAAAGTAGTCTCGTTCGTGCTCGTCCGGGCATCTGACTCGCAGCCCGATAGGTACAAAACGCGTAAAACTTATCGCATTGAAATAGTCAAAATAAATACGAATTCTGCGCTAGAATCGATTACAACCAAACAAAAAAATCAATCGATTCATCATAATGAGTAAATCGAGTGGTTTTTTTCAATTTTCTTCCGTTGAAATTCGTGAAATAAAAATAGTATCGATGCCAAAGTGCGTGTAAAAGGAATTATTTTGCAAATCTTTCGATCATTGGAATTGTAAAGAAAATCGCTCGACATTATTTGCTTGATTATTATTATAGCGATTCGTGTCTTAATCGCTCGAATTACTTAAAAATAAAAAATAACGTTATTTCGAATTATTAAAAAAAAAAAATGTTTTAACATTTCGAATGATTTTGAAAAATGTTCGATCGTTGGTTTTGTAAAGTCAATCGAGATGATTTTCTCGACTATTACGGCGATTCGCTTATTAATCGTTCGAATTTATTTAAAGTAAAAAAAAAAACTCGTTATTTCGAATGTCGAAGCGAATTTTTCGACATTTTGAATTATTGACACAACTTTCGACATTTCGAATGATTGAAAACGAATTTTCCGTAGTTTCAAATTTTTTTTCTTGATATTCGACGTTGCAAATTGATTTTAAAAATATATTTAAAAAAAAATGTCAATATTTCGAATTATTAAAAATAAAATCGCATCTACATTGGAAATTGTTGAAAGAAAAAAAAAAACTATTGTTATTTCCAATTATTTCAAGACAAATCGTTCGACATTTCGAATTATCCAAAACAAAATTTTGATATTTCGAATTATCTTCAAATTCAACAATTGCAATGATTTTTCTTCGAAATCCATATTTTCGAATTATTTTTCTTCAAATTCGATATTTCGAATAATTTTCGTCGAACGACAAAAAAAAGGTAAGTATGGCTTAGAAATCGATGCCCGAACAGAATTGGCCTGTGAATCCTTAATCGACAGGGCGTCGCTACTTTTAGATCGGCCGCTGCGACGTCGTCTCAAGCGCGGGAGGGAGTTTGGGGGCTGTTTCACCTCCAAACCGGGCAAAGAAAAGAAAAAAACCAAAAAGGCTACCGGTTTTCCGGGTACAAGTGATTCGCCTCGTATTTTTTCGCTACGCCTTTTTCCTCTTTTTCACTAAACCGTAAATTATATATATATACATATGTGCGTGTGTGTGTATATATATAGATCTATTTTTAAAAAAAGTAAAATTTATATATATATATAGTGGTTTTTGTTTTATATTACATCGATTAAATTAGGGTGAACCCTTTCGACAGTAATCATACGTCATTAACAGAGATTCAAAATTCATTTATACGTCGCAATAAATAAATAATTAAATTATGTGTGTGTGTGTGTGTGTGTGTGTGTATTCTCGTTTTCCGTTTTCTATTTTAATCTTCGCATGTGCTCATTCTTGTCAAGTGATGCTAGAGATCCGTGTTAAACTTCTAGCGGTGGATTCATCTTCCCAGTTTTGTTGTTTACGCAGCAATTATTCGTCTCGCATTCCTACAGTAAATTGTAATATTACACACGATATTAACTTGTTTTTTTTACGCATAGTATTGATCGTAATGATAAAAGTGTTTTTTTTTCTTTTCAATAGGTCTATAGAGACACAAGACATGCCCGGGATGAAATTCTAGAGGGCGCAGCATTTTCTTTCCTTCTAATTTCGAACGCCGCTCGTGTAATTTCCCCGCAGTTTTGTATCCAACGTTATCACTTCTCGGCCGAGATTAGCGAAACGCGCGCGCGTTTGGCTCTGTGTGCAAAAAAAAAGTCGATCGGTCGGTGAACGCCACCAGCCGGAACGGCGTTAGGTCCAGGCGTAGGAGGCCCTTTGTCGATTTGCGAAAAGATCGTTTCGGCTGGTGGGTCGTTGCATTTTTTTCGCGTCCGCCATTTCCGCTCTCTCGCGCGCATCTCGGCCCATTTAATACCTACAAATATCAATAAGTAATATACTATGTACAAATTTATTTTCTTTAAATAAGCCGCGGGACACTTTTCGTGGGAAAATATCGAAAGAGTGTCGACGCCGATGAGAGGCGTAGGAGCGAGTTGCGTGTATCGCCCGAGACCGCTCATTCTCATCGAGCAATCTCTATTCTCGAGTCTCTCTCTCGCTATCTCTCTCTCTCTCTGTCTCTCCGGCAAGCTCAATCGGTTCAGTGATTGAATCCTCCGGGTCTCTGGAGCTCGTTGGCGACGGCCGAGACTCTGACGTTGTATCATCGGGACTGGGAGGTGTCCTCCTTCTTGTGGATATCAGAGGCGTGCATAATGGGGGGTTCCATGGGCCGTGGTCCGGGAACGCCCCCGGGCCCTGGTCCAGCCCGATGATGCATGTGGAGATTGCTGAGGGGTCCGGGGCTCGGGTCCTTCGACCTGAGGCTATTGACGGGCGGTTGGGGCGGTGGATACCCGGCGTAGAGCTTGGCGCGTTCCTCTTCCTCGGCGCGAAACGCCGCAGCGGCCATCAGTGGATTGTAGCGCAATTGTTGAAGAGGATCGTAACGATAGGGATCCCTGAATGGATCGGAGCTCCAAGGTGCTCCGGGTTGTCCGGGTGGTCCGGTGGGAGGCTGAAAGTGTTGCATCGGGTGACCCCCGAGGCCGGGGATCATGCCCCTCGCCATGGCCGCGTGTGGACCGGACATACCGCCGTGTGGATGCCTCGCGAGATAAGCGTGAGGATGCGCGTGATGATAGCGGGGATCGTTCATCGGGACTTGTCCGGAGCCTTGTTGCTGGGACTGGGGCGGTTGCCGCGTCAACATCACGACCTCCTCGTCCTTGCTTCTCGGCTCCTCCTTAATTCTCACCTCGCCCGTTGGATCCATCGGATTCACCACGACCCCGCCGTTTCTCAACGGCGAACGGTCCCTCGCCATCGCCACCGCGTGTTGTTGCTGCTGCTGCTGCTGTTGCTGTCGCGACTGCTGCAACATCATTCTCTCCCTCTCCATTTCTCGCCTCTCCATTTCACGGCGCTCCTTCTCCCTGCGCTCACGCTCGCGCGCCTCCGCAGCTTCCGCTTTTCGCTTCTCCTCCTTCTCACGCTCGCGTCTCTCCCGCTCCCGTTGCTCCTCTCGCTCGCGCTCTCGCCTCTGTCGCTCCCGTTCGCGTTCACGTTCGCGCTCGCGCTCACGCTCGCGCTCGCGTTCGCGCTCCTCCATCTCGGCGCGCCTGTCGATCGTCGGTGGCTCCGGCTTCAGGCTCCACGTGACCGTCGTCGGGGGAAAACCGGGACCGGCGCGCTGCAGTCTGCTTACGGAGAACAGAGGAGGTTTTTGTTTTCTCATTGGTCATTATTGTTCTATGTTTACGGAGGCTTTGGGAATGATACGTTGTTTCGAAATGTCAATTTGTCAGAGCGGATGTGGCGATTGAATAGTCGAGCACGAAGGTTTAAAGGCTTTTTTATTGAATATGGTTATCACCAGGGTTGCAATATTTGTAATGAAAAAGTAACGCATTATTCATTACTTTTTTCATGAGTAATGGAAAAATATATCATTACCCATTGCATTACATTGAGTAATTTTAAAAAATTGCGTTACTCGTTACATTACATTTTGTAAGTGAAACATTTTCATTACAAAATGCATTTTAATGTGTAATGACAGAAAATTTCAATACACATTACATCGTAATGGGTAGTGGAAATTTTTTACATTACGAAATTCAAAGTAATGAGAAATGGAATTTTTTTACATCACAAAATATAAGGTAGTGAGGTTATGGAATTTGTTCACATTAGTAATGTAATGTAAAAAAATCTCCATTACTCATTACAAGGTGATATGGATTATTATTCGTTTCCGATCGGGTCAGATCGACCCAATGAAAAAACCGCTGCCTCTAATGGGAAACGAATAATAATCCTCATTACATTGTAATGAGTAATGGAGATTTTTACATTGCATTGCATTCGTAATGTGAAAAAATTCCATTGCTCATTACATTACATTTTGTAGTGTAAAATATTTCCATCACTCATTACACTGGACTTTGTAATGTAAAAAAATTCCATTACCCATTACATTGTAATGGGTAATGAAAATATTTCACAAAATGTAATGTAATGAGGAATGGAAATTTGTTACATTACAGATTCCAATGTAATGAGTGATGGAAGTTTTTTACATTGCAAGATTTAATTCAATGAGTAATGAAAATATTTTACTTTACAAAATTCAATGTAATGAGTAATGGAATTTTTTTACATTACCGAATGTAATGTAATGGGTAATGAATTTTTTTTCATTACAAAATTTAAAGTAATAAGTAATGAAAACGCTAATGCATTAAAAAAAGTAATGCATCATTTGCAACCCTGGTTTTGACGCATTATGGACTCAGAATTCCCTGATTTTTCCAGGTTTTCCACACAGGTTTCGCGAATATTTCAGGGAGATTGGGATCAAATGAAAAACAGATTTTTTTAAGATTCAATATATGAAAGTCGTAAATATTAAAATCAAGAATTAAAGAAAATGAATTTCGAAAAATAATTCAAACACTGTAAAGTAAAAAATATATATATAAACTCTTATCTACAATAATTATAGGGTATTGCACCCTTTTTTGAAAGACGTCTCAAAAATTGATCCTATCCGAGAAAAAAAAAATTCTAGTAGTTTATTACCAAATAAACTACTAGAATTTTCATTTCCATTTTATGAAATCGATAACGCTAGCCGCCATGCTGCTTCGGTTCGTGACGTCACTTGCATAGTAAACATCGACGCTGCGCCAATTGTGAATACGTGAATGTTTTTCGTTAAAAGTGACATACCATCTCTATTATTGTTGTGTTGTTTCTAAGTGTAAGAATACTAGTGTAAAAACACCGGGAAAGTTGTGGAGTAAAATGCCAATTGACATAAATATGAGGAAGACTTGGTTAAAACTTGCGACAAGAGATCCAAAGTCATAGTCCGAAAAAAAACTCATTTGTTCTTTTTTGAAGTACAGATAAGTATTTGAAACTTTGCAATTAACTATGACAAGCGAGAGAATATATAGTTGTTGACGCTTTCTTCTACAGGTTAGAGAGTAATACGTCTATCGCTTTCTTTGTTTGCTATGTCAATGACGTCACGTCGGAATCCATTATGGCGGCTACCGTGTCACATGTTCGTTGAACAGATAGAAAAAGTCTTTTTTTTTTTAATGAATATTTATTTTGTAAAAAAAAAATTAAAACCAAGATTATTCGATTGAGAAAGGATGCGTGATGTTTCACAGTTATTCAGTTCATAATTCCAGCGTAAGTCAAGAATTCTCATGAGAAACCTTTTTTCCAACTTTACGATTGATTGATTATTTATTAATGCCTTGGTTGGACCCCAATGGACTTTACAAATCCAAATTACGATAGCGCGGATAAGAGATATATATAGAGAGAGAAACGTACCCTCGCCAAGGATCGTGTACGGATCCCATTCCACCGAGCGGAGGCATTTCCCTCCCGGGCGGAAATCCAGGTAATCCGGGAAAGTTCGGATTCGGTGCACCGAACGACGCTGGATATCTCCCGAAAGGAGACATTCCGGTTCCTGAGCATGGAGGAGGCGTAAGAAAACGCACGGATTAGAGTCATTGTCGCGACTGAGAGAAGAATGAAAAAAGAAAAGATCGTGCTCTCCAGAAATAAAAAAAACGTACCCATGTGCGAACCCGGCGCGGATAGAAAACCGACCGGATGCGGAGGCGGCGGGCCCTGATGATTGGGTGGAATGTTGGTTGGGAATGGCGGTGCCATTGGCGCGCCCATTCCAAGACCGCCTCCCGGACCGCTCGGATAAAGATGACCCGGCGGCCGCAGCAATTCGGTTTTTGCGTTCACCACATTGCCGGCTTTCGCCTCGGCCTGCTGTTTCTGCTGATGATGATAAATTTCCCACGCTATTCGAACGTGCATCGCGTTCCACTTTCCGGTTTTCTGTCGATGGGGAAAAATTCGATTAGGCTCGTGGTGCGCGCGTTTAACTGTCGAGTTCAAAGTGTCACTCGATCGTCATCGCTTCGAGGAGCTTCAACCGTTCAGCCGATTAACGTTAGAGCGATGGATTTTCGGGAAAAAATGTTTCGAACAAAAGTTTCATAGTTTCGAGGAACAAAAATCACGGTGTTGGTTACTTTTTTTCTAATTATTCGCTATTTTCAAGGTTATTTCAAGGTCATAACTAATCATTCAGAATTACTTTTATACTCGACAAAATGGTTTCGTTTTGTCGGAAACTTTTTAGTTTTGTGTTAACTTTGAAGGATGTTTCGAATTTTCGAAATATCTTCAAAAATTGAAGTCCAACAAGAAAAACTATCAAACAAAAGTTGCCTTTTTTGTCACGCGGAAAATGATTCTGAAATAAAGAATGTTGGTTCTCATTTAAAAACTAAAGTTGACCTTGAAATAACTTTCAAAATTGCCACAAAATAAAAAATGACAAACGCCGTTATTTTTCCCCTTAAAATTGTGAAACTTTTGTTCGAAACATTTTTCCTTAAAATGCATCCCTCTCGGGATATTTCGTCTCGGCAACTTCAATGGTCCACCCCATATTTGTATATCAATATGTTATTGGTTATTTTTTATTTATTACCTATTTTCAAGGTTAGTTCAAGGTCAAATCGTTTAAAAAAATGATAACTAATCATTCAGAATTATTTTTTGCTTGACAAAACGGTTTTGTTTCCCTTGAAACTTTTTTGTTTCGTGTTAACTTTGAAAGATATTTCAAATTTTCAAAATATCTTTAAAAATTGAGGTCAAACAAGGAAAAGTTTCTAACAAAAGTTGCCATTTTTGTCACACAAAAAATTATTCTGAAATAAAGAATGTTGGTTCCCATTTAAAAACTAAAGTTGACCTTGAAATAACCTTGAAAATTGCCACAAAATAAAAAATGATCAACACCATAATTTTTTTCCCTCAAAATTGTTGAACTTTTGTTCGAAACATTTTTCCTCAAAACGCATCCCTCTCGGGATATTTCGTCCCGGCAACTTAAACGGTCCACCCCATATTTGTATATCAATATGTTATTGGTTATTTTTTTATTTAATAGCTACTTATAGGTTATTTTCTATTTATTAGCTATTTTGAAGGTTACTTCAAGGTCAAACCGTTTTGAAAAATGATAACTAATCATTCAGAATGATTTTTTGCTTGACAAAATGGATTCGTTTTGTTCGAAACTTTTTGTTCGTTTGACGTCAACTTTGAAAGATATTTCAAATTTTCAAAATATATAAAAAAATTGAGGTCAAACAGGAAAAAGTTTCAAACGAAACTTGCCTTTTTTCGTCACGCGAGAAATGATTCTAAAATAAAGAATGTTGGTTCCCATTTAAAAAATAAAGTTGACCTCGAAGTGACCTTCAAAATTGCCACAAAATAAAAAATAATCAACACCATGATTTTTTCCCCTCAAAATTGTGAAAATTTTGTTGGAAACATTTTTCCTCAAAACGCATCGCCCTCGGGATATTTCGTCCCGGCAACTCAAATGTTCCACCCCGTAATTGTACATCGCTACATCTCGGTCCATTGGCAATTCTCCATCCGTGTCTATTAGCATATTCACATACTGGTATGCTAGTAAATATTTGTATATCCATATGTGTTTGGGGCTCGTTCGAGTTCCGACCGAACTGTCTGGATGCTAATCAAGCAGGCATAGGCAGAGACCTCCATAGTGGACCGTCGCTGATAAGCGTGAGCTTACTTTTGGTGCGAACGACGTCATGTGATTCGGCGGGACGAAGGGTGTCGAGGGTGGTCCCATGCCGGGATGCATCAGGCCCGCGTTAAAGCTCGAGTATCCTGAGAGATTGAGATTTCCACGAAAAAACGGCGAATCCACGCTTCCCAATTTCGGAATGTCCTTGAACTGCAAAACGAGGAATTCAGCGAAAAGAGGAAAAAAAATGACTCACACACACGCGCACGCACACACATACGGAGACATGGAAAATCGAAGACGAAGGAGCACAGAGGTCTGTTTTTTTTTGTTTTTCTTTCTTTAAGGTTATCGTTGTTTGATACTCGAATATCCGTTTGTATTCGTTATACGCACAATCGGAGGAGGAAAGAGTGTGGTAGCTGCGGGAGGGGGTAGCAGCGGTGTCGTGTGCTGATGTACGTGGGTATGCTGATGCTGATGATGATGCATTTCCGTTCGTAGATAAGGCGGTGGCCCAAGATTCCCGACACCAACTCCAACGGTACGATCTTGAGAGGCCAAAAATCTATTATCCAACTCTCGTCTCAGCATATCCGTTTGACCTGTGACATGCGTCACCCCTTCTTCTCCATTAACATCGAGTTCAACGAAAATATGCTCTCGCTATCTCTCTCTCTCTCTCATTCCCTCAGTCTTTCTCTCTCTCTTTCTCTCCCTCTCTTTCTCTCTCTCTCTCTCTTGTGAAAAAGATTTACGACAGTGAGCGAAACAAAAAGAAAGGAAAAAATGGCAAATCCGTAAACACTTACTTGATTGGAAGAGGGACTCGGCGGAGAAAGGATTGGGATTGGTCGTCGGTGGTTGGTGGCTCGGCAGGGACGTGTGCGGACTCGAGCTGGAGACCGGCGGTGGCAGCGGCGCCGCGAACATAGGCGGTGGAAAGTTGTGCATGTTCATCGACGCTGGTGGCGGTGTCGGCCTCGGTACTGACGTCGCTGACGTTGCCGGTGACAGCTGAGAGCTCGCGCTGCTACTGTTCGGATTTTAAAAAGAAACAACATTAATCGAAGATTGAAAAATTCTCTTAGCACTTCGTACGAAATTCGCGGACGTTTCGAAACTTCTTAAACTTGAGCTCGCTACTATCCCGTGTGTTTGCAATGGAGCTGAACGAGATGGTTGATGGGCGAGAATATTCAAAGTTTCTTACCTTATCCATCCCTGAGCCTTGGAGTAGGCGGGTAGACTAGAATTGGCTGGGGACGATGTGTTTGGCACACTCACAGGCGTTATGCTACCCCGGCTCAGGGTGCTCACGTTGCTGCTGTAAAGTTACGTTTTCAAGATTACTATACGGTAGTCGTAACTTTTTACTTATGTGTAAGAATGTACATACGTGTGTGTGTGTGTGTGCGTGTGTATGGCAAAAATAGACCGAAAGGCGTGAGGATATGAAATATTGAATCCAAAATGACTAAGGCGAAAATAATAACACAAGAATAATAATTATATACTCAGTTGAAAACTGTTTTCAGTTTAAGGGGTAAGGCCACAGTGGAATTTTCAAAAAATCGATTTTTTTTCATCATAAGAGTAAGCTACTATTCGATTTATAGCAACAACATTTTTTCACCGACTTTGAGCGTATAACGTAAGTCCATCTCTGGCACGGCCATAGAGTACCTAAAACTTTAAACGCGTTTCTCTCGAAACAGCTTTTTTTCCAATTGGCGTGACAAACAACCTCAACAATTATCACTCGATTTACTTCAAATTCAAAAGTTATGTTCCTAATTGCATTTCGCAGAGAAGTACGTACGGAATTTCTGATTGATCGAAAACTTTTCATTTTATGAGCAGTTTCATACGAAATTTTTCACTGAAAATTCATTCAAATACCTACAACTCAATTGAAATACCTACAATTTTTGAATAAAACAATGTTTTTGAAATTTCGTTCGTTTTTCTCTAGGTATTCTAATGTAGATTGACGAGAATTTTTGTTTATTGTTCTAGGTGAACAATTGTGGATGCTAAATGTCACGCCGCGGAGCGCCTAGAAAAAGATAACAAAAGAAAATATTTGTAGTCGGCCATTTTGTACATCGAAAAAAATATATATATATGTTTTAATAGCTTGATATTCATACTAAAGAGATGTGTAATTAATTTTATAAGTGAATCACTTTTTCATACGAAAAAAATTGTTAAATTCGCACATGATTTTATACCCGTTATTGTGGCCTAATTTACAATTTTTAAACGCATTTTACTTACTAAAAACTAGTTCTGATTTTTCTTACTAAAAACTGGCCGCAACGAAGGCGTCCAGCCTTCGTTGCAGCCAGTTTTTCTTAGTGAAAACTAAAAGTTAAGTTTACAAATCCAAAAAACGCAAACTTCCTTATTCGGAAAGAGTTTTACCTCGGAAGGTTAAAAAAACCAAACGAATCCAAACTTTGACCTCATTTGGGAACAATGTCCAATTTTTAATTTGGAAAAAAAAACCAAAATTTATGTAAGTGCAGTAGCTATCGTTGTATGCAGACTTTTTTTTAATTTAGTATTTTTCAAGTCCCCGAATATGAGTAGAAATTTCGCGAAAATTATACTTTTTTTACACCCGCTATTTCGTTTGTTTTTTTTTTCTTCATAAAACGACTACGTATGGCGAGAACTACATTTGCATAGATTATTAAACATTATATTTATTTTTTCGTACCAGCCATTGTCAAGCTATCGATCTGGTCGTTGGATATAATATAATAATATTATATCCAACTATAATACCTAAATAACGTTATTTTTCAATTTAGAAAAGTGAAAATTCACACGAAGCTCAATATATGCTTAATAACATAGCTCTTTTTACAATTCCCAAATAAATAACCCAGTAGGCAAAGAAAATTCGGAAAAAACGACTTTTTTTTAGCCCCTCACGGGGGTGTACTTCCTTAAAAGATTAATTTCGTTACAACTAGTGTTTGCCAGTTAAGACGAGTGTCACCAACACGCAAATTTAATTATCAGGAAATTCTAGTTTTTACCAGGGAAAACGCGTTGAAACTGAAAACGGGTGTTGACTGTAATGTATATGAGAAATAGGGGAAAATTAAATATAAGAGATAAGGATAGAAAATATTAGAGCTAAAATGAGTGAGGCGTGAAATATTAATGATAGATCAGTGGGATAAATTAAATGGAACGCACACGGATATAAAAAATCAAAGCTAGAGTGATTAAGGCAACAGACAATAATACAGGATTTCGATAAATTAGAAATGGGGGAAAATGAAATATGAAAGATGAACCGCGAAAGTATTAAAGCTAAAATAACCAAATTGAAAAACAACAATAATCCCGTGACTACACGTGTACACGTATATAATTTACGATTACTTTTGTAAGAAAGAACTTTATATTTTAAACAATTTATATGAAATTATCTAATTTACTATTTCCACAGATTGGAGTAATAAATTAACAATTCATTAGAGTAAAAAAATGACATTCACTAATTTTGAATGAAACTTGTCATAAATTTTGAATGATACAATTTCAAAAATTTCAAAATAAAAATAACAAATTTTAAATGATACTTTTGATAAATTTGTAAAATTATTAGTAATTAATTATAAACTTTCCAAAATTCTGACTCGAAAATTTCTAAAACTATCAGTCATTCCGAAAATTTCTTGAATTATTAGTAATGCTTTCTAAAATTTCTAAATTCCTAAGTCATTTCGAAAATTTCTACAATTCTAAGTCATTTCGAAAATTTATAAACTTCTGAGTCATTTCTAAAATTTCTAAAATTCTAAGTCATTTCGAAAATTTTCTAAAATCATTAGTAATTATTTCCAAATTTGTTGGTAATAATTGCTTAAATTTCTTAACCTTCAATTATTTATCAAATTGGTGAATTTTCTGAAATTGTTAGTAATGATTTCTAAAACTTCTAAAATTATTAGTCATAATTTCCCCATAATGGCAGTGGCTCTTAATGCGCAAAATTTTACCATCTGTTCAGATAATTCATTAAATTTATTGCATTATTATTACGATAATTCAAGGAATAGAAAAATATGAAAAAGTTTATTTGAAACGGTCGGCCCAAATGGTTTTAGCCCCACATAGCAATATTTCGTCCAACCCGAACAAAAATCTCGTGCCAAACGAGTGGCTCAAAAAAAGAAGAAAAAAAAACACCAGAACGTACATCCTCAACATTTTTCGGTCTTTCATCTTCCGGAAATTCATCGCGATCGTTGGAAGCTTGCATAAGAGCCGAGTGGTGCAACATACCTGTAGCTGTCTCGTTCCCTGTTGGGACTGTGGCCTCTCGGTGAATTGTTGTTGTTTCTTCCGGCTAAGCTGCAAGCCACGATGTCCCGATGCACCATCGTGTTTGCGGTGGTAACTGTGTTCGTTATTGTGGATACGCATGTCGTTGTTGCCGCGCTCAACGGCGTGTTGCTGTTATTGTTGTTGTTGATGTTGCTATTGTTGCTGTGACTCGTCACGGTGTTTCCTATCGTCTGCTTACTAATGTTAGTGTACGGCGAGGCTCGACTGGCTCTCTGCAAGGAGGTGAAAAATTGAATTAAAAAAACAACAAGAGAAAACAACGTCACCGTCTATTAATAATAATAATAAAAACTCGCAATGTAAATTGTAAAGAGAAAAGAGATAAAAAGTTAAAAAAAGAAAGACTGAAGAAAGAAAAAAAATGTAAAAAGTAGTAAACGATAATGAAAGTAAATATGTCAAATATTTTCGAAAACATCGTATTAATAAAATAATTGTAGAAATTAAAAAAAAAAACAAGCGAAATTGAAACACAAAAGCGAAAATGTCCGCACAACTTGACCACGTTACTAGAACTTTGATGAACTTTACACTCGCAACTTTTCAAAACTTTTTTCTCCCTATAGAAGCAACGAAACTTACGAATTTGAAAAAAGAAGAGACAGCAATATCACCATCGATTAATAATAATAATAATAAATAACAATGTGAATTGTAAAAAGTAAGAAGATAAAGGTTTAAAAAAGAAAGAAAAAAATGTTAAAAGTAATAATAAAAATAAATATATCATAAATATTTTCAAAAACATCGTATAAATAAAAAAATAAAATAAAAAAAAAACAAGCGGATCTAAAACACAAGAAGAAAATGTCCGCACAACTTTACAAAGTTACTAGAACTTTAGTGAATTTTACACTCGCAACTTTTGAACTTTTTGCTCCCCATAAAAGCAACGAAATTTACGAATTTAAAAAAGAAAAGAAAGCAACATAACCATCGATTAATAATAATGATAATAATAACTAGCAACAAAATTGTGAAAAGAAAGAAGATAAAAAGAAAGACTGAAGAAAGAAAAAAAATGTAAAAAGTAATAAACAATAAAAATAAATATATCGTATATATATTTTCAAAAACATCGTATAAATAAATAAATAATAATAATAAAATTTTATAAAAACAAAATTCCCGTACATCTTTACAAAGTTACTAGAACTTTAGTGAACTTTAGACACGCAACCTTGCAACTTTTTCCTCCCTATAGAAGCAACGAAACTTACGAACTTGAAAAAAGAAGAGACAACAATATCACCATCGATTAATAATAATAACAATAACTAGCAACAAAATTGTAAAGAGAAAGAAGATAAAAAGTTGAAAAAAGCAAGACCGAAGAAAAAAATGTAAAAAGTAATAAAAAATAATAAAAATAAATATATCATAAATATTTTCGAAAACATCGTATAAATAAAATAATAAAATGAAAAAAACAAGCAGAACTAAAACACAAGAAGAAAATTCCCGCACAACTTTGCAAAGTTACTGAAGAACTTTAGTGAACTTTACAGTCGCAACCTACAAACTCATTCGTCCCTACGAAAGCAACGAAACTTACGACGTCAGTGCGCGACGATGTTGAGTGGGACGGCGACGGCACTGCCGGTGGTAGATAAGGGCTGTGGTTGAGTGGCGCGTAAGGTGTGTACAGGGGCGGATAGGAGGGTTGGGTTTGGGGATACGCGGCCATTGGCAAGGGCGGTGGATAACTCGTGGTCGCTGCGCCGTTCGACGGTGCCGCCGGTGTCACCCCGAGGCTCGCTACCGCCGGGCTCGTCGTGTTGTGACTCGATGACGAGACGAGGGGCACGTTCGGGGGATGTAGCGCCGGTAGCGCCGTGTGCTGCGACGTTGGCTGCTGCGACAGCGACGAAGGCGGAAGAGCTGGTGACGCCGGCCGTTGCTGCGGAGCTATTGCACGTGGATTCGCTGCCAGTGGACTAGTCATCTGTACGAACGCCCACCGAAAGTGGAAGAAAAACAAAACATTCATTCGAATACTATAAGAAATGTATTGAGCATGTAATGCACTTGTTTCTTTTTTTTTTATGGGAAAAATATTATTTTCGATGGTGTTCCGAGTCCTGTTTGGATAATAATGTGACGTATTTTTGGGATGAGTAGTGCCGGAAAAAAATTGAGCATTCTGGAAAAAAATTGATACTCCTTTTTGAGTACAGTAGAATGAAGATCATGAAATTCCGAAGAGGAAAGATGACTGAAAAACTTTTTATGCGTATCCAGTCGCCGAGAAAACAATTTATAAAATCATTAGTATTTTTTTTCTAAAGTTTCTAAAGTTATTAGTGAGGCCGTCCAAAATTACTGAATTAGTAGTATTTTCGAAAATTTCTAAAATTATGAGCATTTTCTCTAAAATTTCTAAATTTATGAGCACTTTTTTTTCTAAAATTTCTAAAATTATTAGTGAAGTCATAAAAAATTACTGAATTAGCAGCATTTTCTAAAATTTCTAACATTTCCAAAATTCCGAGCGCCTTTTTTTCTAAAATTTCTAAATTCATGAGCACTTTTTTTCTAAAATTTCCAAATTTACGAGTATTTTTTTTTCTAAAATTTCTAAAATTATTTGTGAATTTGTTCGCATATTTTTTAAGAATTATTAGTAATTTTCTCTAAAATTTCTTAAATTATTAGTAATTTTTGTTTAATTTCTAATATTATTCAAGATATTATTTAATATCTTTAATAATCTTTAATAATTAACTCGTAATTTTGGAAATTTTAGAAAAAAAGTGCTCATAAATTGAGAAAATTTAGAGAAAAATGCTCATAATTTTAGAAACGTTAGAAATTTTAGAAAATAAAATACTAATGATTTTATAAATTGTTTTCTCGATGACTGGATACACATAAAAAGTTTTTCAGTCGTCTTTCCTCTTCGGAATTTCATGATCTTCATTCTACTGTACTCAAAAAGAAGTATCAATTTTTTTCCGGCACTACTCATCCCAAAAATACGTCACATTATTATCCAAACAGGACTCGGAACACCATCGAAAATCATATTTTTACTGTAACTTAAAAATGATTAGTAATTCCAAAAACGGAATACTCCTGAAAAAAGTATTTTTGAAACTTCTCAAATTATCGGTAATCATCTTTCGAATTTTTAGAATTGTCAGTAATTATTTATAAAATTTTCTAAAATATTCCCCAATTATTTCTAAAATAATTGGTAACTTGAAAGTAACTACGTGAAACTTTGCTCGAAACTTTATTTACTCGACTTTTATTTGAAATTTGACTTGATATTACTTACTTGAAGCTTTACTTAAGTTTATTTTTCCTTGAAACTTACGTGAAACTTGTTAGTATTCTAAATAGTGCGATCAATGTGAGTAAATTGGAATCTGTACTAACGGGTGGTTGGGATATGTGTGGGGGTAACGTGGGGCTGGGTGGACTCGGCGCCGTCGGAACTGGTGCTGAGGCAGGCACAGGGGGCGGAATTGGGGCCGGGGCATCCGTCGCTGGATTTGAAATTTGTCCACCGGTGTCCGGAGGCGATCCCCCCGCCCCGTTTGCCGGTGGCAACACGTGCGGCGAAGAAGATGGCAACTCGTCTGGAAAAAAAACGATCCGTCCGGTCATCATCACATCCAACTTGGAATGCACGTGACAGTAATACTAATTGATATTGTAGAATGTGTCGCGGAACAACAAAATGCCTTCTGATATTGTAATTAGATAAAGAAAAAAAAAATCCGCCCAATTTGAGTTCCCGTTCGAAAATCTCATAAAAATCTCGATATCGTTGCTTTTAGATAAATTACGGCTATTTGCAAAATGCATTAATCTCTTCAGAGATCGAATTATTGATTTATTCGTTATTTCTATAGAAGTTGCAATTTGTGTGAGAATAATAATATCGAGATTTGGCAAATACTGATTGGCTGTTCAAGTATCAAAGTTTCGACCCAAAGAGCCAATTGTCAAAATAAACCCAAAAGGAGAAAATAATTATCGAGCGCTATGATAGACTTGAGTTAAAGAGTTCAATTTTGATATGTATTTTTTTACGTCCAATAATATTATTTGAAGAAATAAGAGTTGACGTTTCTTTTTAACATACCCAAATACAAACATTGAAATGATTTCGACACTGAAAATATGAAGGAAATATGTACTGCACACTATTAAAAATAGAATGTTAATCATTATAAAATTAAAAGATAAACACGAAAATTAAATGACATTAGAATGATATTACACGAATGGTGTTGACCTTTGTACGTTGGAATGCAAGAAAAACCCTTTTTTATATCTCAATTCCCTGATTTTTATTATGATATCGATTTTGTTCGCACCGTTCAATTTTAGATCTTCGAAGAACCATTGTAGAAAATCGTTAACGGTTCAAAGCGAAAAAAAGGAAAAATAAAAGCAAGCAAACCAAAGTTTGATGCATTCCAACGATGCCAACTTCAATCTCACCCCAAATCAAACCACATATAATTACTATTAAATTAAATTACACTTAATTACTATTGGATCAAAACAACGTATAATTACTAATTAATAAGGTGACATTTAATTACGATCTAAATAAATTGCATTCAATGACGGTTAAATTCAACTGGATGCATTATTAAAAATACACCGTCTTGTAATTCACTATAAGATAAATTACACATCAAGTTCGATTACATGTAATTAGTATAATTACATAAAATACTGTTAAATTCCATGAAAAGTTATTACTATTGAATCAAACCACTCGTAATCACTATTCACTGTAATTAGATTTTATTGCCGCGAAATTCAATTGCATTTAACGACTTGAATGAAATTACATTCACTATAAAAATAAAAATTACCATTAAATTCAAGTTCATTTAATTGCTATTGAATGTTTCGATATACAGGTACTATTAACTGAATTACAATTGACCAGCAGACAGTTAATTGTAATTAAGTGAAATGCAATTTGAGTTAATAGTAGCTGTATGTCGTTTAATTCAATTTAGTCGCCACTAAGTTAATAGTAATTGGTTAATTTTAATGAGTTTAATAGTAATCAACTTAATTACTATTAACTTGCTTTCAATTGACCGCTAATTAGTTCAGTTGCATCTAATTACTATTAATTAAATGCAATTCACCACGAAAAATCAGTATTAAAATAATTGCAGTTAACTAATTACTCGTGACTTCATTGCAATCAACTAAATTACAATTAGGCGCTATTCAATTCAATTGCATCTAATTACCTCTGATTCGCTTACATTCGCAATTAAAAGTGTACATTTACTCAAATGTCATTAACTAATTAGTCTCGACTTCATCGCAATTGACTCAATTACGATCAACTGAGTACAATTAACCGCTATTCAATTCAATTGCATTGATTTGCTATTAATTAAATCAAATTCGCCACTAAAAATCGGCATTATCTTAATTGCATTTAACTAATTACTGTAGACTTAATTGCAATTAATTTAATGAAAATTAACCGCGTTCAATTTAATTGTATATAATTACTATCGCATTCAATTGTATTTTACGACTAAAAACCGACGCATTCAATCGCTCCGGTAGATTAAGAGCATTCAAAAAATTCGATTCCATCGAAACGACTGAATATTTGACCTTCAACCCACTTATGTATATATTTTTAATTTTGCGGTATACTCACATTTACGTGGAAGGGGTGGTGGAGTAGAAGACTCAAAGAGTATCGATTCTGCATCCGAGCCCTTGTCGTCTTCACCTTCACTATCACACTGTCAACAAAAAAAATAAACAAGTGAATCGCTGCTCTTACCTGGTTGAAAGTTAATTTGACTTCGTCGTTAAGGCCTTAGGCCACAGTAACGGGTATAAAATCATGAGCGAATTTAACAATTTTTGTTGCGTGTGAAAAAGTGATTCACTCATAAAATTAATTACACATCTACTCGTATTTGTGATGTTGAAGTTTGCATCGTTGGAACGCAACGAAAAATAATTCCTCATAGATGATCAACTTTTCGTTGGCTGTGAAAACCATTCGAGCATTTTCACGAATTCTCAGTAGAGATTTGTAACTTCAATTTGCAAAAAAAAAAGGCTTTGGATAAGCGTAAAAATGAGGAAATAGAAAATTCACAGAAAAATCGTTGCCTCGCAACGATGAAAACTTCACTGTCATATCTATTTAGTATGAATATCAAGCTGTTAGAAAATATATATATATATTTTTTCGATGTACAAAATGGTCGACTAATATTATCTTTTGTTATCTTTTTTTTCGGCGTGACATTTAGCATCCACAATTTTTTACCTAGAACGAAAAATAAAAATTCTCGTCAAACTACATTAGAATACCTAGACGAGTACGTACGGAATTTAAAAAATATTGTTTTACTCAATTTGAGTTAATAGTAGCTGGATGTCCTTTAATTCAATTTAGTCGCCACTGAGTTAATGGTAATTAGTTAATTTTAACGAGTTTAATAGTAATCAACCTAATTACTATTAACTTGCTTTCAATTAACCGCTAATTAGTTCAGTTGCATCTAATTACTAGTTGTAGGTATTTGAACTTAAGAAATGAATTTTCAGTGAAAAACTTCGTTGTAACTGTTCATAAATTGCTCATAAAATGAAATTTTTTCGATTAATCAGAAATTCCGTACGTACTTCTCTGCGAAATGCAATTAGGAACATAACTTTTCAATTTGAAGTAAATCGAGGGAAAATTGTTCAAGTTATTTGTCACGTCAATTTGAAAAAAGGTGTTTCGAGAAGTGTCGAGTAATCGGCCATTTTGAACATCGAAAAAAAAAACATAAATATATTTTCTAACAGCTTGATATTCATATTAAACAGATGTGTAATTAATTTTATGAGAGGATCACTTTTTCATGCGAAAAAAAAATTGTTTAATTCGCACGCGTTACTGTGGTCTAAGGGGACGTCCGTAAATTACGTAACGCAATTGGGGGCGGGGGGGGGGGTGTCAAGGTTTGCGTTATGTAACGATTTTAAAACTGCCAGAAATAGCACAATTTCTGGATGTTCAAGTTTTTAATGTAAACCTCGAGTGCAATTTTACCGTGGACAGCTCAGAGCTTTCTATACGCAATGTCAGTTAAGGGGGGAAATCACTGTGCAAAAACTTGCACAGTAGCTTTTCCACATCCCCGAAGCAAAATTTGAAGGAATTTTTTTTTTTATAATTCTTGAAAGTACATGTATTGAAAAATATGTTGGCAACATTTTTATCCACAAGTCCGAAAATTGACGGAGTTGTAGTCAGTTTAGTGAGAACAGGTAGCGCGACCGGTTAGTGGCCTCAGTCCCTACAGGTGTGGCATCATTTACTCTTATTATTTCGTGAACTATCATGAAGATGAAGAACCGTCGTATCGCCCGCGACTAGATACTTCAATGTGAGGATCAATATTCTAGAAAAAATCGTAACTTTATATCAAGAAACACGGAACGAAAACTTTCAACGCGTTTTTCTCGAGACTAGTTTTTTCGACCTTGTCCGAGCGAATACTCAAAAACTTATCAACCGATTTTCAATTAAAAAAGAATAACATTTTTGCAATCACAGTGACTAAGGCTGTACGTATCCGCGTTTTTAACATTTGATAATTACTATTTTTGAAGACTGCTTGAATACAGAAAAAGGGCCTTGAAAATAGAAAAAAATGTTCAAACTGTCGGCATTTTGTAAAAAAAAAAAACAAAACAAAACAAAATAAAAAAACGGCTACGCATAACGATAGCTACATTTGTATAGATATCGATAAATTGTTGACTTTCAATTTACACTTAACCTTTCATAAAGATATCCTTGGGACAATGAAGAGTTTTTTTTTCGTCGTCAAATCAATGCATATATCTCGGTCAATTTTCAACATTTTGTGATAAAAATTGGTATAAAACTAGATGAATATATACTTCATAGAATGAGTATAAACCCGATCCTTTCATAATTACTTATGTTTATGAAAAAAATCGCAATTATTGACGACTGGCCAAGCATTACGGTCCCGTTACGTGGGAGAGGGGGGGGGAGTCAAAAACTGGGAAATTTTGCGTTACATAATTTATGTACTAAGGCCTTAATAGTACAGTCGTGCTGTCGCTGAAAAAACCCGGAATCGGAGAAAATTAGAAGGCTAGTTTTTTGACAGGTGATTTTGTAGGTGCCGCGGGTGCTAAATCCGAGTTTGCCTAAAAACCGTGGTGTAGGGTTCTTTTTTAGGGGATGAAAGGAGATGGGGGTGGATTAACACCAAACTACAACCCCTACGAGGTCGGCGCCGTGAGACAAAATGTTCAGCAAAAATTCGGGCTTTAGTTTTGTCCACAGCGGCGAAGTCGTGGAAGTTCATTTTGAGGGTGAAAAAGTGGGGTGAAATTTTGAAAAATCGGTTTCAATTCAATAACTCTTTAGAAAAAAATCGTACGTTTTTTGTTCAAATGGGAACGTTGTTGCCCTTGAAAAGACGCGTCGATCGAGTTTTCGATCATAACTCTCCGATAATATTTTCACCCCCAAAAAATGGTTAAAAAACAAAACAAAAAATAGTTTATTGAATAACTCAAAAACAATCGGTTTTTTGAGTATGGTTCAAATGTACGAAATGTAGAGAATAATTTTCTCCATATTTTCGTTGCTATGGACCACCCTTGAATTTTGATTTTCCAACCCCTCTCGGAGGTTGAACATTCAAAATGAAATTCTGGGAAAGCTATTGACGGCGCGAATTCGCCGCCGTGGAAGAATTTGTAGCTTGAACCCTCAGCTACATTTTTGTCCACAGCGCCAAACTCGTATCTCTTTAGTTTCGGTCAATAGTTTTCCCAGTATTTCATTTTGAATTTTCAACCCCTGAGAGGGGTTCGAAAAAGCAAAATTCAAAAGTTGTGCATAGGAACGAAAATATAGAGAAAATTATTCTCTACATTTCGTACATTTGAACCATCCCCGAAAAATCGATTGTTTTTGAGTTATTCAATAAACAATTTTTTCGTTAATTCTTCAACAATTCTTTTGGGGGCGAAGATATTATTGGAGAGGGTTGATCGAATACTCGATCGACGCGTCTTCTCAAGGGCTACAACGTTCCCATTTGAACGAAAATTGTATGAATTTGTCCCAAAGAGTTATCGAATGAAAACTGATTTTTCAAAATTTCACCCCACTTTTTCAGCCCCAAAATGAACTTCCACGACTTCGGCGCTATGGACAAAAATAAAACCCAGATTTTTCTGAACATTTTGTCTCCCAGCGCCGACCTCGTGGGGGTTGTAGTTTGGCATTGATCCACCCGCATCCCCTTAAAAAAACCCTACCCCCCGATTTTTAGGCAAACTTGGTTTTAGCACACGTGGCACCTACAAAATCACCTGTCCAAAAACTAGCCTTCTCATTTTTTCCGATTCCAATATACAGCACGACTGTACCATAAGAAGAAAGCTTCGCTTCGTTTCGCCGTTGAATATTTACCTCGGCATAAAAACAAAACAAAAGAATAACGATGACGTTTTACTCACGATATAACCTTTACCCGAACTGCAATGACTGCTAGCCTGTTGGCGAATCAGACAAATCGTGCGAGGCTTTAGTTACGGCAAATAGAGTGCGATAGCGAGGTGTCTCGTTCGATACTCGAGCGTAGCTCGGAGCTTCCGATCATCGTCGAAAGGGCACGTAACACGTTTCAAACTTATACAGGGTGGCGCCCGTTGCAAAAGCGTTCAGGACTTTCCATTTCTTCGTTAATACCTCGATTGCAACGGCATTGTTCGTTTCGCGTATCGCCACCCGGTATATCGTTCGGGCAAAAAGATGAAAAAGTGGAGAAAATGCAGGCGTCGTGCTTCTCGGACGATCGGAAGCGGGGTCCTCGACCTCGCGCGCATCTTCAGGTTCATACTCACATCGCTGAGATGGTCCCTGGAACTGTCGGCGTCCTGGCAATCCCTCGGGATTCCAGGGCCGTGCAATTGTTCCGACGCTCTTCCACTGTCGTCGCTCGTACCTGCATCGAGGCCCTGGATTTGAAAAAAACAAAGAAATAAGAAGTTTCCCACGATATATTTATATCCATATACGTATGGCGAATTGGCCATTGGCGGGAACGACTTTGCAATGAACGAGCGAGTGCTTTTGTAAATTCAACGGTTAAGTAAAATGGCAAGACGACTTTTTCATCGAGTGGACGTTTTCAACCCGATTTCGAGGTCAACGTTGCAAAAAGAACATTTATTACTTTTATCGGGGCATATTATCGAACGTGAGTAAATAAAACAGATTACTTTCGTCTGCAACATTTTTTAAATTTTGCCATTATCTTTCCCAAAAAAAAACGACGAAACGGATTCGCCTTTATTGAAAAAAAAAAAAAATCAACGTTTACAAAATCGCCGAAAATAATGACCGAATGAAAAAATGTTACGGACAGAAGTATTGTGTTTGTCATCCCGTAGAATGAGATACCGCTATGAAAAATAGAAATTTCCACCTTTGAAAGTTGAACAAATGTTATCTTGAAAAACGTCCACTGAATGGAAAAAGTAATCTTGCCATTTTACTCGACGTTTGTATCTGCGCGACATGTGTCTCGGTACTTTTTCGATTTACTTCGCGGTTGTTGGGTTATTTCGTTGCCGCAAGATAAATGGGACACTTGTACCAGGATAAACAATACGCCCTCCACACACAAGTGTGACTGTACAGCTGCTTTATTAATTCGTCTCTAGAAAATTATTCTGCCTCGACTGCATGTGTAGTACAGTTGGGTCATTATTGATGAATTAATAATTAACACTGAATTCGTGAATTAATTAATTGTTTAGATTGAGAAGTATCGTACCGCGAAAAAAGTCAAACGGTAATTTTTAAAACTACAATTAGAATTACAATATTTGACCCTAAGCACCGTATATATATATAATATAAATATAATTTAATAATATAATTGATGTAGAAATGATAAGGTATTTGTGAATACATAATTATGATGGGGTTGAAGTTTGCATCGTTGGAATGCAACGAAAATCCTTTCCAATTTATCATTTTCATTATCATCTCAAATCATAATTCGCAAATTTGTTGTAGATCGCTAAATAAGAATGGTAAAAAATGTTTGCGTTATTTTCGCAGCTCAAAATCTACCAGAGAAATTTCGAAAATTAAAGAAAAACACTTTCGTTGCATTCCAACGATGCAAACTTCAACGTCATTATTTATGTCGATATTCCGGAGTCTATTGTTGCCAGATTATTATTATCATTATTGAATATATATATATATATATATATATATATATATATATATATATATATATATATATATATATATATTCAATAATGATAACAATAATCTGGCAATAATAGACTCCGGAATATCGACATAATTATGTATTCACAAATACCTTATCATTTCTACGTCAATTATATTATTAAATTATATTATATATATATACGGTGCTTAGGGTCAAATATTGTAATTCTAATTGTAGTTTTAAAAATTACTAGAGTCTATTATTGCCAGATTATCATTATCATTATTGAATATGTGTGTGTGTGTGTGTGTGTGTGTGTGTGTGTGTGTGTGTGTGCGCACACACACACACATACACACGATGTTTAGGGTCAAATATTGTAACTCTAATTCTATTTTTCAACTTTAATTTTAATTGATTAGCTTATAGGTTAGAGATGAGGATTGAAAGAAGGCAAGTTTTGTAAAAAAGCGAAAGCTGTACTGATCGAATAAAACTACTACTATATGTATATGAGGTATTCCATGTGAATCCGGTTGACTTTTCCCCTGATCCCCGGAATTCGATTTATTTTTTTAAATCTGATTCCATTGACTCCAAAAGACACCCTGATTTTTTTTTACATATTTCGAAACAACCCTTAGTAAAAAAAAAATTCTCCGAAAGAAAACGCTCCGATTTAATCATCTGAAAAAATTCCGAAAAAATCCGTGATTATATGTAAAAAATTTCAAGCTATCACCCCCCAGTGGAAGTATGATTTTTTCTGTGCTTTCTGAGCGATTAACGTTAAAAAGAAATCCGAAAAACTCAAGACCCGCTTACTTCGGGCGAATACTTCAACGTTTTGATACCCACAATGATTTTTTTTTGACCATTTTTGAATCACCAAATCACAGTCACGGAGCTTGAACAGTTAGCAGTCAATTTTTCGGATTTTTTAAAACGTTAATCGCTCAGAAAGCACAGAAACAATCATAATTCCACTGCGGGTGATAGTTTGAAATTTTTTACGTATAATCACGCATTTTTGGGAATTTTTTCAAATTTTTAAATAGGGGCGTTTTTTTCGGAGAATTTTTTTTTCCACTAAGGGTTGTTTCGCAAAATGTAAAAAAAATCCGGGTGTCTTTTAGAGTCAATGGAATCTTTATTGCATTCATATCAGGGGGTATATATACATACATACATGCATACATACATACATACATACATACATACATATATATATATATAAATATATATATATATATATATATATATATATATATACAGGGTGGACCATTTAACGTGACCACCCCAAATATATCCGTTGCCTTTAGAGTGACAAAAAAATTTCAGGAGGTAATATAATTGATTTCGAAGGGCTGCTACAGTGGTGAAAAATTCATTTTTGGCAGGGTCATAGTTTTTGCGTTCTCAAGGTCATCAATGATTTTTCAAATGGGAACATGTTTCCCATTTCGTGTTTCCCATCATGACCTTGAAATGATTTGTCGGGTGGGAGTCGAAATATCGATGGATCAATATTCGGATGGGCTGAAATATCGAATTAAAAAATGTCGAATGTTTGAATATAGATAAATCAATGTTCGGAGGGTTTATATAGTCGTAAATAAAAATTCCGAATACGAATATCTCGAAGTTGAAATATAGCGAAAAACAAAAACCGATTTAAAAAATATTGAGAGACATAATATCGAATTGCTTATATAAATAACACCAAATAATTCGAGAAGACGAATCTTCGAATTGTAAATATAGCGACGGATCAAAAAACAGAAAGCATTAAATCGAACGGCCAAAAAGTCGAGTGGTTAAAATAGCGAAGGGTCAAAATGTCGAATGGCCCGGATGGCGAAAACTTGTGATCGAGGCAGATAGCGTTAGCGGTCGGCCGGGACGGCATCCATACCGTGTTCGCCATTTTGGCATTCGTCATTTCGGACCATCGATATTTTGCGTCTCGATATATTACTTTTCGCTATAGGCGGTATTACGAATATTAGATACTCGCTTTTTTCTGTTTCGGAGATATGGATGTTATAGATTGTTCCAATCTATATTTGTATGTCTCAAATTGCAGACGGTCTGAATATACGTTTTCAGATAAATGAGCTCTCGAATAAATGATGCTTTGCTTTATAGTCATTCGATTTTTTCTTCGATCGAAACATAACATTTCGAATAATTAAACCTTCGTTATTTTGAGAGTTCATAATTTTGTCGTTTCGAAATATTTATCGATCTATATTTGGTCCTTCGATATTTGGATCCCCACCCGATTTGTCACCAAAATATTTTGGGTTCGGGTTTGTTTGGGTTTGTTTTCGTCACTTTCAAGGCAACGGAGATATTTGGGGTGATCACGTTAAATAGTCCACCCTGTATATATATATATATATATAGACATTGTTTCAGATCAACCGGATGGTCAAAATCAAACGGCCCTCACGTTCAAAGCTCCATCACACGGTTGTTTATAACTTCTTCAATTATTAAAACATTTTCATAAATTTGCTACACAACTTTGTTAATAGTGCATACAAATAATTGTTCAATCGATTTTCCAATCATCTTACTATTCTATTAAAATTATTATTTTTTCTTCTTCAAATAACCCTGTTTTTCAGATCGTCAGTAGCCAAATTCCGTAATGTAAAACAAAGAAAAAAAATTCTAAACCTGCACACGTTTTCCCCGAAAAAAAAAAATACACGAAAATGTCTCTTTTTTACGCTTTAAGAATCGATCGTTATAACGAAATGATTACTTTCGAAGGTTCATTAAACGGTAAGAAATCCGCCCATGTATCTCTGCCTCAAATGATATTTGATCAATAGCTGTTGCCTCAATTATATGACTTCTTGTCATTGTGTATAGCGAGGCTTTTCTTTTTAAGCCCTGAGCTCGAACGAGTCCAAACAAACGAGACGTCGAGAATCCCGACGCCGCGTCTGCCGCGACAATAACACAATTTTCAATAAGGAAATAATTCTCGAGAGGCAAATTAATACGATGCGGCCGGCATGTTCGTGATAAATTAGTCCCCCGAGTTGCGGTAAACGGCGGATAACTTTGAACGGTGGGCAATTTTTGCGCGACGATTGAGGATTTCACGAGAGTCGTCGGTCGGGATGAGCGGCGTGCGCGCGTGCGCGCGTGTTTTATATACGTATAATTACCTGATTGAGCGTAGAGGGTGTCAGTATGGAATTATGCGTGTAATGGTTGTGCTTGAAATGATTCTTGATGTGATGATCGTTGTGCCGATTGTTCTGTCCGGTATCCACCTTTGGTTTTTCGTCAGCTATCGACAGCAACGAATGGAGCTTCTTCACATTATTTTTACCCGCTAACTTTATTGCACTCTGGAAAGTATACAAAGCAAAATGACAAATATATTATTATTAACGCAAAGTTTTGTTGTTATATAAGCATTCGTCATAATTATTATTGCAAGCCTCACGCCGGTTGAAATTTTTGAAAACATCGATTTTTATTCTTCATCAACATCGAAAAAATATCGAAACATCGAAACATCGAAAAAATATTCTTCGTAAAATTGAGGTCTGTTCAAAATTGCGGGAGTGGGCCGTTTTATACGCTCCGCGTACGGACGAGCTTTGAACGCGTTTGTCGCGAAATTACTTTTTCAAGATTGGTGACCACGATATCTCAAAAATCACCGCACCGATCAACTTTAAACTTCAGAGCCTCTATTACATATCAAAAGTCAATGCTTCCAACGAAGGCATTTTTATTCGATGCATAATTTTTTTTTTTTTTTATAAACGAAAATAGAGCCTTTCTATTTCACCGAAAATCGAAACTTTTACTTGGACTGCGGCCATTTTTTTTCTTCCAAAAATCAATATTTTGTTAAATCTTACGTCCGAGGACTAGAAAGTTGCAGGCAAATCGAAGGACGATTTTCAAACGGTAATCTGCACTAACTATTTTATCTACCACATTTTTAAATATTTTTCCAATTTTAAGCCCAATTAAACATTTTAAAAGATACTTAAAACGATATATATATATATATATATATATATATATATATATATATATATATATATATATATATATCGTTTATATATAAAAAATATATATAAAAGGAATATATAAAAAATTAATAAATATGTTATATATAAAAAATTATATTAAATATTAATAATATATAATATAATTAAATATTAAAATTATATTAAATATTAATAATATATTAATAATTTTTAATATTTATAATATTAATTAATAAATATATAAAAAAAAAGGAATATATAAAAAATTCCTCTCTTTTCCGGCTACGAGCTAGGTTTAACGCCGTAACTAATAATAATTATATAAATTATTGTTATTATACAAATATTATATGAATGTTATTATTATATATCATTATGCAAGTAGAATTCTCTCATGCGATTATTATCACTATTATCATGATCATACGATTTTATTGCTCCGGGCAATAAACTCCCACAACTTGCACTGGTGAGTATTATTATTTTATTATTATGAATAAGTAGTAGTATTTATTCCTTGTATACCCTTTTAAGGGTGTTTACATCAGTGGCCTTCCCTTCACTTTTACCAACGTGTTTACATCGGGTTTCTCATTATCTACATTTTTCTTATTTTCGTACATCTTGATATTCTAGTTACTCGAATTGCCTAATGTAGTCGCATAGTTGTTTTGTCGGTTGGTTTTGCAGTTGCGCCTCGATTTTCCGGTCTATTTCCATCCCCCTGCTCTTTCCAACCATCATTCCAGTTTCTTTGCTACCGCTTGATTTTCTCCCTAATTTTTGGACCCTCGTAAATGTGTCTCGAATTTTTGATAATCCTTGTGATAGGGGGCCGTCCATAAATTACGTCATTTTAAAATAGGGGGGGGGGGGGGGGTTCGTCTGCGGATGACGGTAAATGATGGATGAGGGGGGGGGGGGGGGGCGTTTCGAAATTGACGTCATTCTTGTGATACCAGTTACTTCAAAATGTACAATAGTATATTGTACAACTAGAGTGGTTTCCCCGCATGAGTGATGAAAAATATTTTGCAAGTACCTAATGGTATTAATTATTGAACTCATTATTTATTTATTTATTACATAAGGTTTGTCTACATTATATTCGAGAACTTCAAATAACAGCGTACCTATGAAAATAGTTCGATCGAGCCAAAGTGAATATGGGGAGGATACGGAGATATTACCCGTGATCCAGGATTTGCAAGAATGGGTGAAAACTCCGTGGGAGCTATCCAAAGAAAACTAAAGAATAGAGAAGAATAATATTATTATATTAATGAAAATTGCCAAAGTACAAAATAATAAAAGATGATTCTATAACAAAATGTGGGAGCTATCCAAAGAAAACTAAAGAATAGGGAAGAATAATATTATTATATTAATAAACATTGCCAAAGTACAAAATAATAAAAGATAATTCTATAACAAAATGTTTTAATGTTACCCAATTTTTCTCAAATCCGCAAATGTTTTAATTTTGCCAAACTGGTAATGACGTCAATTTTGCGAGAGGGGGGGGGGTCATTAGGAAATGACGATAGAATGATTGTAGGGGGGGGGGGGGGGGGGTCGAAAATCAGCAAAAATCGATGACGTAATATATGGACGGCCCCTAGGTGATTTTTCCGAAAAATGAGCGAAATTTTTTTGTTTGTTGCTATTTTCTAATAACCTTCTCGAAAAATATCGAGAATTACTCGCATAAATGTTCTCAGATAGAGTAGTGAATACAGCTTGGAGGTATCAACATTTAATTAATGAAGAATAACGACGAGTGAAATTATGGCGAGCGAAGGCCGAATCGTGTCGACAATGAGTCAGTGTTGTTTCCTGAAACGTTTTACGAATTAAAAGAAAACAATTGGAAAGTTTTCGAATCTTTTTCTCAAATTTAACAAACAACTAGTGCAAAGTTGTGAAGAAAGTTGAGAAAAGTTGGTCTTTCCATTTTGATGATGATTACACGATGTTTAGGAACAATAGACTTGTTCCTTAAATTGTTTTGTGAATTTTGATCAATCGGTACGAAGAAACTGTGCGACAGATCAATTCGCAAATTTCCAGGGCTATTGGGATGCATCAAGCTGAAAAAAAAACCTGGCAACCCTAGTCTTTCCATCGACGCTTGTAATGTAGTGGTAGATTTACTGAAAAGCCGTAAAACGTCAATTTTTTGTACTTTTTTCATGTCAATGTTAAGGGTGAAAAAAAAACAAAATTCTCAAAAATCAATGTAAGAATTTTGTAGGAAATGTATTCAACTTGTCGAAGCTGCCCTTTAAATCCTTGTGCGATCATTGATTGCTGACATATCGATGATCAAAGACAAAAGGATCCTTTTTCATTCAACGTCGGATATCTCGGCAAAAAATTGACGTATATTACAGTCGTGCTGTATATTGGAATCGGAAAAAATTAGAAGAAGGCAAGTTTTTTGACAGGCGATTTTTTAGGTGCCACGGGTGCTAAAACCAAGTTTGCCTAAAAATCGGGGGGTAGGGTTTTTTAGGGGATGGGGGTGGTTTAATGCCAAACTACAACCCCCACGAGGTCGGCGCCGGGAGACAGAATGTTCAGAAAAATCCGGGTTTTATTTTTGTCCATAGCGCCGAAGTCGTGGAAGTTCATTTTGGGGGTGAAAAAGTGGGGCGAAGTTTTGAAAAATCAGTCTTCATTCGATAACTCTTTAGGACAAATTCATACAATTTTTGTTCAAATGGAAACGTTGTAGCCCTTGAAAAGACGCGTCGATCGAGTATTCGATCAACCCTCGCCACTAATATCTTCACCCCCAAAAGAATTGTTGAAGAATTAACAAAAAAATTGTTTATTGAATAACTCAAAAACAATCGATTTTTCGGGGATGGTTCAAATGTACGAAATGTAGAGAATAATTTTCTCTATATTTTCGTTGCTATGCACCACTCTTGAATTTTGCTTTTTCGAACCCCTCTCAGGGGTTGAAAATTCAAAATGAAATTCTGGGAAAACTATTGACCGAAACTAAAGAGATACGAGTTTGGCGCTGTGGACAAAAATGTAGCTGAGGGTTCAAGCTACAAATTCTTCCACGGCGGCGATTTCGTGCCGGCAATAGTTTTCTCAGAATTTCATTTTGAATGTTCAACCCCCGAGAGGGATAAAAAATCAAAATTCAAGGGTGGTCCATAGCAACGAAAATATGGAGAAAATTATTCTCTACATTTCGTACATTTGAACCATACTCGAAAAACCGATTGTTTTTGAGTTATTCAATAAACTATTTTTTTTTTTCGTTTTTTAACCATTTTTTGGGGGTGAAGATATTATCGGAGAGTGATGATCGAATACTCGATCGATGCGTCTTTTCAAGGGCTACAACGTTCCCATTTGAACAAAAAGCGTACGATTTTTTTCTAAAGAGTTATTGAATTAAAAGCGATTTTTCGAAATTTCGCCCCAGTTTTTCACCCTCAAAATGAACTTTCACGACATCGGCGCTGTGGACAAAACTAAAGCCCGGATTTTTCTGATCATTTTGTCTCACGGCGCCGACCTCGTAGTCGTTGTAGTTTGGCATTAATCCACCCCCATCTCCTTTCATCCCCTAAAAAAGAACCCTACACCCCGTTTTTTCAAAATCACCTGTCAAAAAACTAGCCTTTTTCTCATTTTCTCCGATTCCGGGTTTTTTTCAGGGACAGCACGACTCTACTAGTAGAGACACTAACAAAAAACGAAATTGAAGCTGAATAAACAAGCTAACTGACCTATCCATTGATTTAACTGAAAAAATATTTCCAGAGCTCGTAGAACCTTGAACAGAAACGAAAAAATCCGACGGATCTCAAAACTAGAAACTTGAAGCTTCAAAATGCTTTTTTTTTTCATCTCGATACGACCATTTTTCACACAGATACAGCGCTTCAAAAAACACTGAAAAAAATGCAAGAAGCTTTCTGTTCCTTTAATTTTTTGGACTAGTGTAATTCCATTCCACACGGACTGCCAGACTCCTCCCTCACGTACGCTTCTCATGCAATTATTATTAATAATTGTCGATTCATTAATATAATTGTGTAATAATAATTTTACTGAGTATATAACAATACGACTCTATAATAACAATTCATAATTTATTATCATTGATATTACTGTTCTTAGTGTTATCGGCGGATTGTTTGTGTTTATCTTTGCACTTTATTTCTGCGCTGATTTACGGAAATAGCGCAGACGAGAGATAACCGAGCAACGGTCGAGACAAAAAATACAAGTTAAGAATATAAAAATAATGAAAATGTTCAAACGGAGGGAGATACTTTGTAGTCTTAACATATAAGATATCGCTGCTTGACCTTTGTCAGTTAGCCACGGGACGAAAATGTCGATCTGCGCAGAACGCCGTGATCGCTATTTGTTTACAAACAAATATATATGCCTATACGTGTGTGCGTGTATTTATTGTAAGCAAATAGCGATTCGTTGCAGAGAAAAAAATATATGTGTAATGATGATAGTAGCAATGATGACTTTTAGAATTTATATATGAATTTAGAATTTCGTCGCTTGAGGCAACTCAAATTGAAGACGAAGGTCATATGGCGCAGAAATCGCAGATTGAAGGTGATGATTACGACGATAGGCCTGCTAGTAAAATTTCAAACGTGTTTTTTTTTCTCGAAACTATACTTTTCAAAACGGCATGCGAAATTTCTCGACACATAAGGGGTCTTCACACTTAAGGGGAATATAAAATAGGTGTATATTCTAGATATTGATATAAAAGTTCTCACATTTAATAAATGCACTTTCGAAATACATAAAAAAATTATTTTTCATATATTTATGTAACCTAAACAAATTTTAAACGAGTTTTTCTCGAAACAACGTTTTTCGACGGTTTGTTGCTAAAAACTTCGACACTACTGAACCGATCCTTATGAAATTTTAACCACATATTCTTTACAACTACAGCTATGGCGCATATCAAGGATTTTTTAAAATTTGATACTTACTATTTCTTTTTGCCAAAAATGGTGAAAAAAAAACACGTTTTGAAAAAAATTTGCCACTTTGTTATTTTAGCATATATTAAAAATCGTATGATAAGCGCTATGGCGATTAACACACTGAATGTAAAACCGTTTGTTTTTATTTTGTTTCGGATCATGCGAGGTTTCATCAATAGCACAGACCTATAATTCTTTAGGACATTTTGAATATTACCATTTACGTCTACATATAGTGACTTAAATAAATAAATAAAACATTTTAAATGTATTTAGAAAGTTTATTCATTAAGTGTAACTTTTATATCAATATCTATAATATAAATCTATCAAAAAATTCACGAAATTAGCCTTTTTTGGCGTCTAAAGAGAGAAGACCCCTTAATGAATCGATTGACTTGAAATTTGGTCGATTTATTCAGTCTAATAGTAGTTTAGTCTCGACCGACGTTTTTCTTGAGATTCCTTTCATCAGTTATCAACAGTAATGTCATTTTTCCTTTTTTGTTGGTAATTACGAAGTTTGAGGACTTTTCCGAAAAAACGACGGAATTGTTTTTTGTTGCCATGAGCTGCTTTAATTGGTCACCACTATTGATATTCCGTCGGGGGAGGTTGGCATTTTCTATTAATTCCATAAGTTATGGGGTTTTGAAGTTCCCGGAAACACGTAATAAAATAGGGCGTTTTAAGAGGTTAGGCCACTCTAGACGCCGAATAAAAAGGCTTTGTGAGGATTTTTTTCTTTAGAAAAACTACAAAATATATCGACATTACAAAAAAGGGTGTTTATCATACATATCAGTGAATGTATACAATAATGTTTTGAAGCGATTAATTTCAAAATGGCGGCTGTGCAACGTTTTTCTCAAAACTGCGTTTTTCAAATTGGCCGGAAATATAACTCAGATAATTTTCAACCGATTCACTTGAAATGTTGAATATATCTTGAAAAATACATTGTCTATGAATGTACGTAGGATTTTTTTGTTATATTGCATCGTTAATTTGTTATTAACAATTATCTGACGATTTTTTAGGCAAATCTTTCACTTTCCAAAAATGTGCTTAAAAAATCGTTGATAACGAATGAACTATGCAATATAAAAAAAAATTCTACGTACTTCCATAGACAATGTATTTATCAAGATATATTGAACATTTCAAGTGAATCGGTTCAAAGTTGTCTGGCAAGGAACATCCGTTCGATATTGTTGTATAAAGCAGCGAAAAGTAAGCGATACGTATTTTTTTTTATCGGCGGAAAAACGGCCTTAAGGGCTGAAACGAACCCTCAAAAATGGGGATGTTTTTCGTCGATAACGTTTTAACGGTACGAGATATTAGAAACTTTCAAATTGCAACAATGTTTATTTTTTTGTGCACTGTACATTGAAGATGAGAACGATAACGTTATCGACGAAAAACGAAAAACACCCCCATTTTCGGGGGTTCGTTTCATCCCTTAAAACCGTCTTTCCGTTGATAAAAAAAAATCGAAGGGTGTCATCTGAGGGATGTTCCTTGCGAGTTATGTTTCCGGCCAACTTAAAAAATGCAGTTTTGAAATAAACGCTGCACAGCCGCCATTAAACACCCTTTTTTGTAATCTCGATTTATTTTGTAGTTTTTCTGAAAAACAAATCCCCAAAAAGCCTATTTTTTCGGCCTCCAGAGTGGCCTGAGGCCTTAATATTGAATAACGATAATAATAAATAATCTCGTGACATAAATATAAATAGGCATAATTACAAATGACTCAAAACTTCATTCTGAGTTGTACAAAAAATTTGCTGACGCAGTTCTTTCATAATGATCATCGATAATGTTATACTTTTCCAAGTTGGTAGTAGCACAAAAGTTTTTTCCTATTTACGTAATAAAAATAGAAAAATGCATAATTATGACCTTTAATTATATATATTTTTTTAAATTAACATCTACAGAATAAATATATTTTTCGTACGCATTTTTAATAGGTTCGTTGAAAAAAATAGCAGAATTTCATTGTTTGTCAATATTGTTCGATTAAAAAAAAATTAAACTTGCCAAGACTACGTATTAATTGTGTGTAACATTCTGTCCTTGTGTTCCCAATACTCTTGTCAGAAAAAAAAAACATTGAGAATTGACCTGTTTTTTGGGCCCCAATCCTAGGCAGACCCGTTAATTATTATTTCTTGCAATAAATCTATATAAATATAAATGTAAGAATAATTGGCTATAAATTGCACAAGGACGTATGTACATTCTCAGTGATTATTATTACTTCGGTAATTATATACATGCATATATATGGGCAATTCCACGCCATTTTACGTAGCCCGTAAACCCGACCATTTTTGGTTTTCCTGATTTTTTGTTTTTGTTGAAAAATTGTACCTCATAAAAGAAATATACACACCAATTTTCAGATTTTTGTCTCTTCTCTTTTAGGAGTTATAATTTTCCAAGAAATGTCGATTTCGGAGGCTTTGAAAACGTTGAAACGCTGATAACTCCTGAACTAATTGAAATATCGACAAATGTCACTATATCATTTGTTTTCATTTCGAAGCATACTTCCGTTGAAAAATATGAAATAAATTATCAATTATCAATGTCAACGTTTTTTTTCTTCTTCTCAAGTAAATACTATTTTTTTTGAAGATAAACTTTTTTTATTTTTTTTTTCAAACATTCTCTAAAATAGAGTGACCCATTCTATGATTTTAAAGACTAGTCCCATCGTGGGCCCATTTTTCCTTCTATTTTTTTTCGAATTGATCATATTTTTGCTTAAAAGATTTTTATCACTTTAATGTCCAATAGTGCTATCAATGATTTTGTGATTTCCAATTCGGCTTCGACAGGCCTGAAAAAGTTGATTTTTAATTTATGCTGAATTTAACATTTTTTTTAATTCAAAATAATTTTTTTCCGTATCTTCATCATATACAATACGCACACACATATATGCAACGAATACATTTTTTAGGGAAAATCGGCGAAATTATAAAACCTCAGCAAGAGTGCATTGAAAAAGAAACAAACAAGAAATGAAAGAATGCATTGAACTCCGTAAACTCAGCAAACTCGTCAAGGACTTTGTAACCGCCGCATTGACGAAAAAAAAAAAACTAGCCAATTTTTCGCTTCGAATTTAAGAAGCGCCCGCAGTCGTTTTTTCCCCTCCCATTTTTCAATCCTCGAAAACGAGTCTCTTCAACGAAAACTCGTATAATAAAGTAAAAAGGAAAAATAAATAAATTTAAAAAAAAAACGTGGATAATCGAAGAGCCAAGTATAATAAAAAGCAAAAGAAAATAAAAACAAAAAAACGAGAGAAAATCATCGAGGAGCACAATTCTCGGGTCCGTTTCGATACTTTTGTGCATAATAAAAGACGGTCGGCTATGAGGAGAGTCCGTGGCAAAATTTCCAATGCACATATTCCGGTTTGCCCGTGCTGAGTCGCGGGAGAGCTTCGATCTCGTCGCCACACACACACACGCGAGCGCGCGCTCCGCGGATAAAGGCACACGCGTCGTCGGTGCTGTCGCCACGAGCGAGACGGAGCAGAGCGGCGTGCACTACCAACCAGTAAAACAGCCGAGCAGAAACTACCACGCCGCGGAGCGAGAGACAGAGAGAGAGAGAGAGAGAGAGAGAGAGAGAGAGAGAGAACAAAGAAGCGAGAAGCAAGGGGAAAAAAACAAAACAAAAATAGAGAAAAAGAAATCAGTAAAAGAAATGCGTTTCGCGCGGAGGCCCCGCAAGAGAGCGAGAGCGAAACTTGGTCGTCGCCTCGTCGCGGCTTTAAACTGGATCACGAAACGTGTACGAGAAACTTTGCGCTTGACCAACGCGCGGATCCGGCAACGTTCGAAAGATCATACAGAAATACGTATAAATAATTTGCAGCCCCGTAAACACGACGCGCGCGCACATACATTCTAAAATTGATCATTTTTAGCATATTCCTTTATTATATAATGTATACTTTACACTGTATAAAATTTGGTATATGTTTGTGTGTGTGTATATATGCACACACGCACACACACACACACACACACACACACACACACACACACACACACACACACACACACACACACACACACACACACACACACGCAGGTTCATCCCATAAATAATGGAGTTATTTTTATACTTTTGTGTTTCATCATTGCGATCAAGAAATTACGTTTTTAATCGAAAATTCACTTTTTGTTTTCAAAATTTTGAATTTTCTTCTTTTTCCAAGATTTAAAGAAAAGGTATTGCGAAACTGTAAGAAAATTTTTTTTCTCACAGATTTCTTTCCGTGAGAATTCTCATTGATTTTCTTTTATTCCAATCATCATCAATTGACATTTAAGGAACAATAAAAGTGTTACTTTAATTTTTGATAAAACTTTGACGCTTCGATAAAAAAATAACGGTTTAGCCGATGAATTTTAAATTGTGGGGGTTTTTGGGCATGTATTGAACTGAAAAAAAACCTAGAAACATGAGTCATTTTCGCAATATTTGCAAAGTTGACGTGGATTTTTCAAAACGGGAAAGAAACGTCATTTTGTCGTATTTTTTCAAATCAATGTTAAGGTTAAAAAAATCTCTAAAGTACCAAAAGATGCTTTTAGAGAATTTATTCCAGTTTACGAAACCCACCTTTAGCTCGCGTACGATCATTTGTTCATGAGATATTGATGATCTACGAAAGAAGCTCCTTTTTTCGTAGATCATCAATATCTCGGCGACAAATGGTCGTACAGAGATCCAAAAAATACCGTTTTGAAGCTGAAGAATCAGGCTAAAAGACCCTAGCGATGATCGAGCTCAAAACAAAATTTTGAGACCGTGGACGATTTTGAAAAAAAAAAGAACATTCGAAACATTTTGCGTCGCGCTATTTCTTAGATTCACGCCGAGCGTGTTGCTTAAAAAGTTGTTTATCGGTGACATTCGTAAACTAGAGATTATGAGCTTTAAAACCCCCTTTTTTTCCGATACGACCATTTTTCACGAAGTTACAGTTATTCAAAAATAAATGAAATTTTTTTGAAATTTTACTGTTCCCTTAATTTTTGTAATGAGTGTATATATATATACATATATTCGAAAATTTATAATTTCTAGCGCATTATTATATTTTTTAATGAATAGTTATTTATTAGTATAAAATTTACTAATAAATAAATAGATAATAATTTCTCAACAATAATAAACGTTTGTATATGCCTCCGTAAATATGCACAAAAATTTATTATCATTGTGAAATCCCGATCTATTTATTCATTAGTAAATCTTGTATATATTATAAAATGTATATAAACAATAAAACAGTTTATATATTAACGTCATTGTATGTCAAAATAATGTTGACATTATGTATGTATGTGTGCATCTATATATTCTCCTTTTATTAAATATATATTGGCAATTAATTACAATAAACACAAATATATGCGAAAGTGTATTATTATTATGAGCAGATCGTGTGTTTCTTTGTTAATTAATTATTTTGCTACAAAATATAGTATGTTTTATACTATATATGAGGGAAAAAATAGTAGCAGTGACAGAAATATATATATATATATATATATATATTGTACAATGAACACAGTAAAGTAAAATAATTTACCAACGGATAATAATCTAGCGACCTAACAAGCCTCAGATTACCTACACTCATGGACAACAATCAAACGGATATAGCTGCATCATTGAAAAAAAAAGCTACTACACACATATGCGCACACGTATAAATGTTATACCTACAACCGTGAATATCAGGCGAAAAGAGAAAGATTCGTCGAATATCGCGGTTTTCCAGAGGGTAAAAACACAGCCGAGAAGAACGAACGAACGAGAAAAAACGTAAAAACACGCGCGCACTATGATAAATCTCGCATACGTAATGACCCGAAATAGCAAGACGATATGGTCGCTGCGCGGGTTTTTGATACTCGTTGAAGATAATTTCAACACGAGAATAAAGCACACACCGCAAAGAGCAGCGGCACACGTTGAGCTCGACTCGTAGCGCGAAAAAGCGTGTACCAAAAGATTCCAAAAAAGAAAAAAAAACAACAAACAAACAAACAATAATAACGAAACGTATGAGAAAAGAATTCTCGTATTTCGTGAGGCCTGTGCAGAGGGGCTGCGTGTGGCAAGACCGCCGCGCGTTTTACTCGTTCGCACACGGGCTCTCAGGTTTTACTCGTTCTGCGGTGCGAGCGTTTGGTACACGGTCTCGCGCGGAGCTAAGGATCGCGCGGTGAAGGAGGTGGGGGGAGGGTGGGAGGAGGAGAGGAAGAGAAAGACACGGAGTTGAGAGAAAGAGAACACACGCATACTCGTACATGTCTATATATATATATATATATATATATATATATAGGTTTGCGATGATTACGCGGCTCGGATGCAGCGGCCGTGTAGTAAACGCGGGAGAAAGAGAAACAAGAGGGCGGCGTAGCGGAGTGACACGAGGAGGGTGGAGGGGAGGCAGGAGATCGACGTGCGTGCGCGTTCCGCCAGAGCGAGAGAGTCGGAGCATTACGTTTAATCTCCTCTCTTTCTCACGCGCACACGAGTGCACTACCGACCTGAAGTTGGCCACTCAAGATCGAGAGCTTTGCACTCCTCGTATAAATAGATCTGCATTGGATGTGGCGTAGTGGGGGGAAGGGTAGAGGGGGAAGTTTAAACGCTTGTGCGCGGCCGTTTCTTTTTCTTAGCCGGCGATGATTCTTGCCCGTTTTGTATGACGTAGAGAGCGAGCGGTAGACGCGGAGAGCAATATAAAAATGGGCGAAGAGGAGCGCTTGCATCTCGGCGGCGGCGGCGGCAGGGATATACGGACATCTGTGAGGAGGAAACGGAATTAGGAGCGCCGGAGAGTCCACGGACGGTTAGCGAGGAGCCGCGCGGAGGGGGGGAGACGGATCGCGAAGCCACGGGCACGACGGACGGGCGCAGCGCGAGCAAAAAAAAAACGGAGGGGCAGAAGGAGGGACGTCGCTCCTTCGTACAGTGGAGGCTTGACTGTTTTTTTTTCTTCATCGACTCGGAAACCAAGTTTCCAACGAAAGTTTGAGTTTTCTTCAGTTTCACTTTGCACATTCGGGAGACTTGGATGCGTGGGAACTGATGACCCTGGTGTATCAATGTCGATAGCTTATCGTTCGGATGGAAGGGACGCGATTTGAAATAGAACAAAATTGCGACCGCAATTGGTTTATGAAGTTTTTTGCTGAAGCTGGACAAGTTAACACTCCAATGCCACTTCCGGTCAACTTGCAAAGATCCAGCACACCCCTCTCCCGATAAGGTATCTTTCGTTATAATCGATACTTGAACCAATCGTTTGCAAAATGGATTTTCAAAAATAAAAATCTTCAACATTTCCCGAAACAACGTCCGACCGATTTCCAAAAAAACAAATCCAACAGTCAAATTCCTTCAAAAAACAGAACTAACAAAACTCAACCAGAAATTTTTTTAAATGTCGAAAAAAACAAACCCAAAAAACCTCAACCAGGAAAATTCTAAAAGATCGCAAATAAAACAAACCCAAACAGTCAAACCCCAAAAACAGAAAAATTCATTTTTAAAAAATCAGAACTATTAAACAAATTTCTAAGATCGAATTTTGTTGCCCTCTCCCCGTCTCTCCCGCGTAATCGGGTTACCACTGTAAGCTGGCGCGATACTCGCACTCGCTCGTCGCAAGTCGAAGGACTGTTACGTGCGAGCGTGTGCGTGTGTTCGCGACGCGAACGGCAAATGCGCGACAGGGAGGGGGATCCGATGACCAAGAGGCGGAGGGGGGGGGGGTGGTTGCCGATGAGACACTAGTGGAAAAGAGACGGAAGAAGACATTGACCGAACGAAGAACCCCGTATGCGCGGCCCGCGCGACACAAGGCCTTTTTCTCTTCTCCCTCTGTCGGGCCGAGCGTCGGAACATTGGCCAGCTGGAACGAGAGGAGCCCCCGCGCACAAACCGTCCCGAAGGAGAGCGCGCGCTGTCGTAGGCAACTCGATTCGACTACCTTACCAACGTTCGATGCAACTTCGCGCATGTATCCCCCCTTCCTGCCCCTACCAGGCCCAACCTGCACACTTTACTAGACTACGTGTGTTGGGGTTGGCCAACTTACTACCCGTACATCGTTCAAGTCTTACTATGTGTGTATACACACACACACACTTTTACCAAATATAAATAATAATAACAATATGTTTATCACATGATAATGATTTATATAATGTTCATTTTATTAATTACATTATTGTTATCATTTATATTCGGTAAAAAAATCTGTGTGTGTGTGTGTGTGTGTGTGTGTGTGTGTGTGTGTGTGTGTGTGTGTGTGTGTGTGTGTGTGTGTATTGTCACGTGTATTGTTATCATTGTTATTACATTTCGGTTCACGGTTTTTTACTTTCGGAACTTTTTTCGCAATGTTTATATATAATAATCGTTTGTTTTTAAATATTTTATTAGTATTATTATCATTATTATTATAAAAACAATAATAATAATATATTTGTCATCAAACGAAAATTATGTATATATATATATTGAGGGGAAAGTGTGTGTGTGTGTGTAATGCAACAAAGATGAAAAAGGCTAAAAACTGCAGGCGGGGTCGTCCACTCCACCTGCGCACGTGTACCAACCGCTTGAACGTGTGCATACATCATCCGGTATACTACGGGGTGTTTGATTCTAAGTGTAACGGTGACATATTTTTTTCATCTACGATCGGTAGAGATCGACACCTGACACATTTCACAATTCCGTTTGAAACGGGACAGCCTGTAGAGTGAGCCGATTTCACGGCATGAATTTCTCGCTGTCTCGACGACCGCGGTCCGGCAACAACCTCTAAGAAATAAGAAAAAACAAGTCGTCGGAAACACCGAATGCTCGATTGCATCGACTTTTTGCTCTCACTCTTTCTCGTGGTAAAGCGAACTTTTGGAATGTTTCGGCCGATTGGAGAAACGAGCATTATTTTTGCCGAGTTTTTCCTTTGTTCAGTTGGAGGAGAGAGAGGCGAGAGTAAGGACAGCGCCATCGGGCGAGACTTTTCGTTGTCGCAAAGTAGCATCGCGGGCGCAATTATTTTGTTTGCTTTATTTAAGAATATTCGTGCGGTACACGAGGTGCAGATGTGTATCGAAAGTAATGGAAGAAACGTGAATACGGAAAAAGCATTTCCAAGAATGTGCTTTCGCTCTCTCCGCTGCGGCTCCCCCGCTCCACGCGGCTCCGGTTAACGCGAAATTCCCGCGTGCTCGTCGTTGCTGAACGAACGTTTCATTTGCGCCGTTCGGGCACGCTGTGGAAACGGGCGTTTTATTCCTGCGTGTACCCTCTCGTAATAGACGGTGAAACTTTCGTTCGCGTTTTTTTGGTGCACAGCTCGTTTGCCCTTTCTCGCTCTTTCGCGAGAGAAACGTGCGCGCGAGGGAGAGAGGGTGCGGGAATGAAAAAGAAGCAGAAAACCGGTAAGTTTAAAGACCGTTCAGGCACCGCGGAGCGCCCGTGGACGAGCAGCGCCTCTCAGCGGATTTCAACGGACGAGGCAGAGAGCTCGGACCACGGAGTGTATATACGGGAGTAGCCGCGCGACGCGTTGTTTCCGGACGCAAGAAATTCGCTAAATGAGAAGTTCTATCCGCGAGGCGCTGCTGGCAATCTGCACTGCATTTGAAATTTTAAACTCTTGATTTGAAATAATCGAAGTTGGGTTGTTCGTCACATAGTGAAAATTTGTTTAATAATATATTATTATATCAGCCGCTTAGTTTTTTCAATTCTTACACTAACGAGTAGAAACAACGGGGAAAACTGAAAAGAACAATCCGAAAGAAATGCGGGTCGCGTCTGGGATTTGAACCCGGGACTTTTCGATTGGCGGCCGAGTACTCTAACCACTGAGCTACGGGCCAGGCTGCTTAGTACAACCTTTCGGATGATCTACATCATCGTACCATTACAATATACATATACATATCTATTCATCCACTATTCCTCTGCCTTCTAACCTCAATTCATCAAGGTCAACAAAACATGCAACTCACATATCTTCAAACATCAATTGCATCGGAATGTCACATTCAAATTGTGGAAAAAAGCGAGATCAAAAGTTCTCTCCTGCATTCATATATTTAAAATGTTAAAAGTGAGAGTTATAACACCGGATGTAACGTTTGGAAGTAACGAACGCAACGAAACTGTATCTCCGTGCCGGTCACTTCGACCGAACTCGGCTTATCATTGTTGCATTGATAGGACGATTTCGTTCGAGGCGACGCTCCGCCCGTGGCAGAATTCAGTACTACTCCGATGCACGACAATATCCGAATGAGCGGTTTTTTTTTCATGCCACCGCGCACGGGAGTTCGGCGACTCCCGTGCTTCGGTTTCGCGTCTTCGGACGTTCCGCGCATGTGTGTACATGCACGCGCGCAGCGCAGTACCGTGTGTTCGCTTTCGCGGATCGCCCGTGTGTGTGTCGCTTGGCCGCGAGAGACGGGCAGCGCAACGCGCCCCCCACTCTGCCGCCGCGCGCGATCGTAGGTCGCGGCAGCACATGCCGTTTAGCGGGCACAGGCTCGTCGCTCGGCCTATGGGATAGGGCGACGAGGCAAGCGAGAGAGAGAGAGAGCGCCCGATGGAGGCGGAGTGGGAGAGAGCGACGGAGACAGAGAGGAATAGCAGTAGTTGGGCCGTAGTACATAATACTACCGCAACGGGGCAACCCCGAGCGGCGCGACCTTAGACCCGTATTAAACACGGATTTTTTTTCGTCTCCTTTTCGTTTTCAACTCGCGCAAATCATTTTCCCGGACAGCGTACACAAAAATGATCGCGCGCTCGGGCTACCTTGTAATTTAGTCACTGAGTGATTGTAATCTTTGTACAAACACTAACAAGGAAGTCGTTTTTTTCGGTGAATATATACCACGGATGAACGTATGTTTGTCGAAATGCTTCCGATTCACTTCAAATTCGGAATGCGAATAGTTTATAACTTTTTCTACCGTATGACCGGATGGTGTTTTTTTCATACGTTTATCCATTTGTTAATAACAAATGATTGTTTTTTGTCGACTTTTTTTCGACAGCTCGCCATATATTGCCCTTTTTAAAACATATTTTTCGATAATTTTTCTAAAATACAATACATGTTTAAAAGGTTTAAAGGTGTTTTAACCGTGATAACAAAATTGGGATTTAGGCATTTTCTTCGGGCCTCTAGATAGATGTGTTTCATTGTGTGTAAAATCCCAAATGTCTAATTCGAATAATAAACATACAAATTGACAATCAACCTGTTTTTTGAATCCAAATCTCGTGCAGCTTCGTTATGTACGTAGAAAACGCGTTTGTTTTTTTTTTCACGTACACACGAGCGAAATCACGCCCCAGTGATGCTACTAAATTATAAACAATACAGTGCCCCTTTTTGTTTCCTCTTTTCTCTCCGACCCTTGTCGAAATGACGAGATTAATGCACGAAGCCTCGGTAAAATGGTACGAAGGATTCGAGGTATAAGTTTAGGGATCCCGGGGGGAGTTTGACAAGTTGGAAATACGTTTTGTGGCTGTCCCGCCCGCCCACGTGCGTTCTCACGACTCATTGAACCGAGCGGCACAACCGCCGTGAGTTTCTAGGCGCACGCAAAGCTCCGCCCGGATTTCGTAACCATCAATTACGGATGTTTATCAATTATGAAGTGCGCAATTACGAAGTAATCAATTACGGAGAAAATCTCTCTCTCTCTCTCGCTCTCTTTCTCTCTCTCTCTCTTGCTTTCGCGGTCGCGGTTTGTTTATTGAGTCATGTCCGCTGACTATCGTATAACTTGGTACTTGCGGCTACAATTAAGGGGTCTGCTCAAGCTTGAAATCTAAAAAAAACTTTTTTTATTGCATACTTTTATAACTTCAATTTGCAATTAAGAATTCAATTATTGCAACCAATAATTCAATTATTGCAATTAATAATTCAATTATTGCAATCAATAATTCAATTATTGCAATTAATAATTCAATTGTTGCAATTAATAATTCAATTATTGCAATTAACAATTCAAATATTGCAATTGATCATTCAATTATTGCAATCAATAAATATAATATAATATTCATACTTGCAATTAATCAAAAAAGCTAAGAACTATTTTTGTTAAGGCGGCAGCCTGAATCAGAAGGTTCGGAAAATGGTTTTTTTCATTATTCCTTCAATCGACAGATGAACTATCCAAGAATATATTTACAAAGTTACAGAGGCCCATTGTAAATATTTTCAAAGATACAAGGCCAACAGCAGAGTAGCGAATGATATTTGATATTGATATTTCCTCCTATTGAAAACTTTAAGGGGCTATACCAGTGACACTTAAAAAAAAATTGATTTCTTTTTTTTGCCTCTTTCGACAGTTTATACTTTCAAGAATATCATTATCATTTATATCATTTATATCAATATCATTTTATCTTGCAAAAAATCGATAGTTAAATCTTTAAACGCGTTTTTCTCGAAATGAGATTTTTCAAATTTGCCGACATCGTAACTCAAAGAGCAATCATCCGATTGACTTGAAATTTGAACTGAGTACTCTTGAATATATTTACTCTACAACGACGTAGGATATTTCTGATTCGATTAAAAATGACGATTTGGCATTGAAAAAAAAACGACCATTTTATAGGCAAGAAAACAGACTTTTTTTCATAACTACGCCATTTTGTTGGATTTTGATATTTTTCGAAAATTCTACGTCATTGTACAGGAAGTACCTTCCAGTTTAACGACATTTTTTTCTTTTTCGGTTTCAGCTACTCAATCGGCCGGAATCATGTCAGCAGTGGAGGAACTTTTTTTTGGCGCCTCCAAAGGCAGCGCATAAGTCGCTTGGATCTCAATATTTTTTTATGAAAAAATTATGTAATATAGGTCAAATATAGCCAAATATATTCTTAATTGTCCGAAACATTTAATCGAGTACTTTTCTGCCAAAAAAATCCGAAAATCACTCAAATTTTCAGCGTTCCGAATGGTATAGTCCCTTAAGGATAAGACGCCCACTGTGATATGGCGTACCGCACCGCTGCAATTCACCTTTTTTGCGTTGTTTTTTTTTTCGAAAGTATGTTTTACTCATACGATTCACTTCAAATTCGGTTAGTTCATAACATTTTTTTCTCGTATGACTGAATGGGTTTTCCATATGTCAATCCATTTGTCAATGACGAATTTTTTCCATCTTGCCATTTTCCGAATTTTCGATATTTCGAAAAACTACCCGGTCATGCAAGAGTTTTATTATTATACTGAAGGTAAATTTGACTATTTGTCATTCAAGACGAGCCTGGTCGCCTGAAGCACCAACGGCGATTGGCTATGCAGCAAAACCGGTGCTTCTTTCAAATAATTATACCGTCATTGTTTATCGATATTTTTCGATGAAAAAAATCCTCAAACTGGTCGAGTCTATATACCAATTCTGTATAAAATCCCGATCTCCTCATGTCAATACTCTCACAAGAATTTTTTTGTTGAAAATCGACTTGTTTTTTAGGCCCCGAGCTCATTAATCCGTGAATTATTCATGGTGTTGAAGTTTCCATCGTTGGAATGCAACGAAAATTCTTCTTGATTTTCTAACTTCCTAATTTTCGTTATTGCCTGAAACTGTTTTTTTTTTCAGCTTTTGGTTCTAAATACGGATTTTGAAAAAAATTTCAGTGTCTTTCGAAGCCTATGAAAAAGAATATATCAATGGGAAGAAAAAAATATTTTCGTTGCGAAAGTCGACATCGTAATTGTTCATTCAATTAAGGGGGGAAATCACAGCAGCACACAAAAAATAGGCATATTTTCGGGAATTAATTTTGGCTGAATAAAAGTATCAATCGAAAATCTATAAAGTAGGTTTTATAGCAATACTAAAAAAGTACAAAATGTAATTTTTTCAATAAAAAAATATTTAAAAATGGCGGCTGTGCAGCATATGCCCCAAGGCGCCTTTTTTTGAGCTCGCCGAAGACATAACTCGAGCAAATTTTTACCGATCGACTTGAAATTTTGACAGTAGCTTCGAAACATCTTTCTCCACGGAGCTACGTAGGATTTTTTCGATATATTGATTTTTCGCAAAATGGTGCATGTTTGAAAATAAAGTTAAATTTTTAACAAAAAAAAACGCCATAAAATCGTCGACAAAAAAAAGTAAGCCATATAAAATAAAAAATCCTAAGTAGCTCCGTGGAGAAAGATGTTTCGAAGCTACTGTCAAAATTTCAAGTCGATCGGTAAAAATTTGCTCGAGTTATGTCTTCGGCGAGCTCAAAAAAAGGCGCCTTGGGGCATATGCTGCGCAGCCGCCATTTTAAAATATTTTTTATTGAAAAAATTACATTTTGTGCTTTTTTTAGTATTGCTATAAAACCTACTTTACAGATTTTCGATTGATACTTTTATTCAGCCAAAATTAATTCCCGAAAATATGCCTATTTTTTGTGTGCTACTGTAATTTCCCCCCTTAATTCAATCTAACCACAATTGGCAAGCTTCCTTAGCACTATTACGATTTTCCGTCTTAAGGCCTTAGGCCACAGTAACGGGTATAAAATCATGTGCGAATTTAACCATTTTTTTCGTACGAAAAAGTGATTCAATTATAAAATTAATTACACATCTGTTTAGTATGAATATCAAGCTGTTAGAAAATATATTTTTTTTCTTTCGATTTACAATATTGCCGACTACTCGAAACTTCTCGAAACAGCGTTTTTTTCCAATTGGCGTGACAAATAACTTCAACAATTTTCACTCGATTTATTTCAAATTTAAAAGTTATGTTCCTCATTGCATTTAGCAGAGAAGTACGTACGGAATTTTTGATTGATCGAAAAAATTTCATTTTATAAGCAGTTACAACGAAATCTTTCACTGAAAATCCATTTCTTAAGTTCAAATACCTACAACTTTTCGATAAAACAATATTTTTTAATTCCCTACGTACTTCTCTAGGTACTTTAACGTAGATTGACGAGAATTTTTGTTTTTTGTTTTAGGTAAAAAATTGTGGATGCTAATTGTCACGCCGCGGAGCGCCTAAAAAAAGATAACAAAAGAAAATATTAGTAGTCGGCCATTTTGTATATCGAAAAATATATATATATATATTTTATTTAAATATATATATTTATAAATATATAGATAAATATATATATAAATATAAATATATATATATATATATATATTTTCTAACCGCTCGATATTCATATCAAATAGATGTGTAGTTAATTTTATGAGTGAATCACTTTTTCATACGAAAAAAAATTGGTAAAGGCCATAGTCGGGTAATTAGGGAAAAATTTCCCCCGCATTTTTTCCAGCGAAATTTGGAGAATACTCTGAGGTATAAAAAAAACAAATTTTCTGAAAATTTCATGCCCGTCAACGCAATGGTTTTAGAAAAATGATTTTTTTTAAATGTCAAAAAAAAAATTCCGGAAACGGTACAGTGGATCGATTTGATTTTTTTTTGGTACTTGTTTCGATCAAACGTGTTACGAAATAAAATTATAGAACATCTTGCGAAAGATTAAGGTTTGAAAAAAAATGTTCCTTGTTTTATTATTTTTTACTATAATCCACTTGGAGTACAATAGCGAACATTTTTTCATATAATCTTTGGGCACCTTATTAGATTATATAATTTTTTCAAAATGATCGTTTTGTTACGCCACAGTGAAAAAAAAACAAACACACTTTATTGATATATTTCAGTTATATAGATATAAAACTAAAATATATTAATAAGTCTGATATGTGACTAAATGATAGGCTTGGTACGCCACAGTGAAAAAAAAAGAAACACACTTTATTGATATATTTCAGTTATATAGATATATAACTAAAATATATCAATAAAGTCTGTTTCTTTTTTTTTCACTGTGGCGTACCAAACCGATCATTTTGAAAAAATTATATAATCTAATAAGGTGCCCAAAGATTATATGAAAAAAATTTCGTTATTGTACCTCAAGTGGATTATAGTAAAAAAAATAAAACAAGGAACATTATTTTTTTTTAAAACCTTAATCTTTCGCAAGATGTTCTATAATTTTATTTCGTAACACGTTTGGTCGTAACAAGTACAAAAAAAAAATCGAATCGATCCACCGAAGCGTTTCCGGAATTTTTTTTATTTAAAAAAAAATTCATTTTTCTAAAACCATTGCGTTCACGGAATGAAATTTTCAGAATTTTTTTTTTTTTTTTTATACCTCAGAATATACTCCAAATTTCGCTGGAGAAAATGCAGGGGCAATTTTCCCCTACTTACCCGGCTATGGCATTTGCACATGATTTTATTCGCGTTACGGTGGCCTCAGACCTTAATAATTATTTGTACTTTGTGATTTGTATTTATAATTTTTAATTATTTGTACTTATAGTACTTATTATTTTGTACATGGTCCTAAACGATGTATTGTGAATGTGACTCATCGATTAATTATGTTCATAAATTACTTTACAATATAGTAGGGCATGAGAAGACCAATCTCTCTCTCTCTCTCTCTCTCTCTCTCTCTCTCTCTCTCTCTCTCTCTCTCCCTCTGTCTGTCCCGCCCTCCCCCTCAAGAATTCGAGCAACGCGATCGACTCGATACAGTAGACTTTGGAATTGTACTCATTGAAAGGGTCGAAGGACTGACTGGAAGTCGAGAGAAGCTCCAACGTTGCCAAGTCTCGTCTCACCCCGCACCTCCCCCTCCTCATCACCGCGTCCCCTTCGCCAGATCTCACTCGCTCTCTTTCACGATCCCTATTCCCTGCTCCGTGCTCAGCGAGATGCCAGCACCCGATTTGTTCTTCTAATCGGACGAGTCTTCACGTCCACGTCATTTGTACGCGAAAGCACATGTCCTTCTCACACAAAGTATTATGAACATTCATATTATGGAGGGGAAATCACCACAAAGTGAACGGGAAAAGAAAAGTATAATTGCGGAAAATTTTAAACATTCTCTTTTGGTAGAATTCGTGTGTGTGTGTGTCTTGTCGTAAAAATAAATCTTCTGTTTCTTTTGATATATTATATACAAAGTGAGGCATTTATAGTGAGCCAGGCAATTTTCTCCCAAACGAAGCGAGATGAGAAAAAATCATAAATAAATCACAAATAAAAAAATCAATATCCATAAGTGAATATCCGTAAGTCGAATATCCATAAGTGAGTATAGAGTAGAAATGAGTGCCAGAAATGGCGGGAGGTAGAGATAAGTGAGTTTCTTTGCTCAAAGTGCCAATGATTGGGTTGTCATTGGCAACCAGGAATCATTGATGAAGAAAAAATTACTTGATAAAAACCAGGAATCGTTGGTTGCCAATGACAACGATTGTTACCAAGAGTCATTGTTTTTTCTTGACATTACGATTTGCCCCCGCAATGTCTACGCCATTAAACAGTAAACCGATGTATTTTTCTTTTTCAATGAATGTCCCACGATCCTTCAGTTTTGAGACCATGGCATGCCATTAATTTTAGACCTGGAATTGAATACTCTTTCGATTTCCGGAACAACAAATACACCGTCCCATTTGAAAAACCATAGTTGACCCTCAAATGACCTTGATACTTCGACTTAGGAAAATATTCAAAGACGCCATTTTGTGTCCCCCTCGAGACAATAAAACTAATGTGTCGAACATTTTTTCGTATCTTGGTTCGTTTGGGAGAAAATTGCCTGGGTCAGTATAAATGCCTCAACCTATATATATATATAAATATATATATCAGTCATTTTTACCTGGATGAATTTTTAGTTTATATATATATATATATATATATATATATATATATATAAACTAAAAATTCATCCAGGTAAAAATGACTCGTATTGGCCAAGTTTTTTGGTTATCGTGTTTCAATCATCACATTATAATTATTATTAAATTATTATTATTATTATTATTATTAAATTAGATATCACGTGGTATTTTTACACTTCGTGTTTTTAAATTTTTAATGTTTCTTGAATTATCATACTATTCAACATGGCAACGTAAGAAACTAAATTAATATATAAATATAAAAGAATTATTACTGCCGCACTTATTATATGTAGACTCAGATCTTCTAGGTTTTACAATTTTTTCTTCATTCCTTCCACCTCGTTCTAAAAAAATATCTGCTCTTTTTGTTATCTATCTATCTATCTATCTATCTATCTATCTATATATATATATATATATATATATATATATATATATATATATAACAAAAGTTATTTTTAAAGAGCAGATATTTTTTTAGAACGACGTGGAAGGATGAAGAAAAAATTATAAAAACTAGAAGATCTGAGTCTACATATAATAAGTGCGGCAGTAATAATTCTTTTATATTTATATATTAATTTAGTTTCTTACGTTGCCATGTTGAATAGTATGATAATTCAAGAAACATTAAAAATTTAAAAACACGAAGTGTAAAAATACCACGTGATATCTAATTTAATAATAATAATAATAATAATTTAATCATAATTATAATGTGATGATTGAAACACGATAACCAAAAAACTCGGCCAATCCGAGTCATTTTTATCCGGATGAATTTTTAGTAAAATGTTTACTTTTCCAAAATTGGACACTCGATAATTTTTTTAAACGATTGTATTTGATATTTTTCGAAATTTAATTAAGCAGACATATTGAGAAATGTCTCAATATGTCTGCTTGAGTACATATTGAGACATTTCAATGTCTCAATAAAAATCGACGTAAAACTGTTGATGGCAGGTGGATGAAGTACTATTCGGGTCAAATTGACCCACTGTGTCAAAATCGTGGCGAAATATACGTGTGTCAACGATGGGTTAACCCTTCGACTGCACACTGGGTCTGGCCCTATTTTATTCTTCGTGCAAGTAGGGTAAAGTGACCTTATTTTGGCACACCAATTATTGACACTTTTATCCTACCTACAGAGTCGTCCTCAAAGTGACAATAGTTGGGCTCAAAGTGCCAATAATTGGGGCCTTACAGTGCTATAAATTGGGTCCTTGAAGTGCCCATAATTGGGCTTGAAGTGCCGATAATTGGATCCAACGTGCCAATAGTTGGGTTCAAAGTGCCAATAGTTGGGTTCAAAGTGCCAATAGCTGGACTTAAAGGGCCAATAATTGGGTTCAAAGTGCCAATAGTTGGGCTTAAATTGCCAATAATTGGGCCCTTAATGTGCTAATAATTGAGCCCTTGAAGTGACAATAGTTGGGCTTAAAGTGTCAATAATTGGGCCCTTAGAGTGCCAATAATTAGGCCCTTCAAGTGCCAATAATTGGGGCCTGAAAGTACTAATAATTGGGCCCTTCAATTGTCAATAATTGGGCATGTTACCCTACGGATTTTTCAACGCATCTCACACTTTGAACGAATGTTTCGTCGCTTAATTTTTATTTTTCGTAAAAATAAATTTTGTGCCATAAAATGAGGATCATCGACTACAAAAAACGTTTCGCAAAAAAAAAAGCATATTTACCGAAATACAATGTTCTGAAAAACTTCTGGGGTCGAAGTGTGCAGTCGAAGAGTTAAGGAGAAGCTCGTTTTTTTTCGGATCAACCGGGTGGCCAAAATCACTCACACCGTTGACTCCCTCACGATTAAAGGTCCTCCACGAGATTGTTTATAGATTGTTTAATTATTAATATTTTTAATGAAATTTGGTAAAAAACTTTGTCAATGTACAAATGACTTGTCGATCATTTTACTCGTTCCTTCGAATAACCTGATTTTTTCAAATAAGCCCGATTTTTGCCTCGTCGCGTAGCCTACCCCCTAAAAAAATGTGTCAGTGAGTTACGTAGGTCAAATAAGCGAAGCAAAATTGGGCAATACGACGGGAAGAAAATTACGTTGCAACGATGCAAACTTCAATACCACGGAGTCGGGTCTAACGAGGGCATTTTCGAGGAACAATCTTACGTATGCAAATTCCGTTGCGTTTTACATGCCCGTATCGACGTACGCGTGTGTTGTTGCCCTGGTTGCTTTGCGGTGTACATACTTGCGTAGCCGGCTACTCCACGGGTAGCAATGCAACGAAAATTAATTCTTGTTAAGGGGTAAGGCCACTGTAAATTTTTTGAAAAATCGATTTTTTTTTATTGGCTTAAAAAATAGTTTAAACCCTCTAGTTTAAAAATAGTTTAAATCCTTTTAACTTCTTTTTTAAATTTTTTCCAATAAAAAACTATTCGCAAAACTTTAAACGCGTTTTTCTCGAAACATGGTTTTTCAAAATGGCACGCAGCATAACTCGAACCATTTTCATTTTTTTTACTTGAAATTTTAACCAGATGTGAACATTTACATTATCTTGAGAATGTCGATCGGAATTTTCAAGAACTTTATTTATTGATTTTTTATTAACAAAAAACTTGCCGTTTTTTTCGTCAAAAATCAATTTTTTTTTTCAAACGCACGCCAAATCCACAAAAATTGATACTTTTTAAAATCCTATCGACATTCTCTAGCTATAGCCCTCTAGATTAATGGTTTTTTTTTGTTCTAGATTCAAAAGTGCACCAGTGGTGCTGCGTGCCGCGGAGCCCTGGAAGCAAAACATGTCCCGGGAAGATAGCTGTGGAACCGCCATTTTGTTTTTTTTTACTGTAAAAAAATTTTATAATAAAGTTTAATGTATGCCCGATAACACCATTAAAAGTTTTTTTTCAAATACCTTCAATTTCGGGAGCAAAAAATTAGTGAAAAAACCTTTTTTTTTGGGCCGTTACAGTGGCCTTACTCCTTAAGGTATTCCTTTCACGAACCCAAATATTTTACACTTAACTGATTTTCGTCTATAATGAAGTAAAAATACATCCCAGTATACTGGTAAAATTTCAAGCCAAGTTACCGAACCTTTAACGAAAAATTACGGCCCTAAAAATCGTCTCACTTATACGGCGCTTTATGGACATGTCACGCTGGCCACGTGTCTTTCTAATAATTTATACACTAAATAACTCTAGATGCCTAATACAAACTGCTCACAGGTGTAAAAAAGTCTAAAGATTTCGTAACAACAATAAAAACAGAGGGTCACCGAACGTTTAAAGAAAATATTAATGTTAAAACTTGGAAAAGTGTGGTTAGCAGAAGAATTTTTGTAGCCGTGACGTTTCAAATAAATGTAAAAATGTCTCAATCTACTAAATTTGCGCGAATTTTGTCATTCTAGTTTATCGTTGTGTATAATAATCCATTATAACTTGTTTTTTTTATTAAGCGCAATTGTAATTTACCGACGATTCAGAAGGCCCTGCTTATGCCCCCACAAAATACGGCCCTCCGCGAAAGGAATACCTTAATTGCCCGAGTTTTTTCACTGGCCTATTTGGACTGCCAAAATCACGCAAACGTTTTCACGCATTCTTTTTAGAGATATATGAACCCAATTTGCAAAGAAGCGTCTTTGGATAATAATAAAAATAAAGACATTATTTTTTTTTTTAATAGCCACTATTACATTGTCCGCACCGATTACAATCAAATAAAAAAAAACAAAACAAAACAAAAATCGAAAAAAATTAAAAAGATAATCTCGAAACAAAACTTTTACAACGGTACAAAGGATTACAATGATTTAGCTCATTTTACTCCGATTACAATCAAACACAAAAAAATCGATTTTTTAATTATTTTTTTCCCCTTAAAAAAAATCTTGAAAAAAAAAACTTTCAACGATGCATACCCCCATTCTTTTCTCCCCCTTAAGGTACAAATGAAATTGCCGGTATCGGGTAAAAACCGAGTAAAAACGAATGCGAGAAAAAAAAATTACATTTCGTAAAGTCGGTTGCCAACTTCACGTAGATGAAGAAGAAAAAAATCGGTGCATTCCTCGTCATCGTCGGTGGTGGTAATTGTCGTTGTGGCTTTGGCGTCTCTAATACGCTATTGCGCGCGCCGCACGGCGTTTTAATCGCGGCGGGGCACAGCCGCGTGTAAACGCGTTATGTCATCGGGCGCGTAAACGCGACACGCACCAGACATCATTACACGCGCACATGAACACATTCGTCCCATCTACGAGGCGAAATAGTCCAGTAAAAAAGACGAAAACCCAGCACTTTAAGCGTAAAATTAGATTTCTTGACTGAATCTAGATGGTTGCACACTGATAGTAATCCCAATAAAATTTTGCCCCTTAACTCGCCCCAACCCTAAGAAATAGGGGTTGAAAACTTAAAAATCGCTGTATCTCGATAATTAAGAGCCCGATGAAAAAGTGTTTCAAGCGAAAGTTATTTGGAATAATAAAATATGCATAAAGTTATCTGACATCCAACCCCCTATCTTTGAAAATAGCGGCACAAAAACGATTCGAAAATTGGGGGGTTACGCGTGTGGGAGCGGAGTAGACACATCCCCGTGCAGAAATGTGACAGTAGTACAGTCGTGCTGTCGCTGAAAAAACCCGGAATCGGAGAAAATTAGAAAAAGGCTAATTTTTTGACAGGTGATTTTGTAGGTGCCGCGAGTGCTAAATTCAAGTTTGCCTAAAAAACGGGGTGTAGGGTTCTTTTTTAGGGGATGAAAGGAGATGGGGGTGGATTAATGCCAAACTACAACCCCTACGAGGTCGGCGCCGTGAGACAAAATGTTCAGTAAAATCCGGGCTTTAGTTTTGTCCACAGCGCCGATGTCGTGAAAGTTCATTTTGAGGGTGAAAAAGTGGGGCGAAATTTTGAAAAATCGGTTTTAATCCAATGACTCTTTAGAAAAAAATCGTACGTTTTTTGTTCAAATGAGAACGTTGTAGCCCTTGAAAAAAAGCATCGATCGAGTATTCGATCATCACTCTCCGATAATATCTTCACCCCCAAAAAATGGTTAGAAAACAAAAAAAATAGTTTATTGAATAACTCTAAAACAATCGGTTTTTCGAGTATGGTTCAAATGTACGAAATGTAGAGAATAATTTTCTCCATATTTTCGTTGCTATGGACCACCCTTGAATTTTGATTTTCCAACCCCTCTCGGGGGTTGAACATTCAAAATGAAATTCTGGGAAAACTATCGCCGGCACGAATTCGCCGCCGTGGAAGAATTTGTAGCTTGAACCCTCAGCTACATTTTTGTCCACAGCGCCAAACTCGTATCTCTTTAGTTTCGGTCAATAGTTTTCCCAGAATTTCATTTTGAATTTTCAACCCCTGAGAGGGGTTCGAAAAAGCAAAATTCAAGAGTTGTGCATAGGAACGAAAATATAGAGAAAATTATTCTCTACATTTCGTACATTTGAACCATCCCCGAAAAATCGATTGTTTTTGAGTTATTCAATGAACAATTTTTTTGTTAATTCTTCAACAATTCTTTTGGGGGTGAAGATATTATTGGAGAGGGTTGATCGGATACTCGATCGACGCGTCTTTTCAAGGGCTACAACGTTTCCATTTGAACAAAAATTGTATGAATTCGTCCTAAAGAGTTATCGAATGAAAACTGATTTTTCAAAATTTCACCCCACTTTTTCACCCCCAAAATGAACTTCCACGACTTCGGCGCTATGGACAAAAATAAAACCCGAATTTTTCTGAACATTATGTCTCCCGGCGCCGACCTCGTGGGGGTTGTAGTTTGTCATTAAACCACCCCCATCCCCTAAAAAAAACCCTACCCCCCGATTTTTAGGCAAACTTGGTTTTAGCACCCGTGGCACCTACAAAATCACCTGTCAGAAAACTAGCCTTCTTCTAATTTTTTCCGATTCCAATATACAGCACGACTGTACTACAGAGCATTCTCTACTTTGTGTTCGGCCCTGACCAGACTTGCCGGATTTACCTGACCGGGCCCTCCCATGGAACAAACCGGAAAGATCGCAAAATCGTTTTTTTACGGCTTACCCTCTATGTTTGGAAATTACAATCTTCTGGCCGGTATACATTGCGAGCAAGTACATCTTCACGTAATGTCTACCCGGCCAGAACATTGACACGTTCTGAAAAGTGGAGCCTGTCTTTAATAACTAAATAAAAGGTACTTTGCTTTTCACCACATCAAATATATTTATAATTGATTGGGACGAAACTAATACATCTGTTGTAATTCTATTCATCATTAACGGCGGGGTAAAGTTAATTCGGCGAAAAAGGCATGTTTTTAAGATTTTTTTTTGGCGTAACGAATAGTGTTCGTTTATTGAAAAATTTACATATAATAAAGTAACATTTGAACAACATTCTCCTAAATTTGCATTGCAAAATATTCAAAATTGAGCGAGTGAAAATTAAACCCCGGAGGCGCCTCGAAAAAAAGTTGGTTTGCGGTGTGCACCGTAACTCGCAACAGAATCATTTGAAACAAAAAAATCAAAATGCATTTGTTAAAGGAGATGTTTCTAGAGGTAATGACGGGAGGATTTTTTTTTTTTCGATTTATCGATTTTTCGTAGCACTTGGGAGCCAAATACCCGATTTTCGCTGAAAAAAATCGGCTAATTTGTTGTTGAAAAATTATTAATTATTAAAAAAAAAACAAAAAGCTCTCGACAATACCTGGTGAATTATGTGAAGAAGTACTGTGCAAAATTTCAAAGCGATTGGTCCAGTAGATTTTGAGTTATCGTGCACACGGACTTCAAATATGACAAGTCTCAGAAAAACAGTTTGAAAAACGCAGAAGAGAAAAGAACGGCATGGAGCAATAGACGCTCAAATACTCATAACTTCGTCAATTTTACTCCGATCGACTTGAAATTTTAACACAATATTCTTGATATATTATGCATTCATTTAAAAAAAAATTTTAAAATGAAAATTTTTTTTTAATACTTTACCTCGCCCTTAAAAGCATTCATTTTATCAATGATAATCGACGAGGATAACAACGCTTATCATAAATACCGGGATTACGATAACTAATTATTTGAGCATAAAGAATAGCCAAATTATTTTAAGAGGCAGAAAAGTAAAGCAGGTAATTCGTGGTTTTTGAACGCCTTGTCGCCATGTTGGGAAATATCAATGTTCTGGCCGGGAAGACGTAACCTGAATGTATTTCACCAACAATCCGCCAGGTGGCTACAAGCCAAGCGCTTCGCGTAAGCAAGGTACGTTGTTCAATAGTCGATGAGAATATCAGATGCCCAATGGAATATCCATGGAGAGAATATCAGATATTCAACCGATAAGAACGGATACTACATTTTGATCTTAGCCACAGGCCGAGAAGCGATGCTCTTTGAAGTTTCTCCGGCGTTTAAGTAGATTTTCGGTTCGCGCTGTGCTTACGAGAAACGAGCGCGCGTGCGGCTTCTAGCGGTTGCTCCGAGAACTACGGGTTTCCTCATACCTATTATTTCGGTGGCGCTCGGCCATCATTTGGTTGGAATTTTTTCAACCAAATGCGCGAGAAACAAATTTTATTTTCGCATAATTTTTTAACCAATTCAGACATTTGCTCAATATTTTTCGATAAAAATACAATATTAATTATTTAACGAATAATGTACTTGGAAATCAATATCGGATATGGTGAAAAAAATAAAATAACATATTTACTCAATAGAAATTTTATCCGAATCAAACGAGCGAAATTCAATTTTTCTTGTGTACTCGAATCAACAATATTCATGTTATGAATTGAAACGCTTTTTTCGTTCGTTGCAGAAAATGCATTCAAAACTATAGAATTTGTTCGCGATAATTTTTTTAGATAATTTCAATAATATATTGTTCTCGGCTAATAATATATCTTGTGAATGAATAAAACTTTTAATTTTATCATGTTATTGAAGTCAGTAGCGTTTTATCAGGACTGATAAATTCGATTATTGACACCAACAATTTTGCACCAAAGGCCGCCCAGAGCATGATATTATCTAGGGAAGGCAGATCAGGGGCAGTACTTTTTTCCCGACTCAAATTTCTACACGGGCCGCTCCGTCCTTGTCTGGGTCAGTGATGCTCTCGCGTCTTTGTGCCGCTATTTTCAAATATCGGGGATTGGACGTCAGATAACTTTATACCTATTTCATTATTCCAAACAACTTTTACTTAAGGGGCAAGGCCAATTTAGAAATTTCAAAAAATCGATTTTTCTTTTTTAAAAGATTCCTTGATATCTTAAAAATGACATACTCAAATAATTAAGGTGGGAAAAATGTCTAAATACGTATATTTTGAATTTTGGCTTTTTGAAAACTTTGAACGCGTTTTTTTCGAAACTACATTTTTCAAGTCGGCCGGACTCGTAGCTCGAACAAATCTCGAGCGATTGACTTGAAATTTTAACTGTATATTCACAATTACATTCTGCATAGAATCACGTAGGAATTTCTCGACATATCACATAGTTTTTTTTTGTTATAAACAATGTTCGGACGTTTTTTTGAGAATTTTCAACTTTTAATTAAAAAACGCGCCGTTTTTGCAAAAATCGACATATCAAAAGAATCCTACGTACTTCTGTAGCTATTCACATGTATAATCTAAAAGAAAAACTTTATTCACCGTGAATTAAAAATTGCAGATGCCGTTGGTCCGGCCACGCGCCTATGAAAAAAAAGGCTTCGTCGAAGAAGAGCTGTGCAGCCGCCATTTTGTTTGATATATATATAATAGAGTTTTATTTGCACAACTTGTTATACAGTTTTTTACAAAGTCTCTTTTCTTACAATCAATCTCATTCGCGAACTTACACCTAACAACTTACGTCTAAAATTCTAGCCTATATCCTAACCACTACCCGTGCAGAAATTTTGACCGGGATACCCTATGTCCGATCAAATCCCGATCAGGATTTGTCATGGATTCCCCAAAACCGGATCCCGGTTAGAATCCAACTTGCATCAGTATCGGCATATGTACGACGACGATGGCATCATTTTAAAAATTTTGGCGTCACGTGTATTTTCTGTATTACTATGGAATTCCTATCTATAGATAGGAATTTCTGTCTATAGATTCCTATCTATAAAATTCCTATCTATAGATAGGAATTACATAGTAATACCGAAAATACACGTGATGCCAAAATTTTCAAAATTATGCCATCGTCGTCGTACATATTTTGATACTGATGCAAGTTGGATTCTAACCGGGATACCAGTTTTGGGGAATAAGTCTCTGTTTATCGACATGTCGGTGGGTATAAACATGTATTTAAGACAAATTAAAATCAAATTCACAATGATTAGATTAAAATTTACACCAACCGTGAGTTCTTACGTATTTCGAGAGAAAACATTTCGTCGAGGCAAAGAAATTTTTGCAAAAAAAGTTGTGAGTTTCAAATATTACATTATAAATATGAAAAAAAATCACAAAATGAGTTGTGAATTTCCTCAAGTTGAAGAAAATAAAAATCGAATTCACGACAGTCATATTAAAATTTACACCACAAGTGTAAACGTATTTTGAGAGAAAACATTGTGTTGAGGCAAAGAAATGTTCGCACAAAAAGTTATGTGCAAAAATTTCTTTGCCTCGAGGCAATGTTTTCTCTCAAAATACGTACGAACTCACTTTTGGCGCAAATTTTAATCTAATCATTTTGAATTTGATTTTAATTTGTCTTAAATACGAAAAAATTCACAACTAATGTTGTGAATTTTTTTGTATTTATAATTTCTTGTCAGTACATTTGCATTCACAGATTTTGATGTGAATTTTTTTTAATTCACATCAAAATCTCGCGATGAGCGCGATCTGCCATTTGAATCTTTGGACAAATTTTTTTTTATTCATAGTTTGATGCACCAAAACTTTATAAATGTTATTTATTTTTATAATAAATTTAACATGTCATAATTCCATTTTTGACATTGTATTTCAGCCTGTATTCACCCGTGATCCTTCCCAGATTCCTCAATGATTCCATGGGGAATCTATTTAGAGTTATTAAAGGATCCGGTTCTGGATCCCTAATGGAATCCAGTTTACGGATCTTACATTTAGTCTTCGAATCTGATCCGATATCGGACTAGATCCCGACTGGGAGCCCGGGATACAAGTCAGAATCCAGCTGTATCCCTGCCAAAATTTCTGCACGGGTACTGATCGCTGTCGCTCTCATCTTTTTCCTCTTTTTTCATTTTTTCACATAGTGCCTCTATTTCTTTGAAGTAGCGGCAAAATCCCACATTTATTTTCCCGCTTAACATATTAATGATCTCCCCCTTTATCGCAACCTCGTCAACTCCTTGTATCCACTCCTCCGCTTCTTTTCTTGCCTCTTTTGGCATCATTTCCCAGCCTTTATTGCAAATTAGGAGGTGCTCCACCGTCTCAAATTTCTCCTCACAAATCCTGCACCGCCAATTTTTCTCCCCCTTCTTTCCCGCCCTCCATACATTTCCACATCTTATTCTTGCCCACAATTCTTTCTCCCTACCCTTCACTCCTTCCTCCTTCCGGTATTTCCATGGGCTTTCTTCGTTCTCCACCAAGTACTTTTATAAAGTATTGTATGATGATTTTCGTACTCTTTCTTCTTCCTCCTCCAGTATTTTTTTCTTTAGGTTTTCTAATCCTTCTTTCAGCTTTTTTTTTCTAGTTCGCCCTCGTCTGTCTCCTCTCTTATCATCCCTACTAGATCCTCAATTCCAATTTCTATTAATACTTTTTTTAAAATCCTTTCCCCACTTCGAGGGGGTTCCATTCTCAATCGCTCTTAGCTCCTCTCGCAAAAATATTTTTGGCCATCTCGACTCCCCCATCTTCACAACCTCTTTCAAATATCTCAGAGCCCTTTCTCCAATTATGTATTCCAATGTTGGCACTCCCAACTCTCTCCCCCAAATGTAATTAGGGGTCGTTTTGTGTACCCCTAGCGCCATCCATTTTGTTTGATATTACTTTGAAAAAAATAGTTTATACAGTTTATGATACGTACACTAAAGGACATTTTTCAGAATTTTGATTTATTCCATTGTCCCGCTAAAAAGAATTCCCAAAATATACTTATTTTTTTTCCCGCTACAGTGGCCTTGCCCCTTAAGAAATTTTTTGATCGGGCTTCTAATTATCGAGATACGGCAATTTTTAAGTTTTTCAACCCCTATTTCTTAAAGTTGGGGCGAGTTGAGGAGCAAAATGTCATTGGGTTTACTTTCAGTATGCATCTAGCTTTAGTTGAAAATTCTAATTCTACGCTGAAAGTGCTGGGTTTTCGTCTGTTACTGGACTACAACGTTGAGCGGAACGCGAGGAGCAGACGGAAGGTGAGGGGCGAGGGGGAGGGGGTAATATCGAAACGAACATACGGAGAGCAATGAGAGACGATGGGATTGTGACGCGTGTCCGACCAATCAGTCATAAACCCCTGTTTTACATTGTCTTGGGATTATTTTTTTGGGGCTTTGGCATTATAGGCGTGCGCACCGAGCGTGAAAGCTAAAAAGGCTTCACACACGTATATCAATAATGATAATAATTATTCACGATGACGATAGTTATTTGACATTTTATGTAAATTAAAAATGATAATGATCGATGATGACAATAATAACGATGTGAAATTAATATCGTATCACATCGATGATAACAATGATTGATAATAATCAAGGCGGGGTTTTCACGGATATGAAAAATCCATTTTTCGTAGAGTTTTCTCGTGATGTTGCAGTTTGCATCGTTGGAATACGACGGTGTTGAATTATTTTTAATTTTTCGATTTATTTTTGGCCGATTTAGCGCGTGCAAAAATTACTCAAGCGTTTTTACGTGTTAATGTTAGATGCTTACGACGTTAATTTGAAAAAAGATGACTTTGGATAATGATGAAAATAGAGAAGTGAAAAATAAACAAAAACATCGTTGCACTCCAACGATGCGAACTTCAACGTTATATTTTATCAAAGTATACATATTCAAGGATATGTGCAAAAAGGTTCAAGTTAAGATATTGAAAATTGATCATCTTGTAGAAGATTTAGTAAGAGGAGGTGGCGCAACGATTCCACGACGTTCAAGTTTGCATCGTTGGAGCGTAACGAAAATTAATTCTTCCTAATTGTCGAATTAGTTTGGCCGATTTAGACTGTGAAAATCACTCGAACGTTTTTACATATATTGTTAGAAATGTACGACGTCAATTTGTAAAAAAGAAGGCTAATGATAAGAATGAGGGAAAAAAAAAGAAGAAGTTTTTTTGTTGCATTACAACGTCGCAAACTTCAACTTACGTATACTAAAACTTTCAATCGCGTTTTTCGCGAAACGACTTTTCTCGCTTTAGCCGAAATCATAACTCTACCTATGATTGTTCGATTTTCAATGTTTAAAAACCAAAATTCCCGCAATTGCAGTAGCTTTTCTTGCACGTAGCCGTTTTATTCATTTAGTATTTTTTAAGTTGCCCGAATATAAGTAAAAACGTCGCCAAAATCAAAAGCTTTCCTTATCACCCGCTTTTTTGTAGATTTTTCTCAGAATTATTCTCACACATTTTCTCACCCTTTTTCATATTGGTTATATTTAAAAAAATATTTTATATAATTTTTATCTTTTATTTTCTATCTCGTCGCATTGTATATCGTTTATTTTGTTTGATATTCAATGTTCATATCTCTTATTTCTCTTTATATCGAATCTTTATTTCTTCCACGATTGGCGATGTTTTTACTCATTTC